>OX123210.2:15667498-16385829 GCA_944739405.2 Euclidia mi | reverse complement strand
CAGGAGACGAACACTCGCGTTTTTTAGAATTCCCTTTGAGTGTGGTATGTCTTTTCGCGGTTTAATACGCACTCCCGAGGGTACTACACCGGCATCGCGACATTTTATCAAGAATACTCACGATGATTCTAAACGCACACGTTTTACGCGAAGGAATTCTAGATGTTTGATTTTATTTACAAACTCCGGCCCGTAGCGGTTTGTAATAACTACTTTTAAACTACCACGATTTGTACACATATTAAAAATTATGTAACGGGTCTGAATCGTGTTAATAAACGAAGAGAAAGATGAAATACCTTTCTATTTGTCCCGACGTTTCGGCATGGGTTACACCAGCCGTGGTCACGGGATGACTGATGTTCGTCAGCGCTGCCTCCGAGAAGTGCGGGTTTTGGAACCTACCCTCACTTGGTCTTCACAATTATTAACATTATTATGTTCGGAACTGTCGGTACTTCGACACACAACACTAATGGTATCTTTACACTGCCGCGTAATATCACCTCGTCGGTGTCTACATTTGCTGATGACAGGAGTCCAAGATGTAGATAAATGTTACTATGGAAGAGCGTCAAGCATTAAAAGCGCTACGTGAAAACACGGATATTTTAGTGATAAGGGAAACGCCACCGTAGTAATGAATTCCGGTGATTATGATAATAAAATGCGGGATCTATTAAGCAAAGTGTCCACATACAAGCCGGTGACATATAATCCCACTGCCAGAGTCACAAAACGTATACGAGCGCTTGTCAAGGACCACCAAGATCTTTTCACGGACGATGTGTTTGAACGCCTCTATAGACCTAAGACCGTTCAACCGCCGAAAATATATGGTTTGCCGAAAATTCATAAAAATAACGTGCCTCTACGCCCGATCGTAAGTCAGATCGATTCACCCACTTACGACCTAGCGAAACACATCGCAGCGGTACTGAAACCATTAGTAAGTAAGACATCGTCGTTTGTAAAAGATTCTCGCCATTTTGTAGACGTCATCAAGAGCATGAAAGTAGAACCCGACGAAGTGATGGTGAGCTTTGATGTCGAGTCACTATTCACAAGCGTCCCAATTCAAGACTGCCTTGATGTGGTCGAGAGTAAACTAAGGTTAAACGGTCTGTCTGATAAATACATTGTTCTACTGAAACACTGCCTAGACGGGAACTATTTTCTATATCGTGGGCAATATTACCTCCAGATTGACGGAGTGGCCATGGGTAGCCCTGTCGCACCGGTAATGGCCAACATCTGGATGGAACATTTTGAAGAAAGGATCCAACTACAAGCGTTCCACGTAAAGATATGGAAAAGATATGTCGATGACGTGTTCTGTATTATAAAGGGTAACAAACAGGTTGTAGAACAATTAGCAGATCACTTGAACTCCATACACCCTAATATAAGGTTCACTTATGAAATGGAGACAGACAGATCGTTAGCCTTCCTCGATGTGAAGATCAAGGTGAGAGAAAATGGAAACACGTCACACACTGTTTACAGGAAGCCCACACACACGGACAGGTACTTACACGCAAATTCACATCATCACCCGCGACATTTGCAATCCGTTATTGCTTCATTGACAAACAGAGCATATGACATTTGCGACCCCGAACACTTAGATAGTGAGCTCACACATGTTCGGGAGGTACTCAAGCAAAACGGTTACAAACACAATATGCGAGGTTCAAGGAAAAGGTCGAGACTGACTGAAGTGAACAGAGCGCCAGCGTTCATGCCCTACATAAAAGGAGTAACGGATAAAGTTGGAACAGTACTACAAAAATACTCCATTAAGACTGTATATAGTCCGTACTCCAAAGTAGCAAATTGCCTGCGTACTCCAAAGGATGTCATCCCTTTTCAAACACCAGGCGTGTACAAGGTGGATTGCAGCTGTGGTAGTTCCTACATCGGGCAAACAAAAAGGACCATCGCCGAACGAGTTAAGGAACACATCACGGCCGTCAAAAACCGACAAACCACCAAGTCGGCCATAGCTGAGCATTTGTTGGAGTCAGGATCCAATCACTGGATTGAGCTACATCGGCCCCAGGTTCTCTCCACAGACCGTCACTATTTTTCAAGAATAGCACGGGAAGCGGTTGAAATCAAAAAGCACGCAAATTTTAACCGGGAGGATGGTTACCGTTTATCTACATCTTGGAATCCTGTCATCAGCAAATGTAGACACCGACGAGGTGATATTACGCGGCAGTGTAAAGATACCATTAGTGTTGTGTGTCGAAGTACCGACAGTTCCGAACATAATAATGTTAATAATTGTGAAGACCAAGTGAGGGTAGGTTCCAAAACCCGCACTTCTCGGAGGCAGCGCTGACGAACATCAGTCATCCCGTGACCACGGCTGGTGTAACCCATGCCGAAACGTCGGGACAAATAGAAAGGTATTTCATCTTTCTCTTCGTTTATTAACACGATTCAGACCCGTTACATTATTTTTAATATGTGTACAAATCGTGGTAGTTTAAAAGTAGTTATTGCGCAACTTCCTGCCGATATCCACTAAAATTGCACTGGTGCAATCTATCCTCCTACCCATTCTTGACTATGTCGATGCCAGCTATCTAGATCTCAATGAGGACCAGCTAGATAAACTTGAGCGACTTCAAAACTTCTGCATAAGATTCATATACGGTTTACGTTAATATGATCACGTCACTGAATTTCGCAACAAGCTCAAGTGGCTACCAATCCGCTTTCGACGGAATACTCCATTCTTTGTCTTCTTTTTAATATTCTTTTTAATCCTTCCTTTCCCTTGTATCTCAAAAATCGGATTGAATATTTACATAATACACATTCTAAGTGCTTACGATCATCAGAAAATCTAAAACTGAAAGTCCCTACTTATTCAACGATTTTCTTTGTAAAAACTTTCACTGTGCAAGCTGTACGCTTATGGAGTGCGTTGCCTGAAAGTATCAGACGAGCTAAATCCTTAAATATGTTTAAAAATCTTGTCACTAAGCATTATATGGCAGATTCTTCATGACTGTTATACACACATACACATAGTTTAGTAATATTATATTTATAAATATTTTATTTATTTATATATATATATTATTTATTTAATATAATGTATGATTTTTATTTATGTATGTATTTATAAGTCAAGTTTTCACATAACTTTATTTTCTATCTCTTTTTTACGAGGTACACCACTACCCACTATTTTACTTTATATTCTAATAATTTATTCCGAACTAGGTTGTCTGGAAGAAATCGCAATGTGCGATAAGACCGCCCTTGTACCACTAGTGTAAAGTTTTCAATGTAATTTATTGTAATTTTGTCTATTAACTGGTGTATAATAAAGTGTTTATCTATCTATCTATCTATCTAAGTGGAGCAGATGAAAGAAGAAGTAAATTTAAAATGTCCTCGTTGGAATTCACTCTGCTTTTCTTCCGAGAGTGGTGCTCTCGGAACCTCCTGAAATCTTTGCTACGAGCTTCCGATGCATCTTCAGATAGCTTTCCGATTGGTACAATTTTATTCTGGTTGATAATATCAGATCCATGAAGCAGTACTTTGTGTACTGTTGACGACATAATTATAGTACCAATTATGTAATGCCACATATCTTTCAGCAGTATTGTACGTATATTCTTAGAAATTCTCAACCCTAATATGTTCACCAGATGTGATTCTTCGTCTAGTCTAATGATAGCAGCAGTTTTTTCTGCAAATTCAAAGAATCTTTTTGCAGTGTTGCCGTCATTGGTAGTGCCGTGACCGTGCTTAACCATATCGATGAGCCGATTCATTTCTTCCTTAAATCGTTTTTGTATAATCTTCTTTCTTGCATCTCTTGAATCCTGTTGAGCTTTGGTTTTACAAGACCAAACTTTTACATCCAGTCTGTAAGCAATAAGTATGCAAGAGACTTCCATCGTGTTGATGCGTGCATGTAGAGAAGAAATTCCAAGATCTATCATGGAATTTGATGTCCCTCGTTTTTTAATTGCCTTCAAATTGTTCAATTCAGACGGCTTCGCTTAACAAACGTAGCATGATGCATTTGACTTTGCATCTGAAATATATGAAAACAAACCCTAGCATTAATCATGGTCAGCATAAGTTTGTGTTGAACAGTATTGCTACCACATTCAGTAGGTCGAAATGCTAATATTTCGGTGTTCATTTTTCTTTTTTCTCCTTTCACTACTGCTTCGCTCTTCTTAACAAATAAGAATTGCACTGGCCGACATAATGAAACTGAGCAAGGCTTTGGGTTCTCCCGTACTGTCTCTTCTTCACATGTCATTTTCAGTGGTACGAATGAATGACGAAGATACCCGAGTCATCATCGTCAGTGTTTTGCGTTGATTCCATCTTCTATTTGTATCTACTCTGGCTGGATGCTCCATCAAAACCCCACTTAGATATTAATATTAGTTTTTTTTTCATGGAGATCTTGCGGTAAACATTTCATGATCCTTTCACTGTTAAAGCCTGTAGCGTAATTTTTGCTGAGGAGTCTGTTACTGTAATGGAGTCACGTTGAGCTGGGTAGCACTCTTTGTTTTCATGCTGCATTCTATAGTAAGAAGGATATAATTTATTAAGATCCTCTCGAATAGCTGACTCTGTCAGTGTAATGTATTGCCATTTTCACAGTTTGAGGGATAACAATAAACCAAGAGACTTTTGAGCAGTAAAAATCTCTTTGTGAGGTGCTTTCTTTATCCGGCCTTGAAATTGGTCGACTGCTTCTGGATGGTTTGTTAAACATTAAATAATAGATGCAAAACGGTTTTGACTATCTTCTTTCAATTTGGATACAGTTGCATAAACAAGTTCCTTCGAATTATGGTTTTTAGGTCACCACTCCGTCTTATTTTTTGATTCGTGCCCAATTCTTCAAAAGGCATCCGAGAGCTAATTTTTCTCTTCGTCATCGTTCCACATGTTGATGTTGATGGCTTCGCAGAAACTGATATACCAGGGCATTCTTCATGAGCTATATTAGTTGCATTCTCGTGAAGATACCCCACGCCTCATCGTATTCACCTGCTTCTTCACGTGGTCGAGCTAATCAGACCACCTTTGTTTGATAATTTTTGTTATTTGCTTTCTCATTGGGATGCTCTCCTTACACGCGTCTTTTATAACTTTGGTATAGGTTTCTTCTAGCATAGTTTTAGAGGCTTCGGTGACTAGGTCTACTTCGCCTTTGGTGATGTTATTCTCTGTAGCCAGTTGGCTCAGTTTCTTGCGAAACTGAGATCAATTGGCATTCTTACTGCTATAGACGCGTGTCGTTCGTTCGATTTCAACTTGTGCTATGTTTCCCGATCTTATTTCAAAAGTTATAGCGTTGTGGTCTGAACCGATCGCGTCCTCCTCCACCCGCTAGTCCACAATGAGGCCCAGCAAGACCGCAGAGCACGTCTTCACGTCGATGTAGCTTGTGAAGGTGCTAAGGTGAAAACAGCGCAGCGGTCGGATATCACTTCTGAGGCCATCCCGGTCTCTCCTCGAATTCCAGCAGCATACATCTTCGCCTAGGGGAACCTCTTTAGATTTTACCTGCTTATGAGTCAACTCACCACCTGAAACATTGTAGTGGTGAGAATAAAGATTGGCACCTGGCGGATTGCCGTCTCGTACTATTTTGAACCGAACTCGCCGATTGGGCCGCACTTGGAGCAGCTCAAAAAGATAGCTGAGACTCCTCCTCCTGGGCCCTCACAGTATCCTCATTGGCGGCGATTCCAACGCAAAGAGCGCTTGGCGAAGAAGTCCGAAAAACGACAGCCGATGGGGAGAGTTCGTTAGAATGCTCCACGAAACTGGTCTGCAGGTTCTCAATGAGAGAGATACTCCAACCTTCGACACCGTGACCTTAGCACCTTCACAAGCTACATCAACGTGAAAGCGTGCTTTGCGGACTTGCTGGGCCTCATTGTGGACCAGCGGGTGGAGGAGGACGCGATCGGTTCGGACCACAACGCCATAATTTTTGGAATAAGATCGGCAAACATGGAACAAGTTGAAATCGAAAGAACGACTCGCGTCTATAACAGTATCCGTTTATTAGGCGGGATGTCGCCTCTTAAACCCTGCTGGCTGATTCTTAGGCGGTGAGATATTAATAACCTCTGACGGCGCTTTGCTTTGAGGTACGACCTTCGAAGTCCGCAGTCTCTGCGCGGTGGAAAGTACATTGGTGGTTACAGCCGGACCTGCCTGCTTTGTCATGTTGACGGAGGAGGCAGAGCAGGCCTTGGGGAGGCTCCTTCTATCAAATCCACTCTTTTCCTGACAGATTGCCTGTCCTTGAGTTTTTCGGGTGTATGCATGCACCTCTCTGTCCTTATCGTTCTCTATCCTTTTTGACGGGGTCCAAATGCCTATAATCTTGCAACGAAACACTAGTATGACGTCGCATCGAGCGATGCACACTACAGCGCTGGCTTCTACCTGCTACTACTTCTCCTGCCGGCTGCTCCCCTCCCAGCGGCAAATAAATACAGCGGCGCGACAGCGAACCGCCTCTTGGATCCTGGACGCTGCCAAAGTTAAGTGCTGCCTTCTCTTCTGGAGGACCGAAGTCTTGTCAGCCTGCCTGCCTACCCTGCCCTGAGTCTTAAACTTAGCTCTAATCTAGTTGCTGCCGGGTTATATTGTGTAACGTTTACTACGTTACACTAGGACAATATTGTAAAAGTTGTAAACGATGCCCTGCTCTCGATTTCGTAGGGCCAAGATATCATATCTGGTATGCACAGGTTTTTGTCAGTTTTTACCTTTTCAATCTCAATAAGATAAATATCGATTAGTTTTTTATATCCCGTCCGTATCAGCGGGCCGAATGATACCGCGCCTGGACTCATACTACTTGTCTCGCCGTGCTCTTATTTTATTTTTTTTTACATTCCGCAAGCTAATAATAATATTTGCCAAATTTTGATTTTGGGTGTTGTCCACTTTAGAGAGTTAAAAAGTCCGAGCACTGTCTAATTAAAAATGTAAAAGTCTTATAAATACATTTTTAGGTCTAGTCCCTAGTGTTCTAGTCTAAAATATTTACTAATGTCAACGCGACAAATTCCAGTCTATGGTCACTTTAAAGTTTTGTTATTTTTTGAAGTATCTTTGTGTCCACTTAGGTTAAAATTCCGGTGAAGGTGTCTCCCGGCTGCTGTCTCGATGCTCCACGAGGTTCCGCTGCTAGATCTGGTTGTGAACAACGCGACCCAGTAATTTTCTGTTTTCCAGATTTTCCGGGCGAAAAATTAAGAAAATGGTATGAGCACACGGGGATCACTGCACTAATTTATTTTCG
The DNA here is from genome assembly GCA_944739405.2 of Euclidia mi. NCBI lineage: Eukaryota > Metazoa > Arthropoda > Insecta > Lepidoptera > Erebidae > Euclidia > Euclidia mi. The sequence goes on along the minus strand of OX123210.2, from coordinate 16,378,505 downwards.
TTTATAACTTTTATCCGGATGTGTCCGGTTGAAACTGAAAACTGTACACGACGCGCATTGTTGAGATGCTTGCAACGGTGTATGGCATGGCCGCAGGGGTGAAAAAACACCTTTCCGTATCTTGCCGTTAAGAGTGAGTTAAAATCGTGGCGCTTTCGGTTACGGGGCAGACACTGGCGGGGATACCGTTGTCACGGGCTGGATATCGGGTAGTAACTACAGTAGCTCCGAGAATGGTCGCGTAACCAAAACACGATTTTATAATCGGACAGACCATTAGACAGAAGCACACTCTAACTCAATGGTTTTTGTTAGCCGGGATGATACAAATTGTCCATATTTGATATACACATTTTTGTGTTAGTCTTTGCCTTTTCAATCTCAATGAGATAATCATCGATTAGGTCTCCCATGATTCGTCTTAGTGTGTCTTTCACTTGACTCCTGAGGGGATGCACTTCTGTAAATCTTTTATGCATTCTTCTCTACATCAGATAAAAATAATTATTTTAGTGGCTGTCAATATACAATACAAAATTTATTTTTATATTTTAGTCATTCTACTACTTCCTTTCAGCTCATCAGAAAGTAGCAGTGCTGGAGGCATTGCTTACGAGATCCAGAACCGGTGCTGGCAATAGCCCGGTTGCACACGTCGGCTGTAAAGCCATCTTTTCCTGAGGGCTATCTGGGGTTGAAGAACTCACTCGCTGCTTTCAGTTCTGCTAAAGTAAATGGCAGGTCGCAAAACACACCTTGTCTCACCGATTCAGCCTCAGCTCTGTTGCGCTGGTGATAATAATTGTCTACGTCAAGGGCGCCGTCCTGAAAAAAGGACTCCGCTAAGTATTCGCTATCATCCAGAACTCGGCCGTCCCTGACCAGCAGTGAACCCACCAGTTTCTCCCTCGCCCTTTCTCTCACCCGATAGATGCCTTCCCAGACACCTTCACGGTCTTGCTTATTGCAGAACTCCCTCCAGCTCTTTGTCTGACCCCTCAAGGCCTCTCTTTGATATTTCTCTTTAAGTTCCAGGTAACTGACATGCGCACCCGAGCAGCAGTTCTCTTTCTGCATCTAGGACTTCCTCCTTCAAAATGGTGAGCTTTTCCGACCACAACGGCAGCGTTAGTTTTCCGGTGCATTTCTTCATAGTAATTGATGCCCGATACGCTTCTCCAATCATTCTAAAAGAGAATCTCTTCAATAAAGTTGTTTAGCCGTTTAAATCATGTGTCCTCTGGCTGATAACGTGTCATTGCCAAATTGTTCAAAGTTTACGTGTCATTGCCAAGTTTTCAGGACTCTTTCTGAACCGCAAAACAGGATCTCTTCGATCAAGTTGTTCAGCCGTTTAAAACGCGTGTTCCCAGGTAGATGACGTGAGGTTGCCAAGTTTTCGTGGACGCATACCGAACCACAGCGACATCTTTTCGATCAAGTTGTTCAGCTTTTAAAGCCTTGCGGAGGGTATCAGGCTCAAATCCTCGGCGCGCACCAATGACTTCGGAGTTATGTGCGTATTGAATTGTAAATTATCGCTTGTCCCGTGCCTCGGAGAGCACAGAGCCGTCGGTCCTGGCTGTCATGAAGATCTTTGACAATCGTTATAGGGAGTCAGTACCTAAAAATAAACTGACACTAGTCTAATCCATGGAATATACCTATCCCTTTGGGTTGCGGAGGTCAGACAGGCAGCCCCTCTGTGAAAAGCTTATATTGAGCCAAATCCGGTTAGACTAGATAGTGCACCGCGGGTTCTAACTGGGATAACACTTCAAGGATGATGATATTTTTTGTATAATTGTATCTACTCTTAAGTTAAGTTACTAAGGAACCGCTAGAGGGCGCTGATATGTAAACATCAGAAGTGATTGTGCTCGTAATTAATAAATGACTAAAAATATTACACACAGTATTCAAGCAGTGTACCGTACGTAAAAGTGAATAAAGACTCCTAAACTAGCAGTGACAGTGTTATCGTTGATTAAAAACACCGCAACTATAAAAAACAATGATTCCCAAATATGTAAACATTTACTAAAAACCCTAATAAACTCAGTGCAATAATTTATAACAGTGTAAACATTCCAATTTTAAGTCAACAGCCTACAAAATAATCATACCTACTAATCGTTTCTTGACAAAGGTAACAAAACAGTGATCAACAAACATATTGTGCCCGCAAAAAATCGTTTTTTATTTAAACACTGTACCTACGACACAGATAAGACAACCTACGATAATTGAACTTAATTATGACAACGCAACGCCATCTACCAGAAACCACATAAACAATCCACTAATATTGCTGCCGTAGTGTTATCGGACTAAAAAAATAACAAATCGGCAAATAATATTTGTAATACCGACATCTATTATCAAAAGAAGGACTTGCTATATTAATGAACCCAAGACATCGCTAAATTGGACATCGATATCAACTGTGCGAGTGGCTTGACCGGGAAGGAGCCGACTTGGATTCGCACGAGTGGTTGCGAGTTCGAACCCGATACCAGCGTAGTACTTTTTGTGGTGGTTTAAGTTTACAAAATCATCATGGACTTCTTAGGAAACATAACATTTCGTCGCACACGTACTATATCGGAAACAAAAAATGACAGTAATGAAATTATTTCTCAGACATTAGATAATACTACAAATAGTATGCCGGGAATGTCAGAAGATGAAGAGGATACGCAGATAAACATCCTTAAGGTCGAGATTGAAAACCTGAGATCTCAATTAAAAAGCGCGCATCTAGAAATAGAAATACTATCACTGGAAAATAGTTCTCTTAAGCAAAGTAACGCCGGTCTAATGAAGAAAAATGACATGTATAAAAAAGTCACCAGTAGTCCTATAAAGAAAAGGGTACAAACTCCAAAGAGAAACAAAATGATTCTTACAACCAAGGTGACCAGTAAACCACAGACTTTAGAAAGTCCTGACTGCCGCACATCCACTGCTGAACACCCTATTAAAAATTCAGTAAACAAAAATGAAAACTGTGCATCGTTGCCAATTGTAAAGAGTAATATATGTATTTTAAGTAGTGAAACATCTAATAGATTATACACAATAAGTCAAAGAACTAGATTAAGTAATTGTAATATATGTCATTATCGTATGCCAAATTGTAGTCTAAAGCAACTGCTATATAGTCTCGATAAGAAAGTACAAAACTTTACCTATTCCGACTACTGAGTAATTTATGTCGGGGAAGAAGATTTCAAAAAGACGCAAAATTACATAGAATTAGTCACCTTTATTCGTAATAAAATACGACCTTTAACCCACACGAATTTCATAGTCTGTCTACCTACTTTTAAATATATGGAAAACAAAAATGTAATGTTTAACAGCAGAGTTGACACGTTTAATAACTTAATGTCATATAAACATGCGTATTTGCTGGATTCAAACTTGAACCTTCCATACACTTATGACACTTATAATCAACGGTATGGAAGTTTGAATAATAAAGGATTGAACATTGTGTAAACAGATTTGCAGGATCTAGTCTTAGATTTGAACTCAGCAAACGCGTCGTCAGATGCTGACTGCCCCCAAATAAATAATGCACTAACTGATACTCAACTTCAGGAAAACTCTCAGTTTTTTCTTTAGTCATTATCTGTCATCATTATTCTTCACCAAAACATAGCAGGACTTATGAATAAATCAGATTTATTGACGGTTAAACTAGAAGAGCTTTTTAATAGTGGAATTAATATAGATATTGTCTGCATAACTGAACACTTTGTCGAAACTGGTTATGAAAATTTCATGCATATACCTAATTATTGCCTCGCTGCCTTCTTTTCAAGAGAAGCTAAACGAGGAGGAGCGTGTATCTTTGTTCGCGCAGGATTGCACTATAGAGAATTAACAGATATATCAAAACAATCAGTGTCAGGTGTTATCGAATGCTGCGGCATTGAACTAGTGTCTCAAATAATGTCATAATAATATGTGTGTACAGAATACCTAAACATAACTATAACATTTTCTATGATAAATAGCTGACCCGGCAAACGTTGTTTTGCAATTTTTTTTTTTTTTGAAAAGTAGATGTTGGCCTATTCTCATAGATACCGGATAAGCACAAAAAAATTCATCGAAATCGGTCAAGCCGTTTCGGAGGAGTATGGGAACGAAAACTGTGACACGAGAATTTTATATATTAGACTAGATGGCGTATTACGCAAAGTCTGTTCATACTCGAATAAAAACGTAATTTTGACCGGCGATTTCAATATCGATATTCTGAAAAGAAATAAAATTACATATGAATTTGAATATTTTCTTGGACAATACAATCTAAAACTATCACTCTTTGAACCAACTAGATTAAGCAGTAAATCTTGCATTGATAATTTTGCACATTCATTTAAACGCGGATGTAAAGCGGATATAATGGATTTAGTTCTCTCGGACCATACAGCACAATTATTAAAAATACCAACTAATAAAAAATGCACTCTAAAATTCTGGAAAACTAAAAAACTTGACTTATCGGTGTGTAACTTGGCTAAGTTCAAGGATTTCTTGAAGTGTCTATCTTTTTCGCAAGTTTATAAAGCAAAAGATGCAAATGAAGCGTATGACAATTTTATAGTTGAATTTTTGCTTTTCTACCACTTATGCTTTCCAGTTAAAATTGTGAAGATTAACCTCTCGTATGCCGGAATGTCAGACACAATTAAAAAGCTATTGTGTCTCGCGTAGATCTGCGTTCCGGCATACAAGGGGTTAATACCAATAAGAAAACAAAATGGTTGTCCCGTGGTATACAACTTTGTAGTAAAACACAGAGATAACTACTTTGGGAATATAGGTTGAAGCCTAATTTGAAAAATAAACTTATTTTAAAAAAATATTCAAAACTTTACAGGCGAATTATAAAACTAACTCAAAAAACGCAAAATAATTATTACGTAAATAAGGCACAAAATAAATCCAAAGCAGCATGGCAAGTAATAAACAAATCAAAATATAATTTACCACAAGAACCAATTTTATGTATTAATAATAATAATTTGACATATTCACACCCACTTGACATCACTAATGAGTTTAATAAATATTTTATTGAAGTTATCGAAAATAATATTCAAACAAATGACAATTCAAAAAATAAGCAACACCTAAAGGACAACGTTTCATGTCAGTCTTTATTCATGTCACCAGTCACATGCGATGATATAATCAAAATTATTAACAGCCTCAAAAATACAAATACCGTTGGATTTGATAACATATCAACTAAGGTTATTAAAGAAGTTAAGGAGATAATAGCGCCGCTACTTTCACATATAATAAATCTTTGTATTTCTGATGGTACGTTTCCAACTCGTCTAAAAAAAGTAATTATTAAGCCCCTATTCAAAAAAGAGGACAGAACTGAATTAAAGAATTATAGACCAGTTGCAAAACTTCCTATATTTTCAAAAATCATCGAGAAAGTAATCTATAACAGTATATATGCCTATTTTGAAAAAATTAAACTATTTTGCAGTGAACAAAAAGGATTTAGGAAAAATATTAATATAAACATGGCGCTTTTTGACTTACTATCAAGTGTCCTAACATCTGTCGATAAGAATAACAGGGTTTGCGCTATTTATACAGACATGACAAAGGCATTTGATTTTGTTGATCATAAAATTTTACTACAAAATCTATATAGCTATGGCATTAGAGGGAATATTCTTAAACTTATAGAATCCTACCAAGTGATAGATTGCAATGCACAGAAATCACAAGAATTTGTCCGGTGACTAAGTTACAAAAAACATATACCTTGGAAGCTAGGTTGATCAAATATGGAGTGCCTCAGGCCAGCGTATTGGGACCCCTGTTATTTTTTATATATATTAATGACTTACCGAAAATAACAGGGCACAAAATGGTACTTTTTGCTGATGATAGCACAGTTGTTATAAAATGCAACAATGCTAATAATTATGAACAGGATATTAATGACACTCTCTCGAAAATAATTAACTGGCTTAATGTCAATAATCTTGTAATAAATCTAAATAAAACTAAAATTATGCATTTTCACCAACGGCTTGTAAGTACTCCAGTTAATGTCACATATAATCAGTCAAAAATAGAAGAGGCTAGCATTTCAAAATTCTTGGGTATTTCTATAGACAGCAAACTGACCTGGAAACCACACCTGGAAGAAGTTTGCAAACGGTTAAGCAAATCAGCGTATCTTCTATTTCAACTGTCAAAAAAAGTAAATACTGAAACACTCTTAACGGCGTATCATGGATTGGTGTCCTCGGTTTTGCGTTATGGTGTTGTTTTTTGGGGACAGTCAACAAATCGAGAACTTGTTTTTAAAATGCAAAAGAGATGCCTACGATCGATGTTTGTTTTAAAAAGGACTGACAGTTGTATTCAATATTTAAAAAAATACAATATTTTAACCTTTCCTGCTTTGTATATCTTGGAAACTTGTTTGTTTGTAAAAAATAATCCCCACTTATTCAAAAAAATGGTCACAGTCAAGAAATTACCCACACGTACTCAATATATGAACACATTATGCCATGTTAAATGTAAAACTGCACTGATGAAGAAAAGTTTCTTTGGTATTGCTCCCCAAGTTTATAATAAAGTGCCTGATGTAATTAAATGCATGCCAGTACAAAAGTTCAGAAACACTCTACAGAAGCTGTTACTTGAAAAATGCAATTACACATTAGACCAGTTTCTGAATGACAAATCTATTTAATGTAAATTATGGAATTATTATTGTGTCATCATTTAATTTAATTGTATTAAATTAAATGATGACACAATATAACTTTGCCACCCTTTTACATCGAATCAATATAGATTGTGAGATAATTGTTTTGACGGAATGTTGGCTTAAGAATATGGTAACTATCCCTACATTAGAATCATACATATCGTGCCATACAAAAAAACATAAAAACCAGAATGATGGTATAGTTGTTTATCTTAAAGATCATCTTAGATATTCAGTTTCAGAAATCGATTTCATGGACGGCATATGTATGCTATTGAAAATAGGCAATGATATAGCGATCATCTGCATATACCGTTCTCCCTCGTACACCAATACTTCTAATTTCCTAGCTTCCTTGGAAGCAGTACTCACTTCAGTGTCCTCTTTCAAGAACATCGCAATAATTGGTGACATTAATATTGACATTGGCAATACTCCATGTGATTCCCATGCTGCAGAATATCTCAACTTGTCGGCCTGTCATGGTTTATTGCCTGCGCATACTCTGCCTACACGCGGTTTTCATTGTTTGGACCATGTTATGCTCAAAACGAAGTACGAAGCACTCACAATAGTCATCGATTCATCTGTTACAGACCATAACAGTGTTTTACTTTGCCTTAAATTGAAGGGAGGATACTTTAAAGCCAAAAATCATTCTGTAACTAATAAAATAAACTATGCCACCCTAGACCAAAAGTTTAACACTATTAATTTCGAAATAATTTACCATATAGCTGACGCAAATCGGGCTACAAACCAGTTAGTAAACACCCTTATGAGCGCCATAGAAGCAAATAAATCCTTAGTTAAGTCACCAAATCGCAAACGTATACTTAAACCGTGGATTACCCCCGGCTTGCTTCGTTGTATGAGAAACCGAGACGCCATGCATAGGAATGTTAATTTGAATCCTGATAATGAAACACTGAAACTAACATATGTAAGGTACAGAAACTTTTGCAACAAACTACTAAAAAAAGTCAAAAGAATCTATGACAGAAACGAGCTAGCTGAAGCTGGTTCGGATAGCAAGCGAATATGGCAAGTCATAAAGAGAGTTACAAACTATGTTAAACCTAAAACCTCCTCCAGTGACCTACTCCAAACTTCTACATCACCACAGCACTCAGTAAACGAAGCTAATTCTTATTTCGCAAGCATCGGTAAAAATCTCGCAGCCAAAATACAGGTTCCTAGCCTTCTTTCACAAGCACAAGTACTTTTTTCCTCTAACACTCCATCCGACTCATTTGTCATGCTATCCACGGACTGTACTGAGGTTGAGTCGATCCTGATGTCACTTAGAAGTGACTGTGCCGCTGGATGGGATAATATTCCTACAGCCCTACTCAAGCGATATAAAGCCCTTCTTGTTCCCATTTTAACACATATATTTAATCTCTGTCTTGAGTCTGGCATATTCCCCGCCTACTTCAAGAGGTCATTAATTTATCCTATATATAAGAGTGGGAGTGAAGACTGTGTCGCCAACTATCGTCCAATAGCTGTTCTAACTATCCTATCTAAAATATTAGAACGTATAATTAATAACCGACTGATAAAGTATTTGGAAGATAAGAACATTTTATCTCCAAACCAATATGGATTTAGGCGGAATAAATCTACTACAAAAGCAGTGTTAGACATCACCAATCACATAGTTAAGCATCACATAGTTAAGCAGCATGATGCTAAGAAGAAGGTGCTTACTATCTTTTTAGATCTTGCCAAGGCGTTTGACACTGTCTTCACTCCTCTGTTGCTGCAAAAATTGGAAAAAATGGGTATTAGGGGTAAATCACTTGCTTTACTGAGTAACTACTTGAGTGATAGAACTCAAAAGGTTAAAGTGGATGGTTTTGTCAGTGACGAGCTCCCCATAACTTTTGGTGTCCCGCAGGGAAGCGTGATCGGGCCGACTCTGTTCCTTGTGTACGTAAACGAACTCTGTCAAATGAAATTAGAAGATGCCAAGATAACAGCTTTTGCCGATGATACAGCACTTACGTTCATTGGAGACACATGGCCAGAGGCTTTTTGTAAGGCCCAGCGCGGGTTCAATGTTGTTCAAGGTTGGTTAGCCAGGAACTCATTGACCCTCAACACTGACAAAACCAACTACATGAAGTTCACTCTCCGTCAGTCAACACAACCTTCACCAGCGCTATCCCTAGTGGCCCATAACTGCTCCCAATCTCTACGTCAGACCTGCAACTGTCCCCAACTAATACGTGTAACTGCCACTAAATATCTTGGCATAACACTTGACAACAGTCTCTCCTTCTCACCCCACATAGAGCTGTTGCAAAGTAGAGTCAGAAAACTAATCTATATATTTGAAACTCTTCGCCATGTAGCTGATTTTAGGATAATTAAACAAGTTTATTTTGCGTTATGTCAATCTCTTTTAAATTATTGCATATCATCTTGGGGCGGTGCACCAAAAACACAGCTCATAAAGATAGAAAGAGCTCAAAGGGCTATCCTAAAAGTGGGCACCTTTAAAAACTACACCTTCCCAACTACCGAACTCTATAAAAGTTGGGAAGTTCTGACGGTTAGACAACTTCTTGTTCTAGATACCATCCTTATCCAACATGCTGCGACCCCCTACAAAAGTATAACTAAAAGGCGTAAAGATAGAATTTGTGAAATACAAAAAAGTAGTTTCACTCACTCTAAAAGATTTAATCACTTCTTGGGACCAACTTTGTACAATAACGTGAATAAAGAAGTTCCTATTTACCATCTTCCCAGTCGTGCCTGTAAAAAAACCATAAGTAAGTGGCTTCTAAGTCTAGATTACCAAGAGACTGAAAATTTAATAAGTCCAATGATGTAATCCTTACACACTGACACGAATGCAAATTTTCACCAACCCACACACCTATACCCACACACACACACCCACCCACAGTCACAGAAACACACACACACACATACACACACCCACACACACACAATGGATATCTCGCTCTTTTTAATTATATAGCTTTCTTTTTTTTATTTATATAATATCTTTTATAAAGTAATTTTTAATTGTTTTTTTTTCTGTTCCAATTTCAATAAACTTTTTTGGACAAAATACATTTACCACAAAAAACTTAATTCATAAGTAACTGATTGCTTTGTTGTTTGTATTAAGGGAAAGGGACTGGTATCCTTAACACAGGTTACCCTGTAACCTAGCTAGGATGCCAGTTGCGATCCGTAACACAAAAATTAATGTTGCTATGCCTGTATTTTGTAATCCTATCGTTTTGTATTTTTTTATATGTATGTGTGTCAATAAAGAATTATTATTATTATAATGCAAATGTAAATGAAATATTTATTACATTTAGTAATTTTTTTATAATTTTAATTTTTTGCTGACATTTTATATATTTTTTATACATTTGGATTATTGAAATTAAACTACAGTTTACGGATTTTATCGCGTTATATTGGTTTCACTTGTTTTTACATTTAAACCGAATGATCTAGAAACTACATTTTTATTACTAGCCAACGTTTCGAATTCTTTACAGGATTCATGTTCACGGCAGACTGAGGTGGTATTTGTCTTTGTCTTGAATTTAAAAGTTATCTCAAAGTACCCGAACATTTTTCAACTATTGGTGTTACTATTTACACAGAATGTGCTCACTGTGTCTTGATGTCTTCTGGTGACTTTGTCCTTCTTGGGTTTCATTAGCCTGATAACAGGGTCCCAAGCTGGAGGAACATTCCAACCATCTTCCCTATTGAAATTAGGATGTTTTTTAATTTCAATAACTTCTCGTATCATTCTTGGAATAAAGCGGTGTTCTTTTGCGAGTATCTGTGGTTTATCAAATCGCAGGTAATGGTTGGTTCCTTGTTCTACATGTTCACACACAGCAGACTTCGTCGAGCGTTTGTGTTTAATGTCAGCTATATGTTCCTTTAGTCGAATGCCTATGCTTCTCTTGGTTTGTCCAATGTATGAGAGCCCACACTCACAGTCTATCTTGTAAACCCCGGCCTCTTGTAAGGGTAACTGACTCTTGACAGATGGTAATAATTGGCTTATCTTCGTTGGCGGCTTGTAGAAAGTTTTGATTGAAGCTCGCTTCAAGATGTAGCCAATCTTGTCGGTCACGCCCTTGATGTATGGGAGGACAGCAGGTTGTCTCTCTACTGTGGCTGGCTTGTTCTTCGGGGATCTGTGACGTTGGCGCGGCGGTCGGAGCTTGTTGTCTTGCAGAACTTGCTTGACATGTTGAAGCTCGGCGTCCAGGTGTTTCTTGTCACAGATCCCCCGGGCTCTCTGAAACAAAGACATTCCTACGGTAGCTAACTGTTTAGGATGGTGGTGAGATTCAACGTTTAAGTACCTATTTTTATGTGTCTTTTTCCTATACACAGTGTGGCTCAAAGAGTTGTTTTTGTTCCTGATAACAAGTACATCTAAGAAAGCTAAAGAATTGTTTGCCTCTAATTCCATTGTAATTTTTATCTGGTTGTGAATAGAATTAAGATGGTCTAGGAATACATTAACACTATCAGTTGGTAAAATTGTAAAAGTGTCATCTACATACCGCTTGTAGAACCTCGGTGTGATGGTGGCAGGCTGCAGGGCTCGCGCCTCGAAGTCCTCCATGAAGATGTCAGCAACAACAGGCGATACTGGAGAGCCCATTGCCACACCGTCTACTTGTATGTAGTATTTCTCATCCCATAACAGATAGCCAGTTGTTAAACAGTGTTTCAATATTTCTGCATATTCCTCAGGCATGTTTTTCTCTATTAGCTTCCTTCTAGTTATCTCAATACAGTCATGTGCTGGTAAGCATGTGAATAATGACTGTACATCAAAACTAACCATAGTTTCCTTGTCAGAGAGATGTAGGTGTTTTATTTCACTGACAAAATGGTAGGCATCCTTTACATGCGCTCTCGTCTTGCCTCTGAGTGGCGAGAGAATCTTTGCAAGGTGTTGAGCCAATCTGTAGGTTGGTGCCCCTATTTGACTGACTATAGGGCGCAGTGGAGCATTTTCCTTGTGTATTTTCGGTTGTTTATCCTGTCTTGAAATTGGTCGACTGCTTCTGGATGTTTTGTTAAACATTCAATAATAGATGCAAAACGGTTTTGACTATCTTCTTTCAGTTTGGATACAGCGTCGAATTATGGTTTTTAGGTCACCACTCCGTCTTCTTTTTGCTTCGTTCCCAATTCTTCAAAAGGCATCCGAGAGCAAATTTTTCTCTTCGTCATCGTTCCACATGTTGATGTTGATGGCTCCGCAGAAACTGATGTACCAGGGCATTCTTCATGAGCAATATTAGTTGCATTCTCGTGAAGACACCCTACGCCTCATCGCATTCACCTTCTTCTTCATGTGGTCGAGCTAATCGGACCACCATTGTATAATAATTTTTGTTATGTGCTTTCTCATTGGTATGCTCTCCTTACACGCGTCTTTTATAACTTTGGTATAGGTTTCTTCTAGCATAACTTTAGAGGCTTCGGTGATTAGGTCAACTTCGCCTTTGGTGATGTTATTCTCTGTAGCCAGTTGGCTCAGTTTCTTGCGAAACTGAGATCAATTGGCATTCTTACTGCTATAGACGCGTGTCGTTCTTTCGATTTCAACTTGTGCCATGTTTCCCGATCTTATTCCAAAAATTATAGCGTTGTGGTCTGAACCGATCGCGTCCTCCTCCACCCGCTAGTCCACAATGAGGCCAAGCAAGTCTTCACGTCGATGTAGCTTGTGAAGGTGCTAAGGTGAAAACAGCGCAGCGGTCGGATATCACTTCTGAGGCCATCCCGGTCTCTCCTCGAATTCCAGCAGCGTACATCTTCGCCTAGGGGAACCTCTTTAGATTTTACCTGCTTATGAGTCAACTCACCACCTGAAACATTGTAGTGGTGAGAATAAAGACTGGCACCTGGCGGATTGCCGTCTCGTACTATTTTGAACCGTACTCGCCGATTGGGCCGCACTTGGAGCAGCTCAAAAAGATAGCTGAGACTCCTCCTCCTGGGCCCTCACAGTATCCTGATTGGCGGCGATTCCAACGCAAAGAGCGCTTGGCGGAGAAGTCCGAAAAACGACAGCCGATGCTCCACGAAACTGGTCTGCAGGTTCTCAATGAGAGAGATACTCCAACCTTCGACACCGTGACCTTAGCACCTTCACAAGCTACATCAACGTGAAAGCGTGCTTTGCGGACTTGCTGGGCCTCATTGTGGACTAGTGGGTGGAGGAGGACGCGATCGGTTCGGACCACAACGCCATAATTTTTGGAATAAGATCGGCAAACATGGAACAAGTTGAAATCAAAAGAACGACTTGCGTCTATAACAGTATCCGTTTATTAGGCGGGATGTCGCCTCTTAAACCCTGCTGGCTGATTCTTAGGCGGTGAGATATTAATAACCTCTGACGGCGCTTTGCTTTGAGGTACGACCTTCGAAGTCCGCAGTCTCTGCGCGGTGGAAAGTACATTGGTGGTTACAGCCGGACCTGCCTGCTTTGTCATGTTGACGGAGGAGGCAGAGCAGGCCTTGGGGAGGCTCCTTCTATCAAATCCACTCTTTTCCTGACAGATTGCCTGTCCTTGAGTTTTTCGGGTGTATGCATGCACCTCTCTGTCCTTATCGTTCTCTATCCTTTTTGACGGGGTCCAAATGCCTATAATCTTGCAACGAAACACTAGGACAATATTGTAAAAGTTGTAAACGATGCCCTGCTCTCGATTTTGTAGGGCCAACATATCATATCTGGTATGCACATGTTTTTGTCAGTTTTTACCTTTTCAATCTCAATAAGATAAATATCGATTAGTTTTTTATATCCAGTCCGTATCAGCGCGCCGAATGATACCGTGCCTGGACTCATACTACTTGTCTCGACGTGCTCTTTTTTTTTTACAATCCGCAAGCTAATAACAATATTTGCCAAATTTTGATTTTGGGTGTGCCCACTTTAGAGAGTTAAAAAGTCCGAGCGCTGTCTAATTAAAAAAATGGAAAAGTCTTATAAATACATTTTTAGGTCTAGTCCCTAGTGTTCTAGTCTACAATATTTACTAATGTCAACGCGACAAATTCCAGTCTGCGTCACTTTAAAGTTTTGTTATTTTAAGAAGTATCTTTGGTTAAAATTCCGGTGAAGGTGTCTCCCGGCTGCTGTCTCGATGCTCCATGAGGTTCCGCTGCTAGATCTGGTTGTGAACCACGCGGCCAAATTGTTTTCTATTTTCCAGATTTTCCGGGCGAAAAATTACGAAAATGCTATGAGCACACGGGGATCACAGCACTTATTTATTTTCGTTTATAACTTTTATCCGAATGTGTCGGGTTGAAACTGAAAACTGTACTAGACGCGCATCGTTGAGATGCTTGCAACCGTGTATAGCATGGCCGCGGGGGGTGAAAAAACACTTTTCCGTATTTTGCGAGTGACTAAAATCGTGGCGCTTTCGGGTACGGCTAGGGCAGACACTGGCGGGGATACCCTTCTCACGGGCTGGATATCAGGTAGTAACTACAGTAGAGCCGAGAACCGGGGTCGCGTAACCAAAACTTGTTTTTATAATCGGACAGACCATTAGACAGAAGCACACTCTAATTCAATGGTTTTTGTAAAACTTACTTGCATATACTTTAGCCGTGATAATACAAATTGTCCATATTTGATATACACATTTTTGTGTTAGTCTTTGCCTTTTCAATCTCAATGAGTTAACATCAATTAGGTCTCCTAAGATTCGTCTTAGTGTATCTTTCACTTAACTCCTGAGGGGATGCGCTTCTGTAAATCTTTATTCTTCTCTACATCAGATAAAAATAATTATTTTAAGGGCTATCAATTTACACTACAAATTTTCTTTTTGTATTATAATTCTCTGCGATTATGCCTTAGCCAGCTCAGTAAAGCCATCTTTTCCTGAGGGCTTTCTGGGTTTAAAGAACTCACTCGCTGCTTTCAGTTCTGCTAAAGTAAATGGCAGGTCGCAAGACCCACCTTGTGTCACCAATTTAGCCTCAGCTCTGATGCGCTGGTGATAATAATTGTCTACGTCAAGGCCGCAGTCCTGGAAGAATGACTCCGCTAAGTAGGGGAAAGTGGTCACCCTTCGTACGCGGGGCACATTCATACAGCTAGTTTATAAAAAAAACTAAAGGTCACACAAACATGCCTTTGCTTGTGTGCATAGACATACCGGCCGCAATGTTGCTAGCGGAATTTCGCGCGAGTCACACTACGGTTCCGTAGTTGACAAAACGTAACGTGTTTTCGCGCGCGGTGAGTAAATTTTATACCTACCTTCAGTTCGTAATTGTAAGTAAAATTATTATGTTTTTGACAAAGTGGTGATGATTGATTAATGTTAACATTGTTTATTTTGAGCTTTTATTGTTATACTTCTCAAACTTAATTAGAATTTGTATAAAGTTGTATTTTAATTTTGTATAAAGGCATGGGGTACATTCGGACAGCCAGACAGGGGGCACATTCGTACGCGTACGAATGTACCCCCTTTAGATTTTTCTAGCTACCAGTACCAAAGTTACAGTTCAGGAGGTACTTAGACGTAACGGATACAAAGATGAGATTCACCGTCTGAAGAGGAAGGACCGTAAACCTGAGGTGAGCAGAGTGCCGGCTTACATGCCTTATCTAAAAGGAGTAATGGACAAAGTTGGAACAGTACTTAAGAAATACTCCATCAAGAGTGTATATTCCGCTTTCCAAGATAGCACACAATCAGCGCAGCCCAAAGGATGCCACTCCTTTTCAAACACCTGGCGTCTACAAGGTCGATTGCAGGTGTGGTAGTTCCTATATCGGACAGACCAAGCGAACAATTGCGAAAAAATCAACAAGTAAATAAGTCCGCTATAGCTTAACATTTATTGGAGTCAAACCACTGGATAGAACTACACCAACCACAGGATTTATCCGCCGAACGTCACTATTACTCCAGGATAGTACGTAAAATGGTTGAATTTAAAAAAATCACAAAATTTTCAACCGGGTGGATGGATTTAGATTATCAACAACTTGGAATCCAGTCATAAATAAGTGTAAACACCGCCGCAATGATACCTACAACTCAACAGTGTCTAGACGTCATTAGTGTAATGTGTCGAAGTACCGACAGTGCGGTTAAAAAAATCAAGTGAGGGTAGAGTGCTAAAACCTGCAGCGCACAAGGAGGGCGCTGAGCTCACCAGTCCCGCCGCGACCACGGCTGAAGCAAGTCGTCCGAAACGTTGGCAAATACCGAGAATAAAAAAATGCCTCAAATTTATTATTTATCGCGAGTAAGACGCGCTAAATAACCTTTTACTATTATCAATAAGTGAACTAAGGATGAACGTTTTTATTTTTGTAAAAAAAGTTTAACGGCTATGAGTCAGAAAGTCACATATTATTAAGTGAGTTCTTTGATAAATAAATATTTTTATAATAATTAATGAAAATTTAAGGACTTTAATTGGCTTTTTAATAACCCTGTATGAATGTACCCCATGGCGTATGAAAGTACCCCACCTACTGTACGAACGTACCCCATGCATGGGGTACGTTCGTACAAATATCTTATCGTAGAAAAATGGCTATAACCCTTTAACCTTTTGACATAATAGTTTCGGACTTTTTTGTAACAAACTACAATATATTTGTTACACTTAGGTACATAAACTAGGTTAATTCGTCATTTAATTGCAAAGTAAAAAAATAAAATGTAAAAAGTGTACGAAGGGTAACCACTTTCCCCTATTCGGTGGAGTCCCTATCATCCAGAACTCGGCCGTCCCTGACCAGCAGTGAGCCCACCAGTTTCTCCCTCGCCCTTTCTCTCACCCGATAGATGTCTTCCCAGACACATTCACGGTCTTGCTTATTGCAGAACTCCCTCCAGCTCTGTGTCTGAGTCCTCAAGGCCTCTCTTTGATACTTCTCTTTAAGTTCCAGGTAACTGACATGCGCACCCGAGCAGCAGTTCTCTTTCTGCATCTAGGACTTCCTCCTTCAAAATGGTGAGCTTCTCCGACCACCACGGCAGCGTTAGTTTTCCGGTGCATTTTTTCATAGTAATTGATGACCGATACGCTTCTCCAATCATCCTAAAACAGAATCTCTTCAATAAAGTTGTTTAGCCGTTTAAATCGTGTGTCCTCTGGCTGATAACGTGTCATTGCCAAATTGTTCAAAGATTACGTGTCATTGCCAAGTTTTCAGGACTCTTTCTGAACCGCAAAACAGGATCTCTTCGATCAAGTTGTTTAGCCGTTTAAAACGCGTGTTCCCAGGTAGATGACGTGACGTTGCCAAGTTTTCGTGGACGCATACCGAGCCGCAGCGACATCTTTTCGATCAAGTTGTTCAGCTTTCAAAGCCTTGCGGAGGGTATCAGGCTCGAATCCTCGGCGCGCACCAATGACTTTTCGGAGCAATTTGCGTGTTGAATTGTAAATTATCGCTTGCCCCGTGCCTCGGAGAGCACATTAAGGCGCTGTACCTAGTCAAAATAGGCTTCACAAAACAGTTTTTTAGCCAAATGTATACATTTTAGAGCAGCTTAAAAAATATATGTTAATCTTGATCATATTTATGGGGGGACCATTGTGTTCAAAACACGTTTTCGGTAAATTTTCTCGATAAAAAAAAAAACATAAAATAAACATTAAAATTGAAATTGTAGCAATTGTAGCTGTATTATTTATTAACAAATCTTGATAATATTAATAACAGTGATGTAATATATAATAATAAAGGGAACTGTTGTTTTTATTTACCGATTGGAATAAGATATTTGTAAGGATTAATGTATTTAATGATAAATAACTCGTTCTGAACGTCCCGTCGTCATCGCGCTTCTCTTTCTTATGTATACAATCCGACAGTGACAGCAACAGCTGAACTCAGTGTACTGTACACAGCGCCTTAAGCCGTCGGTCCTGGCTGTCATGAAGATCTTTGACAATCGTTATAGGAAGTCAGTACCTATAAATAAACTGACACTAGTCTAATCCATGGAATATACCTATCCCTTTGGGTTGCGGAGGTCAGACAGGCAGCTCCTCTATGAAAAGCTTATATTTAGCCAAATCCAGTTAGACTAGATAGTGCACCGCGGGTTCTAACTGGGATAACGCTTAAAGGATGATGATATATTTTGTATTATTGTATCTACTCTTAAGTTAAGTTACTAATTCATATTTTTATTCTTTTGAAATTTTAATATCTGTGTGCTGTCTCGTCTGTGGCAATAAAAGTATTTTCTTTCTTTATTTCGATGCGACGAAATTATACGTTTGCGTTGCATTATCGCAGCGTTAAATTTACTGCAGAAAATACGTAGCGTTCCCGCGACGTCTGCACCGCTCATACGCTCGGCAAACGCCAGAGTGCCTTACACATGCACTTTTCCTGAGTGAGTGGATTCGATTACCACACGAGAAAACACTTTGTGTGGTTCAAAAAATTTTGTTTCGAGTCTGGTTGTTCATAGTGTCCGTTAGTTGTATGTTTGTAAAGTTCCCCGCGACACAGGATTTACCGCTTGGCCACGGGGACCGGCGACGCGACCTGCGACAAGCGATTTCGATGTACATGGCGCGTTTAGGGGAATACGGGGGAATTGGCGCCACATAAGGAAAAACTGCTTTAACTTTTAACAAACATCACTTTTTAATAAAGTTTTTGGTTATTTTTATAGGACCACTAATCACGTTTATATTACCAATACAAAAATAAAAAAATGAACGATACAAAGACATTTAGACTAATTTAAAACAAAAATAACATTAGCTCCCATTACCCAAGAGTACGGGGTAATTAGAACCAGATACCCCAAATGCTCATTTTTAATTCTAATTCACAAAATGCAGTTTATTATTTACGTAAATTCATATTTTTATCTAATTTAATAATGATAAAGCTACAAGTAAAAACAAGCCATACTTATAATAAAATAATTTGAATACTCACAATTTGTCCTTGAAAATCGTAAAATATTACATCAATTGGCTAGAAAAGCGATGTGCGGTCGGCTTACACACTAAAAGTCGAATAAGTGACGATATGGCGAGTCACTCGTACCCCTCCCGCGCCCTTCTATGTTATGTAATATTAAAATAGGATCTAACTCGTTCAGATATACGTAAACTAAAGTAGTTCTCATTACCCCGTGGCTCCGATTCCCCCGTGTTCCCCTACTGTGAGGCGACATCAGTCGCCGCGGCGTAGTTAAGCTGCAGCAGTTGTCTTTAAAAAAAAAGTGCCTGATACAATTTAATAGCAATTTGCTATATAACAGAGAAGAGTCGAACAGCTTGTGTACCTACTCAATTTGCTTAGAAATATATGTTCGGATCATACTTGCCCGATTACTTTTAGTACTCTTCTCGACTACTCTTGCCAGATATTAAAATAAATGCTGTGTTAATATGAAAAGGGCGTTTCATTGAAAATAAACCTTTAACAGAAATTTCTGAGTCTGGTAATATGCCCGGTACGGCTCGCCCCCTACTTATTACGTGGGACTAAAATAAATCTGATGAAAAGTGGGTGTAGCAATATACCTCTGCCTACCTCTTCGCACATATATAGGCGTGGGACTTTGCACTTATGTATGTATGTAACAGGAATTTTAACGATTGTAAGACCACTTTAATAGCCGTGTCAAAGCCAGTGTTAAGGCGCTACCTCGAAAATATATGCCCTTTTTATTACCGATTTTGAAGCAGTGAGACACACCAACACAGTGAAAATCTAATCTAATACTAATATATAAAACTGAAGAGTTTGTTTGTTTGTTTGCTAGAACGCGCTAGTCTCAGGAACTACCGGTCCGATTTGAAAAATTCTTTCAGTGTTAGGGTCATTTATCGAGGAAGGCTATATAACAGCACGCTATGAGCGACGGGAGCGGAGCTGTAGCCTTAAATATAACACTAGAGGATGCCGCGGGTGTAACCGCGGGCGGGGCATCCTCTTGTGTTATATATAATTTAGCAGGTTTTTATCTAGGGCTTCCTAGGACAGATACCTACACTATTGGAAGATTTTCGCTCGATGGAATTTTAATTTAAAAACATGCTTTCTCTAAATATTTTTATGGATATTTCAAAAAATACTTAACTTTTCGCCTTCAAATTGCTACTCACCGAAAGAAGAGCTAGTTTAATAGGGACCGGATGAACGAATTGTCTCTAAAACGATTATTTCTTGAGTTATGAACGAATTTCGTGATGGCATGCCATGTCAAAAACCATGCGACAATCAACTTTATAGCTAACACTTAGCGATGACCTCTTCACGATTTTTTGACCCTCGAGGTAGCCTCTTAAGGTCTATCCACACATATCAGGCCCGAGATAGGGAAGAGTACGGACCATGCTCAGTCAGGTCGTCAGGCACTCAATAATAGGCTAGTTGACAAAAAAATATTTATAAGTCCGTCCTTTAGATTATTCAAAAATAAGCGATACGTATTTTTTTATTTGTAAATTAAACCAAAAATGGCCAAGATATAGCTCATTAAAGTTACGTATAACGTCACGCCGTGCTGCATTTTTTCGCACTAGATGACGTCACACGTAACTTTAATGGGCTATATCTTTGTTACTTTTTTATTTAATCGAAAAAAGAAAAAATACGTGTCCAATATTTTTTTATAATCTAAAATACGGACTAAATAAAATGTAATGATTTTGACCCTGGAATCTACCCTATTATCGGTGTGTACAGTGTAAACACCCTGTAATATAGGGTCTCAAAAACAAAGAACTCAGGCAATAAAATAGAAGCTACCTATAGCACATATTTAGCAAAATAGTTTTAAGGTGATAGTTAAGTGCTTCAAAGGGGTGTAAAAAGACCCTTAACGAAAACTGAAGTCCCATATTGTACCAATCATTACGAACATTTTATCGGCATTATACCTGGCAATTACTAGTTCAGGAGATATTGAGTAAGCCTCAATATCTCCTCTCCTCAAGTCACCGTACAATTTTTCTGATTAGACCGTACAAAACCGATGCATTTACCCTGTCCTACGCACCCATGGATAAGTAGGTATTTCGAACATTGCACGCGCGCCCTTTTAATTGCAGCTTGGAAAATAAATTATTGTTGCTTAGTACATATGATATCCGTGTGGTGACGGATTAAGAATACGGATTGTCACCACCCCATATCACCCCATGGGTGTCGTAAGAGCCGACAGAGGGAGCATATAATGCAGAAAACAGCACTGTAAGAGAAGGAAAACTTGATACAAACCCTATACCAACCCGTTTGGCCAGCGTGGTATAGTAGGCCAATTCCTCCTTTCAAAGGAGAGGCCTAGTCCAGCAGTGGACTGATAAAGGCTGCTGATGATGATATGACATATGACTTGGCATGATGTCCAAAACGAGTAGGCTTGGTGATGGGGGTCTTCTGTCACCCGTCGTGGTGTGTATATTGAAGGCTGAGTACTAGTTCATAGGGGCCAAAGGGGGCAGGCGGGTCAGTTGCCCCCAAGAGATTCAAAAAACTCTAGAATTTATACTTAGGCGATCGGCTGGCGTTCTTTTCCTTCCAACCCCCCCCCTTAGACAATCGGCTGGCGACGCTATTGCATAAGTTTCGGGAAAACACTGACTTTAATACACGATGTATAGTTTCGTTTACACACGTTGGTGCTTAGGCCATCTACGGCCGGTTGGCGTAGCGGGAGTGTAAGCGACTGCTACGTCGAAGGTCGCGGGTTCGATTCCCGCTCAAGTCAAACATTTGTGTGCATGAACATGGATGTTTATCTGGGTCTGGATGTTTCTATGTATAATATGTATGTATTTACAAAAAAAAAAGTATATATATATGTTTATCCATTATCTAGTACCCATAGTACAAGCTCTGCTTAGTTTGGGACTAGATGGTGTTGTGTGAATGTGGTAGAATATTATTATTATTATTATCTATGTCCCATAGACGGCCCAAGCACGTACGCCCAATCCCGTAACGACTATGTCCCCATAGTGGCTAATTACGGGGGGTGTCACAGCCCGTCCACGTACCTGACACGATTAGATGTGAAGGGACCTTTATGGTGAACGCACACTTATCCGAACCGAACGCGTCGAACGAGTCGAACGAAACGAATTTTATATAAAATCTCATGAAACCTCGCACACTTGCCCGCGTCGTATCGTCTGAATCTGGAAGAACCCCAGAAATCCTAGAAGAATTCGAATGACGTCATCAGATTCGGCGCGGTTTGTGCGGTCGATTCGACCGATGCGCTCGCATACTATCAGTTGGGTATGACAGAGCAACGCGCGAGTACTATTTCCGACTTGTTTCTCCATCTTCCATTAATAAAGCACTGACAAATAAAAACCTCGTCAAGTTCCATCACAATTCACATGTAATAACAGTGTGACAGGCGTAAAGGAAATGGAAACCATTTGTTCGATGCGCTGGATTCTTTCGGCGCGGTCGATTCTTTCAGCGCGGTCGATTCTTGCTAATGCGCGAGGCCTCCTTGACTTCGATTCGTTCGACGCGTTCGGCTCGGTTAGGTGTGCGTCCACCTTTACATGCCATAGATCCCAAGTTAAGAATCCCTTGCCTAGAGGCTTTTGAGTCTGTGGGTTCGATCTCCACGCATGACAATGGTTTGAATTTGCACCATTCATATACAGTAATCAAGCACCGGTGAGACCGACAGAATGCTACGCAGAGTGTCTCGGGTTCAAATCCTCGGCACGCACCAATAACTTTTTGAAGTTAAGTGCGTATTAAATTGTTAATTATCGCTTGCTTATCGGTGAAGCCAACCATCGTGAGGCAACCTGCATGTCTGAGAGTTCTCCATGATGTTCTCGAAAGACATGTGAAGTCTGCCAACCCGCACTTACCCTTCTCATTGTGAGAAGAGGCCCGTGCCCAGCAGTGGGACAGTATAAAGGGCTGATGATGATGATGATATACATTAAGTAATATAAAATGGTGCTAATACACTTGAGCATTCACCTGTACCAGAGCATTCGTGCGAATGTTACAAAACAAAGAAAACTCGTGAAACCGTACTACAATGGCGGTTACTATATATGTACTATGTTATTATTACTAATAACTAGTGCTTAGTAGTAGGTAATATAATAAATATCAATTGCTTTATTCATCAAAAAGTTTACAATATACAGGATGATTTGTAATTGCTCGTATTCCCTTCTCTCGGTGATTCTAGGGCCAAAATGAAGTATTTTTACCCCCTACATATGGGGGTCCAAAATGCACTATTTTGGAATAAAACGGTTTTTAAGATTTTTTGAGCAAATCCCAAATGTTTGTTATAAACATCGTCTAAAAAAATATTTTGACCATTCTTGGTGGCAAATTGGGTCTTATTTAATAGACAATTAAATGGCCCATCTTTTAAAATAAAATAAACCTACTAGCTCAACGTGGAATTTGAAAATAGAGTCAAAAACACACACAAAAAATGTTCGAATAAAATAAAATGACGCCACAAAAATGCAATTATTTGAAAAAAAATTATATGTGACATGTTATGTAAAGTATTGGAATAACTTTCTTGTATTACCTGCTATCCAAAAAGGTATAATAGTCTTAGCCAATAGGTGTGAATTTCGCGTAATAGCCGCTTTTGTTCAAAAAAGTGCTTCTGGATGACTCACTCGGCAGAACATTTTTCCCCGTATTTATTCTTAAGCTCTGCAATTAGCAGTTATTTACTAGTAAGGAGACCAACTTAGCAAAATGCATAGGGTCTTGGGTTCGAATCCTGAGCGTAAATGATTGTATTTTGTTAGTTTAATGCATAATAATGTTTTAATTCTCACTTATCCCGTGACTCGAAGAGCATGTTCAGCCAGTTGGTACCGGACGTCATGTTTATCTTGGAAACTCTTTTAGGGGAGTTAAAACAAAATCAACCAGTCAAATAAATAAATAATCGAAAGAAAAACCCGTGACACTAAATTTAACCATAAAATATCCGGATTTCAGATGGTATCTCACTGTGACAAAACATAAATTACACGAAATCTTGTCGAATCAGCGTTGATACTCTACAATGTTATATTTGTGAAAAAGAGACTTTTATGAAGGCTTATTCAAATTCAAATACGAGTTTCCGGCTCTCTTGGAAGAAGTTCCGCTGGGCGTTCGATAGTGGATGATATTTTGCCCAGCACAAAAAACCCGCTGGTGCTGGGCAAAAATTCAAATCGCCAACGTGTGGCAAAATACGGGGCAATAAACCTAATCACCAAGTGGGCCAACAATATTCACAATACTAGTTCGGTAGGAGTGGTGTTCTTTAGCCTGCATCATGATGCCTTATCACGAATCTTAAGTTTTGCGACAGATTGTCCCCATCTGTCATCCGTTACATGAATGCAATGGAATATTTTATAGTTTAATTAGGTGTCACGGCTTTTTTCTTTCAATCATTTATTTAATTGAGGGTTTTGTCACCCCTAAAAGAGTTTCCAAGATAAACGTGACATCCGGTACCAACTGGTTGAACATGGTCTTCGAGTCACGGGATAAGTGAGAATTAAAACCTTATTATGCATGTAACTAACAAAAGACAGTCATTTACGCTGAGGATTCGAACCCAAGACCCTATCCATTTTGCTAGGTTGGTCTCCCCACTAGGAAATAACTGCTAATTGCAGAGCTTAAGAATAAATACAGGAAAAAATGTTCTGCCGAGTGAGTCATCCAGAAGCACTTTTTTGAACAAAAGCGGCTATTACTCGAAATTCACACCTATTGGCTAAGACTATTATACCTTTTTGGATAGCAGATAATACCAGAAAGTTATTCCAATACTTTACATAACATGTCACATATTTTTTTTTTCAAATAATTGCATTTTTGTGGCGTCATTTTATTTTATTCGAACATTTTTTGTGTGTTTTTTGACTCTATTTTCAAATTCCACGTTGAGCTAGTAGGTTTATTTTATTTTAAAAGATGGGCTATTTAATTGTCTATTAAATAAGACCCAATTTGCCACCAAGAATGGTCAAAATATTTTTTTAGACGATGTTTATAACAAACATTTGGGATTTGCTCAAAAAAACTTAAAAACCGTTATTCCAAAATGGTGCCTTTTGGACCCCCATATGCGGGAGTAAAATTACTCCATTTTGGCCCTGGAATCACCTCCCAAAGGGAATACGAGCAATTACAAATCACCCTGTATATATATATTAAATATTCGTAATTTAATTGGTGTTTAAGTTTGATTTATTCGCTTTATGTTACTTAATCTGAGAATTTATCAACATTCAATCGGTGTTCATTCTGAGTAAACTAAATCTAAGGATTTATTTTAAACATAATCCATATTTTATCCATATTCATTGTGAGTAGGCCCATCACTAGTCAAGTTAAAATAAGTGACAACCTACGAAGATTCGAAACGTCATTTGTGTATTTATCTTTTTCTTACATTAGATAAAAATCAGAGTCATCCTCCTAGCGTTATCCCATTTTTCAATCTGGGGTCCGCTTTCTAGCCTAACCGGATTTGGCTGAATATTAGCTTTCCCACAGAGCGACTGCCTGTCTGACCTCCGCAACCCGAAGGGATAGCGATATTCCATGGTTAAGACTAGTGTCAATTTACTTAGAAGGTACTGACGCCCTATAACGACTATCAAAGATCTTCATGACAACCGGGACCGACGGTTTAACGTGCTCTCCGAGGCACGGGGTAAGCGATCATTAAGAATTCAATACGCACATAACTCCGAAAAGTCATTGGTGCGCGCCGTGGATTCGAACCCGATACCCTCTGCATGGCAGTCTGTTGGTATCTCCACTAGGCTATCGCTGCCCAGATAAAAATCAGAGTGAAGTAAATATATTTATTATAGTAAAACTGCTGTTGTAGTGCGGTTTCTATGTTTTTCTTTACTCTAAGGATTGGTTAATGAATACAATGCTCTACGGATTGGTTGAGTCAGTTGTGTGTTCGCTAGAAAGATCCTGAAAATGTTCGTAGCAATGTTCGTTGTTCTGTTTCACAAAACAAAAAGCGGTGAATGCTCGCTGTTCTGTTACGAGTGAATGCTCAGGTGTATCAGCGCCATAACATTCTTGCGTTACTCACTGACTGACAGATAACGCACAGCCCAAAGTACAGGGCGCAAGAAGCTGAAAGGACTATGGGCAAAAATGTATGGGCTCCGTCCCCATATACCAACACACATGGAACTGATGCCAATGTGTACTTTAAGTATCCACTATTTGATTAAAAGCCTTCTTTTTACTTAAATCCATGGGATATATCCATAAAAAAACAATTGATTATTATTAATTAACCTATATTTTAATTTTACACTTGCAAGTTATTTTACCATTATGGTTATATTATAGTACAAAACATGTTTTAGTAACGATACAAAATAAAAATAATGTATTTTTAATCATATACTTACATTTAAATGATTATGAACGAATAATACGAAAAAAAAAAAACCAAATTGAAGATGTGGGAAAAAGGCTGCTAACCTTAAATAGAACTGGGCGGGCCATGTCAGCCGTATACATGAGGATCGTTGAGCGAAAATCTCGACACTGTGGGTGCCAGAAAATGGTCGTCGTCGCCGGGGTTGGCCCCGAAAACGGTGGCGAGATGACCCAGACGCCTACGGCCTACCACAAGAGTTGGCTTGAGATTGCAGGCGACAACAGAGTGTGGAAAGATCTGGGGGAGGCCTTTGTCAAGCAGTGGGACAGTACAGACTAAAGTAAAATTAGAACATAACGAATATATATGCATGAATCATTTAAATTCATTGTCTTCTAATATTCATTCTTACAATGCTCATAGTAGGCAAACAACAATAGTAATAGAGTGTTAATATTACTGGTCTATTTTCATATACTATATTGACGACCGGTTGGCGCCGCGGGAGTGTAAACTACTGCTACGCCGAAGGTCGCGGGTTCGATTCCCGCTCAAGCCAAACATTTGTGTGCATGAACATGGATGTTTGTCTTGGTCTGGGTGTTTCTATATATAATATATATGTATTTACAAAAAAAAGAAGTATATACGTATGTTTATCCATTATCTAGTACCCATATTACAAGCTTGTGCTTAGTTTGGGACTAGATGGTGTTATGTGAATGTGGTATAATATATCATAACTTCCTATAATAGATAAATGAGTAGGTATTTTACAATTAATCGTCAATAATGCGTGAACAAAATATTTGTTAAAACGTTAATTACTATGACAACCCCATGCATTTGGGCAACGTCGCCATAGTAAAAAAATATCATCTTGCCAAGATGTGTCGATTCAGCTACATTTCATTTCTGTTGATGGGTGGGGACGATTCCGCCCATGGTCCTTTGGCATTTAAGTTCCTTGGGGAGTGTAGGCGAGCACTAGTCAGAAAATATACAGACAAACTTTTTTCCTAGTAATAATACAAATATTTAAAGCCCCG
The DNA here is from genome assembly GCA_944739405.2 of Euclidia mi. NCBI lineage: Eukaryota > Metazoa > Arthropoda > Insecta > Lepidoptera > Erebidae > Euclidia > Euclidia mi. The sequence continues at coordinate 16,351,260 of OX123210.2, read as the reverse complement.
TGTAACATCTCACCTTGGGTGGAAGCCAGTGCACTTCAATTAATTTTAACTCCATCGAACTGCACTGACTTCTACTCCCTGCACCGGACACAGGTGCAGGGAGTGGCGAATGGTCTCAGGGGAAGCGCAGGTCGTGAAGATCCCTTAGGCAAGGCTGGTTGACTATCCTTCCCGAGGTTGCCGCCCGTTCTTGGTCCAGTTCCTTCAGAAATGGATGCTACCAAAACCTCCAGCCGAAGCACAACAACAGGCACTTTATACACGCATATACACACACAATACACACACTCACGTACACACCGACATCCACAAATACATCTCTTCACCACGCCCCCTTGGGGTTGGGTGGGCGCGGGCTCGTGGTAAAAAGTCACGGGTAAGAGAAGCTGACCACCTGCGCTAGGACCTGCGCAGTCGAGCGCCGTACGCGGGGATGACGGAGTCCTGGGGGGTTGAGCCGAGCGGCGCTGGCGGTAATGTGTCCGTGAGGTAACACGCCCTCTTTGGTCCCGATTTCACGCCAAACGGTAGCCCCCGCTGTGAGCCGCAGCGGTGGAAATGGCCATCGTGTCCCGTCAGAGGGCCACAGGCTAGGGACGTGGGGTCCATATCAGCAGTCGGAATTTATTTCGGCTGTTGATGTGGTAGGTGAAGGCTATACTGAAGGCGCAAGCGAGGGAAGACAGTTGGAGTTGGTCACTCGGCTCCGGTTATTGACCCGAGCAAGCGCTCGATGTCGTGCTGTAAACCAGCCCTGCGTTCCTATATCCCTCTGGTAATCCTAACGTCCGGTATGACGTTCCCTGTTGCGGGCTCAATGGAGGGTGGGAAGCCAGAGGGATGAAGTCCCCTTTTAAACTGTATGGATATCGTAAATTCCAACATTACCCCATCAGCGGCGGAAAGAGTAGAAGCTTTTCCCGTCGTCACAAACATTAAACAGATGGCTGGTGCCGTGGCCTCGGCTGCAGGTGCCAAACCATCCCCAGCGGACGAGACTTCAGCGCTGGCTAACACTAGTACTGGTCCCGTCCTTACAATCGTCAGTCCATTTGTGATCAATAGGGCTGACGAATCTTCCTTCGCGAGCTGGCAATTAGTGAGTCACAATAAGGGCAAGGACAAGACTATTAGTCCTGCCCAATGCCCGCCCACCACACAACCAGGTGGCCCCACTGCAGCCAGTTCATCGAAGAAGAACAGAAACAAGAGGCAGCGCATAGCATATAGGCGGAAGGCTGCACAGGCCGCTGCTGCTGCAAATGCTGCCCCTACACAAACAACTGAGCAGGCTTCCGTCGTTGGTCCCAGCAATGTGACCAAGCTCAGCAAAGAGGGATGCAGAGAGGCCGGAGGCAGTACGGAGAAGCCTCCTGCTGCAAAGCGACGGGCAGGTCACCCTGGACGGCACCTGGCCTCAGCACCGCCGAAGAACACGGCACCTAAGACTGCCGAGAACAGGGAACGAGTGGAGGCCAAACGAGCCCTCAATGAGACGAGTTCGCCTCGGGGGGAACACAAAAAGCCTCGACTCGATTCCTCCAAACGGACTGCAGGTAAGTCATATGCACAGACCTCTAAGGCGTCCCTGAGCGTTGCAGTAACATGCAAGCGCACAGGGAACTTGCCGAAGGAGTTTGTGGACCAGATACTCAGGGAGCTCCAGAAGAAGATCTTAAGTGATGCCTGGTCCACCAAGTCCCCTAAACACTCCGCTCCAGCCTTCACAGGTAAGCCAGTGTACGCGGACGGCGTTCTGAAGCTATGGTGCGCCGACGAGGCAACCCGCACCTGGCTGACAGAAGCAGTCTCACTCCTGATCCCACCGCCAGGCTTCGACCTGGTGGTAAGGGGCCAGGAAGAGACCCCAAAGCGAGTGCGGTGCGACAATGCTGTCCCCAACTAGCAGGGTGTTCTGGACGACGTGCGCGACGTAGGCCGCGCTGTATAGTTCTAAAACCCATAGGTGGCGGCTGACAAGTGGACACTACTGCACTCCGAGAAACAGCTTAGGGGATGGTTCCTGGTGGTAGGTGTACCGAAGGACCAGGTCCCAGCCCTGATGCAGAATGGGCACCGCCCAGCGCTAGAGCTGGGCGCAGTCTATATCAAATTCCGGGACCCAGCCGACAAATACGTCGATTATACCCCAGGAAGAGACAACGAAAAAAACAGGTAGTAACATAGTCAGGGTGCGCCGCAGAACCCGGCCCGTCAGAACCGGCCGCGTTGAACTTGGGGGCTAGTCCATCGGCTGTGGGAAGCTCGGACGATGAGTGCCTGCTCCTGAATCCGGTGCGGTCGGACGATGGGATGGAGGTTGGCGATATCCTAACTGGCCTCACACAGCTGATGGTCAAGGAGGAGAGAACATCCTCAACAGATGAACCCTCCGATGAATGATCAGGTAAGCTGCCTACAAATAAACCTCCACCACAGCCAAACGACTACGCATCTTCGCAAATGGTTGGAGGTTCAACAATCAGCCATTGTGCTGATCCAGGAACCTTGGATAAGGTGGCCTCATCAGAGGACTCCACAGCCTCGGCGCTAAGATATACTCTTCAATCGATCATCCAAGAACTTTCATAGTCAGTACCAAAAACCTCAGATCCCAAGCTTTAACGGAGTTCTGTTCCAGAGACATGACAGCAATAGAAATTGAAATGACACAGTAGCCCAGGAGTGCAGCGGTCGTTTTCGCATCGGTCTGAATATGCCCCAGGCCGAAGACCCGCCTCCGTTCGACCTCACGCATCTGGTTAACCAGTGCGAGAGAACCAAGACAGAGGTCGTAATAGGAACGGTTTCCAATGGCTACCATCAGATGAGGGGTATGGACTGCAACAACAACAGAGGTAAGTCACTAGTAGAATATTTATTCACCACCAATCTTACCCTCCTAAACACAGGAGCGGAGCCTACCTTCGTCACAAGGCGTAGTAGACAATTATCAACAATAACTTAAAATATTTTATTATCAGTGGTATTATCTTTTATTTTAATATGAGTAATAGGTACAATTAATATTCCCATTAGCGCGACACAGATTATAATTGGTAGACTTACCAATGCCTTTCGACTTCAGACCGATCCGTAGCGATAACTTCTACCGATTTCGCTTTCGCACATTCGCCAACCTAAACGTCAGTTTGACTTTGTCAACCTTGCTGGGCGGTCGTGCGAGATTTATTTACGAAAAATACATAAAAATAACGTAGTTTATATCGCGATATTTACATTATTTAGTTATAATTACATGTAGGAGTGCACAAGGAAAATCGGTGAGTACTTTTTCTTGTAATATTTAGTTATAATCGCCATGATTTTGACATGAAATTGGTTGTTTTAATTGAATGAATACAGCAATTTGTGTAAATAACTATGTAGCTTGTTATTTTTGTAGGTATAATATTCACAGGTATGTTTCTGAGTTTTTTGTCATTTATCGTAGTGTTTTCCTTGTAGGCAAATGATTATAATTTTTCGTTTCGTTATTCTACGTAATCGGTGCTAGATTATTTTGTTGACAAATTTTGTTTATGTTCAAAAGCATTCAGAAGGTCTAAGGTCTTTGAAATAATAGATAATCAAAGCTGTTTATTATTTGTTTTAATAGTATCGTAATAGGACAAGTAATTGTATCGGTATTTATTTAATAGAATTGCATTATTTACGTTGTTTTTATAAACATTATCCTTAAAGGTAGGTAAAGTTTATACGTAAGTAAATATTTTAGCATTATCTTTGACTCAATTTTTTTTAAGTTGTTAGTAATAATCCTTGTTTTTTTACGTTTATACTGTTGTCATATACCTACCTTTACCCAGAAAAACCTTTCTCGCACTAGGAATATATTTGGGTATCGAACCCCATGCGGTGCTTTGTTAAACAGTGAGGCTACCACTTTAACCGGCACTGCACCATCCGTGCATTCAAGTCAATGTAATTTTGGTGTAATCTTTTTATTATAAACTAGTGGATACCCGCGGCTACACCCGCGTTATTTTAGGCTTCTGCTCCGTTCCCGTGGTTCGCGTGATGTTATATAGCCTTCCTCGATAAATTACCTATCAAACACTGAAAGAATTTTCAAATCGGACCAGTAGTTCCTGAGATTGGCGCGTTCAACCAAACAAACAAACTCTTCAGCTTTATATATTAGTATAAGATGCGATTGTTTCTGTATGTATGTTGTAAAGACTGCTTTATGTGTTACTTGATCCCTTTGGTCAAAGCGTGATCATATGTGTATAGCCTTTAACCTTCTTCGATAAATGGACTAACGAAAGCAAAAAAAGATATTCAAATCGAGCCAGTAGTTCTCGAGATTAGCGCGTCCAATCAAACAAACAAAAAAACTCAGGTTTATATTCGTAGCGCTCATAGCGAGTCTTGGCTTGTCGTTCGTAACAGATCGGCAAAGTTAAGCAACGCTTGCACAGGTCGTCACTTGGATGGGTGACCGTGTGTGGCGTCTACATCTGAGCGCTACCGTACTTTGGAGGGCACGTAAAGCTGTCGGTCCTGGTTCTTGTCAAAGGATAAGGATCGTTAGGCCATGTCGGAGGCCTTCGGGCGTTCTGAAAACTCCGACACTAGACTTGGCCACACACTCACACGAAAAACAACAAACAAACAGCTTTATATTATTAGTATAGATATGAGTACAATATGTTAGCCGTGTGGTTGACGGCATAGAATACAAGTGTCACCACCCCCTATCTTCCCGTGGGTGTCGTAAGAGGCGACTAAGGGATAACACGATGCAAATACCATCTTTGCGTAGAGACGGAAAACTCGACATCAAATCCTATACGACTGCCTTGTCGGTCTCGCGGCATAAATGTGCGCGTGGGATCGGGAGGTCCCGGGTTCGATTCCTGGGTCGGGCAGTGTTATTATTGGGTTTTTCTGTCACGAAATTCTCAGTAGCAGCACGGAGTCTGGAAATGTGCCCGGTACGGCAATAGGCTCGCTCCTTATTACGTGGGACTAAAGTATATCTGGCGACAATGGGGTGTAGAAATACACCTCTGCCTACCCCTTCGGGGATAAAAGGCGTGACGATATGTATGTATATGTATGTATATATGAGTACAATATTAATTGTTGTAACTCGGCTATGTATTGTTTATACAAGCGTTGCGTTCGTTGACACAGTTTGACTAAATGCCTTATCTTATATACTCACGCCTATATCCCCGAAGGGGTAGGCGGAGGTGTAAATATTGCACCCACATTTCGCCATGAATTTTTAGGTCCCACGTAATAGGGGGCGAGCCTATTGCCGTTACCGGGCACATTACCAGACGCCGAGCTGCTACTGAGAATTCGTAAAAACCCAGTAACACTTTTGCCCGACCCGGGAATCGAACCCGGGACCGCCGATCAGTAGTCGCATACGCTATAGACTGGACCACGGAGGCAGTCTGGGCCACGGAGGCAGTCGTGTATTATTTAAACAAGCGTTGCGTTCGTTGACACAGTTTGACTAAATGTAGATTTTCTTTAAGAAATAGGTAATCGATGAACACTTTAATAAATACGCTTTTTAATTAAAAATGTTTGTGACAGCGATAGCCTAGTGCAGATACTAACAGTCTTCCATACGGAACGTACCAGGTTGAAAATCCACGGCGCGCACCACATACTTCGAAGCTTAGTATTCATTTTTAGGGTTCCGTACCTGGTTAAAACGGGACCCTATTACTAAGCCTTCGCTGTCTGTCTGTCTGTCTGTCACCAGGCTGTATCTCATCAACCGTGATAGCAGAGACGAGTAAGAATATAGACTGCCAAAGTCGAACAAAAAAATGTGCCTCGGAAAAAGCTCAAATCGCGAGCTATATCCAGAGGGCGCTGATCAAATAGCACGCGACGTTAATTACAGCCAGACAAGTCATAAAAATATCATTATTTTTTCATTAACGGCCATTGAAATTGTTTAAGTATTTTTTAGAATTGGTAATATTGCTCATAATAAGCTAATTTATCTATTTCATTTTACGTGCATATTTTATCACTTTTGAACGTGTACTCATAGATGGCGTAGTAAAAACACGAAAGGTAATGTACAACGGTTTACATTGAATTTTCACTAGATGACGCTTAAACCAAAATAAAATTACCTATTTAGATGGGATGGGTACGTTACGGGTTTTATAGGTAGATACACTTATTTAGTAACAATTCGTAAACAACCATCTACGAACTAGTTCTATGTTTGCCTCAAGGACGCACGCACGAACTCATACCATGAGTGAGACCATATTATTTATTAACTAGGTACTTTGTATGAGAAAATGCAAAAAGCAACTATACCTAGAATCGAACCCGGTACCGCTATAGGTAGTATCGTAGTATCATAATTATTATCACCTAGGTGTAAAGTGTTCCTCAAGAAAATTCAATCGAGCCCAAACTATAATTATCTTATTACCTATATAAAATCCTTGCGTTACTGACTGACTGACAGACACGCTACAGCCGAAACTATTGGGCGCAGGAAGCTGAAATTTGGCATGTATGTTCCTTGGGGACCGTAGGGGTGCACTAAGAAGGGATTTCCCGAAATTCCCACGGGATCGGCCAAAACGGGTAAATTAAAAAAAATGCAGGCGTAGCTGCTGGCGTCCTCTAGTATAAAATAATATTCTACCACACAACACCATCTAGTCCCAAATTAATTAATTAATTTATTAGCACAACCACATCATATATATTTATACAGTAAAGGTAAACACTTAAAAGGCATTGTATCTGATATAATATGACAATTACGGTACGCATAGCACAGACAATAATAATGTATGTAGTAAAACTATTTTAAATGTACCTAGTTATTTTACAGTTAACAAAATAGCAGAAAACAAAAAATAAAACAATTCAATAAAAGTATGCTTAATAGTCTTTGAGTAACTAAGCAGAGCTTTGAGCTTGTAGGGTCATTTCGCCTGTTCGCGTCCATCGCCCAATTCGCGTCCATTTACGGACCTCCCTTTAAAAATGCTCGAAAATAAGTATACTAACACACTAATAAAATGAAAAGTCAGTACCGCCAATACCTCAACGTATAAGAGCATAGAGATATTAAGAATAGAGTGGCAGAGTGGGGCCTATTCGTGTCCGCCGGTGGGAGAGAGAACGCAACATTAAGGGCCCCTGCATCTCTCTCTAACAATACATGCACAACATCAACATTACGCAGTGGCGTGCTACCTGTAACTATTATTTAAATCAGTTTATTCGTAATCAATAGTTTAAAAGTTGTTTTTATTGATACACGAAGTCAAATCAAATCAAATCAAAATCATTTATTCATCTAGGTCACAATGTGACGCTTATGAACGTCAATTTTAAAATTAAATTACTTAATGCTTCTACATTTACATTTACTGCCTCGTTCGCAAAGCAATAGGTAGAGCCACGAGAAAGAACGGGCAATAAAACTCGAGGCCACTCTTTTAAATCGCCAATATTATGGTACATATTTTCATTTTTGTAAGGAGCTGCAACTGTTACACATTGTACTAAATTACTTGTAGATAGTAATCAGTTACAGACATAATACTTAAGCAATTAATGTAGTTACTAAATGATGTGTTTTAGTTAGCCTTCCAATGCGAATATTGTGTAACAGGAGCATCCACTTACGACTTATAATGTATACAACTCGTGACCATGTTCAGAACTATGGTGGAAATGTATGTTACAGAAGTGACGGTATATGAATACACAAAATTACAAAAACTTTAGTTCACAGACCATGATAACGAGTTATATTCATCTTACAGTACAGTAAATTTAAAAAAAAATTGTGGAACAACAATGCAAATGTAGATGTAGTAAGTAGAATGACCTAATTATGATAAACGAATAATAATTTAAAAGAACTAGAAATGTTATATAATGATAAACTGAAAAATGCTAAGTATCTATATAAATTCTAAATAAGTAGTAGATCATGAGTTGTCTAGTGTAAGTGACCATCTATCCTTGTCACTGAAATAATCATTAATAGTATAATAACCTTTCTTAATAAGGCAGTCTTTTATTTTAGCTTTAAATGTACTAAATGGTAATTCTAAAAGACTAATTGGTATTTTATTGTATATACGAATACCTAGCCCTATAAAAGAATTATTAACTTTATGTAAACGATGATAAGGGGCATATAACCTATGCTTGTTTCGAGTATTTATATTATGTATATCGCTTTTTGAGGTAAATAAACTTATATTTTGCCTAATGTACAAAATATTAGCAAATAAAAATTGCGAGGCTACTGTAAGAATTCCTATAGACTTAAAGCGTTCCCTAAGAGTATCTTTTGCACCTAACATGTATATTGCTCGTACCGCTCGTTTCTGTAGAACGAAGATATTCTGAATATCCGCTGCTTTGCCCCATAACAAAATACCGTAGGACATAACACTGTGAAAATAGCTAAAATATACTAAACGAGCCGTGTCGATGTCAGTAAGTTGCCTAACTTTTCTGACGGCATACGCAGCAGAGCTGAGCTTTCCTGCTAGACATGCTATATGTGCACCCCATTGTAACTTATTATCTAATGTAATACCTAAGAACACTGTAGAGTCTACTGTGTCAAGTTCCTCCCTATCTAGCATAATATTAGGTCCCAGTTGTCTAACGTTAGGTAAAGCAAATTTAACGCATTTAGTTTTCCTAGAATTAAGTACTAGGTTGTTTGCTGTAAACCATCTTGTAACTTGTAATAGTGCATTATTTACATCATCAAATTGATTTCTATTCCTATCTACCTTAAAAATAAGTGACGTATCATCTGCAAAAAGTACGACATCACAGATGTTTTTTAAATAAAAAGGTAAGTCATTAATATATACTAGAAATAGAAAAGGACCTAAAATTGAGCCTTGTGGAACGCCTAGCTGTATAGGTAATTTAGAGGATGTAGTCCCATTTACATCGACACACTGAAATCTTTGCCGCAGGTACGAATCGACAACACTAAGTGCGGTTTTCTCTACGCCGTAGTGGCGGAGCTTACGCAGTAGTGTGTCGTGCTGAACGCAGTCAAATGCTTTAGATAGGTCACAGAACACTCCAATAGCATTCTTTGATGACTCCCAAGCACTATAAACGTGTTTTATGAGAGCAACACCCGCATCAGTAGTGGATCTACCTTTAGTAAACCCGTATTGATCTTTGTGAAGCAGACTATTTAAATTGAAGTGGCTTAATAGCTGCTTTAAAAGAATCTTTTCAAATATTTTACTAAATGCCGGCAAGATAGATATGGGCCTAAAATTATTAATTTCATTTTTACTGCCAGATTTGAATAAGGGTATAATTTTACTTAATTTCATCAAATCCGGAAATACGCCTAGGTCAAAGCATTGATTAAAAATTATAGATAGGTAAGGCGCAACAGTATCAACTATAGTACCTAAAATTTTAATTGAAATGCCCCAAAAGTCGCCGGTATTTTTAATATTAATTGAATTATATGCGATCAATATATCTCGCGGGGTAACGTGCTCGAATCTAAACACGCTCTTGCATTCAGGTACACTGCTAAGCAAAAAATTTCCAGCGTCTAAAGATGATGATTGTAAAGAGCTAGTAGTTGTTAAAGGTATGCTCGCAAAGAAACTATTGAACATATGCGCTACTTGAGTTTTGTTAGTGACTAATAAATTGTTTTCTTTTAGTTCAAATTGGTTTTCCCGTGGTCGAGCTCTTCCTGTTTCATTATTTATAATGCTCCACGTTTCTTTAATTATATTTGTTGAATGCTTAATTTTACTACTAATAAATTTTGATTTTGCCATAATACAAACTTGTTTAAAAATTTTTGAGTACTTTTTTACATAATCTCGAAAAGGTGAGTCAAATCTATGTTGTTTCATACCATATAATTCAAATAACTTGGCTCTACTTTTGAATATACCTATAGTGGCCCACTGGTTAAAAGATCCCATAGTACCCTTTAGTGTGACAGTTTTACTCTTAAAAGTATTTTGAAATTCATTATTTACTAGTCCAAAAAGTGAGTTATAAATTGTATTTGGATTTTGTGAGTTTAATATTGAGGTATTGAGTTTAGCAATAATATTATTTTTGAAACGTATTAGACGATTGGTAGTCTGAGGCCTACATTCTACTATACGTGATTTATCATATGTTGAACAGGGAAAACTAGCTATCTGTCCACGGTGATCAGAAGGGAGAGAACTAATTACTACTGGGTTTGTGGCAGCACAAGAACTAAATATGTTATCCAAACAAGTAGAAGATGTTGCAGATACTCTAGTAGGTTCACAGAATAGGTTACTTAAATTAAATGACTTGAAAAGATTCAGAAATCTAATACACTGTGAAGAATTCTCTAAAATATTAATATTAAAATCGCCACATACTATAATATTCTTATTACTACATTTAATTTTATTGATAGCATCTTCCATAATAGTCTCAAATAGATTATAGTCACCAGAAGGAGGTCGATATACACAAATTACTATATATAGGTCTAGTTCCACACAGGATAACTCAATAGTGCGCTCAATAGATAAATTAACAATATCTTTACGTTCCTTACATTTTAATAAATTTGAAGTTATTATGAGAGAACCGCCTCTAATAGCCTGCATTCTTATATACGAACTCTGCACCGTATAATATTCATTTATAACAATAAGCTCATGATTCTTTAACCAATGTTCAGTTAAGCACAAAACCTTAACATCATATTTTTCTAGAAATAAACTTAACTCTAATTCTTTGCCAGATAGGCCCTGCATGTTTTGGTGTACTATATTCAAATACTGCAGCCTAACTGTTGTCCTATCTTGGAGTTTAAATCACAAGACGTGTCAATAAAAACGTTGTTAGTACAAGTACTAACCCTATCAAATAAATTGTAAACACAAGGGTCTATTCCTTGCTGTAAATTGTATGCTAATAGTTTAGCAATCTGTCGCTTAATATAAAATGGCAGATACATTGTATCTTTTGTTAAAGTAAATTTACTAATAAATTTATTAGCGTCTAAAAACAATATTGCGTCACTATGACGACAAGTTATATTATATAATAACATATTCAATTTGTGTATGTGCATGTTTTGTGTATGTGTTAAGATATATTTTTGTGTATATTTTGTGTATGTGAGAAGATAGTTTGAATTGACAAAAATGTTTATATATTTTTAAACTATTGATTACTAATAAACTGATTTAAATAATAGTTACAGGTAGCACGCCACTGCGTAATGTTGATGTTGTGCATGTATTGTTAGAGAGAGATGCAGGGGGCCTTTAATGTTGCGTTCTCTCTCCCACCGGCGGACGTGACACAGTATTGAGTTAGGTACTGTTCTGCCACTCTATCCTTTATATCTCTATGTATAAGAGACACGCACAAATAGACAAAACGTTCCGTGCGCCCAACTAATCCTGTTTAAAAAAATAGTTAATCTCGGTTGAACAAACAAAAGAGTGCAGATGCGCGGGATATAAATAAAAATTAACCGGCCAAGTGCGTGTAGGGCCACGCGCAATGTTGGGTTCCGTAGTTGCCCATAATGGCAATTATTGATAATAACTTCTGTTTCACATGGGCCTAAAAATGGGTATCTTTAAGATTAAGCCAGCGCTCCCAATGTAAACTCACAGAAATTGGTATTTATAAGTTAACCGACATACATACATATAGCCACGCCTTTTATCCCCGAAGGGGGTAGGCAGAGGTGTATTTCTAAACCCACTTTTCACCAGATATACTTTAGTCCCACGTAATTAGGGGCGAGCCTATTGCCGTACCGGGCACATTTCCAGACTCCGTGCTGCTACTGAGAATTTCGTGACAGACAAACCCAATAACACTGCCCGACCCAGGAATTGAACCCAGGACCTCCCGATCCCACGCGCACATTTATGCCGCGTGACCAACGAGGCAGTCGTTTAGGGTTTGATGTCGAGTTTTCCGTCTCTACGCAAAGATGGTATTTGCATCGTGTTATCCCTTAGTCGCCTCTTGCGACACCCACGGGAAGATAGGGGGTGGTGACACTTGTATTCTATGCCGTCAATCACACGGCTCAACCGTTCAACAGTTAACCGACAATTACTCATAAACTAGTGATGTCTACTTATTCTAGTTTTCCTTTTAAATTCGTTATATGTACTACATTTGTGATTTTTTTTCACCTCTTCCAAATTAATAGTTTAGCTGGCAGAGGGGGAGGGGGACACTTGAGTCTAAAAATTATTTTCTACAAATTTTATTCTACAGTTTTGTTGCAATATCTTATGTCTATATTCATGTCAAATATCAGCTTTCTAGCACCTGGCGTCTTTGAGCTAAGCTGCGGACGGACAGACGGATGGACATGACGAAACTATAAGGGTTCCTTGTAGACTACGGAACCCTAAAATTAGTGTGCAGCGGCGTGTTTGACAGTAAGTATTTTATTGTTTTATGTGAACTTTAGGATACATAGCTGTTTCTAGATATTAATAATGAAAATACGAATAGTATGAAATATGAATTATATAGTTATATTATATAGTTAACAATTATAATAAGGTGCACGCGAATTACAATACCGAATTTATAAAACTTCCACTTTGCGTCCGCAATGGACGCAAACTCGTCTATTTATGTTTTCTTTAGTTGTTTATTTTTATATGATTAAAATATGAGAGAGAAATTAGGATATTGTTTATTTTAACATTAATAGTATGCAAATGTAATGACCAATTTGCGTCCACATTATAATGGTTCTAATAAAAGATACAATCCTTAAAATAATCGATCACACGAGGACGCAAACTATACCTACAAGGGATAAAATTATAGCAAATTGCGTCCACTTTTTCATGAAATAGAAATTATAACATATATATATATATATATATAAATTATTAGAGACAAGAAAGAAGAAGGATAAGAAAAAAAATCAGAAGATTGTTTAGTGATATTCGTGAAAAGAAAAGAAATCGATAAGACAAATACATAATTATGTAAAAATTATGCTATTCCGAAGACCACAATATTGGACAACATGTACCTATCGTTATGTTTTTTTGTCTTTGATTTTAAGTTCCATCGATGTTGAAAAGAATATAAATAGTTTATAGTTTCTTTAGAGTGATTTAATAATGATAATAATGTTGACTTTTTTATAACTTTAATCTTAAATGTAGAAATTGTAAAAAGCCAATCTTTCGTTAGATTGGCTTAACAATATCACCCTTATATTCCTTCTCTAAGCTGGTGGACGTGAAATGGTCCACAGGTGGACGCAATTTGGATTTTTTGGACGCAAACTGGGCAAAATGCCAAATTTTGAAGCTTGTTTATTTAAAAAAAAACACAACAAGTTTCGAAGAAAAGTGAAAGCTAATATTAAAAAAGACTATATAATGAATGCATTACATAAATTTTTCTTTGAATCAATTTGCTGGAACAAATGTTTTACATTTTTATTTTCTCCTTCAAAGGACAATGGGCATTTTTGTATGGAGCCTAGGCGGTCCGCGGCCACGAATGATTTTGTTATTAATTAGTGTGTTTTAGTCCTACGATTACTGTGGACAAGTGTTATCACTGTGGTGTACTTCTAAAACAGATAAAAGACGTTTTTATTTTTGAAACTTTAATCGTTTTACTTACTACTCTGGCTAACGAAAGTGTTAAAGAAAGTGAAACAACTTATTTAGATTGTCATTTTATAATATATCACATATTATTGTATCAAATTGTAAGGTAACTGTGCTTACTAATGTAAGCACAGTTTATTTATTTATTTTATTTAATCATTTATGCACAAACATAGTGTAAATCGGTGGACATAATGCCATATGGCATTCTCTACCTGTCAACCTTAAGGTGGTGCAGAGATGAAAGTGGTAGGTGCATTTTACTATTTAGATGTAACTAATGTTAAATAATATACCTACATATATAATACAGTTACCATACAATTTGTTATAAACATAAAATCTTTATTTGGTTATAAGGGTACAGAGTGTCACAAGACCCATCACCAAGCCGAAGTCTACTCGTTGTGGACATCATGCCAAGTGATTCTAACCAAAAATAAGAGCTGGGAAAGGATTTTTTTTTTAGTTTTCACATTTTTTTAACTGCAATTAAAAGCGCGCGCGTGCAATTCTCGAAATACCTACATATTCATGGGGTTATAGGGCATCTAAAGAAAATATGAGGGGGTTAATGCATCGATTTCGTACCTAATTAGAAAAATTCCATACTAACTTTGAGTCTCAATATCTCCTGAACCAGTTATTTCCCAGGTATAGTGCCCAAGTAAAAAATGTTCGTACTGATTGGTAAAACATAGGATTTCAGTTTTCGTTAAGGGTCTTGTTACACCCTGTATATAACTTACATAATATCATCAATAAATAATAAGCTATTATAATGCATAATTAATTATTGTATGTAGATAAAGTTATGAAAGAACATAGTGGTTTAAAAAAAGAATTAAGTATGATTTTAAGCCTAGTTCCTCTCATTCATCCTCTATAATCCCAGTTAATTCTGCTGCTGCTAATCGCAACTCTTCGGGTTGATTTCTTACCCAGCCATATAAGTATATAACATACCATACTACGCACATAATAATTATGTGCGCAGCATTTGACCGTGCGCCTATAACTCGGCATAATCTATGAATAATAAGTCCCAGATCTTACTTACGTATTAAATAGTTAATTATCGCTTGCCCCATGCCTCGGAAAGCAGAATATACCGTCGGTCTTGGCTTTAATGAAGATATTTGAAAGTCAATACGGTTGCCTCAAATAAACTGATACTGGTCTAAGCTATGGAAATATCGCTATACCTTTGGGTTACGGAGGTCAGACGGCAGTGATCCTTCTGTGGAAAAGCCGATATTCTGTCATGTCTGTTTGGACTAGTAAGCGGACGTCGAGCTTCAAGGCGTAAGTCTCGGATGCAACCGGGATAACGCTAGGACGATGATAAATAAGTCCTAGGTCTTACATGCCTTGACTGTATTCGAACGGGTAACAACCACACTTCTTCCTCTTCAATATATTCGCTAAGACGTCTTATTTGTTGCTCTCGGTACACTTCAATATTTTACACGCCCTGTACTAGGTGCTCAGCCTTATAAGTTATAACGCCGAGCTATCTTCACACAAAAGATCACGTGCGATACTTTATTATATAATTAGGTATATTGATGATGTGTTACCGTGTCACAAAACTTTTATCTATACAATTAGGTTATATTGACATTCAAATATTTCTTTTCCTAAATGGAATACAGCGTAACGCCCATAGTAAAAGATGTTCCTAATTATTAGTACTTTCATTTGATATTAAATTCATTGATGGCCGCCGACCGCCCAAAACCGCCCATTGTCCTTTGTCAACTGCACTAAATGGATGCGAACAGGCGAAATGACCCTACTATGGGTACTAGATAATGGATAAACATACATACCTATAGTTATACTTTTTTTTGTAAATACATACTTATATGTTATACATAGAAACACCCAGATCAAGACAAATATCCATATTCATGCACACAAATGTTTGACTTGAGCGGGAATCGAACTCGTGACCTTTGACGTAGCCGTCGCTTACACTCCCGCTACGCCAACCGGCCGTCTAGGGTAAACTCGATAGGGTTACATCGTTTTATTACAAAGATGTCGTAGCCACCTCCAGCTTCATCATCAGACCCCGAATATCATCTAGGTGTACCTAAAGAGCTCCCCAAGACAAAATAATCCACCCCAAACTTGGTGGGCTTAAGTATGTCGTTTTATAACAGAGATGCTGTGGCCACCTCCAGCTTCATCATCAGACCCTGGATATCATCTAGGTGTAAAGTGCTCCTCAAGACAAATCAATCAAGCCCAAACTCGGTCGGGTTTTGTCGTTTTATTACAGAGATGCCGTGGCCACCTCCCAGCTTCATCATCAGACCCTGGATATCATCTAGGTGTAAAGTGCTCCTCAAGACAAATCAATCAAGCCCAAACTCGGTCGGGTTATGTCGTTTTATTACAGAGATGCCGTGGCCACCTCCCAGCTTCATCATCAGACCTTGGATATCATCCAGGTGTAAAGTGCTCCTCAAGACAAATCAATCAAGCCCAAACTCGGTCGGGTTATGTCGTTTTATTACAGAGATGCCGTGGCCACCTCCCAGCTTCATCATCAGACCCTGGATATCATCTAGGTGTAAAGTGTTCCTGAAGACAAATCAATCAAGCCCAAACTCGGTCGGGTTATGTCGTTTTATTACAGAGATGCCGTGGCCACCTCCCAGTTTCATCATCAGACCCTGGATATCATCTAGGTGTAAAGTGCTCCTCAAGATAAATTAATCGAGGCCAAATTCGGTCGGTTTATGTCGTTTTATCACAGAGATACCGTGGCCACCTTCCAGCTTCATCATCAGACCCTGGATATCATCTAAGTGTGAAGTGCTCCTCAAAAAAAATCAATCGACCCCAAGCTCGGTGGGCTTATGAGGCCATCTGCCAGCTTTGTTATCAGACCAGCAAAATATATTGCAACATTTCATTGCAAATTTAGACCTTAAAGTACTTAAACCACGCACATAATTCGAAAATTAAAATTGATTAAAGAGTTGAACGGTAGCTAGCATTATTGATAGTACCGTAGTAGGTAGGTTGAGCACCCTTGAGGGCCTCAATTCTCGAATGACCTTGCACATTGCACAAGGGCTACCTACGTTGTCGTTTTTCGTCCACGTTAATAAATTTAAGACAAGTAAATTGAATATAACGCCATCTAGTGATGTTATGTACCATTAAGCGGGGGTACAAGTGACGTCACGCGTCATCTGGCCCTAATTATTTTTCGATTCGATACGCGTAGCGACATCTTTCGTCATTTATGTTAACGAATTATCGAGTCACATTTTTTTGTTCGACTTTGTAAGTCTATAATCTTACTCGTCTCTGGTGATAGCTAGAAAGCTGAAATTTTCACAAATTATGTATTTCTGTTGCCGCTATAACAACAAATCTTAATATATAAAATCCTTGCGTTACTGACTGACTGACAGACAAGCTACAGCCGAAACTACTCGGCGCAAGAAGCTGAAATTTAGCTTGTATGTTCCTTGGGGACCGTAGGGGTGCACTAAGACGGGATTTCCCGAAATTCCCACGGGATCGGGAAAAACGGGAAATTCGAAAATATGTGCGTGCGAAGCCGCTGGCGTCCTCTAGTACTAAAATAAAATATTAAGGGGGCGTCCCATACAATTAACGTGGCATTTTTGGCTCAATATTACTAATGTTAACAGATAGACGCTTAAAATTTTCAAAGAATATGTAGTTGTATATTACCTTTCAAAATAAATAATTAAATGATAAAAATTATATATTAAGGGGGGCTCCATACAACAAACGTAAGTTTTAAGCAATTTGTTACTCGATCTTAATAAATAGGTAGAAACTTGAAAAATATTTTAGTAAACATAAAACAAACGTGATTTTCTTTTATAGATGGAGGTACGGAACCCTTAGTGCGCGAGTCTGACTCGCACTTGCCCAATTTTTAATTATCTCTTGCCCCCGGAGATCATAAAATATTAAGCCATATTTGACAGTGGCAGCACATCTGAATACACTGACACTTGTCTTGTCTTTAATATAGAATATCGTTATCCCTTTTGGGTTGCAGAGGCCAGACGGCAATCTCTAAACTTAAAAAGTACCGAACAGATTATTGTAAGATTTTCACCTATAGCTAGTGTAAGTTTGACTGCACGGTTGGCTTAGTGGTTTAAGCGGCTGCCTCACCGCTTGACACTGTGCCGAAGTGTTGTGGGTTCGATCCCCACACGAGACAACACTTTGTGTGATCCATAGATTGTTGTTTCGAGTCTGGGTGTTCATTGTTTCCGTTAGTTGTATGTTTGTTGAGTCCCCCGCGACACAGGATTTAGTCCGAGTGCTGGAGTTGTCTGTTTGAAAAAGAAAAAAAAAATCCTTAGCAAGGTTTCAGCGTAAAAATGACCCGGGCGCAGCCGCGAATGAGGTCTAGTATATAATAGCCTTATCACTTTCTGTGTATTGACCCTGTATATTTATCAATAGCTTAGGTATACATAAATATTTGTAACAAGCGGTTGTCGAACTCGCTCTGATTATATTTACATAATTTAGATGAATAATATATTCTAGCTGGTTTTTTTTCTTAAACAAGCATTGATCTTTTGGTGAAAACCGTATAAAAGTCAGTTTAATTTTTTAGTTTATCACGGCCATACGGTTAGACAGCAAGGGAAGTGGAATTCATTTTATGATTTGACTAAAAGAAAATAAGACACACACATGGTACCTACAGATAATGTACCTAAGTACAGTACTCGCCAATCTTTATGGCCGCCACAGTATAAAGACATACAGTAGTTTGACGCCTTTGATCTCGTAGAAAAAGCCGACAACGTCTAGACAAGGGTAAGTAGGCTAGGGCTGCCACATGTAAACAATACCTACTTATTCAAACACCGTCTTTTTATTTTAGAAAAATATTACAATTGCTACACTACCTGAATAATATAGTGTAAATCACTGATCTATACATATAAATAAAATTAGAGTGTCTGTTTGTAATATTAAAATAACCGCCTTTTACTAAATGCATATGGATGTATACACGGTACATACACCGAAATGACATTATTTAAAATTTTTGTCTGTCTGTCTGTTTGTTCTCGCTAATCTCTGGAACGGCTGGACCTATTTTGACGGGACCCTCACTGGCCTGATGTACCAAGGAGTAACTTAGGCTAAAAATTTACCGGGTACGCGAAGAAGTTCCTTCAGAACGCGGGTGAAACCGTGGGAAACAGCTAGTTTATTATATTACAATAATTAACGATAAATAATTACGAGTATTATAAAAAACGTTGCATTTTTCGTGCGGTGACAGATTTGCATACAAAGTGTCAGTCAGCACCTATTTCATCCCGCGCAGGTGTCGTGGGAGGCGGTTAAGAATATAAAGCATTTTTCGTACAAACCAAGTTAAAATAAAGCGATTGACATAGCGGTGGTTTAATGGATGGGTAACCTTGGGATCAGCTTGCAGAGCCTATGTTATCGATATGAAGTATTATGCAGACTTTTTTCGTGCAAACTACGTTAAAGTAAAGCAATAGACATCACGGTCATTTTATGGATGGGTGACCGGGCTACGAGATTACGGAGAACATGTGTGGGGTTTATAAAAGGGGGCCAAAAATATGGTTATTTTTGAGCTAGGATGCGCCTTTGCCAAGATACATAATAATATGTGATAGGTACATACCTAATGCGAAGGCACTAGGTACTTATTGAATGATATTAAAATCACACCAGAATCGAATATTACCTTACAACGCATATTTTCTTACGTCTGCCATGTTGTTTACGTACAATAATTGCTACTTTATTCTGTGATTTGGCCAGACATGAGATATTGTAAAAAGTTAGTAAATTAGTAGGAATGTGCACATTGTTTTAAGTGGTTATAGGTACATAAATTTCAAAATAATATAAATCATTATAATTAATTAAATTTTCTTTTTTGGTACAAGTAAATTGATTAAATCGCAGATTTTTTAAATCCTTATTTAATTAAATCTTTAAACAGCATAAAGAATTTCAATGTCTCACAGCACAAGTCGTATGCACCATCTTAATTAATATTCATAAGCAAATAAATAAGTAACGAACAAAAAACAAGCACGTGCCAGCCCCCAAAAACATGTACCTAGTTGGGAACTAAGGCGATATACGTAACTAGGTACCGCTCTTCCCGCGTCTCACCTCTCGGCCCCCGCACGATTGACCCGTCTAGACGCGTTCGTCGAACGACTGTATGGATTATTTGACTGTGTGGCCGCTCTGAATGTAGCCATCGGTACGAACTTGCGCATGGTACAGTCGGGTGGACATGTCATAACCAAGAAAATATATTTGTAATTATTGAAAATTAAAATCTTCAGTTACGTTGTTAGATTAGCTATATTATATTGTTTGATTACATATTTAATCAAATTCGAGTAATGTAAATTCAGTTAGGTGAAGGGACTTTTAAGCCTAGACTTCTTTCCATCGTCATAAACGTTACTACTGACGTAGTACATACACAATTTTCCGTGTTTGGCGACGTAAAACATTAAAACGACCGCAAGGCATGATCAATGACTATGGTAACTATATCAGTACAAATAACAACAAGAAACAACTATAGCAACGAGAAACAATAAAGAAGTAACACTACGAAACTATTTTAAACGCGACGATACTGTCAGAGCTCAGCGAATATGTGAGTCGTGTACGAACGTAGCACACTCACACTAACGCGCGGGAGGCGAGGACGCTAGCGGGTGGAAGACAGCGCGCGCGGGCGTGCCCTGCCTCCACGCCCCGCGTTCGTCCCGCTGATACCTGATTTTGTGTTCTGCGCAGCGCAATGCGGCTAGGTTCGGAGCGGCCATAAAGTTTGGCGAGTACTGTACAATCAAACAAGTTCGTGTTCGATCAGTTTAAAAAGACTCCTTTGGTTCGCTCATAGAGTCGATGCACACGCAAACTAATGTAAAAACCACTCCCCCTACTTTTTATTACGTATTAGTTTGACTAGGGAACTGGACGCGACCATGTCTTGCTGAGCGATTTTCGCCTTTATGGTGTACTAGCGTCACAGAATAAACAGTACCTACTTACGTACTAGCGTCAAGTTTGGCCATTGTACGTTCAGACATAGAACTGATTAAGATTTCACCACACAATGATTTATCTTAATTGGGAATTAAATTCAAGTAAAATTAACTACTAACATTCTTCCTATTGTTATGACGTACCTCCAAACTCCCCATCTCCACGTCCCCAATATTGCCAGCCTCTACAAATTACCCATAATTATTCCTCTTTGTTTAATCTCGCGTGTTAAACATCTATTGAGGCGTTAACATTTCCCATAGTCACTGGGTTAAATATACATGTAGATAGGTGCCTATCTACTAGTTAATTTATGTGGGAGTTTGTATGTAAAGTAATGGTAACTATAGAGATTTTTTGTGTCCAATGGGGTCGCGGTTCCGGGTTGGGTAAGGTTTCTTTTTTAGATCCCACGTAATAGGGGCGAGCCTATTGCCGTTACCGGCCACATCACCAGACTCCGTGCTGCTACTGTGAATTCGGAAAAGCCCAGTAACACTTTTGTCCGACCCGGGAATCGAACTCGGGTCCTCCGATCAGCAGTCGCATACGCTATCCACTGGACCACGGAGGCAGTATTTATTATTTTTGTGAGACGATCATTTAAATGGGACAAGTCATATCTTTACTTGACTGCAAGGTTAGACTAGTGGTTTAAGTTGCCGGCTCGGCGCTTGCTACTGCGTCGAGTGTTGTGGATTCGATTCCCATGAGACACCACTGTGTGATCTTAAAACTATTGTTGAGTCTCACTCCTGTTTCCCCGAAGGGGTAGGCAGAGGCATATTAAACGCCCACTTTTCGCCAGTGTTTTGATCCCTCGTAATGGGTGGCGAGCCTATTGCCGCTTATCGGGATATTTAGTTAGCCGTCGCCTCGTCCGTTGATCGGCAGGTGCACCACTTGCAGGTGAGGTTGGTGCGGGACCCTAAGTTCTTGGTGGGAACCCTATGCACATTGTGGAGTCTGTCTCGTGTTAGTTGTGTCCGTTGGTTGCATGTTAGTAAAGATCCCTTAAACACTGGATTTATTTCTAGTACCTACCTACAGAGTTGTATTTAGAAATGAATAAATTAATAATTTCATGGGACAGTATCACAGACTACAGACGAATAATATGTGCTGTTAATCATGAAAGATTAAATAACATAACATAACTTCACGCCTTTTATCCCCGAGGGGGTAGGTAGTGGTGTATTACACACCCACACTTCGCCTGTTATGTTATATTTAAGATTAAATAAACTATACAAATTAAATTAAAATGCATAAAAAACAATAGTCAGTAAATGATTTAATATATGAATAATTAAATCATTTACTGATGCTATATGGACGCATTTTTTGAGATTTACACGTAGGCAAGTACTTAAAAAAAGACGACCAAATTTTGCCGCCCCCTAAATTTTGCCACCCTAGGGCCAGGCCTACTCGGCCTATAGGGCAATCCGCCCCTGGATATGGGTCTCAAGATGTTATAACACTTGGGACGAAATCGGCCATTCTCCTTTGCAAATACTACTATACTAGCCGTTTCCCGCGCATTCACCCGCGTCCTGAGGGAACTACTTCGCGTACCCGGAAAACCCACTTATCTTACGGACCCCTATTTTTTCTAAAATAGAATATAGCCTATGTTACTCGCAGATAATGTAGCTTTCTAATGGTGATAGAATTTTTAAAATCAGTCCAGTAGTTTTTGAGTTTATCCATTACAAACAAACAAAGAAACAAAAATACAATTTTTTCCTCTTTATAATATTAGTGTAGAAATACATTGTTTACATATTTGCTTACTTAAGGATTAGATTTGTCCGTGTGGTGACGGATTAAGAATACGGAATGTCACCACTCCATATCATCCCATGGGTGTCGTAAGAGCCGACAGAGGGAGCATATTATGCAGAGAACAGCACTGTAAGAGAAGGAAAACTTGATACAAACCCTATACCAACCCGTTTGGCCAGCGTGGTATAGTAGGCCAATTCCTCCGTTCAAAGGAGAGGCCTAGTCCAACAGTGGACTGTTAAAGGTTGATGATGATGAAGGATTATATGACTGTGCGTGAGATGTGCTAGGATATTATTACTTTTATTATAGGACTAGCTGTTTTCTGTCGTTTCAGCTGCGTTATGTTCGGTATCTTGACAAAAGTGCCAAATTATAGCCTTTATATATATATGCATGTATGTAGCCCAACTAAGGTGGCTTTGAAGGTCCCTAAGCACCATCAAAATCGGCCCAGCCTTTCAGAGAATTCCTCGAACAAACAAGAAAACAGAGAGACAGTCAACATTTAAAAATGATTTTTTATGACTTTGTATAACTGTGTGCACTTAAAAACACAGTAATAATGACATCACAGACATCACAGTCTTCAATTTATTAATATGCATACATTATTATTTCATAGTCTGTTCAAGATACAAAAAAATAAAATGTAAACAAACCATAAAAATGGTTCTTGTTATGTCGCCTACCTACCAAAAAAGTAGATTTTAGTTAAATATTCCTTGAATGAACAGCATAGCATGAATAAGCGAATGACTCAATAAAGTAGTTTTAAAAAAAACCTCTGTTCCTACATTTATAAATGGCACAGCATAATATTTATATGTTTTTCCTGTATTATTCATAATTATAATAACGATTTTTTATTATAATTATGAATAATAAAAATAAAGTATTTTACATGATAAAGAACCTAAAATGCCAATGATTCTAAAATGTTAATGTATTTATTATCCTGTTTGGGAATCATTGGTTTCTTTGTTTAATGTTTACCTTTTAATTTTTCGTAATGTGAATAGAGTATTAAGTACTATACCTATGATACACACATATAACCGAAAAGTATAAACACGGTAATTACATGCATACATACATAGACTCACGCCTGTTTCCCGGAGGGGTAGGCAGAGACTACGGAACGCCATTTGCAACGACCCAAACACGGTAATTGATGTTATTACACTATCTACACTAATATTATAAAGAGGAAAAAATTGTAATTTTGTTTGTTTGTAATGGATAAACTCAAAAACTAGAAGATCGATTTAAAAATTATTTCACAATTAGAAAGCTACATTATCTGCGAGTAACATAGGCTATATTTTATTTTAGAAAAATAGGGGTCCGTAAGATATTTGGGTTCGCGAAGTAATTCTCTCAGGACGCAGGTGAAACCGCGAGAAATGGCTAGTTATGTATAAGTAGATAACATTACAGTGGTATTACATAGGTACTTAAAATACCTATTTTATCTGTCTTACGTAGTTTT
Organism: Euclidia mi; assembly: GCA_944739405.2. Taxonomy (NCBI): domain Eukaryota; kingdom Metazoa; phylum Arthropoda; class Insecta; order Lepidoptera; family Erebidae; genus Euclidia; species Euclidia mi. Next base: position 16,327,242 of record OX123210.2, on the reverse strand, counting down.
TAACACAAAACATTTTAAATATTACTACTAAGTAATGTTTAAGTATGTACTTAAGATAAGCGATTCGACACACTTAAATACGTGGCATGTTATCGAAAATTTCGATATCGAAAAGTTGTTTAGAAATGCTTAGAGAATAGCTTAGATAAAAATGTCCTTTTTAGGTAATGACTTCTTTGTTAATTAGTTTAAAATTAGTTAATGTTTTGCTTTCTTACTTATCTCCTCAAGTCTTTTCAACCCGAAGGCAAGCTTAGTTTAGTTCTAGACAGTGTTGTGTGTAAAATTGAATGGTTAAATCGCTTGTCCCGTGCCTCGGAGAGCACGTTAAGCCGTCGGTCCCGGTTGTCATGAAGATCTTTGACAGTCGTTACAGGGCGTCAGTACCTTCTAAATAAACTGACACTAGTCTAAACCATGGAATATTGCTATCCCTTCGGGTTGCGGAGGTCAGACAGGCAGTCGCTCTGTGGAAAAGCTAATATTCAGCCTAGTAAGCGGTTCCCAGATTGAAACTGGGATATCGCTCAGAGAATGATGAGTGTAGTGTGTAAAATAAAAAAACTATGTATTTATGTCACTTCAAAACACAATAAACTGCGTGCGTGGTCCAGTGAATAGCGTACTACGCGTCCGCTGATCGCGGTCCCGGCTTCGATTCCCAGGTCGGGCAAAAGTGTTACTGGGGTTTTCCGAATTCTCAGTAGCAGCACGGAGTCTGGCAATGTGCCCGGTAACGGCAATAGGCTCGCCACCTATTACGTGGGACCTAAAGATTCATGGCGAAATGTGGGTGTAGTATTACACCTCTGCCTACCCCTTTCAGGGTTACAGGTGTGAGTCTATAAAAAATAAATAATACCGAACCCGTGGGAATCTTGGGAAATCCCTTTTTATAGTTCCGTCGTCCGTTCTGACATCCGTAGAAGAGCGACCTTCACCGATCTGGTTATTGGATGAAAATTATTTTATTCGATGAGTACTCATTTATTAATTAAACGCGTATATTATACAATTATATATTCGTTGACCAAATTGGTGACGTTCTGAAAAACGGAAAGGCCCGAAGCACGCGGAACCGGCGAGCATGTATGAAAAGAGTAATGAATGTAGAGGAAGCTCGTGAGGTTTGTTGAATGTAGAGGAAGCGCGTGAGGTTTGTAAGGATAGAAGCAAGTGGCGTTCTGTTGTCTCTGCCTACCCCGACGGGAAAAAGGCGTGAGTATATGTATGTATGTATGTAATATACAATGTTAAATGAAGAGCCAAATATATGATTTTTCTACTTTTCCTAGTCTGGACTAGATTTTTACCAACCCATTCGCGATATATTTTTTGGCGAATTTGATATAAAATGCTTTTCATCCAATAACCAGATCGGTGAAGGTCGCTCTTCTACGGATTTTAGATTATTAGTGAACCGTATGGTACCCAAGGAATAGAGTTACATGCCAATGCAATGCTTTAAATAACTACTTATCCATGGGGTCAGAGGACATCCAGGGAATATAATATTGTTAAATACATTAATTAATTAGAAAAATTGTATGGTGACTTTGAGCCTCAATATCTCCTGAACCAGTAATTGCCCAGGTATGGTGCCGAAGTAAAAAAATGTTCGTAATGATTGGTACAATATGGGAATTCAGTTTCCGTTAAGGGTGTTTTTACACCATGTACGTGGCATAATCAGAAATGATGGCTAAATGGTAGAATATGCTGTTTTTTTTTGGTAGGGTTATTTTAAATATTTTTTACACAGCTGGCGATAGCTTTGTGGTTTACGTAACGGACTGCCGAGACGATGGTCTTGGGTTCGATCCCCAGATACCCTGGGCACACACCTCTGACTTTTCGAAGTTATGTGTGTATTCAAAATGTTAATTATCGCTCGCTTAATAATGTGCCCGGTAGATAGCAATAGCCTCGACTCCACATAACCCGACCGAAACATAACTGGCGAAGTGTGCGTGTGTAATACACCTCTGCCTACCCCATACGAGTACCTACTTGCGAGATTAATAAGTGTTTGTGAGCTTGGATAGCTCAGTGAGGGAGCTAATCGAGTGATATGCAGAGAATCTCAGGTTTGAATCCCACCAGGCCTCTGACTTTTCGAAAAGTCACGTGACCTTGCCTGACCCGGGAATTGAACCCGAAACCTGATCAGCAGACTCACACGGCACCGAACCACATAAATCAGTCTGACATTATCATCTATACACATAAATAAAATTGGAGTGTCTGTTTGTAATATTAAAATAACCGCTTTAAAATAACCGATGTATACACGGTACATATACCTACCGAATATACCTATATATTTTTTATTTTTTCTCTGTCTCTCTGTTTGTTCTCGCTTATCTCTGGAACAGCTGGACCGATTATGACGAGACTTTCACTGGCGGATAGCTGATGTACCAAGGAGTAACTTAGGTTTTAAATTAACCGAAGTAGTTCCCTCAGGACGCGGGTGAAACCGCAGGAAACAGCTAGTTTGTAATAACAATACTTTGTAATACAAAACGTCTTTATAACAGTTGTAATAATAAAAGAATTGAATCATACAAGAATGACTAACACATTCCTAGCCAGTCACCGTTGACCGGATTTCATTGTTTATTTAATTTAAATAAATATTAATATTTCATATATCATTAGCCCTGTATATAAACTGTCCCACTGCTGGGCACGGGCCTCTTCTCACTATGAGAAGGGTAAGGCCATAGTCCACTACGCTGGCCAATTATAAATACGTGTTGGCAGAATTCTCACGTCTTTCGAGAACATTATGGAGAACTCTCAGACGTGCAGGTTTCCTCACGATGTTTTCCTTCACCGATAAGCAAGCGATAATTAACAATTTAAATAAATTTTTATTAATAAGTATATATTTTTTGTGTGCGTGTGTATGTCACTGAACTCCTCTTAAATGACTGCACCGATTTTGATGAATTTTTTGTGTGTGTTCATGGGGACTTGAGAATGGTTTAGATTCACAATTTAGAAGTAGATTTGTGTTATCCCGAATTTAACGCGCGCGAAGCCGCGGGAAAAAGCTAGTATACACTATAAAATAGTTATATCTCAAGGAATAACAAGTGAAACTGGGAGGCGTGAATATGTGATAAGACTCAAGCTACTAAGGCGCCATAGATGTAAGGAGTAGAACGGTACATCGACACACATTTTTTCTTCTAATTCCTGCTAGCCGGCCGTAACACATACCATAGACACTTTGTAATTCCTTTTTATTTATCTAGAAAGCACCGTTTAAGTCTGTGACCTGTTTTATTTATAATCTGTGTCGCACATTGCGTACCAATCTGATAGATACCTTACTTATAGGCACTGAATACTTACAGATTTACATAGAAGCGCATTTCTTAAGGATTTCGTGTGCCGATACCAAGTGGCGACTGTCGCCAGTGTAGTTCGTAGTTGGCGCCGTTGGCGGCGCTGTCGTCGTTCTCCATCTCTCTTGCTCTCGTAATTAAGATAGACAGGAGGAACATTCGTCTTTCTTGCACTCGTAGAGACAGCTGTCACAGCGCGACTGTCACGCCGCCAAGCGGCAATTTGGGTTTCAGAAAGTTTGTCTACAGAGCGCCTATAAGAAATGCGCCTCTATGTAAATATCTGAGCTCTTTGTTATAGGTTTCAACAGACTGCCTCCGTGGTCCAGTGGATAGCGTATGCGACTACTGATCGGAGGTCCCGTGTTCGTCAAAAGTGCTACTGGTTTTTTCCGAATACTCAGCCCGGAGTCTGGTGATGTGCACGGTAACAGCAATAGGCTCGCCCCCTATTACGTGGGACTTAAAAATTCATGGCGAAATGTCGGTGTAATATTGACACCTCTGGCTACCCCTTCGGGGATACAGGCGTGAGTCTATAAAAATATATATATATACTTTTTTTTTTGTAAATACATACTTACATATTATACATAGAAACACCCAGACCAAGACAAACATCCATGTTCAAGCACACAAATGTTTGACTTGAGCGGGAATCGAACCCGCGACCTTCGGCGTGGCAGTCCCTTACACACCCGCGGCGCCAACTTAATAATTTCAATTATCGGTCGCTTAATGATGAGCCCGGTAGATGGCAATAGGCTCGCCCCCTATTACATTGGGACCGAAACATAATTGGCAAAGTGTGTGTGTAATACACCTCTGCCTAGTGGCTACCCCTTCGGGGATAAAGGCGTGAAGTTATGTTATAATTATGTAATTCCGTCGTCCTTGTGGTGACGGATTAAGAATACGGAATATCACCACCCCATATCATCCCATGGTTGTCGTAAGAGCCGACAGAGGGAGCATGTTATGCAGAGAACAGCACTGTAAGAGAAGGAAAACTTGATACAAACCCTATACCAACCCGTTTGGCCAGCGTAGTATAGTAGGCCAATTCCTCCTTTCAAAGGAGAGGCCTAGTCCAGCAGTGGACTATTAAAGGCTGATGATGCTGATGATGATGATGATGTAATTATATAGAATTTTAAAAATAAACAATATTAGTTATCTATTTAAGTGCAGAAATAACATTGGATAAAGTAATTATTTGTAAAATAATAAATAAATGTGTTTGTTGAACTAATTATTACAAAATGTAAGTATCGGTAAATAAACCTTGCGTCTGGAGAGGATAGGCCCGAGTCCATAATATAAAGCTGGCTGCACACGGTGCGTGGTTGACGGACGGACGTGCGCGGCACCTTTTTAGTTACTCGACCTGTGTTGTACCTTCAAAGGTGCAGAATGCGTCCGTTCACAAACCACGCACCGTGGAAAGGCGGCTTACGATGTTTTAAGTAAAGCCCGCTGCTCACGGTGCGTGGTTTGTGAACGCACGGCATATTAGAAGTTATCCGATTCCGGAACCGACAGCTTAATAGGCTTGTGTCCACTAAGAATAAATCGGTTTGATTGTAGTATCTATAGATTCATTATGATTTTAAGATGTCAATAAAGTTTATTATTTATTATAAAAAGGTAAGATTAATGTTATTTTTAGGATTCTAATACTAAAAATAATGTATTTATTCTTGTGACAGTGAACACCAATCAGAGAGCATTACGTCAAACAGTCTGTCCGCCATTCATGTTGTTGACGTTTTAGTAGTAAATACAACTAAAACGTCAAACTTTCTACCTGTCAAATCGAATACAAATATAACAAAATAAAAGTGGGTACATCAGACCAGACTTCATTCACTGTTTGTTTTGTTTTGCACTTTGTGATATCACTCAACCGCTAATTTGGTTTACAGCTTTTAGTGTCAAATTCAAAGTGTTTTTAAAAAGCCGTAATTAGTAATGTTGCTGATCGATTTTTTAAGAAAAAAATCAGGTATTTCAGTTTAACATCTAATAAAGGAACGACTCAATCGCTAATTACATTTTAGGACACAGGCCTATTGTGCCCTCCGAAGTACGATAGCACTCTGATGTGGTCACCCATCCAAATGGAGATCTATACAGAATTGCTTGACATTGCTGACCTATAACGAACACTATCCAAGTCACGCTAGGGTTACACATAGGGTTGCCAGATTGAGAAATCAAAATTTCTGGACAATATTATAAACTATCTGGACCTTAGGATTTTTGTAATGCTTATTATTACGTAAAACTCAGTGTTCTGCCACACATATTTAGCATTTCCTTTAGCCGCATTCATCATTTTAGAAAATTTCTGTGTTTAGAAAGATTTAAATTTAGTACAATTTTCTTCAAAGTTCAATCGAATTATTAACTCTGATTTAATAAAATCAAATGACATGTGATTTCTATCTTTAGTGTATGTTCAAAACGCTAAAGACTTTTTCACAATAGGCATTGCTTATTGGCATGGACAGTACAAAATTAAATCAGATTTTTCAAATTTGTCAAATCTTCGTTACAATTTTTTAAAATATGATATACCCATAATTTATTGTTTGTCAAGTTCTTTGGCAGAAAGCCACATATAAGCCATCGCTGTTAATATCTTGAGAAATATTCAATATTTCTGGCAATTCAGAAAGATCTTCCCAACTGAACAAATCGTCATTCTTTGGTTTGTTTAGCGTCAAAATAGAAAGTTTTTTATAAATCGGATTGTCTCCAAAATCATATCTCTCTTCTAAATATTGTATTGGTTTTTTCAGAATCTGTTCCGTTTCGGGTGTAAATTGGGTTCTCTCACGACCACTCATTATTTTAAAGATTTCTTTGTTTTTGGTGCCATAAAATTTATCTCTTAATCTATTCTTGAGGTGGCTCATTAGCTTTCGCATTATGTCGTCAATTTCCGTAATAGTGCACGAATCATTTATTCCAAGGCTGTAATTGTTATTAAATTCAGGCATGATATTGTGTATAAAATATATATAAGCCTCTGAAGTTCCTTCATGAAATGCAATGCTATTGATATCAGTGAAATCAGCTAAGGTGAATCCTTTGGAAACGAATTCCCATATTTCTTTTCTGCAATAATTTTCCCCTTTTATCAAAAAATACATTTTTCTGCAGGTCAACAGTAAACCAATCTGTCGATAGCAGGCAAGAAAGATAACCATCTTGTTGGCACGTGTCGGAGAAGGTTCTTATATTCGACACTTGTAAATGTAAAACATTATTTTAGTTTTTCAGTTTTTGTGCTAGAGGCGGTGATGCATACGATACATTTTAGCTGGACATTTTGCCTAAAACCGGGACACTGGACAACGTGTGAAATAGCTGGACAATCCAGCCAAGTCCAGCCAATCTGGCAACCCTAGTTACACAGTGATTAATAAGTACCGTTAATTACATAGGTGTATTATTACAAAGCAGGAAAGCGTGGCGTGTCAAACCAATAGTATTGAATATCTAGTTCAATATGTCAACTTCGTCCGTGTGGTGTGGTGACGGATTAAGAATACGGAATGCCACCACTCCATATCATCCCATTGGTGTCGTAAGAGCCGACAGAGGGAGCATATTATGCAGAGCACAGCACTGTAAGAGAAGGAAAACTTGATACAAACCCTATACCAACCCGATTGGCCAGCGTGGTATAGTAGGCCAATTCCTTCTTTCAAAGGAGAGGCCTAGTCCAGCAGTGGACTGTTAAAGGCTGATGATGATGTCAACTTTCTTTGATCTGGCTGGGGTGAAGCCACATCTGTACTCGTATATAACACAAGATGAGCCCGCGGTTACACCCGCGTTATTTAAGGCTACTGCTCCGCTCCCGTTGCTTGTAGCGTCATGTTGTATAGCTTATAGCCTTCCTCAATAATGTATATGTATAGCCTGTATCTCCGAAGGGGTAGGCATAGATATAAGATTACACCCACATTTCGCCATGAATTTTTAGGTCCCACGTAATAGGGTGCGAGCCTATTGCCGTACCGGGCACATCACCAGACTCCGTGCTGCTACTGACAATTCGGGAAAACCCAGTAACACTTTTGCCCGACCTTGGAATTGAACACGGAACCTCCGATCAGCAGTCGCATTCGCTATCCACTGGACCACGGAGGCAGTCTTTCTCAATAAATGGGCTATCTAACACTGAAATAATTTTTCAAATCGGTCCAGTAGTAGCTGAGATTAGCGCGTTCAAACAAACAACAGGTTTATACATTAGTAAGTATTAGATTCTTCCGTTGCTGACTGACAGACAGCCAAATTATATGCCACAAGAAGCTGAAAGGCATACGTATTTACCTTGGGGCCCGTAGGGGTGCACTGAGAAGGGTTTTCCTTAAGCCAAAGGATCGGGGAAATTTAAGTTTTACAGTCGAAAATCATCATCCTCCTAGCGTTATACCAGTTTCAACCTGGGTTCCGCTTTCTAGTCTAACCGGATTTGGCTGAATATTAGCTTTTCCACGGAACGATTGCCTGTCTGACCTCCGTAATCCGAAGGGATAGCGATTATTTCATGTTTTTTTTAAATACGGCAAATAAAATGTGCTAACGGTGTCCTCTAGGTATTACCTATATAAATTTACAGAGCAATAATCAGAAAACGCTCACTATACAAGGAAAAAGAAAATTAACAGGAAAAGCATCAACCATAGACGATAAGATTATTTCTATTTTAAGAATTGATTGATCAACAATTGAAGCTGGAAATTAAAAACAATGACTATTTAACCGACATCTTGATTTAATTTACCTGTCTGCCCTTCGCAACCCAAAGGGATAGAATCTGTATATAGAAGAATGAATATTCATTATCTGTATGTTGAAGATAATCTGTATATATAAAATTCTTGCGTTACTGACAGACTGACAGACAACGCAGAGCAGGGCCAATGAATACAGATTTACATAGAAGCGCAGTTTTTAAGGATTTCGTGTGCCGATTCCAAGTGGAGACTCTACAGTTTAGTTCGTAGTTGGCGGCACTGGCGTCGCTCTCATGCTCGTCTCTCTTGCTCTCCTAGTTAACATACACAGGAGGAACGTTCGTCTCTCTTGCTCTCATAGAGACAGCTGTTACAGCGCGACTGCCACGCCGCCAAGCGGCAATTTGTTTAAGTTTGTCTTCAGAGCGCCCTTAAGAAATGCGCCTCTATGTAAATATCTGAGCTCTTTTGCAGGGCCTAGGAAGTTGAAATGTGACGTGTATTTTCCTTGGGGATTGTAGGGACACATTAAGAAAGGCTTACTCAGAATGCCCACGGGCTCGGGAAAAACGGTTAAATTTAAACAAAATGTGCGGCTAACTGCGAGCATCTTCTAGTAGTTTGAAATGAAATGAAATGAAAATAGTTTTCTTTGCAAATCCAAAGCAATAGTAACAATGTAGTGGGACAATTAAACAGAAGAACAGTTTTTGGATGGCAAATAAGGTACCTGATAAGTTGCAGAATCCAGTTGAGACAGCAACACTGATATTCCCGCAGGACCTAATTACATACTTACATACAATCTCTTATAACTAGTCATAAATAATTATAAATAGTACTTAAACTATGAATTAATATATAAATATACATACACTGATTAAATAAACCAAATAAAAATATAAAGTTATTATAAAGTTTATACGGGGTATAAGGACTGTAAGGGACGGTGTACCGAAAACCGATACCAGTGATTCAGTACATGATACTGAGGCCATTAGCGGTCGATTTTTCCGGAAAATTTTCATGTTTCTTTTGAATTTTTGCCATATTATGTAATGAAATAGTAACTATAGTCGACCCACATTAATATTTTTGTAAAATTCTAAGAATTAAACATGTACATGGCGCGTTTACTCTGACGTGACATCAGCACAGTAAGCTCACCAGTACATCGTAATCACTGCCGCTACCACCCGCCGCTGTAGGGCCGTTACAGCTGATAGTGCGAGTTTGCGTGATCCTATTTACATCGCAATCTTTTGGAAAATTGTAGAGTTCTTTCATTCTTCCGGAAAATTCGACCGCCAAGGGTCTCAGTATAATGTACTGAATCACTGGTATCAGTTTTCGGTACACCGTCCCTTACACCCTGTATATAATATCACGCTATGGCCCACGGGTGCGGAACAGTAGCCCTAATTAACGATGTAACTTTACGCTCAACCTAATATCAATGTGCTTTTCTATTACAGGTAGCTATGCAGGCGGTTCTGTTGCTAATTTTCGGCGTCCTTGGTGCATATGCTGTACCCCTCTCCGAGACTCCCAGGGTTAAGGAGACTTGTGGATATGAGGTAGGGAATTATGAGCTTTTATTGAAAATATTTGTCAGTGTGGTGACGGATTAAGAATACGGAATGTCACCACCCCATATCATCCCATGGGTGTCGTAAGAGCCGACAGAGGGAGCATATTATGCAGAGAACAGCACTGTAAGAGAAGGAAAACTTGATACAAACCCCATACCAACCCGTTTGGCCAGCGTGGTATAGTAGGCCAATTCCTCCTTTCCAAGGAGAGACCTAGTCCAGCAGTGGACTGTTAAAGGCTGATGATGAATGAAAATATTAAAACGACCAGGTTTAGTAAGGTCGCGGGTTCGATTCCCGCTCAAGTCAAACATTTGTGTGCGTGAACATGGATGATTGTCTTGGTTTTCGTGTGTAACCGATTTTAAGTCGAAGGACGCGGGTTCGATTCCCGCTCAAGTCAAACATTTGTATCTGAACATGGTTGTTTGTCTTGGTCTGGGTGTAAGTTATGTATCATATGTTTCTATTAGTACAAGCTCTGCTTAATTCTAGACTTAACTCAATGGTGTTGTGTGTATGTGGTAGAATATTAGATATTATAATTATTGTAGTGAATGACAAATCATGCAAATAGGGCTTAATATTGTTTGGAAATCTACCAACTTAAAAACTACCACTATGTACCACCAAATACCAAGCTTACAGCAATATTAAAGACTAGATGAGCACGCGGTTACACCCGCGTTATTTAGAGCTACTGCTCCACTCCCGTGGCTCATAGCGTGATGTTATACAGCTTATAGCCTTCCTCGATAAATGGGCTATCTAACACTGAAAGAATTTTTCAAATCGTACCAATAGTTCCTGAGATTAGCTCGTTCAAGCAAACAAACAAACTCTTCAGCTGAATTTTACTAAAGATAGTCAGTTTCTTTACGAGAATAACATTTATTATACCGAGACTAGGTCGAAACTGAATTTTACACATAACATAACTTCACGCCTTTTATCCCCGAATGGGGTTGGTAGAGGTGTATTACACAGCCACACTTCGCCAGTTATGTTTCGGTCCCAATGTAATAGAGGGCGAGCCTATTGTCATCTACCGGGCACATTATTAAGCGAGCGATAATTAACATTTTTAATACACACATACCTAACTTCGAAAAGTTAGTGTAGTAACTGGGGATCGAACCCGAGACCATCGTCTCGGCAGTCCGTTACGTACACCACTAGGTTATCGCCGGTATCACATTGAATTTTGAACAAATATAATTACGAGAATTCGCCTTTAGACATTCAATTTGAGAAAGAAATACAAATAATTTGAATGGTGGTGGAATAATGTGAATGGGACAGGACAAAGGGGAAGACCTAGGCGGACGTTCTCTGACCAGATTGGAGACATCCTAAAAAAGGACAGGTCAGAAGTACCCTTAACAGAAGAGCATGCATGAGAAACTTAATGGGAGTGAATGAAGCAAGAGAGATATTATGTCAGGATCGTTGCAAATGGCGTTCCGTAGTCTCTGCCTACCCCTCCGAGAAACAGGCGTGAGTCTATGTATGTATGTCATTTCTTAATAGCATTTGTTCTAGAGTCTGTTCTGGAATATTATCTGCGGCGAAAGTTCACAGTTTATCAGCAACTGTAAATAATAACGACAAATAAATAGCTATTCTCTTGTTGACAATATACATAATCATCATAATAATAATGTAATATTCTACCACATACAACATCATCTAGTCCCAAACTAAGCAGAGCTTGTACTACGTGTACTAGATAATGGATAAACATACATAAATGCTTTTTTGGAAATGAATGCATAGAAATATCCAATGTTTGACTTAAGCGGGAATCGAACCTGCGACCTTCGGCTTGGCATTCAGGTCCTCATCTTATACTAATATATAAAGCTGAAGAGTTTGTTTGTTTGTTTGTTTGGTCAAACGCGCTAATCTCAGGAACTACTGGTCCGATTTGAAAATTATTTCAGTGTTAGATAGCCCATTTATCGGGGAAGGCTATAGGCTATATAACATCACGCTATAAGCGACGGAAGCGGAGCAGTAGCCTTAAATAACGGGGTGTAACTGCTGGCATCATCTAGTTCTGTATATATTTTTTTCCGTTATGACTTACTGACTTACAAACAGAGTATATACAGCCGAAACGACAGGGGCCAAGAAGCTGGAAGGCATATGTATTCCTTGAGAACCGTAGGCCGTAGGGGAGCTCTAAGAAGGGATTTGCCGAACCCGATTCCCAGAGGATCGAGTAGAAACCGTTAAATTAAAAACTATGTACGGGTGTAACTGCATCGTCCAGTCTGTATTATATATCATCAGCCTTTAACAACCCACTGCTGGACAGGCCTCTCCTTTGAAAGGAGGAATTGGCCTACTATACCAAGCTGGCCAAATGGCCAACCCGTATAGGGTTTGTATTGAGTTATCCTTCTCTTACAGTGCTGTTCTCTGCATAATATGCTCCCTCTGTCGGCTCTTACGACACGCATGGGATGATATGGGGTGGTGACATTCCGTATTCTTAATTCGTCACCACACGGATAAATCTGTATTATAATATATATTAAGTAAATCCTTGCGTTACTGTCAGGCAAACTTCAGCCAAACTATTAGCAAACAGCTCAGATATTTACATAGAGGCGCATTTCCTATGGGCGCTCTGTAGACAAACTTTCTGTGACCCAAATTGCCGCTTGGCGGCGCGCGGCGTGGCAGTCGCGCTGTGACAGCTGTCTCTACGAGAGCAAGTACCTATGGTCCGTTCACAGTTATTTTACCTCTAGCTGTTAGATTGGCCAACCTGGGCGTTGTGTTGCTATATTTGGTATATAATACTCCCATTTTAAATATACATTACTGCTAAAATGTACTTATTTTTTTATTGCCTAAGCGATCGTATTAAATATCTGGAAGTAATGTTTGTAACAAAACCTCTTGATATCTACATAGCTATACGCATGTACATTTATTTTCTTACGAAATAACTAATTTCCTATGAAGATAAGTAGTTATAAAAAAACGTTGTCTATTTAATATACAAAGGTAAACGCATCATAATTACGCCAACGTGAGGTTCTAATTATCAAATACAAAAACTGCAAATTTAATTTTCATATTTATTTTGAATAAGAATGATGTAGGTGTAATTTTACACCTCTGCCTACCCCTGCATGGAAACAGGCGTGAGTCTATAAGAATGATCCATGTGGACTGCGGTAACTGCTGTCACATTCTGTATCAGACTTCAGTGTTTGACTGTGTCAGTCTTCTGCAGTGATAGATTGAAAAGCTTCTTCAGCTAAATTCACAATGTTGGTTGCCTCTTGTCCTAAATTTTTGCTTATGACTCGCCTTTTAATGAGACTCCACATAAGTTTAAATGCGTTTAGCTCGCAGTGGTATGGCGGTAATCTAACCACTTTGCGGCCATGAGCTTCAAGCGTTTGAATTTTTGAAGCATTTCCACTAATATTGGGTAAAATGTTATGTACGGGTAACTCTATTTTACATTCCTGTCACCACAGAGTACAATTCCAACATAAAGAAAATAAACACCGACATCTGTCAGAGGTAAAATAACTGTGAACGAACTGTATAAGTTTTGTAGTTACACACAACAGTGTATACACATACTTACCTATGTTACCTATACGTATATTACCTATAACTGTAGGGCGTAGGTATGCACCGTAACACCAGTCACGGGGTAATCGGGTGGTGGACGGTCTATATAATCTAGTATAATAATATAATAACCTAAATTATGGAAAAACCAAGCCAACCTCACCTGCAAGTGGTGCACCTGCCGATCAACGGACGAGGCACTGGCAAACAAAATGTCCCAATAAGCGGCAATAGGCTCGCCACCTGTTACGTGGGATCAAAACACTGGCGAAAAGTGGGCGTTTAATATGCCTCTGCCTACCCCTTCGGGGAAACAGGCGTGAGTCTATGTATGTATGTATGTATGTAAATTATGGAACTGACAATATAGACAATATTATTCACTTGATATCGGACATTTTATTTACTCTCCATACTCAACCGACCCTGTAGCTCAACAGTTTCTTACCAATAGGGAAGTTTCCTGCAAGTGAAATAAATTATACAAGTATATTTATCTAGTGAAAAATTTCAAAATAATACTAGTTTCATTCATCAATTAATGTTAAAACTTTATTTAACATTTTTTTATCGTCAATTTATTGATAATAAGTATTCTACTTGACAGCAAAACACTATGACGTCACTACGTCATATTTCATACAAAACCCTTGGCAAAGGTCGTTTTTGACATTTCATTAAAAGTGCTTGATTTGACTAGTTGGAAACAACCCTATAGATTAGACTAGTAAGCGGAACCAGGACCTCAAGGCTGATGCAACTGGGATAACACTAGGTCGACGATGGTAATGATATGAGACTAATAAGTACCCTATTTCATCCTTTTTCCAGAGCTGCACCAAGTCCAAGCCAGGGTTCCTGAATGTCCATATCGTACCACATACACATGATGATGTCGGCTGGTTGAAGACTGTGGACCAGTATTATTATGGCAGTGAGTAATTTTATTATTTATGTTATAATATTATATTCTGACGCTTGTATCCTCGAAGGGGTTGGCAGAGGTGTTAGGGTTGAGCTACACCTATCAGCACCGCATCGCACTTTCCTATGCTTCTATCCTTTTCTGTCACTTAGATAGATAGATAGATAGATAATTGCTTTATTGTGCAAATGTTTGTACAGATTTGGTGTAAATAACTTAAATGTAGATACATATCAAATGCACAAGGGCGGCCTTATCGCTGAGTGCGATCTCTTACAGGCAACCTTAGGATGGACAGACTGAAAATGACAAAAAGCTTTGATGTGTAGCGACTAAAAGTATCAGATTACTAGAAATTGTTTTTATTATATACATACATAATATATATACATACATACGCAGGCATACATACAATAGATATGATAGGTGCTAAACTTATAAATAAATACATAATATACATATATATATATATATATATATATATATATATATATATATATATATATATATATATATATATATATATATATATATATATATATAGGTACAATTTACATATAATACATATACATACATATAATAATATAAACTCAATATACAGTGATACAATTTGTTTACAATGACAAATAGTGCTTCTTTAGTGCATTTTTAAATATTTTCAATGATTTAGCTTGCCTAATTTCGACCGGCAGCGCATTCCACAGACGGACAGCTTGAACAGCAAAGGATTTATCGTAGTAGTTTGTGGTATGTGCTGGCATCTGCAGTCTCAGATTCACCGACGACCTCAAGGTCTTTAAATGTGTGTCATGAAGGAACTTAAAACGTTCTTTGCGATACGTGGGGGTATTAGGATTGAACAACACATTGTACAGTAACATAAGGATATGAGTATTCCGGCGAAGTCGAATTGGGAGCCACTTGAGCCTGGATCGAAATTCAGATATATGATCATATTTGCGTAAGCCAAAAATGAATCTAATACAGAAGTTTTGGAGACGCTCAAGTTTATCAAGTTGGTCCTCATTAAGATCAAGATAGCTGACATCCGCATAATCGAGTATTGGGAGAAACAAGGATTGTGCAAGCGCAATCTTGGTGGTGGTGGGAAGAAAGTTCCGCAGCCTACGTAACGATCCAGCTGAAGCAAACAGTTTACGGCTGGTCTCCTGTATTTGACTTCCCCATGAAAAAGTTTTATCCAGATAAATGCCAAGGTTTTTGACGTTATCTAAGATCGGTAAGATGTTACCATCGAACTGAATTTGAGGCAGTTGTAACCCATTGATCTTGGATATCATCCTGGAACTGCCAATTAGAATGACCTGTGTTTTCGGATTTACCTTCAGACCATAATTTTTGCTCCACGTACAGATATGCGCCAAATCTGTGTTAATATTAGAAAACGCCGTTGAAATTGACTCTAGTGGTGCCTGTGAATATATCTGCAAATCGTCTGCATAAAGGTGGTAGGACGAAAGTAACTGTTTGGAGATAGAATTAATAAAAATTGCGAAAAGTAACGGAGATAGCACGCCACCCTGCGGTACCCCGACAGTTGTATTATACCACGAAGAGTATGACTCATCAAGACGTGTACGCTGTCGGCGTCCAAACAGATAACTATGAAACCAGTCAATTACCGTTGGAGATATGTTAATAGAGCGGAGTATGGCAAGCAGGATGTGGAAATCCACGGTATTAAATGCGTTGCTAAAATCAAGCAAGGACAACAGCGTGAGTTTTCCACCATCCATGCCCAGCCTTATCTCATCAGTGATATGAACCAATGCTGTGGTAGTACTATGACCAGGACGAAAACCGGATTGGAAAGGATTCAGGAGAGCATTCTTGGAAAGGAAAGTACAGAGTTGCGTATGCACAAGACGCTCAAGGACTTTGGAAAGGAATGGAAGTATAGATATAGGACGGAAGTCAGTAAGGGAACAGGGTTTGGATTTTTTGGGTATTGGAACTATTTGTGCATCTTTCCACGCTGATGGAAAGACGCCGCTGCTGACTGAGTAATTTAGGATATGACAAAGGACAGGGAGGATTTCATCTAGGATGGGTAGGATCATGTTTCGACTGATGCAGTCATTACCAACAGCATTGGATGAGATTGAAGTGATGCTCTTTTTAACATCACAACTGGCAAATTGCTCGAAAAGAAAAGGTGAATTATTTGGGAGTTGGGATACGTGAAAGATCTTGTAACGTATTTGATTTTGTTGTCCCATTAAAGTTGGGTGAAGCAGTGAAATGTGCGTTAAGCGAATCTATATTTATATCATTGGAGATTGTGTCATTGCGAGACTTACCAACTCCCAGTGTGCTTAGAAATTTCCAGATTTTAACTGGGTCTCCGTTTTCAACAGAGCTGTGAATATGTTGGCGTTGTGCTTTCCTACACGCCTTATTGCAGAGATTTCTAGCACTTGTGTATTTTTCCAAATTTGCAGGGGTTGGACGACATTTATACTTTGCCTTGGCAGCCGCTTTCTTTGACATAAGAATTTTAATTTCGTCAGTCAGCCAAGGTGCCGGTAAATGCTTTAATTTAATGGCACGGATTAGTGCATGCTCGTCGTACAGGTGAGTTAACTTATCTGTGAAAATTTGGACTTTGTTATCTACACAGTCTGATGAGTACAAAGGAGACCAATCAATATTACGGGCATCTCCGCAGAGCTTCAAACGATCCATCCCACCGAAATTGCGTTGCATAATAATTTTAGGTTTTACCTTTGGTGGGCGTATTTTGTATGAAAGATAGATAAGATCATGGTAAGAGAAAGAATCTGCAGAGCACTGACCATGTTTGGATACAAAAGTAGGGGAAGAAACGAAAATTAGGTCAAGGAGAGAAGGTACAGAGTTTAGAAAATGGTGTGTAGCATTGAGAGGAAGAATAGATAGATTGCTCGAATGTAAAATACGCTCGAGGGTTGTGGCACGATTATCCTGTTTTATTAGGCAGGTGTTAAAATTACCCATTACAATTGCGTGACTGTAAGAAGTTACTAAAGTTTCTAGGAGTTGTTCGAAAGAAGGGAAAAAATTTATACGTAACGAAGGAGAGTAATAGACACCTAGAAGAACTTAAGAATGATTCAGTTCCACTTCTAAGAAGAGATGCTCGCCGGCATTCGCGGGTGGTGGTTGCGATGAGGTGCTTACTATAGTAAGGAAGGGAATTTGAGCACGTAGGTATATAGCAACACCGCCACCACCACCAACCGCGCGATCATTTCTAATTAGGTGGAACCCCAGAAGAGAATATGAAGTTGATGGCAGACATGGTTTGAGCCATGACTCTGAAACGAGAATAGCATGTATGTTCTTACAGTCAAAGGTTGTCAGCATATCTGGGAAATGGGCTGGAATACTTTGGGCATTTATATGGACTACATTAAAGTTCCCCGCGACGTCAGAGAACTGAGACTGAAGAATCTCTGCAAGTGAGGGCAAACTAGTGAAACTGTCATTGAGACTACTACTAGCAGTTAAAAAGCTGTCAAGCAGCGGGGCGAAGGGGGCTACAAAAATGCATTCTAATTCATAACTAGTGTTGGGATTGGTCTCATGTAAGACGTATAAGTCTAACGTGCTGTCGGAAAGTGTTCGCCTTATGTTTTCCGTCTAGTAGGCTGGGTTGTCGTTGTACGTCCCAGACACAGTGTTACGATTGTTCCAGTATTTAACAGCAACGCCATCTAGAACAGAATAGGTGGAACATTTTAATTAAACCATCAATATATTCCTTTTCTTATAATTCTCTCTTTCACCGACAGATCGCGTTATTATTAACACTTTCACGGACGCCACGCCCAGAGGCGTAGTTTCCAGGCAGCCTAATACGACGTAACGTCCAAAGCCGGTCAATTTTATCCAGTTATAATTGACGAACCGTCTACAACCGCCTTGATTTGCGTAGATTACTTAGGAGTCACATGATTCAGTGTCATATTGCGCTCACTCACAATTTACCTAGCGTCGCAGCAAAAAAAATAAAACAATATTTCGAGATCGTGTCGCCAAGCCCCACTCACTCATCAACGTGCTTGCGTGTGTGACATACCGCCTGTAGCCGTACGCTTGTTATACTACCCGCACCCGCCAGTTGCGCAGTGTCACAGCGAGCAGTCCATGTTTTTCGTCGTTTGACCGGAGTGTTCGTCGTGATCGGCTGCATTTAGGAGGAAAGTATATTGCGTTTTATGTAAAAAAAAATAACTTTTCTATATACTGTACATATATTTTTATGCATTAAACAAGATATACGCATTATATTTATATGATAATTAATTCTGATTGATTTTTTTGTTCGGAGATGGCTCTCGTAAGAAAGAAATCGGCGAGGAAAGATATCTAAATATCTGATGGTGATACCGATCCTTTAAGTCCTGTACCATGTTCTTCCGGATGTAAACGGCTTAGATTATCACCTAAACATTACATAAACTTGTTTGAGGAAGATCATAGACGCCGTGAGTACGGCGGTCCGTTTGTAGAAGCCACCGTCTATAGACGGTGTGTCATCGCGCAGGTAAACTAAATTATTTAATAGGGCAGTCCGCCTCTAGACGGTACCGGCACTAGGCGGACCGTCATGATCAGAGTATATAGATTCATTTTTTACGACAATACTATGCTATAGGCGTGATATAATTTTGTATACAAAATTTTAGTGTCATTTTCATAGAATCTAGTTAACGCCAGTGTCCGTGAAAGTGTTAAAATATCGCAATTCGTAACACTGTGAATTTTAGAGAGTACGTAATGAGCGAGCCTATTGCCGTTACCGCACGGAGCCTGCTACTGAAAATTCGGAAAAACTCTGTAACACTCTTTCTTGATCCGATTAGCAGTCAACCATTTTGAAAGACTGCTCGAAATAAGCTGAATCAACAACTAGTAAGTAAGTTTTTGAATCAACTAGTATCAACTAAGCCTCCCCAAGGTTCTTTATACAGACTGGACTGCACCAACTGTTCCCATCAACATAGTTGGTCCACCTTGCGGGAGGCCTACCTATCTTTTGAATGGAAAAATTATGAGATATTATATTGGTATCCTATTTTTTATTGTTTTTTTTTGTACACTAAGATTAACCCTTAGGTCGCAAATTCGATTTCTCCAATTTCAAAGGTTTGCTGGTAGAAAACTCATTGTTGAGTTAAGCTCGCCTTTGTGTACAAAATTAATTTGTGTATTTATTTTTACTCGTTTCATGTATTTTTTTGTTTTTGTGTGCAATAAAGAATTAAAGGATCCGATTAAAAGTCATTTGTCGTGATTCATGTTTTTAATAAAAAAAAGGCCTTTATATTTTTTAAATCATTTAATTTCTTCTTTTTCTATGTATATTTCAGGTCGTAACAATATTCAGAAGGCTGGAGTACAGTATATCCTAGATTCTGTCATCAAAGAGTTATGGGAGGACCCTGCAAGAAGGTACGAATATCATCAATTTCTTAAAACACGGATTCCGCAAAATCTAGAACGAACTTGAAACATGGAACGTTACACATGATTTTCGCGATTAGGCGTCATCAATATTGTCCAATGAAAGCTGTAACAGTTTCATTTATTGACCAGTAGATGGCGCCATATACAAATATTTATTAGCTTTATAGGCTGAATTTCCATTTTTGGTTATGGTATCAATATGATAATGCACGAATTGATTTGTATCTTGCGGAAGAGTTCGGCTCTTCCTGATTATAACTTGCTATAAATCAACCCTTCTGGCCATCGTTGTACAGTAGGCCAAATATTCCTATTAACTCATAATAGTCATAATACTATTGTCATGCAAATTAGGAGTGGCTTGTGTTTGTGTGACTACAAAATGCTGTAAGATGATGTTAGGGTTAGTTATTCAAAATTTTATATTTTACACTGCTACTTGCGCGCCATCTATTGTCCAGAGGGTCTAGTACGAGTTTGCACACGATTGTCACGGTGACGATAGACTAGTCGCCGGGTACAACTTTCATACATTTTCTAAATGCGCCCCCTAGCGGTCTCTATCGATCGCTACTCTCCGTTAGGGGTGCTTTTAGAAAATCTATAGAAATTGTTCCCGACGACTAGTCTCGTCACCGTGACAATCGTGTGCAAACTCGTACTAGACCCTCAGTAGTGACTATTACAGTCACCTCAATTGATCTAAAGGTGGCGCCACTTCATTTTTCATTTGATCCATAAAACTATTTTCTCAATTCTTTCCCAGGTTCATCTACGTAGAAACAGCATTTTTCTGGAAGTGGTGGATCCACCAGTCTGAGGCTGTGCAGCAGAAGGTGCACACGCTAGTGAGGCAGGGCAGACTGCAGTTTGTAGGAGGAGCCTGGAGTATGAATGATGAGGCGGCAGCGCATTACCAGTCGACGATTGACCAGTTCACTTGGGGATTGAGGTGAGAGACAATTGCTATAACTCATCATTTCTTTTTCATAAAAGACAAGTCTGCACTAGTAATGAATCCTATGTGTGAAATCCTCGAACCAAATACACAAAAACCCAAAGACCTCCCCTACCAACTTCCATATGTTGCGATCACATGCGAGCTCCCGCCAATCAATCTGAATGAAATGACAGGAAAAAGTATGAAATGACAGGCAAGAGAATGAAATGACAGAAAAAAGTATGAAATGACAGGAAAAAGTATGAAACGACAGGCTAGAGAATGAAATGACAGTAAAAAGTATGAAATGACAGGCAAGAGAATGAAATGTCACAAGTGAGACATCACTCGTGGGAACAAAGTTATCTTCTTTTCTTTCTTTCTAGTACCCACGCATTTTTCGAAAACAATATTTCATTCCACTTTTTAGTTGTATTTTCTATTGAAGCCTGTCTTTAAGTTATTTGTTGAACTCAGTTTTTAATAATTTTATTTCTTCCACAGCAAGTTGAACAAGACGTTTGGCTACTGCGGCTTGCCTAGGGTTGGTTGGCAGATAGATCCCTTCGGGCATGCCCGAGAATTTGCTTCCCTTCTGTCCATGATGGGCTACGACGGGCTTTTCCTAGGCAGAATCGATTACCAAGACAAAATGAATAGGCTAAAGACTAAAACGATGGAGATGGTTTGGAAGACGGACGATGATTTAGGTAAGATTCTTGTGTTTTTTTATATGATTATTAGTTCCCAAACTTTAGATAGCCTTTATATAGGTCTTTCAATATCTTCATAGTTCAAGCATTGTCCAAAAGATGTCGCCAGTGTTTGTATCTTTGCCATTATACGATAGATGACACTAGTCATATGTAGTAATTCCTTTGTAACTAAAAATGTGAATATTAAATAATCATCTTATAAGCCTTTTGCATTCCACTGCTGGACATGGACGTGAACTAATTTGGCGAAATAGCATTGTGTGTCAACAAGAGGATTTGGCCAACTACACCACACAAGCTCTTGAATATAGACATCAAGGCTCTGGATCTCGCTGTGAAAAACCACATGTAAACTTTGTAGAAACCTTGTAAAACTGCCGCTTTTGATTTGCCCGGCAAAGTTCAGTGAGCCCTTGATAAATTTGTGATATTATATTGAACTTTGACATTTTGTGAAATTGTGAATTGTACCACATCATGCCACGTGCCTTGAAGATGTCGCGTTTGGAGTCTGGCAGCTAGGTAGATGTATCACTCTCTATTTTGGCCAATTTAATTGTGTGTTAGATGTGTCTCAAATATAGACATCAGGCCTGTGTTCTGTGGTGGATTAACATTAAGCCGCGGTCTACCAGGCTCAGGGTCCTTAGGGTCCACCTTGCCTCCTCTGTTCAAATCTAGTTATAGACCTAGTGATCTAACGAATATTCGAGAAAGCGAACGCATCGTTTTATATTCACATTCGCAAAAGCATATGCGGATACCTTTTGAATGTTTTGAAGTGGAAATGTTATTTCTAAAATCGTTACAAATAAATCTTTAGTCTTTTTGTCATACATAATATGTCAATTATTAATGCTAATGGCCCAAAAAACTACTTTATCTTACGTAATAATTAGTATTTAGCATTACATTATGTTAAGATTTTTCATTTTTAAAGTTTACGTTGTATTGTGTCTTTTTCAGGTAAATCATCGGATATCTTTACTGGAGTTCTCCACAATACATACTCTCCGCCTCCTGGGTTTTGCTTCGATGTTCTATGTAACGATGAGCCAATTATCGATGACCCGGAGTCGCCCATATTTAATGTACAGCAGAAGGTATGTATATAAAAAAATATTACTTACGAGCAGTTTACCCACTGATAAGTTTCTGTTATATTAATTTGTCAGATATTTCGTACAATTTTGGTTACTATTTTGATGATTTATATGAAAGATTACACTATACTGAGGTGGGGAACCTTGCTAAGTTTCTGTCAAATATTTTTTTAGATACCTCATGCAGATATAGTGCCGATTTTGATGATTATTTGATCTGGAGGGATTAATTTTTTTTGGAATGTATATCCTGTTGAATTAAGTTGTTAGATAACTCATACTATTTAAGTGTCAATATTGATGATTTACCTGGAAGGTAAGGCTATTAGGATGTGGTGTCTTTTTTAATCTACATATAGCTTATTGTTGCTAAACTAGGTAGAGTATTGACTGATAAAATTAAGAATAAAAATATACATAAGCTGTTCGTAAAAAATATAACTAGACGTAGGTACTTTTCTTTATTCTAATGATAAAAATGCATTACAGTTTACGCAGGCAGTTTTAAAATATGATACCCAACCAAAAAAAAAATATGAACATATTATTTAATTTTTTCGGTATGCCAAAATAGTTATGCCAACGTATATTAGGAAAAACCATTATGCAAAAGGAGATATCCATAAGCATCTCTACATATATGCTTATGGATAATGTCCCAAAATTAACGTTATACATATTTGAATTTTCTGCCATCTATGCAGTAAAGTGTTGGCAACCCTAAAATATTGTATTATTATATTCCGTGGGTGCCGTAAGACGCGACTAAGCAAAATACACGAATCAAAAAGTATATTGCGGTAGAGACGAATAACTCGGTATCAAAACCCTTAGGTACCAACCCGTCTGACCATTGTGTTATAGTATGACCTCCTGTTGCCTCATAATACCGATGTGACGCTAACTAGGAAAGGCCTGTGTCCAGTAGTGGATTACAAAGGGCTGTTAATACGTGTGTTTTTTATGGTAATAGGCGGCAAACGAGCAGATGGATCGCCTGATAGTAAGCAATTACCGCCGCCCATGGACACCAGCAACACCACAGGAGTCGTAATTGCGTTGCCGCCCCTTGGGGTTGGGAAAAGGGATAGGATGAAGAGTGGGATGAGGGAGAAGGAATACGCGATAGGGCCTCCGCCACTCTCACTCACCGAACGAAACGCAACAGTTTAGGTACTGTTACTTTACGTCGATCTTATGTGAGAGGGTAGTACTTCACCGGTCGAGCCGGCCCATTCATGCTGAAATCAGCAAGGCTCTACTAACTTGGAACTGATATGATAGTAATGTGCAATAGTTGAATACATTTGATTATCTACCTGAATCAAAGATTTTTGAGGTAGTTGGGATTAACGCCTAACGTGCTCACCGAGTAAACTTCGATAGCGCGTTTCGGAATTGATCGGCCATCAGTCGGCCACTAGATGCCGTTAGTTGTGATTTATGTATCATCGTGATCCTACATATAAAGGTCCCGACTTTCATGCCATTGAAGGGCTGAAACTACTGAAGCTTTTAACGTGACATGTTTTGGTCAATAAGCCAATTATATGATAGTATTTTTAATATTTGAAGGGGTAAAAGTGGTTTGATTAAAATTCCTCAGAGTTTGAATATATCATCATGTCATCCTAGAGACGTCCACTGCTGGACATAGGCCTGCCTCAAGATTCTCCACACAGACTGATTTTGTGCCGCCCGCATCCAAACGTTTCCCGCGATCTTAACCAGATCGTCGGTCCACCTTGCGGGAGGCCTACCCCTGCTGCGTTTGAATTTATACTTACTTTAAAATGTCCCGACAATGAAATACACAAACAATGATTTTCGATTACAACCGTCAACTTCTCCAATCATCATGCACTGCGCAGTGTGGAGTGTTGGCGTGATCCACAATTTGTTGCTCGAGAGCGGTGTTATTTGTCTGTTGATTGAACATTTGTAAAGTCCCTCGTGACACAGGTTTAAATCTTAGAGCAATAGTGAACTTTAAAAAAGAATGCTAACAGATGGAGCTTTTTCTAATAGTTCCACGTCCGAAAGCGCCATCTCTCGCCATATTGTTGCGACTAGATCTGATTATTAAATTATTCATACGACTTTATTGAAACGCGATATTTAATTAATTTAAAGTATAAATACCTTTTTTTTCGGCCGTCTTCCAACGGTCGTGGTCGCGGTGGGACTGATCGATTTATTAAATTATTTTTTAATTTCAAGATATCAACGTTCATCGAGCTGTGTACAAATTATTCCAACGAGTATCGTACTAATAACATCCTTATTACAATGGGTGACGATTTCAATTACCAAGACGCTGGGATGTGGTTTAAAAATCTTGATAAGTTGATACAGTAAGTTCCCAATAAATTAATGTGTAGGTGAAATTTATAAATTATATTAGTGAATTATGCTTTATTTAACACTGCTTTAAGCTAATTGCCACTTATTTTTGACACACTACTACATATTTTATAATTGGAACACCTTTTATTTATAAATATACTACATATTTTATTTAATTGGAACATAATACGATCCTTACTCTTTATGATAATCATTAGAACCGAAATTGTTGATTATCGCTGGCCCCGTGCCTTGGTAAGTACTTTAAGCCGCCTGTCCCGGCTATAATGAAGATCTTTGACGATTTGTTATGGGGTCATCTTCAATATACTGATGCTAGTGTATCGCTCTATGGTAAAGTTAATATTCTGTCAAATTGGGTTAGACTAGTGTGCGGACTCCAGGCCTTACGGCGCAAGTCTTTGGATGCAACTGGGATAACGCTAAGAGCTAAGATGAAGACTATTTCATTCCGTGCATCCAAGGCTGTCATAAGAGGCAACTAAGAAAAATCATCATCATCATCATCCTAGCGCTGTCCCGGTTGCGCTCCAAAACCCACGCCTTGGAGCCCAGGGTCCGCTTTCCGGCTGTATCTCCTCCACTTCGCACGGTCTTCAGCATCTTTGGTGGTTAGTCGATTGGCACGCATATCATCCCTTACGACGTCAAGCCAGCATTTCTTTGATCTTACCCGTTTACCGAGGCCCGGTGGAGGTAGCATGGCAAGACATTTGTTACCCACGTAAGATGCCGGTTGACGTAAGACGTGGCCACACCAGCGTAGCCGACACTCTTGCAGTTTGTCAGCAATGTCACGGACATGTAGGGTACCCCGGATGCGGGAGTTCCAACTAAGTAAAAACACTAAGCTAATTGTATTTTTGCAGAGAAACTACAAACTCAGCATCAATCTCTATAGTCTATACGAACCCGTCTGGCAAATGTGATACAGTAGGTCAAATCCTCCAATTCTCTCAATACGGTAGTTTCCAGGGTCAAAATAATTACATTTTATTTAGTCCGTATTTTAGATTATACAAAAATATTGGACACGTATTTTGTCTTTTTTCGATAAAATAAAAAATAACAAAGATATAGCCCATTAAAGTTACGTGTGACGTCATCTAGTGCTAAAAAATGCAGCACGGCGTGACGTTATACTTAACTTTAATGCGCTATATCTTGGTCATTTTTGGTTTAATTTACAAATAAAAAAATACGTATCGCTTATTTTTGAATAATCTAAAGGACGGACTTATAATTTTTTTTTGTCAACTAGCCTATTGTATTGTGTCTCAAATTAGAGGAGGCTTACGTCCTACAGTGGACTGCATACTGCAATAGGCTGTATGTACGTTCATAAATAGTAAATTTTTTGTAGTATTTTCTAGGGTTTACAGGTATTTTATACATCGATGTTAAACTTCACTTTACGGATTTTATTTTATTTTTATCGCGATATATTGAAGTACTAAACAAATATTTTGATGATATGCCTAATGCAACTTACGCGGCATCTATTGCCCATTGAATGGTATTACAGTTTCCTCCATTGGTCGATAGATGTCACCACGAGTCACAAGTTCACGTACAAAATATATTTATAAATAGGCCCTTTCTTGTTAAAGATCGCGACATTCATGGAGCTCTGCACAAATTACTCCAAGGAGTATCGCACAAATAACATCCTTATTACAATGGGAGAAGACTTCCATTACCAAGACGCGGCGATGTGGTTTAAAAACTTAGATAAATTGATACAGTAAGTTATTTCTTTGAATAAATGGGATTATTCATAGAATTTCACCTTTTTAAAGTATATGGTATAGGTACAGCTTAAAAACATACATACATACATATCACGCCTTTTTCGCGTCGGGGTAGGCAGAGACAACAGAATGCCACTTGCTTCTTTCCTTAAAAACCTCACGCGCTTCATCTACACTCATTACTCTTTTCATACTTGCTCGCTGGTTTCGGGTACTTCGGACCTTGCCGTTTAAGGACGTCCCCAATTTGGTCGAGCTTAAAAACATCGCTTTTTAAAAGTTCTTTACATGCAGGTACTGGGCTTATTCAGAACACGAATGCCTTTTTTTAATTAAAATCAAACAAAATCACATTGTGTTGCATGTGCAAACATACCTACTGTTTTATTAATAGTAGGTACATTTCAAGGATGCTTTATGCTTTTCTCTTTGCAGCACTTTAAGGTAGTTTGCGAGATAACGCCTACGGCATTAATATAATAAGCCTGTATACTTTGTGTATATAAAGTTTAAATAAATAAATAAAATAAATAGATGCAGGCACTGGGTATTTACAGAAGCTGAGGTGTTAACACCTCAGCTTCTGTAAATACTAAAAAAAAGGTAATAAAAAATAAGATCACCTGTAGGTATTAAATGCCTTAGGGGTAGACTGTCACTTGTTTTTGGGAAATAATTTATTTCATATTAATCACGACTTATATATTTACGATAGTTACTACGCGACATCGATGGAAGATCTGTATTTAGTGACGTCGTTTAGTTACTTAGTACAAACCATCCATAACAGACGGCAAATGCCGAAGGCAGCAACCACAGATATAATAAATAAAGAGTGTGTCGCCAGTTTGCCCCTACCACGCGGCTACTACTACACATGCAGATCAGTAAAAGCAATATAAAGTATCGTTCGGTTATGATTATTGATCACATTGCTTGTCTAGTCACTTCGGGACAAATTTAGGTAGTAGTTAAAGAGCAATGTATTTATTGAAAACTAATGTAGTCGTGATATTTGAAAACAATAATAACATAATAACAGCAAGGCATATTTAACGATTAGTTGTTTTTCGTGTTTTTAAAGACAAATATAGTAAAATACTTATAGTTTCATATGGTAAGTGATTTCATTCTACAGAAAGTTTTGGTTTAAAGTTCTATTTTTACATCAAACCACTGAACAAGATGGTAGGTATTCTTATAAGTTGTCGCGATCACGGTCGATAGTGTACTATTTCGCGTAAACGGCCATTTGCTTGCGATATGCACACTTGATGCATTTCGCGCGGACACCGACACACACCGTTGGCACTTCTCCTCTTGTTTAGGTATATTTCTATGGCAGCAAGGATAAGTATTTACGTTGCAAAAATGCATTTAACCGGCTATAAATATCGTAAAATATAACTTACTCTATATAAAAAGAAATACCATGCCTCGTTGACTTATTTTTAATAATAATATTCTACAACTTACTCACAACACCATCTAGTCCCAAACTAAGCAGAGCTTGTACTATGGGTACTAGATAATGGATAAACATGCCAACATACTATTTTTGGTAATACTTTCATATAAACATGCAGACCAAGATAAACATCCATGTTCACGCGCACAAATGTTTGACTGAGCGGGGTTAGAAACCGGGCCCTTCGGCGTGGCATTCGTTCACACTCCCGCTATGCCAACGTATTGTATTTCTGGCATAATTATACCATGGTCGTATTATGACTAGGTAGTCTATGTATACTATGGTAAACAGACAACTGATGAACATGTTTCTATACACATAAATAAAATTGGAGTGTTTGTTTGTAATATTAAAATAACCGCTTTTTACTAAATGCATATGGATGTATACACATATACATACCGAAATGTCATTTTTTACAATTTTTTTCTGTCTGTCTGCCTTTCTGTCTGTCTGTCTGTTTGTTCTCGCTAATGTCTGGATCGGCTGGACTGATTTTGACGGGACGTTCACTGGCGGATAGCTGACGTACCAAGGAGTAACTTAGGCTATAAATTAACTGGGTACGCGAAGTAGTTCCCTCAGGACGCGGGTGAAACTGCGGGAAACAGCTATTATAGATACATTATATCCACACAACAAATGATGCGTATTACACACAACACATAAAGATATACCCGGGATAGGAATCGAAGCCAAAACCCTTAGGCAAGGAAGCATTCAAGGCCACCAATCAAAACTTACATCAGCGGAATAGGCAAAGAAATCAACGTTATCGTCTTTGCAAGAATTAAAGACGGTATTGCTAACGTGCTAAACAATGATTTTATTATATTTAATCTTCATCATCATCAGGCAGCGATAGCCCAGTGGAGATACCAACAGACTGCCATGCAGAGCGTATCGGGTTCGAATCCTAGGCGCGCACCACTGACTTTTCGGAGTTATGTGCGTATTGAATTGAAAATTATCGCTTGTCCCGTGCCTCGGAGAGTACGTTAAGCCGTTGGTCCTGGTTGTCATGAAGATCTTTGACAGTCGTTATAGGGCGTCAGTACCTTCCTAATAAACTGGCACTAGTCTAAACCATGGCATATCGCTAACCCTTCGGGTTGCGGAGGTGAAAAAGCTAATATTCAGCCAATTCCGGTTAGACTAGTAAGCGGACCTCAGATTGAAACTGGGATAACGCTAGGAGGATGATGATATTCTTCATCATCAATTCGTCCCACTGCTGGGCACTGGTTTCTTCTCATTATAAGAAGAGTAAGACATAGTCCACCACGCTGGCCAAGTGCGGATTGGCGGACTTGATAAGCCTTTTGAGAACATTATGGAGACTCAGACGATCGCTGAATCGTCAGTCATTCTTTCATTCGTGGTGGCTCAGCATCCCAAAGTGAATCGAGTGTCGCTGAATTTAAGTGTTATATTCGCTTGTGCGTTTCTCGAGCATTTTCTTTTTTTTTTTTGGTAATAGGCGGCAAACGAGCAGACGGATTGCCTGATGGTAAGCAATTACCGCCCATGGACACAAGCAACGCCACAAGTGCGTTGCCGCCCTTTGGGGTTAGGAAAAGGGATAGGATGAGGAGTGGGATCAGGGAGAAGGAATAGGGGATAGGGCCTCCGGCACTCTCAGTCACCGAACGAAACGCAACAGTTTAGGTACTGTTACTTTACGTCGTTTTTCTGTGAGAGGTTAGTACTTCCCCGGTCGAGCCGGTCAATCCATGCTGAAATCAGCAAGGCTCTACTACCTTGAGCGTGCGCCCGGCGAGCGCTCATTGCACGTGCGAATTTCCTAATCGTTTTAGATAGTTCTATATTTCCCTTATGTAGTAAACAACGCTTATAATTATGTAGGTATAGAGACGTACCTCCCTTATGAGTACTACCCATTCTTTAGAGCGTTTACGCCTTACGGCTTTTCATACAAACTTTCAAGTCCTTATTTTTCGAAATGAATGAACCGATTTCAATGAAACTTCATACACATAAGCAGGCTACATAGGTCTAAAAAGTTGAAAATATTTTTTATTTAAACTTAATTTTAATTTTCCATACAGATAACAGATATCTTCCATTATCTTTTTTAAACAAGATATTTCGAAAAAATTTTCATTAACTTTTTAGACTTATGTATCCTGCTTATGTGTATGAAGTTTCATTGAAATCGGTTCATTCATTTCCAAAAATAAGGACTTGAAAGTTTGTATGAAAAGCCGTAAGGTGTAAACGCTCTCAAAATTAATATTCCGAATACCTATTAGTCTTATGACCGACATTTTCAGAGTCTGTAAGAAACCCAACGTAGGTACCTATATTAAAAAACCCAATAACAATTTCCAGGTAGGCCAATTCCTCGAATACGTGAGAAAGCAAGCGGACCACTATCTGACAGATAACGTTATCATTACCATGGGTGGTGACTTCACTTATCAAGATGCTCACATGTGGTATAAAAACTTAGACAAGCTTATAATGTGAGTATTTTGAATGTGGACTTCTTCTATCCCTTTCTTTCTTCTGTCTCTTTCTATATTTTTGGTGGTGGATCTTAACACATTTCTAGAGTAAAACCTCTAAAATGAGTCATAATGAAAAAATAATATGTATGAATCATTTATGATACATGGGATAAAATATAAAAAATATTAAGAGATAAAAAATATTTTGGGTCTGAGCGAGTTTCTTTACGCGTATTCATTATTTATAGAGTGTATATTATAATGTGTAAATACATTATACAAACGACGCATGTTAGAAGAATATTACGTGGAGCGTTACATAACAATAAAACGAAATGTCAATTTCAATTATATGAAAATTATACCCCGTATACAATTATATTGCCCGCTTGTTATTTAAATTATACAGCGTAAAAATAACTGGCCTTTTTGATCCAAATATTAAATACAGCGTATAAAGTTACACGGCGTGTAAACACAAATTATACATTGTGTAAACATTAACGGTTATCCATGTTACTCATTAAATACAGCGCGTAAAAATTATACGGCATGCAACATAAATTATACAGCGTGCATGTGCATCGCAACGTATTATCGTTGGGTTATTTTGTAAGGGTCGTATTGTGAAATGTTTGGACATTGACATTCTAAGCATATCGTGTAATTTGAATGATAAACAATATACGTTACATTTTGACGGATTATTCATTCATCAAAAACAAGTGACATGAAAAGCAACTAATAAACTTTTGCATGCGTGTGTGTTTTCATTAACAATATAATTTATATAAAATAATTTCGCATGTTAAGTAATTGCAACTTTTTGGATGGAAAACTTCAGTATAATTTAAATTGCATGTATAACTTTAGTTGAAGGTTAAAATACAACAAGTGAATAAGTTATATTTGTATTTATTTACAAGTTGTATTTGTAATCTTTCTCTGTACTAGTGATATTTGTGTTGTGTGTTTCATATTTAATACATATGTCCAGTATGTAAATGAAAATGTAGGCATATTTTCTTTAAATTGAATATTCTTTTGGCACCTATAAAATATAGCAAGGAAATTAAAAGTTTGTACGGTGGTTACTCACAAAAAATACAACTGATATATAAATGTTGGCTCCAAAAGATAGCACTTTATGCCTCTTAATATGGCCAATGAATACAGCTTTAAATAGAAGCGCAGTGCTTAAGGATTTCGTTTGCCGATTCCAAGTTGAGACTGTCTCCAGTTTAGTTCGTAGTTGCCGCAGTTGGCGGCGCTGGCGTCGTTCTCCGTCTCTCTTGCTCTCGAAGTTAAGATACACAGGAGGAACGTTCGTCTCTCTTGGTCTCGTAGAGACAGCTGTCACAGCGAGACTGCCACGCCACCAAGCGGCAATTAGGGTCACATAAAATTTGTCTCCAGAGCGCCCATAGGAAATGCGCTTCTATGTAAATATCTGAGCTCTTTGATATGGCTAACAGGCCAGGTTTAGTATATATCAGAACGGAAAATCTGTCCCGGTGACACGTGTACGCCATTTACCTGTACAGGTTATCTGCACAGATTGACATTAGCATACCTTACTCCGCGCGGGTTTCGGCCGAGCCTTATCGTGATCTTATTTTAAATATGACTTGCCATTTTTACACCCTGTATATTTTACTTGCATATCCGTTTGTGCATGGGTATTTTTTGTATAAAATGAAATATAAATGTATCTAATTTATTCATTGTATTTTCCAGGAATACAAATCTGATTGCAGCTAGAGATGTATTAAATATTACATTATTCTATTCGACACCTAACTGTTATCTGAAAGCGATAAGGGATGCTATGTAAGTATTTAAGTGTCAATACTTGCGTTTTTTTATGTATGTAATAGGAGACAGTGAATAGACTGTTCGCCTGATTGTAAGCGATTGACTGCCTCGTTGGTCTCGCGGCATGAATGTGCGCGTAGGATTGGTAGCTCTCGGGTTCGATTCCCGGGTCGGGCAAAGTGTGGGATTTTCCATTAGGAAATTGTCAGTAGCAGCACGGAGTCTGGTAATGTGCCCGGTACGGCAATAGGCTCGATCCCTATTACGTTGGACCTAAAAAATTCATGGCGAAATGTGGGTGTAATATTACACCTCTGCCTACCCCTTCGGGGATACAGGCGTGAGACTATAAATAAATAAATACCGCTGCCCATGGACATGGACTCACAACTCTAGACAAGTACCTACCTTTGCTTCACTACGGGATGGGAATAGTAAAAGGATGCGGAGTGGGATGAAGGAAACGGGGAACAGGTCGTTACTATAATCTAGCCTAAGCTTTTCCTGAAATTGTAACATTTGTATAATGTCAGTTATCTATCACTTAAAGTCTCGTCAAAACTAACAATCTAAGAAAATAATCCAGTAAAAATAGACGTCTGGGAGCCTAGTGCAAGTTGTATCGAGTAGCCATATCAATACAATACACAAACATGTATTAAGCGCCCCCTAGCGGTCTCAACTGACTATTCAGAAAATGTGTGAAAATTGTTCCCACCGAGAAACAACGAAAACGCCGAACTCGATCAAATCTTGCACTAGACCAATTGACTACAAGACAAACATTTTATTTTAAAATGGTTTATCAAACCGTGCATATTTTAATTGTAACATTCAATCTTAATATATAAAATCCTTGCGTTACTTACTGACTGACAGACACGCTACAGCCGAAACTATTGGGCGCAGGAAGCTGAAACTTGGCATGTATGTTCCTTGGGGACCGTAGGGGTGCACTAAGAAGGGATTTCCCGAAATTCCCACGGGATCGGTCATAACGGTAAATTAAAAAATGCTGGCGTAGCTGCTGGTGTCCTCTAGTATTTTCTAAAGAGATTGGATTCCTTATCAAAAACTCTATCCACTCAGTCACTCCACCCAAAAACCTATATAAGCAAGCCCCTTCAAAAATTCCAGGCCATCACTCCCCACAAAAGAAGACGACTTCTTCCCGTATGCCAGTGACTCAACAGCTTACTGGACGGGTTACTTCACGTCCAGACCCACCACTAAGTACTTCGAGAGAGAGGCTAACGATTACCTGCAAGTAAGTATTTACAGGGATAGGTCTCCCACAAGGTAGACCGACGATCTGGTGAAGATTGTGGGAAGCGGTTGAAGGCGACCGACTCAAGATTGATGTGTACAGAACCTTGGGGAGGCCTATGTCCAGCAGTGAACGTGTCTAGGCTGAAATGATGCAGTATTTACAAGTTACACTTCCAATTTACATTTTTCAGGGTTCTATACCTCACAAGGTAAAAAAGGAACCCTTATAAGATCACTTTCTTGTCCGTCTGTCTGTCTGTCTGTCTGTCTGTCTGTCCGTGTGTCACCATCCATTTTCTCAGGAACGAGTGGACCTAGCAAATTAAAATTTATACCAGATACTGAGGTCTACGGTTCCTATTAGATGTATAAAAATCAGGGTCCTGGGTCAACCCGATAAAAAGATATGGTCAAAATTAGATTTTTGCGAAAACTTGTAAGTACCAAAATTAACCTTAATTTTCAACCTTTTTTAATTTTCTGAATTTTTCCTTTACTTGTGCTGTATTATGCAGAGAACACCACTGTAAGAGAAGGAAAACTTGACACAAACCCTATACCGACCCGTTTGGCCAGTGTGGTATAGTAGGCCAATTCCTCCTTTCAAAGGAGAGGCCTAGTCCAGCAGTGGACTGCTAAATGCTGATGATGATGATGATGATTGTGCTGTAAGACCTTGGTTTTAACCAAAATTGACAATTCTAGGTCAACCGTAAGTACCCTATAGGTTTTGGGTCGAAAACCTATATGGTAGTTCCCGTTGACCTAGAATCACGAAATTTGGCCAAAATAAAGGAATAATTACAAAAAATAGAAAAAGTGGCTAATTTAAGGGTGTCCCCAAACATACATAGTAGACTCCATTTAAGATAGTCCTCTAAGTTGTATGGGCGCTCATACAGATATAGAGGACTAGCGTAATTACACCAACCTCAAATAAGGTAAAATGCGTACAGAACCCTCGGTGCGCGGGTTAGACTCGCACTTGCCCGATTTTATTTTTTAAATTGAGTGCTTATTAAATAGTTATCGCTTGCCTAAACGGTGAAGGAAAACATCGTAGCCAAACCTGCATGTCTGAGACTCCATAATGTTCTCGAAAGACACGGATTATGGCTTTACCCTTCTCATAGTGAGAAGAGATCTACACCCAGCATTGAGGCAGATAGTCCTAAATGAATCACTAGTTATCCAATAGGACTAGTCTCTGTATAAAATTAGTATGCGTTATTATCAGTCTGCGATAGTCCACGGCTGGATATAGGTCCCTCCAATGGCACGTCATTGAGCCAGATTTGATTGTCGGCTTAAAAAAGTAGTACAACTAATAATCCTCCGTGGTCCAGTGGATAGCGTATGCGACTGCTGATCGGAAGTCCTGGGTTCGATTCCCGGGTCGGGCAAGTCTTACTGGGTTTTTGCGAATACTCAGTAGCAGCCATATCTGGTGATGTGCCCGGTAACGGCAATAGGCTCGTCCCCTAATACGTGGGACTTAAATATTCATGGCGAAATGTGGGTGTAATATGCATATACCCCTGCTCTACCTCTTCGGGGATACAGGCGTGAGTCTATAAAAAAATAACAACTAATAATGTAAATAAATAAAGGGACTGTGACTCATGTGACTGACGGACACTGTACAGACGGACATACAGACAGACATGGCGAATCTATAAGAGCTTTACGCAAAAAGTGAAAAGTAACAGAAAAAATAATAATATTATACTGATATGTATGATTAGCCGTTTGGTTGACGGCATAGAATACAAGTGTCACCCCCCCCTATCTTCCCGTGGGTGTCGTAAGAGGCGACTAAGGGATAACACGATGCAAATACCATCTTTGCGTAGAGACGGAAAACTCGACATCAAACTCTATACGACTGCCTCGTTGGTCTCGCGGCATAAATGTGCGCGTGGGATGGGGAGGTCCCGGGTTCGATTCCTGGGTCGGGCAGTGTTATTGGGTTTTTCTGTCACGAAATTCTCAGTAGCAGCACGGAGTCTGGAAATGTGCCCGGTACGGCAATAGGCTCGCCCCTTATTGCGTGGGACCAAAGTATAACTGGCGAAGAGTGGGTGTAGAAATACACCTCTGCCTACCCCTTCGGGGATAAAAGGCGTGACGTTATGTATGTATGTATACTGATTTGTTTTTTTGTAATTTTCAGATGGTGAAACAACTACAGGTGCTAACCAATTTGGATAAGCACAACCAATTTGTGTTGGATGAACTGAAAAGCGCTATGGGTAAGTCTGCTTTATTCCTATGAGTTTTTTTTTTAATAATAAAACCTTTAAGTTTTAATAAAAGGGACACTTGTGCGCAATCTACGGTTTCAGAAAAAAAGGGAGTTTAGTCCCTTTGCGCAATCGGACGGATTGTTTCATGCTGGAATTTTTATGTCTATGTGTTAGTCATTTACATACCATAATAAATACAATATATCTTAAAGAATAAAACTAAATTTAATAAAAAAATCAGCAGAAATACTCACTCATTCCGCACCGACTCAGCACTCAATGACAACATACTGCTACTCAATGACGACAAGGAAAGATTATTTTTTAATTTCTTTAATTTTCTCTATGGCTTCGATACTCGATGGGAACTTAGCTGTTATCCGCATTTTAAATAATTATTACACACATAGTCTCACGCCTATATCTCTGAAAAGGTAGGCAGAGGTATATTGCTACACCCACTTTTCACCAGATTTATTTTAGTCCCACGTAATAGAGGCAAGCCTATTGCCGTACCGGGCACATTACCAGACTCCGTGCTGCTACTGAGAATTTCCTAACGGAAAACATCAATAACACTTTTCCCGACCCGGGGATAGAACCCGAGACCTCCCAATCCCACGTGCACATTTATGCCGTGAGACCAACGAGGCTGTCTTAAATAATATTATGGGGTTGATTAATTAAATAATTATTCATCCCCAATTTTACCCCCTTATGGGAAAATATTAAGAAATTTAATCTAAAGACTATATAAATTGAAGTTATGATTAGCAGTAATCCTAAATAGCGCTATTGTAACCGCTGTCTGCAAAAAAAGTGAAATACTTTAAATTTTCCTCGAAGTTTCAACGTGAGTTATACCAGCATAACCCTTTTTAATGGGCAATAAACCTCCCACCTGCTGAATACGCCTATGTCTTAATCACGTATTTTTTATATATAAATATAGATAAAGGGTTACCCTTATTAGGGTAACCATTCTTTCTCGTGGTTCTACGTATTGCTTTGCGACCGAGGCAGTAAATGTAAATGTAGATTTATTAAGAAATCAACTTTAAAAAAAATGTCCATATGCTTAACCTTGTTAAGTACCTGCATTAATAAATGATTTTGACTTTGACCGGTTGGCCCGTGGCGAACCCAGTATGTTCCAGTGCCCACCCCAGAATTTTGGTTATTGATTCGAAATTTTTTGCTGGAATGGCAATCGTTGTCACCAGACGCGTGGAGTACTGATCCCAGGTACTTGACCAGGTCCTTTCGCTCGGCAATGTCTCCGCCTATGCGAATTGACGCGGGAGCTGTACTGTTGCAGTCCAAGTACTCGGTCTTCGCCGATCCCAAGCGAATTCTTCCACGCATTAATACGCCGCACGCGTGCGTCCCCTGCCCGCGTCCGCCAGCGCGATATCATCAGCATACATAAGCAGCCACGGGGGTTGTGAGTGGGAGTCTCTGATGCAGTCTGACAGTACGTCTAATATCACTCTCAATAGATACGGAGCTACTGAGGACGGAACCCTGGTGGACCCCGACGGTGATGGGAAAGGTTTTTGTGTCGCCAACAGCAGTCCGAACTACGGAATCGGAATTTGAGTACATGTCTCGGATGATGTCAATATATGCTTCTAGTACTCCTTTAGAACTCAGAGCCGACCAGATCATCTGTCGCGGCACACAGTCAAAGGCCTTCTGCATGTCTAGAAACAGAAGATGCAGGGGCGTGTTCATCGTCCTGTACCGCTCCATGACGATCCTGAGGGCGAAAATTGGGTCCATGGTTCCGTGACCAGGAGGAAACCCATATTGACATTCCTAGACTGTGGTCTCCTGTCGGATCCGGGAGTCGATTATTCGCTCAAAAAGCTTTAGGGTATGGGACATCACATTAATACCGCGGTAGCTACTACACTCCTGTACCGATCCCTTACCCTTGAAGACTGGAGTGATGATACTCAGTCTCCATTGGTTTGGGATTTTTCTGGTAAGAAGTATATGGTAAAATAGATTAGTAAGGGTGCCCACACCCCACAGGCCCATTGCCTTCCAGGCCTCAATGGGGACTCCATCAATTCTGACAGCTTTCCGATTCTTCATGTGGCGAAGGGCCCTCTGAAGAAGTCATTCTTCAGGAGTTACCGGCTGCACTAGTCCAGGGAGTTCTGGTGGCTGCACCTCTTTATGCTGCTTGTGAAGCAGCTCGTGGAAGTACGAGCACCATCTCTCCTTCACCGTGCGGGACGCGCATAATAGGTTACCCTCAGGGCCTTTAACACAGTGACACTTGGTAATGTCCTGTGCCGCTTTGACCCTGGAACGTGCCAACTTGTACAAGAGCTTCTGCCCCTCAGACGATTCCAGGTTAGTATAAAGCAGTTCCAAGTGGTCTCGTCTGGCTCTGGCTACAGCCCTCTTAGTGGCACGTTTGGCAGCCCTGCATGCGTCGCGGCCTTCAGGAGATTTGGACGCTTGCCACGCTTTAAAGAGGGTTTTCTTCACCCTTGTCTCCCTCTGGACTGTATCGTTCCACCACCAAGACTCCTTGTCACACTTGATTCGTCTTCAGTTCGGTAGCAGCGCACTAGTCGCCGATAGCTGAGGCGAACTCCAGGGATTTCGCATCCTAGAGCAGCCACCACCGAATTTGACGTTGACAGCGGTCGGCGTGTTTGCCTTTGGGTTTAACGCGGAGGT
Source organism: Euclidia mi (assembly GCA_944739405.2). Taxonomy (NCBI): domain Eukaryota; kingdom Metazoa; phylum Arthropoda; class Insecta; order Lepidoptera; family Erebidae; genus Euclidia; species Euclidia mi. The sequence goes on along the minus strand of OX123210.2, from coordinate 16,288,694 downwards.
CCATGACAAGGAGGCGGTGTTGTGCCGTGAGACTCTTACCGGGTAAGACCTTGCAGTTGGCTACTTTGCTGATATGGTGTCTCCTGGTAAGTAGGAAATCAATCTGAGTTGCGTGTCTCCCGCTCTTGTAGGTGACAAAGTGTTCGGCTTTCTTTTTGAAGTACGTGTTCATAACGGCAAGGTCGGCAGCCGCACAAGTTCAGAGGATATACTCCCCGCCTTCGTTTACGGCCACCGTAGCCAAAGACACCGTGAACACGCTCAAATTCCTCACACTCCTCACCCACATGACTGATCAGATCATCACCTAAAATGATTCCCTGTGAGAGCGGAATTTCACAAAGAACTTCGCCGAGTTGATTCCAAAACGCCATCTTGACGGTGTCGCTGCAACCTGCCTGTGGTGCATAGGCACTTATCAAATGGGTCACCTCCAAGATCCCGTCCTGAAACTCCTCGGCGAGCACAACCGCTACCCCGCTCTCCCTGCCGGTTCCACTCATATAGATCAGCTTGTAGCCACTCTCAATGGACCGGGATCTGATGCCTTTCCACCGAGTCGCTTGCAGCACGTCCACTCTCCGCTTGGAGAGTACATCGGCCAACTCTCTCGCGCGTCCGGTTAGCGTGCCAATGTTCTACGATGCGAAGCGAATCTTCCTGGCTAAGGCTAATGTCTTTAACCGTGTCCACCCCCGACATGGTAGCCCTTGCCCACTTGCCACAAGATCCTTGTTGATATGGCTGTTTTGCCTTTACGGGAGGGACTGCTGTCTGACCTCCCAACCCGTAGGGAAGGCTTGCGGCAGAGCCTCGTCCGTCATCCAGCAGGTGCACCACTCGCAGGGGAGATTGGCTTGGGCCCCGAAGAACTTGGTAGGGCCCTGTACACCCCTTCATCACTAAACTTAATAGCAGTAAAATTTGTCTTACTAATCTGTTCAATTTATTCCATTATTCCCCAGGTGTGATGCAGCATCACGACGCCATTACCGGCACCGAGAAACAGCACGTCACCCACGACTACGAGAGACTACTGAACCAGGCTGTTGACGACGCGCTTATCATCGCCAAGCAGGCGTTGAAGTAAGTAAAAAAAATTGGATATTTTGTATGGCATAGGAGTTGTGGTGTTCCTCCAACTAGAGGGAGGATCCTCTAACCAGGCTCTGTGATGGTGTCTGGTGGACTGCACTCTGGCAAATGTACTTGAGCTCTTGTATATGTCATCGAAAAATAATAAGAACCGTAAATTTATAAATTTCCTAGGAAATTTATAAACTTTCGTAGGATTCATAAACGAGAGCTAAATTGTTTTATATTACACCCATATTTTCGTAAATTGGGTGCATAGGGTTCCCACCAAGAACTTAGGGTCCCGCACCAACCTCACCTGCAAGTGGTGCACCTGCCGATCAACGGACGAGGCGATGGCAAACTAAATATACCGATAAGCGGTGCAATAGGTGAGCCACCTATTACTTGGGATCAAAACACTGGCGAAAAGTGGGTGTTTAATATGCCTCTGCCTACAACTTCGGGGAAACAGGCGTGAGTCTATGTATGTATGTATGTATGTATTTTCTTAAATTGATAAACTTACCGAATTCATTAGTAAAAAAAATACGTAAGCAACTACCGAACTCCGAACGCTCTGATTGGTTGAATAAGTCACGTGTTGCATTTCCTTCCTCGCCACCGCCATTCTTCGCCACCTTTACGAATGAACCTAAACCTTAGCGATGTTAATGAGGCTAAGTTGACGGAGCCCAGTTTAGCAGGGCTCTTATTTTTGTGTTCAGGGTCACAAGAAAACCTAACATTACCTATTAAGACGCTGACAACAGCCAAATGGCAAAAAAGGCTTGTCTCAAACAAGTTTTTTGCTAAATCTATAAATTTTGTGACGGCGGAAAAAATATTTGTTAATCTTGAACATATTTCTAAGAACCCTGTTGTATTCAAAACACGTTTTTTTTAAGTTTTCTCGATACAAAAAATAGTAAACTAACCTCTTAAAATTATCTTCCAACAAAATATCTGTATTCCTTATCAGCATACGTTAGTAAAATTTATAACAATAAATGTATTATAGTTAAATACAGAACTTGGTTGTTTTTTATTTTTCACTACTCAACTTATTTTTAAGTAATTAGTTTATTTTATGGTTTGTAAAAAGATCGGAACGTCCCGTCCTCGTCGCGCTTCTCTTTCTTATGTATACAATCCGACAGTGACAGCAACAGCTCAACTCAATAGCGGTTGTCAGTGCCTTAAGTTGAACTGATGCCGACCTTCACTATCACCGACCGACCAATCAGAGAGCAGTGGGTGACTTGCTGTATTATAAAGAAGCGTAATATTAAAATCTCTTCCGTGATTGGTCGAACTGTGTATGTGATTGCCGTCAGTTTATACGACGAGCATGGCCGTAGCTAGAGGGAGGGGGGGGCATTATGGGGCAATACCCTACCTTGAAATTACAATGCCCTACCTTAAAAATACTAAAATTTTGAAGAACGTGCTTCGGAGCAGATCAATTTCAATATTTTTTTTACTTCCGCCCTACCCGTAACCAACGCTGCCCTACCTTAAATTCGACTCTAGCTACATCCCTGACGACGAGACGTCGCAAATTAATAAATTTACGGAAATATTTTCGTAAAGTTACAGAATTTATCTCTTGTTTCGAATCCTACGAAAGTTTATAAAATTCCTAAGAAATTTATAAACTTACGGTTCTTATTCTTTTCCGGTGACATATCGCTTGCGCGATTCAGGACTTTGGTTTCGTCGTGTCCGATAGATGTCGTCGTGTTGATAGTCTTCGTCCTCGTACGATAGATGGCCTCAGTAGTGCACGAGCAGATGGATCGCTTAGTGATAAGCCCAGGGCCGAGGCGACCCTATGTGCGATGTGTGCGGCGCACACAGACGCCAGCGTAAGAAAGCGCGAGACGGGTGAAATGCCAGCGTTAATTATTAAAATTACTTTCGAAAACATACGACAAAAAGGCGCTTCATAGATTTCGCACACAGGCGCTGGATTGGGTCGGCGTGACTCTGGGTAAGCGATTACCACCATCTAAGGGTTCATCATCATCATCATCAGCCTGCAAGTCAATTGCTGGATATAGGCCTCTCCAATGGCACCCTACTGAGCCCGATTTTCGGCTCTTCGTGTCCAGCCACTTTGCATAATATATCGTCACTCCACCTAACCGTAGGGTGTAGTATCCAAAGTACAAGTTCTGCCTCGTTTGGGACTAGATGGTGTTTGTGTGTGGAAAAATAGTTTTTATTGTACAGTGTCTTGCAGTCCACTGCTGGACATAGGCCCATTGACGTAGCGAGGTAAACGCAGGATAATAATAATAAGAAAACTGCGCTGCATCTAATTCACCTCTCAAATTTCATAGTAATAAAAACATATTTAATGTAATCTAAGACTAATATATATATATATATATATATAAAGCTACAGAGTTTGTTTGTTTGAACGCGCTATTCTCAGGAACTACTGGTCCGATTTGAAAAATTCACCATTTATTGAGGAAGGCTATAGGGTATATAACATCATGCTATGAGCCAAGGGGCGGAGCAGTTGTATTAAAAAACGCCGCTATAACGGCGGGCTCGTCTGGAATTTTATATGTATAATATTGCATAGTATTTCTGTTCTATTGTTTATTTTCGCCACAAAAAACATCATATTTAATATTGGTTTACTTTCGTTCGTCTCCCTAAATAATGTTTCTTTTCTTTCAGCAAAGCGGTTCAGAAAGACGGCTCGAAGCCTCCACTTCTAGACTTCAACAGATGTCATCTCAACGAGTCCAGATGTTACGTCTCCGAAAACAGTGATCAGTTTGTGGTAAGTATAGTTTTCTTAGTCTTTTTTTATATAGGCTGACTTGTAATTGCTCGTATTTCGTTGTGGACATCATGCCAAGTCATACTAACCAAAAATAATACCTGGGAAACGATTTTGTTTAAGTTTTCACATTTTCAAACCGCATTTAAAAGCGCGCGCGTGCAATGTTCGAAATACATACTTATCCACGGGGTTATGGGGCATCTAAAGAACACATTGGCGGGGTAAATGCATCGATTTTGTACCTAATTAGAAAAAATCCATACTAACTTTGAGCCTCAATATCACCGAACCAGTAATTTCCCAGGTATAGTGCCGAAGTAAAAAATGTTCGTAGTGATTGGTACAACATAGGATTTCAGTTTTTGTTAAGGGTCTTTTTATACCCTGTATAGATGTCAAAATTGCTCGCCTTGTAAAATTAAATAGAACTTCTGATTCAACGTATTGTTACGCCATCTATCGGTGAATGGGGGAGAAGATAACCAGCCAGCCAGGACTGCGGGGCGGGTGCTGGCTGGTAATGGAAGAGCCCCAAGTATCTCGATCTCGCAATCATGCGACGGGAACAGCCTGATCATCGAAGGCGAAATTAACAGAACACCATGCAAGCTGACATTGGACACGGGTGCTTCTAGGACAGTCATCGGTTTCCATCTGGCAAGACGGGTTCTTCGGGGCTGCTTCAGGAACAATGAAAGTATGAATCTGAGAACAGCTACCGATCAGCATCAGCACATAACCGTCCGAGGTGAAATGGAGGTGGATCTGAAGCTAGGCAACAAAATTTACCGTCACAAAGTCATCGTGGCCGATATAGTGGACGACTGCATCTTAGGCCTAGACTTCATGCGGAAGTATCACTGCGAGATCGATGTTAACCAAGGAGTGTTGAAATGTGGCTCGGAAGAAGTCTTCATGGAAGGCGCAACTTCAGGAAAAGTGTACTGCCTGAAGAATGTCACGCTTCAACCGCGGTCAGAAACGGTAGTACCGGTTTGTTTACCCGGGAGTTCTGGTCGAGGTAACCGCTGCGTACTTATCGAAGGCCTAGAGGAAGATGCCTAATGGAAGATTGCACGAACCTTGGTAAGGGGTACCAAAGTTTCATCAGTACGCGCACTAAATGCAAGTGACAAGGAAGTGTTGCTCAAAAAAGGGACGGAATTGGGCACCTATGAAGGAGCGGCTTGGATGCGTAGATGTCAAGAGCAACCTACCAGCGACAAGGTTCAGGGTGCACGATTCGACGTGTCTAAACTTTTGGAGGACTGCCAAAGTACCCTGTCAGAAGAAGAGAAGACCAAGGCTAAGAAGATGTTAAACCGGTTCGCCGATATTTTCTCGACCAGTGATGCCGACATAGAGAAGACAGCACTAGTCCAGCACAAAATAAACACGGGAAGTGAAGCACCGATTCGCCAGCGACCAAGACGTGTGCCAGTGGCACGGGAACGTGAAGTGGAAGCTATGATCGACGGTATGGTGAAAGAAGGCGTAATCGAGCCTTCGTCCAGCCCGTGGTGCTCTCCGGTTGTCCTAGTAAAGAAGAAGGATGGCAGCATGCGCTTCTGTGTAGACTACCGTCGATTGAATGACATCACGAAGAAGGACAGCTACCCGCTGCCAAGGATCGATGACACACTGGATACGCTGACGGGGATGAAGTGGTTTTCTACCTTAGACCTAAAAAGTGGCTACTGGCAGGTGGAAATAGATCCTCGAGACAAAGAGAAGACGGCATTCTCCACAGGCAAAGGATTGTGGCAATTTAACGTCATGCCCTTTGGATTGTGCAACGCTCCGGCTACTTTTGAGAGACTGATGGAGCGAGTGCTTATGGGACTGATTGGAGACGCCTGCCTGGTCTACTTGGATGACATCATCATCGTGGGGCGCACCTTCCAGGATCACCTTCGAAACTTGGAACAAGTGCTGTCAAAGATACGAGGAGCTAATTTGAAGCTGAGTCCGAAGAAATGCGCGTCATTCAGACGGCAAGTGAACTTTCTAGGACATGTGGTCTCGGAGAACGGTATTCAAACTGACTCAGGTAAGATCATTGCCGTGAAGGAATGGCCAGTTCCAGAGAACAAAACGCAGGTCAGAGCATTCCTCGGATTATGCTCCTACTATCGACGGTTTGTGAAGAACTTTGCTGACATTGCTCGACCTCTTCATAAGCTCACCGAAGACAGAGTGCAGTTCTGTTGGAATGAGAGCTGTGACGTTGCATTCCAGAAGCTCAAGGAACATCTGTGTACTGCACCTATTCTAGGCTACCCTGACAATGAGCATGAATTCATAGTTGACACAGATGCCAGTAACACCGGAATTGGCGGCGTGCTGTCACAGAAGAAGGGTGATCAAGAAGTTGTTATAGCATACTTCAGCAAGACCTTATCCAAACCCGAAAGAAACTACTGCGTCACCAGGCGGGAACTCTTGGCTGTAGTAAAGACGTTGCAGCATTTCAACAAATACTTGTTGGGCCGTAAATTCCACCTGCGAACCGACCATGCAGCGCTGAAATGGCTACTTCAATTTAAGGACCCAGAAGGACAAGTAGCTAGATGGATTGAACTACTGCAAGAGTTTGATTTTGTAATACAACATCGCAGCGGCAAGTCCCATGGTAACGCAGATGCCCTATCGCGTAGGCCGTGTCCCGACCAGTGCAAGCACTGTAGCCGACAGGAAGCAAAGCAGGCAGCGCTAGTGAGGATGTTAAAGACGGATCTAAGCGACGAATGGAGAGAAGCTTTGCGGAGTGCTCAGCAAGATGACAAGGATGTACAGCCGATTCTTGAATGGAAGAAATCAGATGCGCCTAGGCCCAAATGGAGTGATATCGCAGCAATGAGCCCCATCACCAAGAGTTATTGGGCACAGTGGGAAAGCTTGGTCGTCCAGGATGGAGTTCTTTGCCGCAAATGGGAAAACGCTCGCGGTAACCAGTGCCATTTGCAAATGGTAGTGCCCAAAACTAAGGTGCCGGAAGTCTTGCAGCTCTATCACAATGGTGCTTCGGGAGGTCACATGGGAGTTAAAAAGACCATTACTAAGATCCGGGAGCGGTTTTATTGGCTCCACTGTCGGGATGACGTCGAGGATTGGTGCCGCAAATGCACAAGTTGTGCGGCTGTCAGGGGGCCACATACTCGAAGCAGAGGTGCATTAAAGGTGTACAATGTGGAAGCTCCATGGGAGCGCATAGCGTTGGATGTCGCTGGGCCGTTTCCTGAGAGCCAGGACGGAAACAAATACTTCTTGGTTGTGATGGATTACTTCACGAAGTGGCCTGAAGTGTTTGCAATCCCAAATCAAGAAGCTACCACAGTGGCCGATAAGCTGGTGCATGAAGTCTTTTGTCGGTTCGGGGTGCCCTTGGAAATCCACAGCGATCAAGGCCGGAACTTCGAATCTGAGGTGTTCAAGGAGACTTGTCGCGTAATGGGTGCACATAAAACCAGGACCACGGCTTATCATCCGCAATCAGATGGCATGGTTGAACGGTTTAACCAATCACTGGAAAGGTACCTGGCGAAGGTCGTGGAGAGCAAACAAAGAGATTGGGACAAGCACATCCAACCATTTCTCCTGTCATATCGCAGTGCGGTCCACGAAACTACAGGAGTAACACCAGCTTTTGCCAATTTCGGTAGAGAACTCCGTTTACCTGCAGACCTTATCACCGGTATTCCACCAGAATCTCCACGCAATATAACGGATTACGCAACCGAGCTACGCAACAGGATGAACGACGTATACGAGCACATCAGGGAATCTGGACAACAGATGTCTGAGAAGATGAAGACTCGCTACGACCGGAAGGCAAACAACAAAGGCTTCGATGAGGGATCATTGGTGTGGCTTCATAACCCAGTACGAAGCAAAGGAAAATCGCCTAAGTTACAAGCCAGATGGGACGGGCCATATCGCATAATTACCAGGATGAACGACGTCACCTATCGAATCCAGAAGGGGTCTCGAGGTGCACCGAAGATTGTTCATGTGGACCGGTTGGCTCGTTACCATGGGTCCAACGATGTTCGAGACGAACACGTTTAAGAGGGGGCAGTGTTACGCCATCTATCGGTACTAGAAGAGATTGAATGTATCGGTGGTTTAAAGGTAATTCAGCTACTCTGTACTAGATGGCGTTGCTGTATCGAGCATAGGCTGTTCGCGATTATTCGACAGTTTTGTGGAAGTATCTAGAATGCGCTACTGATGTTATCCGACCAGTATAAATAGAGTGCGAGCGAACGGAACGGACAGTAACAAGTGAATAGCGAAGCGATAAACAAGAAGCGAAGAAAGTAATTCGGAAGTGTTTAGTGTTGTACTAGTGGTGTGAATAGTGTGTTTTATTAGTGTTGGAAAATTAAGTGTGTGTATCTAGTGTTATTGTGTTAGTGAATAAAGTTCAGTTTAAGTGGCATAGTGAGTTATAATTTATCGTCGAACCCCAGCTCGTAACAGTATCATTTGAAACGTGGCATAAAACACTGCCCGCGGTTACACCCGAGTTTTATAAGGCTACTGCTTGGCTCCCGTGGTTCATAGCGGGATGTTATTTAGCCTATAGCCTTCCTTGATAAGTGGGCTATCTAACACTGAAAGAATGTTTTAAATCGGACCAGTATTTACTGAGATTAGCAAGCTCTTCAGTTTTATTTATTAGTATTAGACAATGAATTGACGCAGATGACGTTGCTTTGGTATCAGACTCGGTAGAAGACCTACAAAACGATTTCAACCGCTGGGTGAAGTCGCTCGAACAACACGGTCTAAAGATCAGATCGCAAAAAGACAGAGCATATGTCATGTATATTCGATGGCCGCACGCAAGTCAATCAAATACAACTCCACATCGACGGCGAACCCATACCTACGGTTGACCAATTTAAATACTTAGGGTCAATCATCAGCAAATAAGGTAGAATCGAACGAGATGTAACCTATAGAGCAACTACGGGTTGGATGAAATGGAGACAACTCACAGGCGTAATGTGCGACATAAGAATGCCCATTAAACTAAAAGGCAAACTGTGGAAAACAGCAATTAGACCCGCCATCCTATACGGCACAGAATGCTGGGCTTCTAATAAACAATACCTGTCAAAACTACACGTGACAGAAATGCGCATGTTACGCTGGTCAGCTGGTGCCATGATGTTCGACAAAGTTCGCAACATCCACGTCAGAGGAAGCTACAAGGTTACCCCCATTGCTGAGAAGGTAAAAGAACGACGCCTTCAATGGTATGGACATGTATGCCGCCGTCCTGAAGATCATATGGTACGAGTGGCCCTAAATCTATCGACAACGACGCAGCGCCGTGGAAGACCTCCTGCCACCTGGCTCTCATCAGTCCAAAAAGACCTTAAGGACATGAGGGTAGATGCTACGACCGCTCAAGACAGAGCAAAATGGAGAAGGCAGAGAAGAAGAGCCGACCCCAGATAATGGGATAAGGCGAAGGAAAAAAGAAATATTAGATAATGAATTAAGTCACCATCATCGCATTTCTAGCAGTATCTTAGTAGCATCTAAGAATTACGACTTGGAGCTTGGGATAGTTAGTTAGTTTTGTAGTTAATCTACGTGTGCGAAAAGATTATTTTTTAAATATAAAAACATCATTAAATACATAAACTTACATAAATAAGTTAATAGCAACCATTTCCTCCATAAACTAATAGATCTATTGTTTTATTGCAGGTGACTATATACAATCCCCTGGGTTGGCCTGTGAATGAACCAATCAGGATCCCTGTCACTGATGGCACTTACAAAGTCTACTGTCCTAATGGTAAGTAACCTGTAACAAAATCTTTTTAATCTTAATATATAAAATCCTTGCGTTACTGACTGACTGACAGACACGCTACAGCCGAAACTATTGGGCGCAGGAAGCTGAAATTTGGCATGTATGTTCCTTGGGGACCGTAGGGGTGCACTAAGAAGAGATTTCCCGAAATTCCCACGGGATCGGCCAAAACGGGTAAATTAAAAAAAAATGCAGGCGTAGCTGCGGGTGTCCTCTAGTTCTTTATAAAAACACTAGCTGACCCGGCAAATGTGAATCTAAACTATTCTCAAGTCCCCTTGAACACACGCAAAAAATTTCATCAAAATCGGCCCAGTCGTTTAGAAGGAGTTCAGTGACGTACACACGCATACAAGAAATATACATATATAGATTTAAATTAGTGCTAGTCCACAGAAAATGTCGTTAGTAAAAATGTCTAAGAGTTCTCCATGTTTTCGAAAGACATGTGAAGTCTACCAACCCACACTAGACAGGATTTTTTGCCAACCCATTTGCGAAATATTTTTTAACTTACAACATCTTTATATATATATTTCTTGTGTGCGTGTGTATGTCACTGAACTCCTCCTACACGACTGGACCGATTTTGATGAAATTTTTTGTGTGTTCAAGGGGACTTGAGAATGGTTTAGATTCACAAAAAAATGCAAATATAAAAAAAATGGCGGTATGAAGTTCGCCGGGTCAGCTAGTCTGATATAAAATACTTTTTATCCATTAACCAGATCGGTGAAGATCTACAAATCTTAGAATATCTCCAACACCACATATTCAAAGTAAGGAATATCGTAATTTATAATTTTCTTACTCATAAAATACATTGCAATTTCAGGCAAAGAAATAAAAACCCAAATGGTAGATCTACCGAAAGCCGTCCTCAACATACCAACCCGCCAATCCACAGCCACCAAAGAAATAGTATTCATCGCGTACCTAAAACCTCTAGGCTACAAATCTTTCTACATAGCGAAGAACCCAAGAGTCAAAAGACACAACCACTTCGAATACTTCACAAATATAAACGAATACTTCGGCACGATAAAAGAGAAATTTGTGGACGAAATTAAAGACAAAGAAAATGCAGATACACAAGAGAACCAGATTCCTTTAGCGCCTGTATCTTTCCCAGCAGTTGAATATAGGGATGCTAATATAGATTTACTTAAAGACGGTAATAATGATGAAGAGTTTTTGGAGTTGGAAAGGTTTTTGAATGGATATAAGAAGAATTTTGAAGGCAAGAGAAGAGAGAAACTCAAGATTGAATCGCCTAAACTGAGCGATGAAGAAATGAGGATGCTTTCTGATGAGCCTAGGACGGTTGAGAGCTTTGAAGATATTATGGTGGAGTTGGAAAACCAGGTAAGCAAAGACATATTTATTTCGGTATTTTGGTTGGTAAACAACCGCCGGTTTCGTCTAGAATAGCGTTTCGACTCGTATAAGCGTTGTAAAAACGCTTATACGAGTCGAAACGCTATTCTAGACGAAACCGGCTTTTCCTAGCTAAATTACATCTTGAGAAGAAAAGCCGAAGCAAACTCAGAGACATTTCTTTTTTGTGTTCTCATTATATTTTTTTTTCTGTTAAATTACGTGTGGCTTTTAGAAGACTGTATTACCACGTGCCTTAATGGAAGTTAGCCCCAGAATGTTACCTCGCTCTTTTAGCGAAGATATTAATACAATTCAGAATATCAAGTAATAATTCGTTATAACACTGTATCCGACACAAGTTAACTGTAAGTTGTCTCATCTGATGCAATAAAAATATCTTTCTTTCTTTCTCCTGCCCGGCTTTACCGGCTATGATTTCCGCATCAGTCTTAAAAATAAACCTAATTCTACCACACGAGACCATATAGGTACCAATATGTCTAATATCCTGTTTTTCTTCTTCCAGCACTACAAACTAAACGTTGACATAGGCACAGGCAAAATCCGGCACATAACTTTCCCCAACGCCTCCCGTTTAAATTTCAGCATCAACATGTACTACTACCCCGGCAGTAAGGGACGCAACACCAAACCCGAAGACCGGGCCTCAGGCGCATACATCTTCCGCCCCAATGCTACCAACCCCACGAAACTAAACACAATAAAATCAGAAGTAATCAACGGCGACGTAGTAAAAGAATTCCGTGTAAATTTAAAACCTAATGGTTACATTAGTACTAAAATCTATGATGGCTTAAACTTTATAGAAAATGAATTCGTTGTAGGCCCCATTCCAATTGAAGATGGTATAGGTAAAGAGTATATAGTGAAATATGAAACAGACATTTTGAATAATGGTGAGTTTTATACTGATTCAAATGGCAGACAGATGCTTAAAAGAAAATTGAATAACAGACCGCAATGGAATGTTACTCTAGCTGAGCCGATCGCTGGGAATTATTATCCGGTAACTAACGAAATATATATAAAAGATGATAATGTGAAAGTTACAGTACTAACTGATAGATCTGAAGGAGGTAGTTCTTTGATAGAAGGGGAAATAGAATTAATGTTACATAGAAGACTCCTATGGGATGATGCTTTTGGCGTAGGAGAGGCATTAAATGAAACAGCTAAAGGCGTAGGACTAGTAGTCAGAGGAAAACATAGAATACTTATCACCAAAACTACAGAAAACACTAAAAAGCAAGTGCTAGCAATGCATTTAGCCCCTATAGTTCTAGTTTCTGATGCTAGCGATCTTTCTTTAGACGCTTGGTCGAAATTGAGCAACTGTTTCAGTTTTCTCAAATCAGAATTACCTAATGGTGTCCACTTACTAACTATTGAACCTTTTGATGATAAACTATTACTTAGGCTTGAGAATTATCTTGAGAAAGGTGATAATTCTGATGTAGAAGTTGATTTAGGAGCTCTGTTGCGTAATATCGATGTAAAGAAAGTTAAAGAGACACTTCTGGCAGCTAATGTTTGGACAGAAGAGTATAGTAAATGGATGTGGAACAATGATACTATTGAAAATGTAAAACGTGATGATGGTCTTAAGGTTAAACTGAGGGCGAAAGAGATCAGAACTTTCGTTATAGACTATGCGAAGAAGTAGACTGTTTTGGTCAAATATAATTATAGGTTGGTCATATTTGAAGGTTATATTAAAGACTAGCTAAATGTCCTGGCACAGTTTTTCTGAATAATAAGACCAAAACTTCGGCAAATACTAATTTACTACGGTATTTAGATCGAAATGAATGAATCATACAATATTATTTAACGGGTCTTAGTCGCGATAATTTACTTATTTAAAGGCATAAATACCTCTGTTATTCTCCTACGTTTCTACCGGCTTGCAACGGTTGTGGTCGCGGAGGGACTGATGTCAGCTCAGCGCCGTCCTTGTGAAGCGCGGGTTTCGGCAGCTACCCTCACTTGTTTTATATTTTTGATTTTATCCGCACTTCGACAAACTACACTTATGACGTCTACACACTGATGATTTGTGTTACTGCGCCGTTGTTTGCATATTTGTTAATGACTGGGTTCCAAGTGGTCGATAGTCTGTATCCGTCCCGGTTGACTAAGACCCGCTAAATAATATTGTATGATGTATACAAATCGCGAAAGTTAAAAAAAAAATGAATGAACGTTAATTCTAGGTAGTCATACATGGAATTGATTTTATTTGCTTCCTCTTTCTCTCTCTCTCTCTCTCCTTCTCTCTCTCTCTTTCCTTCTCTCTCTCTCGCTCTGTCTCTCTCTGAATTAAAATATTTCGCATACGTCTGTTTCAAGTTTAAAGATTTTGCAAAAATCTTCAATCACTTTCTGTGGTTGTATGAATCATTTGTGTGTTTTTTTAGCATTTAGCAGATGTGGCATAAATACTACATATTTCTTTCTTTTATAGTCTAAATGGCTGAAGCGTCGTGAATGATATTGGAATTGGTGGATGATATTTATTACTTTTTGTTTCATTATCTGAATGGTATCCTCTTTAATCTTCAAATGTGACCATAACTATTACCATTTATATATATTTTATTAATATGTTATTATATAAATAACATATTAAAAAGCATATCATTGACATTAAAGTAAAGCATAATCAATGAATACAGATTTATAATAGAAGCGCATATCTTAAGGATTTCGTGTGCCAATTTCAATTGGCGAGTTGGCGACACGTCAGTGTAGTTCGTAGTTGGCGCCGTTGGCGGCGCTGGCGTCGTTCTCCGTCTCTCTTGCTCTCGTAGTTAAGATACACAGGAGAAACGTTCGTCTCACTTGCACTCGTAGAGACAGCTGTCACAGCGCGACTGCCACGCCGCCAAGCGACAATATGGGTCACAGAAAGTTTGTCTACAGAGCGCCCATAAGAAATGCGCCTCTATGTATATACCTATGCTCTATGGCATAATCGATTTTATTCTTCTGACAGTAAAATCAGAAAATATAACCTCAAAATACTAGTAGACGAAAATTGACGATATTATATTACGTAGGAACTAAACAAAAATACAGTAAAAAAAATTGAGGAGATGAAAACTTCATAATAGAAAAATCTAATATTATGCCTAATCAGGAACCAAACTTGGTCCCAGACAATCAGCCGTGAATAACATCTTACGCCACGGGACTTATAGAAGAAATCTATATTTTTATTAATCTACGTACATTTAAAGTATGACCATGATTTCTAGTTACTCCATGTATTGAGTAACAACTGATTGTAAGAGATGTATATTTTATATTATTTGATAGTAACATATAGGTTGTATCAAACTGTATGCTCGCTTTAAAAATGGCGAGAATGTTCCATCATCATCACTTTTCTAGCGTTTTATAATCGATCTAAGTAACCTTGGAGTCTAGTCTAACTTTTTTTTATAGTTACAGGCGGCAAACAGGCAGACGGATCGCCTGATGGTAATTAATTACCGCCGCCCATGGACACAAGCAATACCACAGGAGTCACAAGTGCGTTTCCGCCCTTTGGGGTTGGGAAAAGGGATAGGATGACGAGTGGGATGAGGGAGAAGGAATAGGGGATAGGGCCTCCGGCACTCTCATTCACCGAACGAAACGCAACAGCTTAAGTACTTTTACTTTACGTCGATTTTCTGTGAGAGGGTAGTACTTCCCCGGTCAAGCCGGCCCATTCATGCTGAAATCAGCAAGGCTCTACTACCGTTAAAAACTAGATTTGTCAGAATATAAGCTTTTACACATATGATATTCTGTCATACCTGGTTGGTTAGACTGATAAGTAGACCCCGGTCTCCAAGGCGTGTAAGTCTCGGATGCAACCGGGATTACGCTAGGTCGTTACGGATGATGATTTAAAACTAGCATAAAGTTTGATACGATTATATTAATATTTGTATAAATAAAATTTTGTAAAAGAAAGTGGCATATATCTAGACTGTACCTATATTTAAGACTTTTATGTAATTAATGCATAACACAGGACAACTTATTTGTGTCCACTTTTATGATGTCAGTGAAATCCTATATTTCTTTATGGGTAAAATTTCCATCCATTTTATGAATGCTAGAGTCTCGTCTGAGAGTACCAATCTGCTGGGAGCGCTTTTAAAAATTGTATGGATATTGTTCCCGTGGAGAAACCCGGTGACTGCCTCGTTGGTCTCGCGGCATAAATGTGCGCCTCGGTGCGGTCTCGGTGTAATAATACACCTCTGCCTACCCATTCAGGGATACAGGCGTGAGTCTATGTAAGAAACCAGTAGCAACTCAATTAATCTCTGATTAAATCCTTAGATCAAGTGACTAAAGATAGATACAGCATTCATTGATAGTGAAGCCAAAAGAGACCTGAATTAAATACACTCCCTCATGACTCAGATCAGAAGTAAAAGTAGATAGATAACTCACTATCAACCAAATTTAATCCACATTTACTATTTATATATAGTGAGTAAATTACAGTTGTCATGTCGTGCCGTATTGAGCGCTTATTTACTTGAGGTCTTCCTTTTTTTGGCTTCACTTGCAATAAATACAGATGATTTATCAACTTTTTTACATAATATTTTGTATAATATGTGTAACCCTGGCTTTTGTATGATAAATGCCACTTTTGTGAAGTGATATTGTAACATTCCATTTGTATAATGTATATTATTGTATTTTCTTGTGATTTATAATCATGATAAACCAAATAAATATTTTTATATTAACTTTAGAGTATTTTATTTTATAAACCAATAGACACAACGAACACGCAGACTAGAAACAACAATTTGTTGATCACTCATAGGGTTGTCTCGTGTGAGGATTGAATCCACAAATTACAGTAGGTTGTGGCCCGATGATTTAAATCTCAACGCCCATCCGCGCAGTATGAATTCAATATGTCCCAGAGCAATGAATACCGATTTACATATAGAAGCGCATTTCTTACGGATTTCGTGTGCCGATTCCAAATGGCGAGTTGGCGAATGTCGTCAGTGTAGTACGTAGTTGGACGTTCTCCGTCTCTCTTGCTCTCGTAGTTAAGATACGCAGGAGGAACGTTCGTCTCTCTTGCTCTCTTAGAGACAGCTGTCACAGCGCGACTGCCACGCCGCCAAGCGGTAATTTGGGTAAAAGAAAGTTTGTCTACAGAGCGCCCATTAGAAATGCGCCTCTATGTAAATAACTATGCTCTATGCCCAGAGTTATAATATTTATGTCCTAGAAATAGAAGCCTTGAAATCCGGAATCTGTTTGAACCAGAAACAGAATATGAGCTTTTCCACAGAGCGACTGCCGTCTTGTCTCCGCAATCCAAAGGGATAACGATATGCCGTGGCTTAGATCAGTATCAGAATACTGAAGGTACTGACTCCCCATAATGAATACTTTCGAAGATCTTCATGACAGCCGGGACCGACTGCGTGCGTCCCAAAAGATCTTTTCATGATCTTTGGATTTGGCTTCTAAAGACACATCATCATCATCAGCCTTTAACAGTCCACTGCTGGACTAGGCCTCTCCTTTGAAAGGACGAATTTGCCTACTATACCACGCTGGCCAAACCGGTTGGTATGGGGTCTGTATCAAGTTTTCCTTCGCTTACAGTGCTGTTCTCTGCATAATATGCTCCCTCTGTCGGCTCTTACGTCACCCATGGGATGATATGGGGTGGTGACAATCCGTATACTTAATTCATCACCACACGGGCATATAGGTATCGAATATGTAGCGAATCTAGTAGCGAAATCCAAGAATAGATGAAATTCTGGGACCGACCGTTGACCTTCTCGCTGATGCAATGCTTCCGACAATTAGCAATTTATCCATAGACACAAGTTTGCATTGTGTCGCATTAGAATTTTAGAATCATTGCCAAGAGAACAAATATAATACAACCCACCATTTCGGCCACGACGGAAATTATAATAACACTAGACGATGCCCGCGGTTACACCCGCGTTATTTAAGGATACTGCTCCGCTCCCGTCGCTCATAGCGTGATGTTATAAATGCCCTAGATGAACCCGCGCTTACACCGTTTTATAATGCTACTGCTCCGCTCCCGTGGCTCAACACGATGTTATATAGCAGAATTTATACGAGTCCCCCCGGACTCGTATAAATTCAGTCAAAAGGCAAACTTCTGCAGTTCGTGGATGTCTGCCTGAGAACTGCGGTTTAAATTTGCGTTGAATCCGAAAGGGCTTTCTCAGCGGCTGGTTATCTGGCCAACAGAAAAGGAAGCCGTTTAGCAGACAATTCTTTGGACATTTTGTGCTTCTTGAGGAGCACAAGACTAGTTTTCTTCTCTTCTACTTTGAAAATAATTAGTAATAATTGCTTGTGATTTGAACTGAACCAATCTTTCCTTTGATTGGTATATTTTGTTAATTAGGATCTGTAATTTCTAATAGTCTGCCTTTATAGGTATATTTCATTTATTAATCTGTAATATCTAAAAGGTCTACTGAGTAGATATAGTTTTATTTACCTAATTGATAATAATAAGTACCTCAGTTTAGTAACATAGATGATAAGTAAGTTTATTTTTTTGACCTCTCGTTGTTTTGTTTATTATAAAAGAAATGTTTTATTACTAGTACATTTTTGTTTGATATTAGAAGCGAAGACTGGTTGTTTTTTTTTTCATTTTTTATTTGACAGATCCGTCCGTAAAAGTTTACTTCATAAAAGTTTATTAAAAAATATAGAAAGATAGGTACGTCAAACAATGTTTGAAGCATAAAAGTCTATTGAAAAATTCGTGAAAAATAATTTTTATCTTATAATACTTAAAATGGTTATTATTTTTGTCTTAATTTATTCAAATATTCCGATTATTTACAAAAAAAACATACAAAACTGCCAATCGAGATCGCCAATTTCGAGATCTCGCGAGATTGGCTTCATAATCTCGCGAGATCTAGCTTGAGCCCAAATCTCGCGAGATTTGCATTCCCTATATCCCACTACTGGGCACGGGCCTCTTCTCACTTTGAGAAGGGTAAGGCCATAGTTCACCACGCTGGCCTAGTGCGGGTTGGCAGACTTCACTTGTCTTTCGAGAACATTATGGAGAACTCTCAGACGTATGAAGGTTTCCTCACGATGTTTTCTCCACGTTTAGCAAGCGATAATTAACAATTGAATACGCACACAACTCCGAAAAGTCATCGGTGCGCGCCGAACCCGGACCCTCTATGTAGCAGTCTGTCGGTCTCTCCATTAGACTATCGCAGCTTATGTATATAGATAATACTTATAGTATATAAAAAAATTGGGCAAGTGCGAGTCGCACTCGCGCACAAAGGGTTCCGTACCATCATCTATAAAAGAAAATCACGTTCGTTGTCTGTATACTTAAATACTTTATAAGTTTCTACCTGTTTATTAAGATCGAGTAACAAATTGCTTAAAAATTACGTTTGTTGTATGGGAGCCCCCCTTTATTATTTACTTTTTTTAAATTTAATTATTTATTTTAAAAGGTAATATACAACTACATATTCTGTGAAAATTTAAAGCGTCTACCTGTTACAGTTAGTAATTTTGAGCAAAAAATACGATGATTTTTTTTATTTTTAGTATTTGTTGTTATAGCGGCAACCAAAATACATAATTTGTGAAAATTTCAGCTTTCTAGCTATCATGGTTTATGAGATACAGCCTGGTGACAGACAGACAGACAGACAGCGGAGGCTTAGTAATAGGGTTCCGTTTTTTACCTTTTAGGTACGGAACCCTAAAAAGTAATATGGAATGCAAAACCTTCAGTTTCACTGTCAGGGTCACTAACCACTAAACCAAGAGGCTAGTCAAATATTAGTGAATATATAGTCAACATGGTAATAGCAGGCCTCCTTCACTCGGCCGTACCTACAGCGATAAGTGCCTACACTTTGGCGCGGCTTCCACTCCGCGTCGTCACCGCTCGCGCGCAGGGCTAGCTAATAACGTAAATTTTAATAGTGAACAATAAAAATGTTCACATCACAAGTCTGGTGCAAAGTATTGCTCATTTAACGGATGTGTGTCGGAAGCAACTTGAAATTTTGATTTTATTTATTTTACGAGAGCAACTTGAAAATTGTACTTTTTATTTGTTGAGATATCTCAACGATTATGGTGTCAAATTAAAGATCTAGTTCAAAAACCATTTTATCTGTTTGAATCATGTAAATCGGTCTACGCGTTTAGGAAATAACTAAGAATTAGTATAGTGAAAATGTAAACCACCAGAATTTTTGTGGTTTTCGTTCTACGAGCACAAATAGTGGGATAGGATACTTATAGTATAAATATTTATTATTAGGTACGTGGTCAAGTAGGTAGATAGACGATGAATAAATATTATAGTAGCAGCGGCAAGTCGACAACCCTAGCGCACCGCTCCGCGCCAAACAGCGACAGCGTTATGTGTTAGAAAAGAGCGGGAACAGTTAGGTCAATATCGCGTTCGGTACTGAATGCTCATGCGAGCTGAATTGCACTTTCTTGCTTAGTAGCAAGAGTCGCCATTTCTTTAAATTGGTTTGCGAAGTGGTGCTTCTGTTCGTAAGAACTATCTATTCTGTGGTAATAGGCACCAACCTTTCTTGTTGTACAGCCTGTTTAAATATTCGATCTATTTAATTTGGACATTTGAGATACCTACTTATCTGACATAATTATAAGCTCCATAAAAACTATATGCCAAACGAGTACCTATCTCAAATCTATAAATGCTGGATAGATTGGATATTGAATTCAGTAGTTAATAACCTGAAAGCCGGGTCTCCACTAGGCTAGGCAAGATTTGGCGCGCGACACGTAACGCTCAACATGTACGGCAACGCTGCACAACAGCGCGCGACGTTGCCAGCTGGCGCGCAACATGACCCGCGGCTGTTTGTTAAAGAGCATCGTTAGTTCAGCATCAATTTTATTGTTGTCGAGTGCAGACGTGACGAGCAACGATGTCAGTAGTGTGGTGTAACGACCGAGTGCTCAAATTAATCGAGCTGTACCAAAACCATGAATGTTTATGGGATACTGCTCTCAGAGACTGTACAAATAAATTTAAAATAAAATCTTTTCGATGCATTTTTAGATAAAATAATAACCAGCGCCGCTGAAATCAACACAAGTTCCTCTGGCGCCATGTTGTCGACGACTGACGTAAAGTAATAGATGTGTAGGCAGACAACGTTGTTCAACAAACCGCGCTGACTTTCAACATGTTGGGCAACTTGCTGTGCAACATGTCGCGCGCCAAATGCTGCCTTGTGAAGACACGGCTTTATTTACTTAATACCTTTTCTTATCATATAAGTACAAGATTGAGTACGGCAACATTGCAGACGGAACCCATAATTAAGGCCCGGCGGATTTAATGATGAAACGCTGCGGAGAGCATTGTTCCACTGTCAAACTAATATCGAAAATTTCCTTATTTAAGGCGCTGTCCTAAGCGACTGTTTTGGTAAATGAGGGGGTGAAGCAGGGGAGGTGAAGGGAGCTTAGCTCCGTCTACTGCGGGGCGCCCCCCTTCATTCTCGTCGCGTGCGGCCGTATTCTGGCGACATCCGTATTCCAATATTTCAAAATCGCAAGCAAAACGTTTTAGCATATTGAATTGAGATACTGATATTAAAATTTATATTACATACATCAATCTGTTTGTACAATATAGGCATAGCGCAATTTTTGTTCTCAGTGCAACCATGAGCAAAACTGGTTTACATTAGACGTTATAGGTATTAAATGTTGACGAAAGTAGGTAAATACCTACGTGCCGTAAGATGATAAAAATAATTAAGTCAGTTCTATGTATGGAGAGGCTTATGTTTGTTTTGTTTTTGTATAAAAATAGTGAAGCAGTTCATAGAATACCTACATCTAATTCCATTCCTGCCAGTTTTCAAATCTGTTTTGCAATAAATTGGCTGTGACATACGGGCGGACAGACAGACAGACATTGCGAATCTATAAGGGTTCCGTTTTTACAATTTTTGGCTACGGTACCCTAAAAAACACAATACTGCTCTACTAAGCACAAAAGCCGTATCTCAACTAAAGCGAGTTACGAGATAATTGAAGTTTAGTAAAAGTTGATTTCTTTTATTTATTTATGGATGTTTATTGTTATTATAGGTATAATTATTAATGCAAAGGTTTCGAAATACGTCGCCGTTTTTAGGGGTTGTGAGTGATTGGAGAGGGAGCAGGGGAGGTCTTGAAACCCCCCTCACCATTTTCACTTGCCGGAAATACTTGGTTTCCTCTGAAAAAAAAAATCTCCAAACATCGGTGTGTATGGCACTGCCAACTTCCACATTCATCACACTAGTTTAATAAACTAAGGTTGTCGGAGCCCTGTGAAGGGCTCCTATTTTCGGATTAAGGGTCAAAAGAGAACGTAACATAACCTATTTATTTACTTATTACAGTCGCACCTAACCCAAGGCACTCGAAAGCAATGACGCACAAATTTGACATTAGCTGTCAATATGATCATTCCAAGATGGCAATTTTGCGTTTCGTTTCATGTTTTTCACATAAAACCTAAAAATTACATTTGTAAAACTGTACTAAAGTATAAAAACTATGTTCCGTTTTGCATAATTGCCGAAGTATTTATGAAATTTTGGAAATTGTTTAAAAATATTTAGACGCAACTCCGGCAGCCAAAATTACTTTTAGGGGATTAAAACGAACTACCTTAAGCCCTCTACACTACCAATACCTTCAAATTCAGGCGACTCGTTTCAAAACCCAACCCATTATTATTTTTCAAAATAGATGAAACATCAAAACTATATGTGGATATACCTTATTCATGAGATACTGCTATGTCACTTAGAAAATCTAGAATTAGAATTTGAGTTACTGCTTTTTCGTTAGCTCTCGTTATACATGTTTGTATGGAAAAATATAAAATATTTCTTTCGCTTCAAATATGTGTTGTTTCAAAGAAAATAAATATTAAAAGATGCTTATTTATATTCATTTATAATTTATTAACGAAATACAGAGTTTACAGCTCATCAAAAGTTAGCTGTCTGCTACAACCCGGCAGGTTTTCTTTATTCTCATCGAATGTTAAAGGCAGTGTGTGAGGTGATAAGGCTTCAATACTTATTATTTGCAGTTGTTCACGAGGCACAGTTTCATTTACTTTCCTTTTACGGCTTGGTATTGTAGAAATTTCAAGCACTGATGAAACATTTTCCTCTCCGTGATCTCGCAATGCCATCCCTTGAGCTTGACGAGAATCAACTATTTCAGGCAACTGCCTATTCATATAAAACGCCACAAGCTTCTCCCAGAAAACATCATCTCTTTCTATAATTTCTATTTTTAGTGGTATACTTTCGCCACTCCACACAGCAAATAAACACTTTTGTTTGCGTGTAACGTGGCGTTGCCACTGAATTTGGTAATAACAATTACAATATTTGTTTAGACTAGTCAGTTCACTTTTTATCATGTTTCCATATTTGTATTTTATTTGCTCTTATACTATTCTCCAGGCCATTCTTATAGGCAACTTTAGAACATTAAATTTCCACAATCGTGTTTGGACCTATTAATCCATCTGGCGTGGCACCAATAATCGAATAATCCACAAGGTTCGATTGTTACATTTTTTTGCTTCGCCAGTTGTTGCAAAGCCAGTTGTTCATTTTATATTCCATGCGCAACTGATTTTACATTGCAAATATTTTATTTGTACAAAATATTTTTTACTAAGTTGGCTTTACTGCTGTTATCTCTTCTTTTTACCACTATACAAAAATTTCAATCTGTCAACATATTCTTACGCAATTCGAACCAGTATATCCCTCTTGTAATTTTTGCTTATCACTACGGAATTTGAGTCAAATTTGTTAAAAAAATTGTTTGGCATTTCTTGGCTAGCTCTTGAACAGATCGTGTTAGGAATGACTGAAGTCAAATGTGTGTAAGACGTTGCAGATGCAGATGCTATCTTTAACTTCACTGTAATTACAATAATGATAATTAGTTACGTACTTTATTATTAAAAAATACTATATCTTGTGTTATAGCAAACAGAGAAGTTACCTTCTTACTTATAAATGATTGATTTAAGAAATTAAAAAGATATTAGATGTACTGAGACATACCTAATAGTTTATGAATAATCAAAGTTTTACCCGATGTACCTAAAAAGGTTTATGTTCAAAACACAATAATACAACATTCGTTACCGCTTGTGTGCGGATTGCGGAGCGCCATATTAGCGCTGTCATCATTATTGTTCGCCGTGGCGGCATCTTAGCGCTCCAGGCGCTCTGACAAGCTAATGAATTTGAAATATAGGTACACAAAATGATTCAATTTTATGTTATTACTCTTTCAAAAATTGAAAACTGTGGCAGCTATGTATTGTGAGATTAATTTATATAATTATATTATGCATAATCGATAATATATAAGTAACATAGTTAGTCATAAAAGACTCTTATGAAAATAATTTGTGTAAAAATGTTACATATTTCATAATCACTTGGCCATGGATGAATTTCTATTTTATTACGAAGCTTTCTTGTACAAATCCTTCGTAGAACATCATTTCTCTAATTGTCCATATTTTATTCTTCTAATTATATATTTATAAGCACAGAAACAATAACACATTAAACGCAACAAGAGTATAAACTTAGGTCCTAATTGTGTGTGCCCATAGTTACATGAAAAGCCTATTTGATTCAAAGTATTCAGTCTATAACATAAAACATGAAATTACGAACTCAAATCGGCGTATTATAATAACAAACAGGTTTACGTAAAATTTCGTGCAGCGGAGGCGAAAGCGACATGACCTATCTCTCACAAGGCTCATAGCCGAATGATGAGGTCTGGGCGGGGCGTGAACTAGCAACTGACACTCAGTACACCGCTTATGCCAATAAGGTTTAAATTGCTGAAGCGTTTGATATTGATGGGTTCTACCGAGCGTCAAAATCATAGACGTTTGGCAGATTTTATTTAATTTTACAAAATATACACGTATAATATGAAAATAAATAGGGTAATTCTTTAGTTCATTAGATTTCCTACAATATTATCAAAAAAAATATGACAGCTTACGATCAAAATATTGCAAACAGTGAGACGAAAGATTATTTTCTGCCTCGATTTTGTGTTTTTTTTACCGTGATTCTATTTTACGTACATGAAAAATTCTTTCAAAAGTCTTTTGTTCAGACTTTTAACTTTAAGCTCTAATTTTTGCAAGTTTGTAATAATGTTCGTTATGGCTAGATGCGCGACGAAAAATTAGGTGTTTCACGGCTTCTGAGGTATAACAGCGCCTTAAGTAATGTCTAAAATTAAGCAAATGCATTGCGCTGCGCTTTGCTATTTGTGCGCCGCCTCTTAGGATCGAGTATGGTTCCTTGGGGTACGCCGTAGATAACTTTATGTCCATTACTTAAGTTTATATAGTCCTAGCGTTTTTCCCGGTTGCATCCATGCGTTACACGTCTAGGAGCCCGGGGTCCGCTTACTAGTCTAAACAGATATGACAGAATATCAGTTTTAGCTTACTGCAATGTATCAGAAGACTAATTAATTTTGACTGCCTCGTTGGTCTCGCGGCATAAATGTGCACGAGGGATTGGGAGGTCTCGGGTTCGATTGCTGGGCCGGGCAAAGTGTTATTGTTATATTAATTCTCAGTAGCAGAACGGAGTCTGGTAATGTGCCCGGTACGGCAAAAGGCTCGCCCCCTATTACGTGGGACCTAAAAATTCGTGGAGAAATGTGGGTGTAATATTACAACTCTGCCTACCCCTTCGGGGATACAGGCGTGAGTCTATAAATAATATAGAAAATTAAAATAAAAAAGACTAATTAATTTTGGAGAACCATACATTTTAGATTCTAATAGCCCAAGTTTACTAAAGCCGGGCGTACTGGGGCGAAATCTTTTGATGATAAAGACCCTGGGGTCGTGGGTTCGATTCCCACTAAGGCTAGATCTGAAATAATGTATGGAAGGATAAGTATATGGTAGGTATGTGTGGCATCAGTAGTTATTGGATAAAATGAAGTTGCAGTGCCAAAAATAAAACTATGTTTATGTACTAACATTTAATATTCAAAAACAACATATTAATATAACTCATTCATATAACTTCAATGATTTATGTAATACCATTTAATCTTAAAACAAAAAACATTAACATAACCAATTAATATTACTAACTAGGAATATCTCGAATCAAGTGAAAAATGGCAGACATCAGAAACAAGCGCTTACGCACACACGCGCACCAAAAGAAGACCCTGCCATTATAATTCATATGTGATTGATGCATAACTATGTGTTTTTACTCAAGGCCTTCCTATCTTCGCTTTATTTCGAAAAATAGATTTAGATTCGTACAATAGGAGGTGCTTTATCCATAAACATTTAAAGCAGGAGATCGCATGGGCCCTGCCCACCCCAGAATTTGGCTACCCATTCGAAATTTTAAGCTGGACTTAGAAACTTTTCACCATTGTAAATAATCCTCCATACGCCAATTGCTTTATCTATCTTTCTTATTAGGGTAGACTGGGTACGGTTGTAACAGGGACCGGTTGTAACAACTCAAATATTCGCGGAACTATTCACCGTACGGGGATGGGTACAAGGGGAAAGACACGTGGCTTACGTGTACGGACATGATTGCCTAAGCTGCGGCTCTGTCCGCGCGCTATATACGTTTGCAGAGTGGCCTATTGTGTTTTGTCAACCAAAAGTAAGTATTTTTGATCGATTTCTTTTATAAATTGTGTTGTTAATAAAGTTTTCTAAGTTTTGTCTGTTTTTATGGGTGATTATTAGACTTTAGACGTACGAATACTGTATTTATTTTTTGTGTAGGTTACTTTTTTGTCACTGATGAGATCGTTTTATTAGTGGAAGGGTAGAGTGGGGACAATTGTAACACTTTTTGTGGGTACGGTTGTAACATTAGTTATATATGTATTTTTCATTGCAGATGCCTAGAAAACGCTTAAGAAAGACGTCAAGAGGCGATAGCGAGATATTTCGCTTTAGGGAAGCTTACAATGACGTTAAAACTGGTACTTCTTTGACATAAGCCGCAGATAC
Source organism: Euclidia mi (assembly GCA_944739405.2). Taxonomy (NCBI): domain Eukaryota; kingdom Metazoa; phylum Arthropoda; class Insecta; order Lepidoptera; family Erebidae; genus Euclidia; species Euclidia mi. Next base: position 16,262,441 of record OX123210.2, on the reverse strand, counting down.
CTATGGTGTTATATATACCTCCCTGATACGTTACATAAGAAAGACAGATGCATCGACCGAAGCTGAGGTGGAAAATATAAGAATAGGGTATACAGCTCATAACAAAGTCTTTACAGCAAAGACGAGAACAACAGCTTGCCAAATGCCTGACTCAGTCAACAGATTAATGTACGATGTTACCTTAAAAATGAAATTGTTATATACTGATTAAAAAACAGCTTAAAATGTGCCTAAAAGGATGCCATATTGATTTTAAGTAATATATAATTACTTGATTGTGGTTTATAAGCAATAAACGTGATTGAAATGCATGCATTGTGTATTATTTGAGTATGTTACAATTGACGCGTACAATTAATTTATTTAAGGTATAAATACCTATTTGTTTCTGACGTTTCGCTCGTCTTGCACCGAGCGTGGTCGCGGAGAGACTGATGAGAGCTCAGCACCGTCTTGTGGAAGTGCGGGTTTCGGCACCTACCCTCACTTGGCCTTTATTGACCTACCTACTATGGTAGTCAGATAACTGATAGTCCGTATATGCCTACTCATATTATAGCTGAAGAGTTTGTTTGTTTGCTTGAACGCGCTAATCTTAGGAACTACTGGCCCGACTTGAAAACTTATTTCAGTATTATATAGCCCATTTATCGAGGACGGCTATATAACATCACGCTATGAGCCATGGGAGCGGAGCAGTAGCCCTAAATAACGCCGATGTAATCGTGGGCTCATCTAGTACATAATGTAGATACCTACATTAAACCCAAACAAATAAAATTAAATTATTTTTATATTATATTATTAAATTATTATATAAACAAAATTATCTATAAATAGACAATATAGTATATAAAAAGGAATATAGAATGCAAAACCTTCAGCTTAACTGTCAGGGTCACTAACCACTAAACCAAGAGGCTAGTCAAATATTAGTGACTATATAGTCAACATGGTAATAGGCACCAACCTTTCTTGTTGTACACTCAACAGCAAAAGTAGATGATAAAAAAAAAATAATACTCATGACTGCCTCCGTGGTCCAGTGGATAGCGTATGCGACTGACTTCCTACGCCACTGGATCGGAGGTCCCGGGTTCGATTCCTGGGTCGGGCAAAAGTGTTACTGGGTTTTGAGAATTTTCAGTAGCAGCACGAAGACTGTTGATGTGCCTTGTAATAATATATAGCAATAGCCTCGCCCCCTATTACGTGGGACTTAAAAATTCATGGCGAAGTGTGGGTGTAATACATTACACCTCTACCTACCCCTTCGGGAATACAGGTTTGAGTCTATAAAAAAAAAGACAAAAAACTAATAGAGTTCGCGTCAGACCTGTGTGGCGTGGAAGTGATTCAAAAATATGTGATTGTAAACTATTCCAAACATTTACTTCAAGTACAGCTGCCATATATTCGTGACCAGTTTGGACTCCAAAAGTTATTAACTCAATTCGCATCAGAACTAAGAAGGGATTCTTTATTTTTCAAAACTAATGAACACGTAAATCCATAAATTTTAATGAAATGATGAAACTGAGACCACGTAATCATGAGGCAAATAATTCATCCATACTTATTTTAATTACCCCAGTAACTTATGTAGGTACCTACTCGTAAGATTATGTACTCAATACAACGAACTGAATGTTAAGTATGCCCAGATAGACGTGTTTTCTAACTGACTATACAAATAAAGAGTACAGTCATATTTAAGAAGCGACTTAGATAATATCTCTTGGAATCACAGTGTAAGCTGGATAACGTAAATACTGACATGTCTTTTATTTGATTGTTTTATTCCCGTGCAATTCTATGTTATCATTAATTTTAGCTATTGAATTGAATTTTAAATTTATATTTTATTAAATTTATACTTATTTCATTAATTTTATATTTCATTAATTTTAATATCAATATTTTAATTAATTTTATGTTATTTCAATATTATTATTATTATTTTATGACATCACCCTCTGATTAATTTATACATGGATAATATGTATTTGTTTAGTTTTAGACACATTTTACCACTACTCATAACACACTAACACATACTAAAATACAATACACGATAAGCGTTGAGTGCAGCAGAGGTTTGTACATCCGTCATCCGTGTTGTCACAAAGGTGCCGGATGAAAATCAGTCGCCTAGGAATGCTTTTGGTCAGCCTTGGGACACCTACCCCATAACATCTATAACATTGAATCTCATTATTTTAATATTACCTAAGTGTTGTTTTATGTAGGTACCTATTTTAATTTGTTGTCGTTTGTGTCCTTTGTGCTGTCTGAATAAATTTTGTCTTTCTTTCTTCTTTCTTTCATTTTTAAAAATAAGCATACATACATAGATACATAGACTCACGCCTGTTTCCCCGAAGGGGTAGGCAGAGGCATATTAAACGCCCACTTTTCGCCAGTGTTTTAATCCCACGTAATAGGTGGCGAGCCTATTGCCGCTTATTGGGACATTTTGTTTGCCAGAGCCTCGTCCGTTGATCGGCAGGTGCACCACTTGCAGGTGAGGTTGGTGCAGGACCCTAGGTTCTTGGTGGGAACCCTGTGCAAATAAGCTTTATATCTAAAAATAATTAATTATTTGTTTTCACTTGTTATTTTATTGTAATTATTGTTTCTGTTCGCTTTTGATGTCAGTTTTTAGTTTATATTCTTGTAGGTTCTTTTTGTTTAGATTTTAACATGGTGTGTACACCTATAATTGGCTCACATATATAAAAATAACTTTTAACTAGTTTTAAGAAAAGTTTTATATGTATGCTGTTGGTGTACCTTATTTAAATAAATAAATAAACTTACAGTACCCAGTACAGCCTGTTTAAATATTCAATCTATCCATGAATTTGGACATTTGAGATACTTATTGGACATAAGCTCCATACAAACTATGCCAAACAAGTACCTATCTCAAATCATTTCAATTAACTTACTTAATACCTTTTCTTATCACATACAAGACAAGCCGTTTCTCGCGGTTTCACCCGCGTCCTGAGGGAACTACTTCGCGTACCCGAAATATCTTACGGACCCCTACTTTTTCTTAAATAAAATATAGCCTATGTTACTCGCAGATAATGTAGCTTTTTAATAGTGAAAGAATTTTTAAAATCGGTCCAGAAGTTTTTAAGTTACTCCATCCATTTAAGTTAATCCATCCATCCATCCACAAACAAACAAAAAAAAATACAAATTAGTGTAGATGTAGATTGAGTACGGCAAAATTGCAGACAGAACCCATAATTGAGGCCCGGCGGATCGCAGCGGAGAGTATTGTTACACTGTCAAATTAATATCGAAAACTTCCTTATTTAAATTTATTTATTTTTATTTATATACTCACGCCTGTATCCCTAAGGGGTAGGCAGAGGTGTAATATTACACCAACTTTTCGCCTAGAATTTTTAGGTCCCACGTAATAGGGGGCTAGCCTATTGCCGTACCGGGCACATTACCAGACTCCGGGCTGCTACTGAGAATTTCCTAACGGAAAAACCCAATAACACTTAGCGCGACCCGGGAATCGAACCTGGGACCTCCAAATCCCACGCGAACATTTATCCCGCGAGACCAACGAGGCAGTCATATGCAGCCTTATTTAAATAATATCTAAAATTAAGCAAATGCATTGCTCTGCGGTTCGCTACTTGTGCGCCGGCCCTTAGGATCGAGTATGGTTCCTTGGGGTACGCCGTAGATAACTTTATGTCCATTACTTATATAGTCCTAGCGTGTTTCCCGGTTGCATCCAAGACTTACACGTCTAGGAGCCCGGGGTCCGCTTACTAGTCTAACCAGATATGACAGAATATCAGCTTTAGCTTACTGCAATATATCAGAAGACTAATTAATTTTGGAGAACCGTACATTTTAGATTCTAATATCCCAAGTTTACTAAAGCCGGGCTTACTGGGGCGAAATCTTTTGATGATAAAGACCCTGGGGTCGTGGGTTCGATTCCCACTCAGGCTAGATCTGAAATAATGAATGGAAGGATAAGTATATGGTAGGTATGTGTGGCATCAGTAGTTATTGGATAAAATGAAGTTGCAGTGCCAAAAATAAAACTATGTTTATGTACTAACATTTTATCTTCAAAAACAACATATTAATATAATCCATTCATATAACTTCAATGATTTATGTAGTACCATTTAATCTTAAAACAAAAAACATTAACATAACCAATTCATATTACTAACTAGGAATATCTCGAATCAAGTGAAAAATGGCAGACATCAGAAACAAGCGCTTACGCACACACGCGCACCAAAAGACCCTGCCATTATAATTCATGTGTGATTGATGCATACCTATGTGTTTTTACTCAAGGTCTTCCTATCTTCGCTTTATTTCGAAAAATAGATTTAGATTCGTACAATGCAAGGAGGTGCTTTATCCATAAACATTTAAAGCAGGAGATCGCATGGGCCCTGCCCACCCCAGAATTTGGCTACCCATTCGAAATTTTAAGCTGGACTTAGAAACTTTTCACCATTGTAAATAATCCTCCATACGCCAATTGCTTTATCTATCTTTCTTATTAGGGTAGACTGGGTACGGTTGTAACAGGGACCGGTTGTAACAACTCAAATATTCGCGGAACTATTCACCGTACGGGGATGGGTACAAGGGGAAAGACACGTGGCTTACGTGTACGGACATGATTGCCTGAGCTGCGGCTCTGTCCGCGCGCTATATACGTTTGCAGAGTGGCCTATTGTGTTTTGTCAACCAAAAGTAAGTATTTTTGATCGATTTCTTTCATAAATTGTGTTGTTAATAAAGTTTTCTAAGTTTTGTCTGTTTTTATGGGTGATTATTAGACTTTAGACGTACGAATACTGTATTTATTTTTTGTGTAGGTTACTTTTTTGTCACTGATGAGATCGTTTTATTAGTGGAAGGGTAGAGTGGGGACAATTGTAACACTTTTTGTGGGTACGGTTGTAACATTAGTTATATATGTATTTTTCATTGCAGATGCCTAGAAAACGCTTAAGAAAGACGTCAAGAGGCGATAGCGAGATATTTCGCTTAAGGGAAGCTTACAATGACGTTAAAACTGGTACTTCTTTGACATAAGCCGCAGATACCTATGGTGTTAAATATACCTCCCTGATACGTTACATAAGAAAGACAGATGCAGCGACCGAAGCTGAGGTGGAAAATATAAGAATAGGGTATACAGCTCATAACAAAGTCTTTACAGCAAAGATGAGAACAACAGCTTGCCAAATGCCTGACTCGGTCAACAGATTAATGTACGATGTTACCTTAAAAATGAAATTGTTATATACTGATTAAAAAACAGCTTAAAATGTGCCTAAAAGGATGCCATATTGATTTTAAGTAATATATAATTACTTGATTGTGGTTTATAAGCAATAAACGTGATTGAAATGCATGCATTGTGTATTATTTGAGTATGTTACAATTGACCCCCTCACTGTTACAACCGCCCCTGGTATGGGGGTCAATTGTAACAGTAGCCCATATTTAAGTAAGTTGTAATTGTCTGGAAACCTCTTCCTCTAGGCCTCTAATTGTTATGTATATTTGTAGACAAATGTTTACTCTTTTATTTAAAACGTTTAATAAGTTGTTAGTACTGTTAATGCGACTTGTACGATGAACGCAAAATTGTTACAACCGTACCCAGTCTACCCTACATTTGAAATCAAAACTAGCAGATGATAAACCTACATGATGTTTTTTTCCCTTCTAATAAATTCTCAATTCTCCTCATCAACTATGACGAAAACTGCCATAAATTCCCAAAGCTTTCATAAAACTTCAGTAAGATCTTCATATCGGCAAACAAAAGTCCTTATCTGCTGCGGCGCCAGCTCAATCCCTTTAGAAATCTGTATTGGCTCATACTCAGGCATAATATCTTCAGCAAACTCCAAATTGCTAGCATTCCCGTACGCATCATTAAACCTCTTCACAAACTTCTCTTTATTCCACAACATTTTAATATATTCATCCCTCCAAATATGAGCAGCAAGCATAGTCTCTCTACAATTATAAAACTTATATTGCTTAAAAGCTTCATCTATATACACTTTCTTTAATCCATTTCTGACCACATCATTTATTTCCAAATAGTTTTCTAGTCGTATCAACATTTTGTCGTACCATTTTTCTAACGTCATTATATGCACACCCACTGGCAGTTTTTTTCTCAAAGCAGTATACTCATTCACACTCTGTTTCCATTCATCCAAGCTAATGTTTGCGTAGAAAGGATGCGTGGAAGTGAATACTTTCGGCTGCAGAATTAGCTCCTTTGCGAACTTCTTTTCGAAGACTTTATTAGGCCTGTAATCAGCTTTTGATAAGTACAGCATATGCTTTCCTCTGATCGTCAGACCTTCGCCTAAATTTGTTTCGTTGAGACTGAGTTGGAATCCAGAATCGTCGGTAAATAATCTTCTATGTAGCATAAGATCCAGGGACCCTTGTTCCAAAGAACTGCAGCCTTCACCCCGATCGGGGAATACGGCAAATCTGATGTTTCTAGCAGTGTCTTCGATGTAGACTTTTGATGATACTGGGTAGAAGTTAGCTAGAAACGATAGAAAAATACTGATAAGTGTAAGAGCAGCAGTATTTTAAAGGTGCTGTAGTACTGATTGTATAATAATATTTTGATAGTCTTTATTTAATTTGGACCTGCAGATGGGTAAGTAGGTTGGTACACGTAACTTCCCCCCCGTGGGTTCGCCACCTTGTCTTTGGGCTCAGTAACCGTGGGTCTTAGTTACAGCCACGGTGAAGCTAAGCGGGATCTCGGGACGGGACGCTCCACGTGGGCTTGGCTGAGGCCTGCGTAGGATGCGTCCCAAGGTGCTTGGGACAGTTCTGTCTGTCCCTCGCAGTCAGGTGCGGGCGCGGGAGGAGAGGCGTGTCGACTGTCGGTGTTGCGTTGCCGCGCGCCCTATCTCCCGCGACCAAATGGGGGCGCACCATCGTTGCGTCGCGGTGGGGCCGCAGAGGAAGAAGAGATGCGGTGTTGCGTTGCCGTCCTCCCTATCCTCTGCGGCCGCTGGGTGTTTTGGCGGCGGAGCCCAACACCTTCATCCGCCGCCAAGGGGGTTTCGTTCGGGGCCCGCCTGACCATCTGGCGGGCCAATACCCGTCGGGGGGTAGCGAGGAATGCTTCGGTGAAACCCGACCATGGGTAAATGAGAAGCACGGACTCCATCAATTGGACCATTCGCTTACACACCACATCAAATGTATTCTAGCCTGTAAATTGCTGGTTCGAAAGGAACCAAACGGTTGCTTAGAGAATGTAGCGGCAGGGACGACTTTAGAGGGTAGCAAACTGAGCAACCACCGAGAGCATTGTTCTTAAGAGGGTCTCGCGCCCTCATGCAACAATTCTAGTATAAAAAGTCTTCGTGAAGACTTCGCAAACTTCTCTTCAAACTATATTATAATTAAAAATACTTTCAATCCACGTAAAGTAAAATTCCAATTCCAATTGGAAAAAGAACACACTTTGTCCCAACACAACAGGCAAATCAATTGCAAAAAAAAAAATTGGGCAAGTGCGAGTCGGACTCGCGCACGGAGGGTTCCGTACCATCATCTATAAAAGAAAATCACGTTCGTTGTATGTATACTTAAATAATTTTTAAGTTTCTACCTGTTTATTAAGATCGAGTAAGAAATTGCTTAAAAATTACGTTTGTTGTATGGGAGCCCCCTTTATTATTTACTTTTTTATTTTAAAAGGTAATATACAACTACATATTCTGTGAAAATTTTAAGCGTCTACCTGTTACAGTTAGTAATTTTAAGCAAAAAATACGAAAAAAACACGTTTTTTGTATGGGACCCCCCTTAATATTTTCATTTTTTTATTTTTAGTATTTGTTGTTATAGCGGCAACCAAAATACATAATTTGTGAAAAAATCGGCTTTCTAGCTATCACGGTTTATGAGATACAGCCTGGTGACAGACAGACGGACAGACAGACAGACAGACAGCGGAGGCTTAGTAATAGGGTCCCGTTTTTTACCTTTTAGGTACGGAACCCTAAAAAGAAACATATATATTCAAATGAGTTGTAACAAAAATAGTCGCAAGACAGAAATATGAAGTTCGTCTATAAGATGATACGAAGAAGCCATTATTAAAATACTCACATCCGACCCCATCCGTAGTTAAAGGTTTATACGTAGCCCGCGAATCTTTGACTCTCTTAATCGTCTGCCTGCCATTCGCATCAGTATAGAATACGCCATCGTTCTCCAAATCCGTTACATATCTGATGAAGATTTCTCTTCCAAGTCCATCACTTACAGGCAAGGGGCCTACAACCCAGTCCACTTCAACATATGGCAGACCTTTAATTAGAACACCATTCATTAGAAAAGCAAATGATAAGAGGCACAGCTCAAAAAAGGAAATAAATACAAATGTGCACAACACAGTGTAAATAAAATTGACGCAGCTAAGATGCACACACACCGCCACACATTCATATACGAACACACACACACGCACATCTTTCGTTTACAAACTAACTCTTCAGCTGTATATAATTAGTATAAGATTAACTTTTTTGTATAATTTTGTGTTTTGATTACTACAGTAATTTTAAGTTTATGTTTATACTTAATATGGAAGGGTGTGGTGTTCTGACACAAGTATTTCGGTACTTATAAATAAAAGAAGGCCTCCGCAACGATTTTTGTAAGAATTGTTGATGGAAATAAAACTATTATTATTTAAGTATTATTACCTTTGTAAACTTTAACAGCAATACCAGCATATGGAGCAAATTTCATATGAATCTCTTCCACCAAATCCGTTTTCAACACCTATTTTAAAAAAAACAATACAATATAAGATTCAATAAAACAGCAATCCCTATTATTCCCTATACTTAAATAACTAATAAATAAATGTAATACATGGAAAAAAGTACAAAAATAAAAAAAAGGCGGCATATAGATCCTCCTCATCGCCGTCAATTGGAAGCGTGCCCAGAATGCTAGCAGCATTGCCACGTTGTATGACAATGCTGATCTTTTATGCCAAATAGAGGACAACCCACGGGTCACACGTGGCATCATTCAGTCTCTTTGAGAGATCTCTAAAAAGAGATCTCGCACTTGGACCCCATGGTCCCAACGTTTCGATTCCCAAACGGCTCAAATACGTGTACAGAACGAAGGGGAAGACCTAGGGCGACGTTCACTGACCAGATTGGAGACATCCTAAAACAGGACTGGTCAGAAGTACCCTAACCCTTAATTTGGCAGAGATCTGAATTGGTTTATTTTATGAAATAAGATGTATTTCTGGAGTCTTAGGGTCAAAAACAACTTAGGAAAAATAGAGAAAAAATAAATTTATTTACAGGTTTTCAGGAAATCAATGTTCATCAGAGTGAACACTGCGAAATACGTTGAGGAGAACGACTAATTTGTAATGTTTACTGTGGTAAACATTGCCAAATTAGTGTCATTAAAACAGGTCAAACAAAAATATGATTTATATCAATAAAACAAATTATTTATAATGAAAGCTTAAAAACAATTGCGAGGAACTTTTCCGGTCACAAAGCAAAGTCTAATATTACATTTTATGCAATACACCGTTGTGTTTTTTTGGCAGAATTTACATCTCCCCATATCTTCCTTCGTGCTGGGATAATGTCCCGTATTATCAAACCTGATGGGGCTGGGAGGCGTGGCTGATCTAGGGTTTTTAATTTTAGATTCCTCCATTTTTTCAGATAGCTGAATAGACCCGCACCCCGCTGTTTTTCCCCATCGACATTTCATCCGGTACTATTCTTTCAGCTCATCTAATCCGATTGCTACGTATCGTACCAAGATTTGGTCTTCCACCATAGTTAGTTCCACCATAGTTTTCTTTCAAGAGCTAAAAATAATAGAAATACTTATAAAATCCTTCATCTCATTCTCCGATACTTGTATGAATCTTCCGGTTTGTTGAACAGAGTATAGACTGGTTTGGTCTACTAAATCGGTAAATATATCTTCAGAAAAAATAAGTATAAATAATCAAGGGGATCATCTGGAAAATCGATATAGATTTCGGTTCTTTCTTCGATTACGGCCCGGTGATGAAAAACACCTTTCTTCCATTTATAAGAAAGTGAGAATTTTGGGATTTTCTTCGATTTCTTGGCAGCTTGAGCGATCTGCTTTTTTGCTCTATTTTTTCTGGTATAAGACGTACCAAGTGTTGGTGATTATATTTCAGATGGCAGCGATATAATTGAAGATAATGATGGAACATTATCATAGTTTGGTTCTCTGGATGGTGTACCAGGGCAAATTTCCTGGAAAAGTGGAGTCAACTGGAAAGCTTCAGAATGGTATAAATTGGATGATTCTAACGGCCATTCATGGTCATTTTGAGTATGTTCAGGTTCGGGACTACTATTGATGTCTTAGCTTTCTAAAGAAGAATTTTATAAATAGAAGGCGCAGAAGATGAAACAAGGCTTGGAAAAGCTGGCGGAAATTCGCTGTAACTGTTATTTTCAGATAAATCTGAAAATAACAGTGTCGGATGGTGCATGCTCGACAGGAAAAAGTGCTAGTATTCTATGTGTGCAATCATGTATTTTACTCTGTTAACAAGCAGAAAAAACGAATAAGCCCAGTAGAAGCCCATCACATAAAAGTTAATTTTTTGTTAATAAAAGTTATCCCTAATTTGGCAGTGTTCATCACAATGAACGTATCAAATTGACCATACTTGGTCGAGTATTTGGCAGTGTTCACTGTAATGAACAAACAAGTTTGCCTCCAAAAAAAGTTACTAAAAACCCAAACCATTACGAAGAACCCTTTCCTAACCAAAGTATATAATTGCTTAGTAAATAAAAACCACCAAAATGTTACTTTAGTTACGAAAAAGACATAAATTAAAAACATTTACCTTGCGAAAAATTATGCGCGTGCGCCTCGCTGACATTTTGCCTCGAAATGACAGATGAATGATGTTGCCAATAATAGAATTATTTTTTAAACCAATAAATATACTTTGAACTAGCTATAACTAAAATAAAAACGGGAAAATAGTAGATAATATTTGCTCAATATTTTTTTTATGAATGTTTATCACAGTGAACAAAATGAAATTAAGGGCTAAACAGAAGAGAAAAAGATGAGAAATTTGATGGGAGTGAATGAAGCAAAAGAGGTATATCAGGATCGTTGCAAATGGCGTTCCGTAGTCTCTGTCTACCCCTTCGGAAAATAGGCGTGACTTTATGTTTGTATGTAGTTCTAGTTCACAGTACCTTGGTGGAGGGGCTTTGTTGAACCAACGTCGGTGTTGGGTCCATTGGTCTGAAGACATAAACTCCAGGTGGAAACTTTTCGGTGCCCATCTTCTTCGGGTCATCAGATACGTAGAAGAGCATCTGCATTTCTAGATAAATCGTTACTCCGTTGGAGAGGACCATGCTTGTTATTTTTGAGTAGTCGTGGTTTAGGTTCAGTCTTATGTACTGCGAAAGAAAATTTAAAAGTATTAATAAACTTCGCAAGGTTTATACCGGAAGGCCTCAGACGATTTTTTGAGGCAGCGATAGCCCAGTGGAGGAGTCAAGAAAGAAAGAAAGAAAGAAAACATATTTATTCTGTTACGAACATAATATAAAATAATTACATATTTTTTTTTTAGCATACATTACAAGTTTTATATAACAGAATTGGCCCCCAACTCAGCGTTGTGCCAACTAGTTCAACAAGATGGCGCTGATATTCTGTTGGTACCATTATAAATTAATTCGCTAATAAATAAATAATTAATATACATATATTTTTTTTTTCAACAAGTCGACAGTCAACAGACTGCCATGTAAAAAAAATTGGGTTCAAGCCACGGCGCGCACTGATGATTTTTCGCAGTTGTGTGCATGTACTGTTAAGGCGCTGACAACCGCTATTGAGTTGAGCTGCTGATGTCACTGTCGGATTGTATACATAAGAAAGAGAAGCGCGACGACGACGGGACGTTCAGATCTTTTTATAAACCATAAAATAAATTAATTACTTAAAAATAAGTTGAGTAGTGAAAATTAAAAAACAACCAAGTTCTGTATTTAAATATGATACTTTATTGTTATAAATTGTACCAACGTACGTAGATAAGTAATACAGATATTTTTGTTGGAAGATCATTTTAAGAGATTACCTAGTTTACAATTTTTTTGTATCAAGAAAACTTTTCAAACACGTGATTTGAATACAACAGAGTTCTCAGAAATATGTTCAAGATTAAAATATATTTTTTTCCGCCGTCATAAACTTTATAGATTTAGCAAACCCCATGTCTTAGAGAGCACATAAGCTGTCCCGGCTGTCATACAGATCTTTGACAGTCACTTCCCTGAAATAAACTGATACTGTTCATAACCATAGGATATAGCTATCTCTATCGGGTAGGGATTTCAGACCATGCCGAAAAACAAATAATTTGTCATCATTATCCTCTTAGCGTTATCCCAATTTCAACCTGGGGTCCGCTTACTAGTCTAACCGGATTTGGCTGAATATTAGCTTTTCCACGGAGCGACTGCCTGTCAGACCTCCGCAACGCGAAGGGATAGCGATATTCCATGGTTTCGACTAAGTGTCAGTTTATTAGACGGTACTGACGCCCTGTAACGATTGTCAAAGATCTTCATGACAACCGGGACCGACGGCTTAACGTGCTCTCCGAGGCACGGGACGAGCGCTAATTAACAATTCAATACGCACATAACTCCGAAAAGTCATTGGTGCGCGCCGTAGATTCGAACCCGATAGCCTCTGCATGCCAGTCTGTTGGTATCTCCACTAGGCTATCGCTGCCAACAGATAATCTGTCAAATCGGATTAAATCAGTAAGTGGAAAGTCCTAGGCTCCAAAAAAAGTTTCGAATGCCAACCAACCCACTGCTAGGGTCCACCTGGTAACCTTAACGGAAATCTAAAACTTTCTTAAGACGCTGACAACAGCCAAATGCCAAAAAAAGGCTTGTCTCAAACAATTTTTTTGCTAAATCTATAAAGTTTGTAACGGCGGAAAAAATATATGTTAATCTTGAACATATTTCTGAGAACCCTGTTGTATTCAAAATACGTTTTTAAACAGTTTCTCGATACAAAAAAATTGTAAACTAACCTCTTAAAATATTCTTCCAACAGATATATCTGTATTACTTATCTACGTACGTTAGTAAAATTTATAACAATAATGTATCATATTTAAATACAGAACTTGGTTGTTTCTTATTTTTCACTACTCAACTTATTTTTAAGTAATTAATTAATTTTATGGTTTGTAACAAGATCTGAACGTCTTCTCTTTCTTATGTATACGATCCGACAGTGACAGCAAAAGTTCAACTCAATAGTGGTTGTCAGCGCCTTAAATCACCTTTTAAGGAATTGTCTTAGGTACCTCATTTTTTATAAACCGATCCCTGGACTCCTCACTCAAATAACCGGCAAGTGCTCCCGTTCTTCTAGTAAGTTGTCCTGCTTCCATAGCCTCCGTACTGTTATCCTCCTCATCATATTCTGGCAGAGCAATGGTAACAGCTGGTACAGCCGATGTTACTAAAGGAGATGTTACTAAAGGAGATGTTACTAAAGGAGAAGTTGAAGTGGTTTCCAATTTCTCTGAAGGTGTTGTAGGTTCTGTCTCTGGTTTGGCCGATTCCGTTTTGGTTGATGTAACAGTGGCTTCGGTGGTAGGCCTGAAAATTATAGGTAGGTTGACTTTATTTGGGGTTGTTCTTTTTGGTTCGGGTGATTTATTTTGGATTTACCCAGGAAAACAAAAGTCATTTGTATTTCTAAGAAAACGCGTACTTTTGGAGAACAGGTGTTGCAGCGGTCTAGATTAACCCTCCTGATTCTCGCCTAGATCTTTGTTCCGAATCCGTCACTGTTATCAGTTAAGTAAACCAAAAGATAATCTATACTCTATACTAATATATAAAGCTGAAGAGTTTGATTGTTTGTTTGGTTGAACGCGCTAATCTCAGGAACTACCGGTCCGATATGAAAAATTATTTCAGTGTTAGATAGTTCATTTATCGAGGAAGGCTATAGTCTATATAACATCACGCTATGAGCCACGGAAGCGGAGCAGTAGCCTTAGATAAAGCAGATGTAACCGCGGGCATCATCTAGTTTTACATAAAATTTGAGGGCTTCGACAAAGTAACATTGGATTATCGTAGCCGCTGCACACCAAGTGCGAAAATGTATAAAACTGAAGGCCTTTACCAGTGGTATTCACTCTCTTCTATATTCTCTCATTTCTCTTATCGCTATCATTTGATTCCATAGCTCATAACATAAGCAATTCGTTTTACATCGACTACGTGTCATATCGAAGGCGTATGCTAGTTCCATACATTTTGCCAAGTTAGTACAGCCTTGCTGATTTCAGCATGAATGGGCCGGCTCGACCGGGGAAGTACTACCCTCTCACAGAAAATCTATGTAAAGTATCAGTACCAAAACTGTTGCATTTCGTTCGGTGAGTGAGAGTGCTGGAGGCCCTATCCCCTATTCCTTCTCCCTCATCCCACTCCTCATCCTATCCCTTTTGCCCAACCCCAAGGGGCGGCAACGCACTTGTGACTCCTGTGGTGTTGCTTGTGTCCATGGGCGGCGGTAAATGCTTACCATCAGACGATCCGTCTGCTCGTTAGCCGCCTATTACCATAAAAAAATAAACATTTTAGCACTCAGCAATATCGCTGATCGGACGCCATTTGACTCCTCTGGTATAACCACAACGTAGAATACAGGATCTGAGGGCCTAGCCAATGAATACAGATTTACATAGAAGCGCAGTTCTTAAGGATTTCGTGTGCCGATTCCAAGTAGGGACTCTGTCTCCAGTTTAGTTCGTAGTTGGCGCCGTTGGCGGCGCTGGTGTCGTTCTCCGTCTCTCTTGCTCTCGTAGTTAAGCTACACAGGAGGAACGTTCGTCTCTCTTGCTCTCGTAGAGACAACTGTCACAGCGCGACTGCCACGCCGCCAAGCGGCAATTTGGGTCATAGAAAGTTTGTCTTCAGAGCGCCCCTAGGAAATGCGCCTCTATGTAAATATCTGAGCTCTTTGCTTCTGAGGTCCAATTCTCTTATTTTTTATATGACATTGATATTATATTTTGAATAGACTCAGAAGCGGTACTCTGATAACCCATTTTCATTATCGTATAATTTGAAATAAACAGTTCGTCGTTGACACATAGGTACTTATTTTGACGCTTGTTTCAATTTACGATCTTTTTACAACTTCGTTCAATTATCAGATAATTTAGAAGAATCTTACCAACCTCTCTGAGAAGAATACTCTTTTTGTGACGTAAGTATGACACTGACATGATATCGAAACTATATTTATTTTGGAGAATTGGGCCCCTGATTTCTACTTGCCCACGCTTGATTGTCATATCCATACATTTTTGCACTTAGCGATAATGCTATGCTCGCATACCGTTTGGCTACAGGGTCTGATCTGACATATCGATTTCGTTAATCGAATGTTACTTTATCTTTAGAAAATAGAAACTTATAGTTGATTGAATCAGGCGTTACTTGGCGGATCTCCATTGTAACCTAATGGAAGGAAAGAGGAACCCACCGCGCACCCTTGGATTAACCACCACAACTATTGCAATAGAAAAATGTTGACAATACCGAATTCCTCTAGCCTGAGCCTTTAGGCTCAGTCGTTGTCATCGCTCCTGAGGATGCCTCCTGCGGCGAAACACGTGTCGAAGTGTCGGCGCAAAAAGCGGGATACTGCAAGTCAGGTATCTTCCTGGAACCCATACCATTCTTATATCCCTTATCCTTTTAGAGGAGTTCGGTGTTTTCAACCATTTTCTATTGCAATAGTTGGGGTGGTCAATCCAAGGATGCGCGGTGGGTTCCTCTTTTCTTCCATTAGGTTAAGTAGAACTTTCTCCTTTTTTGAGGTCGGTTGATATACTCACTCCTGCGCAATCGTAGGTCGCGGCGACGAAAGGACATCTTCATAATGGTCAATCATTTCTTGACTCTAAAACAAACAAATTGATTGACAAGCGTTTTCTGACAAAAAATCAGATATACAGGTGTTCGCGACAGACATTAAAAACTATGACAGTGAATAGTGTATTCGAAACCGCGAGAGAAAATCGTATAAAATCAGTGTTATCTAATCGTGCGGTACACCGGGTTCGGTTCCCGGACGCGTCAAAGTGTTAAAATAAAGCTAGAATAGTGTAAATAGTTAAATCGTTAATATAAAGTACATGAACATTAGTCTAAAACTTGTACTAACTGTAGGGACCTAGATATCGATCATAAATAGTGTTATCAATTGTAACAGATAAGAACTAATACTTGATAAAACAGCTGTTTGTTACATAGCCGTTTTATAGTTTTTATAAGTGTTTTTTATAGGCTTAGGCTTCGCATAGGCTTGAAATCATGTCTAGATACTTTCTTATTGCTAGTTATTACCTTATATAGTTAAAATAAACATAATAATAAACATTTGCATGTTTATCATAAACTTTGTTTATGTACGATAGTGTTTACTTAAGAAAATCTGTATTTTTCTTATGCATCATAGGTTTTCATGTAATAAGTTCGAATTGAATAAAGATATTTTCATGGTGTTTGTTTTAATAGATGCCTCATATAGTTGCACATAACAGCCTACCAAAATTACATATATCAATTTAGTGTATAATAGTTTTTCAATAGAAAATATAGTGGGCGGGTCCTTGTGTGACGGCATTTTTTGGGAGTTTTTATAGAATAACTTAGTGACGCTAGTAGTTAAGTTTAGGTATTGTATACCAATAGATAGAACTTTATACCTATCTAACGATATATAGAACATACATGTATGTATCATAGTACCTAATATAAATAGACATTTGTACTGTATAGAAAATTAAAAATAAACAAAGATGCTCTGGGCACGTGTTCAGTGCGATGATCGTCGTTAAGGTAAAGTTTCGAAGTACCTAAGCGACCATGTATTCGGCCAGTTCGTTGGCGTCCCAACCACCATCTTGTGACCATATGTAACCATCAAGCACCGAACACCTGAACAGCATCGCTCTCAACATAAAGAAGATGTTTTATTTCTGAAGCTACATTACATCGAAGCCATACAGTCCACACATATAGAAGAACATACATCGTCGTAGGAACACGTCAGCAACACACCACCAGCGCACTGTAGCGGACTAGCAAAGGTTCGATTCCTGGCATCCGTTACAACAGGTATATACGGCTATACCTGAAGCTGGACATTGACCTTTATACCTACCGTTATTCTACTTCTTCTTAGCGTTATCCCAGTTTCAATCTGGGGTCCGCTTAATAGTCTAACCGGATTTGGCTGAATATTAGCTTTTCCACGGAACGACTGGCTGTCTGACCTCCGCATCCCGAAGGTATACCGATATTCCATGGTTTAGACTAGTGTCAGTTTATTTTAGAGGTACTGACGCCCTGTAACGACTGTCAGAGATCTTCATGACAACCGGGACCGACGGCTTAAAGTGCTTTCCAAGGCACGGGACGAGCCATAATTAACAATTCACCTTTGAACGTTTTTTTATGGCTAAGGAAGTAAATGTTAAAACCGTTCTGCAACTGTAAAGATTAACTACCTGTGTATACTTTTGAAATTTTTAACAACTAAACATTTTGACGGATAATGAACGCCTTTAGACATAGCATAACATAACTTCACGCCTTTTACCCCCCAAGGGGTAGGCAGAGTGTACTACACACCCACACTTCGCCAGTTATGTTTCGGTCCCAATATAATAGGGAGCCTATTGCCATCTACCGGGCACATTATCAAGCTAGCGATAATTAATATATTTAATACTACTAATATTAATACTATCTACTAATATTAATTATCGCCATGAAACGAAATGAAATGAAAAAAAAATTCATTCCATTTCATTCAATTTCATTTCATTTCATTTCAAATGAAATGAAAAAAAAATCATTTAATTTCATTTCAATGTAATAGGGAGCCTATTGCCATCTACCGCACATTATCAAGCGAGCGATAGTTAATATATTTAATACACACATAACTTCGAAAAGTCAGAGGTGTGTGCCCGGTAGGGTTGCCAACCGTACTCTAAAATAGAGTATTGTACTCTATATCATGGAACCGTACTCTATAATCTATAACAATAATAGAGTACGCTAAAATACTCTTTTTTACATAATGTTTACTTAACTAGTGCCAGTCATATAATATTATGCAAAAACCAATGATCAAAACCAAAAAAAGTCGACTATTTACTGTTAATAAGTTGGTATCCCCAATTCCTCAAACCACATTCGGACATTCGTGAACGCAGCCACTAATGTCATTTCATTATGTCAAAGGTGTCAATGTCATGTACTCATGTCACAAGTTGTTTTGAGAAGTCTTTGAGGTTAGTTTCGGTTAGGTTAGTCTTTTCGCTCATGAATGTGAAGTGGCGAGAAGAGAGGAACAGAGCTTCATTGAAATTATTAAAAATGAGCTCTTGATCTACATAAATTTAGAGTTAGAATGTTTGGACTCATACAATTATTTAAAAAACAATGAAAAAATTACAACAAATACCATTTTAAAATAAATGATACTCTTTTTTTTAAGTCCGTACTCTTTATTTACCTCCTTTGAAAACAGATATACTCTATTTCTTCTAAAAAAAGTTGGCAACCCTAGTGCCCGGGGTACCTGGGGATCGAACCCGAGACCATCGTCTCGAGTGTCTCGACAGTCCGTTACGTACACCACTTCACTTTAGACATCATAACAAAAAATCTTCTACAGTGACTCGTTTACTGTCTTTCAAAGAGTTATTATGTTACGAGCTGGGGTTCGGGCTTCCTTTAGAATTCGATAGGTATCACCATTCAAATTCAAAGTAGTAAGTAAAGCAACCTTAGCACAGGTCACCGTTTCGATGAGGGACAGCTTGTAGCAGGGTATGTGGCACCATCGGTCTTCTTAAGACTATGAGACTTCTTCATATTAATAAACCGGCCAAGTGTGTGTCGGGCCACGCGCAATGTAGGGTTCCGTAGTTGCCCATAATGACTTGCTGCAAATGGTATTAATGTACTACAACAAATCCGACTGTTTATTTTGCTGAAAAAATAATTTTAATAACACTATTATAAGAACCAAAGTTTTGTTTAGAAAAATACTAGGTATGTATCCAGTTATGTATTGTAAACATAAAATGTGGTTTCCAAGAAATACTACTACTATACATACGTAGTACCGTAGTACATTACATACCAAAGTACGTATATCTTTAAGATTAAGCCAGCGCGCCCAATGTAAACTCACAGAAATAGGTATTTATAAGTTAACCGACGATTACTCGTAAACTAGTGATATCTACTTAGCCGTGATAGTTTTCCTTTTAAATTCGTTATATGTACTACATTTGTGATTTTTTTCACCTCTTCCAAATTAATAGTTTAGCCGGCAGAGGGGGGGGACACTTGAGTCTAACAATTTTTTTCACTTCAAAGCTTGATATTTGACAAACCAATCACTTGATCGAAAAATGATTTGAGCAAACTAATAATATTTTTTTAAAACCTATCCTATGATACCCCACATGATGGGGTACTCAACCAAAAAAAAAATTCAACCCCACTATATATGTAGGGGAGATACCCTTAAAAAAATATTTTCCTAAATTTTATTCTACAGTTTTGTTGCAATACCTTATGTCTATATTCATGTCAAATATCAGCTTTCTAGCACCAGGTGTCTTTGAGCTAGGCTGCGGACGGACAGACGGACGGACATGACGAAACTATAAGGGTTCCTTGTGGACCACGGAACCCTAATAACATGATGCAAGACTTCGAGGTCTATAAACTCCGATACTATATAGTCTCACGTTTGTATCCCCGAAGGGGTAGGCAGAGGTATATATATTACACCCACATTTCGCCATGAATTTTTAGGTCCCACGTAATAGGGGCGAGCCTATTGCCGTTACCGGACACATCAGCAGACTCCGTGCTGCTACTGAGTATTCGGAAAAATCCAGTAACTTTTACGCCCGATCCGTGAATTGAACCCAGGACCTCCGATCAGCAGTCGCATACGCTATCCACGGGACCTCCGAGGCAGTTTCTGTCTCCGATACTACACATAAAAAGAAGGCTGGTTTTTAGAAGAATTGCCTAAGATTCTGTCATATCTAGTAAAATCATTAAGCAGAACCCAGGCTAGGTTAAGTCTTGTATGTAACCGGAATGACGCTAAATCTATACACATAAATAAAATTGGAGTGTCTGTTTGTAATATTAAAATAGGTAACCGCTTTTTACTAAATGCATATGGATGTTTACAAGGTACATATACCGAAATGTCAATTTTTATAATTTTTGTCTGTCTGTTTGTACCCGCTAATCTCAGGAACGGCTGGACCGATTTTGACGAGACTTTCACTGGCGGAAAGCTGATGTACCAAGGAGTAACTTAGGCTATAAATTAACCGGGTACGCGAAGTAGTTCCCTTAGAACCGTGGGAAACAGCTAGTAAATAAATAAAATTAGATAGAACGACCTACCCTACTGTCGTTTCCATACTGGTACTCTCTCATCTCCGAAGACTTTTGCGTCGCATCCTCAAAATACTCGTAATCTATATCGTCAAGCAACTGTTCTGCGTCGATCTTCATATTTGACGTCTGACGTGTGAGGTACTTCTTCTTTTTATTTTTCTTCAATTTCTTGATTTTGATCGATCTCTTTACCCTCCCGCTGGAAAAGAGAAAAATTAAAAAAACATAACATAACTTCACGCCTTTATCCCCGAAGGGGTAGGCAGAGGTGTATTACACACCCACACTTCGCCAGTTATATTTCGGTCCCAATGTAATAGGGGGCGAGCCTATTGCCATCTACCGGTCATAATTAACAGTTTTAATACACACTTAAAGTCGAAAAGTCAGAGGTGTGTGCTCGGGGTACCAGAGGATCGAACCCGAGACCATCGTCTCGACAGTCCGTTACGTACACCACTGGGCTATCGCCGCTTACAAGAAAATATATTATTAATTAACAAGATACACACATACATAGACGCGTGCCTGTTGCCCGAAGGGGTATGCAGAGGAAGAAGATCAATAAACAAGATACATACATAGACTCACGCCTATATCCCGAAGGGCTAAGCAGAGATAACGAAACGCCATTTGCAACGTACATATCTCTGGCTTCATTCACTCTCATCATATTTCTCATGCATGCTCTTCGGTTTAGAGTACTTATAAACAAGACATTTCGTCCAAGTAGGAGACTGCTATGGTCCAGTGGATAGCGCATGCGTCTGCTGATCAGCAGGTCCTGGGTACGATTCCCGAGTCAGGCAAAAGTGTTACTGAGTTTCTCAGGAGTAGCACGGAGTCTGGTTAAGTGCCCGATAACGCCAATAGGCCCTAATACCTGGGACTGACAAATTCATACCAAGGCGAATTGTGGGTGTAATATTTTAAATATACATATGACATTTTATTGTTTAAATTTTTATTATTTTTACATTTTGTTTACAACATGTATTTTACCATGTATTAGCATGTAAAGTTGTGAGTACGATGTGGGCATTATTAAACATTTAAACATAATATAGTTGAGGCAACCTGTCTGATGGCTTAGGCTGACATGCTTATGCATACACCTTCTGATGGCGTGGAGGCATAGTGATACAGATCGTGCTGGCTCCCTCAATCAAGGTTGAGCCGTACGATTGCTGTTGAATGAGGGCCATCAGTGGGCCGAGTCAGTCAAAAGCGTCAGACTATATCCTGCATTGTACTTGCATACTAAACCCTTTTTTTGTCTGGACTTTAAAAGGTCAAGAAAAGACTAAAGAAATTGAAGTGACAAAAAAAAAACAATGACTCTGAGTTTGTTTCGGCCTTTCTTCTCAAGAATTCATTTAGCTAGGAAAAGCCGGCATCATCAAGTATAGGGTTTTGACTTGTACAAGTGTTGTAAACAACCAAAATGAAGAAATAAATCGTCTTTAATATTAATTACACCAGGGTATTCAGGGAGTTCAGGGATATACAGGGGTCAGTATATAAAAATATTTTTTTAGTCACTGTTAGCGCTATCCAAGGGAGGCTAAGCTTTGTAATCTGATTTATAAAAAATTGGGCAAGTGCGAGTCGGACTCGCGCACGAAGGGTTCCGTTCCATCATCTATAAAAGAAAATCACGTTTGTTGTATATATACTTAAATATTTTTTAAGTTTCTACTTGTTTATTAAGATCGAGTAACAAATTGCTTAAAAATTACGTTTGTTGTATGGGAGCCCCCCTTTATTATTTATTTTTTTTAATTTAATTATTTATTTATTAAAGGTAATATACAACTACATATTCCGTGAAAATTTTAAGCGTCTACCTGTTACCGTTAGTAATTTTGAGCAAAAATACGAAAAAAAAACACGTTTATTGTATGGGACCCCCTCTTAATATTTTCATTTTTTTTATTTTTAGTATTTGTTGTTATAGCGGCAACCGAAATACATAATTTGTGAAAATTTCAGCTTTCTAGCTATTACGGTTTATGAGATACAGCCTGGTGACAGACAGACAGACAGACAGACAGACAGACAGACAGACAGACAGCGGAGGCTTAGTAATAGGGTTCCGATTTTTACCTTTTAGGTACGGAACCCTAAAAACTTACGCTTGCTGCAGGAAGTAAGAGCGGTAACCCATCGGCGGAATATCCTCAGCGATGAACACCATTTCATCCTCCATGGTAGGTTTGTGGTCCCTATAGGTCCTCTCTGGCATAGCCCTCACTATGTCCGGTAAAGATATTATTGAATGGTTCACTTGCTGCCCTGAAACACAATTGTAGTAAATGGAACGATCAAATGTGTCCATTTGGTGACGGATTAAGAATACGGAATGTCACCACCCCATATAATCCCATGGAGGTCGTGAGAGCCGACAGAGGGAGCATATTATGCAGAGAACAACACTGTAAGAGAAGGAAAACTTGATACAAACCCTATACCAACCCGTTTGGCCTGCGTGGTTAGTAGGCCAATTCCTCCTTTCAAAAGAGAGGCCTAGTCCAGCAGTGGACTGTTAAAGGCTGATGATGGTGAGAGAACTCATTTAAGGGTTGAATGAATTTGTATATTGTAGAAATGGAGCGATAGCCATTTATGCAGAGAATCATCATCATCTTCCATCATTATCACGGTTCCATTCAAGAATATATATATAATTTTTTTTATAGTAATAGGCGGCAAACGAGCAGACGGATCGCCTGATGGTAAGCAATTACCGCCGCCCATGGACACAAGCAACACCACAGGAGTCACAAGTGCGTTGCCACCCCTTGGGGTTGGGAAAAAGGATAAGATGAGGAGTGGGATGAGGGAGAAGGAATAGGGGATAGGGCCTCCGGCACTCTCACTCACCGAACGAGACGCAACAGTTTAGGTACTGTTACTTTACGTCGATTTTCTGTGAGAGGGTAGTACTTCCCCGGTCGAGCCGGCCCATTCACGCTGAAATCAGCAAGGCTCTCCTACCTTGATTCTATTCGACAGAATATTAGCTTTTACAAAGAACGACTGTTGTGTGATCTCTGCAACCCAAGGAGATGACCAGATATTCTCTGATTTGATACGCACTTCGAAATCAGTGCGCGCCTTGGATTTGAACCTGAGACCCTCGGCCTAGGAGTCTTTTACGCTCTCCCTAGGTTATCGCTGGCTATTTAACATAGCTTCACGCCTTTTTATCCCCGATGGGGTAGGCAGAGGTGTATTACACACCCACACTTCGCTAGTTATGTTTCGGTCCCAATGTTATATAAGTATATAATAATATATTGCCATCTATCGGGCTCATCATTAAGCGAGCGATAATTAATTTATAATGCACACATAACTTCGAAAAGTCAGAGGTATGTGCCCGGGGTACCTGGGGATCGAACCCGAGACCATCGATTCGGCAGTCCGTTATGTACACCACTGGGCATATATTTTTGCGTTGTCAGTCAGTCAGTCAGTCAGTAGGTAACAATTTTATTTACATCGTGTAAAAAGACCCTTAACGAAAACTGAAACCCCATATTGTATCAATCATTACGAACATTTTTTACTTCGGCACCATATCTGGGAAATTACTGGTTCAGGAGATATTGAGGCTCAAAATTACTATACAATTTTGAAATTAGGCACAAAATCGATGCAATTACCCCGCCAACCTGTTCTATGGATGTCCTATGCAGCCATGGATAAGTAGGTATTTAAAAAATTGCACGCGCACACTTGTGTCAATTGAAAAAAAAAAACATTTCCCAAGATTTATTTTTGCTTAGTATGACTTGGCATAATGTCCAAAACGAGTAGACTTCGGCTTGGTGATGGGTCTTGTGACACCCTGTATAAGTACAGGTATAAAAATAAGTGGAGGATCCAGGTTTTTGTTCTGCGGGAAGGCTTATTCTGGTTTGAAGAAATTTTTTATCAATCCGGAATAGCCACTGAGTACATACCGTTAGGGTCTAGTAAAATGTACCGTGTCCTCTCTACGGGCAGTCTGATCGGCATTGTGACAGGCCACGACAGCGGGTTGTACACTACTATCTGGAACAAATATACAAAAATTAAATATTTAAGAGTTTAAGACCCAGTTTCGATAGACCTTATCATCATGATCAGCCTTTCACAGTCCACTTCTGGACTAGGTCTCTCCTTTGAAAGGAGGAATTGGCCTACTATACCACGCTGGCCAAACGGTTTGGTATAGGGTTTGTATCAAGTTTTCCTTCTCTTACAGTGCTGTTCTCTGTATAATATGCTCCCTCTGTCGGCTCTTACGACACCCATGGGATGATATGGGATAGACCTTATCTGCCAGATGAATTAAACAAGAACGAAATTTGTCTGACATATTTATTAAATAGGAATTTATCAGGCCCCGGTGAAACGGGACATAAAAAATCATTTTAACATTTTGCGACAAACCTTTAGGCCTCGCGCGCACTAGCGATTAAAGTTGGCCGATAGTTTGATCGGTCAGTCGGATCAGTACAGAGTTATATGGCAGTGCGCGCACTTGAAGACATTTTCAACTTGGAGTCTATGGACCCCGGGGTGGGGTATAGAGGAGTACTGGGTACATATAAAATGTTCAAAAACTGCTTGAGCTCAATAAAATATTTAAAATTATGCTTACAACTTATGTGAACTCAAACTGTGTTTAAAATAACAGCATGCAATGCTTATCTGTTATATATTAACGTATATAATTATGAATTTCGGCATTAAGGTTACAAATACGGTGTTTGGTAATGCATTTAGTAAGAATACTTACGTATGAGACATCGCTAGATATTTGCCAACAACTGGAGGCATTGAATGGGCACCAGTAGTAAATTGTGGAGTTAGCAGCGTTGCGAAGAGTACTAGGGCAGAAAAATACATACATACATTCATAGTCTCACGCCTATATCCCCGAAGAGGTAGGCAGGGGTATATTGCTATACCCACTTTTCGCCAGATTTATTTTAGTCCCACGTAATAGGGGGCAAGCCTATTGACATACCGGGCACATTACCAGACTCCGTGCTGCTACTGAGAATTTCCTAACGGAAAAACCCAATAACACTTTGCCCGACCCGGGGATCGAACCCGAGACCTCCCAATCCCACGCGCACATTTATGCCGCGAGACCAATGAGGCAGAAAAATATATTTTTTTTTTTTATAGTAATAGACGGCAAACGAGCAGACGGATCGCCTGATGGTAAGCAATTGCCGCCGCCCATGGACACAAGCAACACCACAGGAGTCACTAGTGCGTTGCCGCCCCTTGGGGTTGGGAAAGGATAAGGATGAGGAGTAGGATTAGGGAGAAGGAATTGGGGATAGGGCCTCCGGCACTCACACTCACCGAACGCAACGCAACAGTTTAGGTAGGTACTGTTACTTTACGTAGATTTTCTGTGAGAGGGTAGTACTTCCCCGGTCGAGCCGGCCCTTTCATGCTGAAATCAGCAAGGCTCTACTACCTGCCAAGTCACTAGTTTTCATGTGGGGTGTCGTAAGATGTTGTATGTGGGGTAAAAGAAAGATTCCAAATACTACAATGTACCTATATTATATTCACTGTGGTACCATATTCTAATATAAATAAACTACATAACTACTAGTTACTGACTGCCTCCGTAGTCCAGTGGATAGCGTATGCGACTACTGATCGGAGGTCCCGGGTTCGATTCCCGGGTCGGGCAAAAGTGTTACTGGTTTTTTCCGAATTCTCAGTAGCAGCACGGGGTCTGGTGATGTGCCCGGTAACGGCAATATTCTCGCCCCCTATTACGTGGGACCTAAAAATTCATGGCGAAATGTGGGTGTAATGTTACTTACACCTCTGCCTACCCCTTCGGGGATACAGGCGTGTGTTTACTACAGGTTGCTCGGAGCTACGAGCTAATTGTATGGGTGGGGGGAGACGACTGCTGCGCCGCACTTACACAATAGCCCACCTTGTATACAATTTGTAGTTTCAGCAGCCGTTACACTCAAAATTAAACATTTATTCTTAAGTTTTTCGACATTTTAAATATTAGTACGATTTTTATTGGACAAATTGTGCAATAAAAATCAAGTGGCGTCTTTAAAAATAAGTTTTATTTAAATAAGGCCAGCCACAGTATTTTACATGATTTTTTATCTATACATATAAATAAAATTGGAGTGTCTGTTTGTATTATTAAAATAACCACTTTTTACTAAATGCATATGGATGTATACACGGTAGGTACATATACCGAAATGCCATTTTTAAAATTTTTGTCTGTCTGTCTGTCTATCTGTCTCTCTGTCTGTCTGTTTGTTCTCGCTAATCTCTGGAACGGCTGGACCGATTTTGACCGAACTTTCACTGGCGAATAGCTGATGTACCAAGGACTTAGGCTATAAATTAACCGGGTACGCGAAGTAGTTCCCTCAGGACGCGGATGAAACAGCTAGTTTTAAAGAAAAATCCTTACTATTAGCAAATATGTATGTACGTATACTTACTTCAAAGCAGGCCGTACTATCTGCATACATAACTCTTTAGCTTTATGTGCCCTTGTAATATAATACTCCCTGACGGCTGGTCTCAAAGCGCCAGTGAGGACGGAATGGTCATGCATTGCATCTGGGAAAATAATATTGGGTATTAAGATATGATTGTTGCTCAAGTGGGAGTGGAGTGGCCATATCTGTAGAAGGACTGATGGCCGATGGAGCAAGCGTGTCCTAGAGTGGAGACCACACCTTGACAAGAGGTAGGGCGGCCCCCGACTAGGTGGACCAACGACCTGAAAAGGGTGGCTGGGACAGACTGGATGCGGCAGGCTGAGGACCGTGTACTGTGGCGCGTGTTGGGAGAGGCCTATGTCCAGCAGTGGACTGCGATAGGCTGATTGATTGATTGATATATGATGTTTAAAACTGCGCCTAGAGTTTGAGTAACGTACAGTTCTTTTTATATTATAGGAAGACAAACGAACAAGCGGGTCACCGGTTTCAAAAGAATAGCTCTCTCTTTGGGTTGCGGGGGTCAGACAGGCAGTCGTTCTGTAGAAAAGCTAATATTCAGTCAAATCCGGTTAGACTAGTAAGCGGACCCCGTGCTCTAACTGAGATAGCGCTATGTTATATATGGGGTTAACAGATATGTTGAAGTTGGATGTTTCGTTGGCCAGCTCTGGTCTCGGAGTTTTCAGACCACTCGAAGGCCTCTGACATGTCCTAACGACTCTGATCTTAAGACCAGAACCGGGACCAACAGGTGTACGTTTCCTATGATGCCGACCTCCTACGGACAGCAAGGCAAAAATCTGAAAGGGTATGAGACACAGCCTCGAAGTGTGGAATATAAAATAGAAGAAGAATACAGGGTTATTTGTAAAACACCGTTAACCTCTCAGGACTATGTTACTAACATCTTAATCAACAACTTTTGTTCTATGACTTTTTACAAAACAATACATTTACCAAAAACAAACCTTCAAGATTTCGTTGTCCTATCTAACACATTTCAACTCGTGTATTTTTCTGTATCTATCTGCCTACGCCTGCCGCGCGCTGTCCTCGTAGTAGGTAATACCATAGTAAAATAAGTAATAGTTTGTAAGTTCCTTAGAAGTTAAGTTAGTTATGTTACAAAACCACCTAATAATGTTACCTATCTGTGAAAACTTGTAATTGGCCATATTTTGCTATAAATCTGTTCACTGTACCAATTAGCTGTCAGTTTTCTAAAAATCATAAAATAAAATAAAATAAATACTTTTGGGTTAGTAACTCGCTACGCTATGATTCCCGCGCCCCCGCCGCCCGAACCCCTTGCTATTTTTCTATCGCTTTCTTTTCTTTCGCATAGACTTCGCAACATTTAGAGCGTTCAATTTAAATATTTTTAGTTTTGTATGAAAATCTGATGAACTAAAATATGATGAATTTTTAAAAGTCATAGAACAAAAGTTGTTGATTATGATGTTGGTTAACGGTGTTTTACAAATAACCCTGTATATTTCTTGGGTTTAATGTTACTCGATGTCAAACTATATTAGTTTTGCAGTGCTTCACTATATCTGCGCTGGTCCTATAATACTTACTTGCCAGCATAATAAAAATCGTACATACTAGTAATCCAATGAATTTCTTCAAACTTCACGTCGTTGTTTCTCAGCCGTCCAAATAATTGCAATTGTTTTGCTATCTGCCGAACAAGAAAATATAACATTAATAAATATTTAAGGCAGTCTTTCTCAAAGTTAACGCCAACTCCCAACTTGTGGGTGCTGTAAACAACGACAACCCAGCAGTAGCGTAGCGTGGGTTTCTGCCGCCAGGGGCCGTTCGGCAATTCGCCGCCCCCTTTTTACCCCAATGTTTCTGCAGAAGTGTAACGTTTTTCGGGTTTTGGTATGTTTGTACGTTTATCAGTATGTCCTTTAGTTTGGCTTTACACGCTGAACTGCATGAAGGATTAAAAAAGAAATGTTATCATTTGATTCGTGTCACTTGCTCGAATATCATAATAGAGCATACGGTATAATCATTTTACGGCAAAACGTGGCAGCTCTCAGCGGTGTTCATGGGTCGCGCACAGCAGCAGCCGTTTCTCTGCTGCAATATATGTATAGCTTAGTCTAGGCCTAGACGGCTTAAAGGATTTTAATAAGTTAAAATGTCGATGAATTTCCGTCATCACTTTGTTGTTTTTAAAAGCCGACCACACCTCACTCTGTTCGACATTCGGGACGGCTTCGGTGTAGTGGTGCGTCAGTAGGGCACTGTGATCGTCGGTCTGCCCGCGAGGTAAACAAGTGTCGATAAAACCTTTCAACGTCTTCGAGAATCTCGAACTTTGAGTTCACGATGCGGCCATCCGCGATTGTAGTGTCGTTTGATTGTGTCGCCTCAACTGCAGAGCGAAGATTTGATCCCGGGGATCTCGATCGCAGCCTCGATGGCCCGAGTGTTAATGCGTCGTAGGTCTCGTTGCGTAAGATTTCGTACTTATTTGTCGAAGACAGCCGACAGGATGGCATCTCGCGTCTTTTTCTCATCAGTTCGAGAGTCTCGGCTGGCAGTTTAGACTACTTGTTTTTTTCTCTATGCGGAGCAGATCTTTCGAGTAGTACTCGTCGGTGATCGCTTCAGGTGTTTATCGTATTGATCACCGTCATTTAATAATTATGTGGTTTTGGTCCGTCTTGATATAGTCTTTCACCTTGCTTGTCACATTGTCGCGGTTTGGCCATCCCTGGCGTCTTGGCGTCCACTGCCTGTGAGGTTTCTTCTTACAAAAGGAGTTCATTAAGGAAAGGACCTCTGCTACGAGGTAGTTAACTAGCATTCGGCCATATGATTCACGTGCCCCACGCCGCGCGCGTGGCCTCCAATTTCCGTTTCGTTGCGTTCTTGTACTTCCACTTTCGCGTTGAAGTACTGAGCTTTGGCCTTACTAGGTATTGCCTTAACAGTGTCCTGGTACCTACATGGCCTCAGCCATCTCGTAATGCTACTGCTACACCTGCGTTAGCGTTAACGTCAATGGCAATAGCCAACTACGCGTTAGTTAACGCGTTAACAAATTCGCGTCGGAATTTAGTATTTTAACGCGTTAAAACGTTGACCACATCTATGTAGCGCCTAAATTAACGCGCTAATTGACGCGTTAAGACGCAGGTGTAGCAGGAGCATAAGGGTGAGTTGAGTTGCGCGCACATACTTGAATCATCACCTTTAGACCGCCCCTATTGGTGAGTGTAAGTACGAGGTACAAGCCCTAACCGGGTCGACTTATTACCGACTTCCACAAACTGTTCCTCCTGACCAGTAAACCGACGCCACCCCAAGAGTAGGTCGCCTTCTCGATGTTAGCAAAAGTCACCAGTCTCTAGAGTTACTATGTCCTCCCCCTGTCATGGGACTTCTGATAACCGCAGTATGCGCTACGTTATGTGACTTAATTCTACCTTGAGCTCGACGAGGTGTTCTTTTGCCGTAGATTATGATCGTTATAAGACGCAAGGTATAATGTATAATTGATTTTGGTAGCCTGCCGTAGCCCTATAGTCTACAGTACTAGTACAGAACACATGCACCGCCGTACCCGCCACCGCGTCCTTTTCCGGGGAATAACGAAGCTGCCGGGAATTGGGGTGGTGCGTCCAAAAATTAGCAGAAGGCGTTTGTAGTATGTGAAATTATCGGCTTTGATTTTAACGCAAATATCATAAATATTGGAGTCAAAGCACAGGTCAAAGTTCAAATAGCGTATAGTTAAACCGCAGGTGTGACTATTGCCTTAGGAGACCTGTACCTGCTTTCTTCCCTATTCAACTATAAAGATTATGTTGTATTATTTTATCTGGCACGCGTTGCGCCATGTGGCGATAGGGGCGGCACACATCGCACACAGGGGCGGCCCGGCCCTGATATATGGATTTATTAATAAAATTACTCATAACAGACTCGCAGATCACCGGAATATAGCAAACTATTCAAGAATTAATAAACGGACACAAGCAAGTCTTCAAGTAATGAAAATCATGATGATTTTGTTTTCGATTGTTGTTCTTTCTACTGCGCCCGCGCCGCCGCATGATCCTACTGGGATCGTGTCAGTGCGCGCGCCAAGTTTTTTTTTTCACGGCCTCTTTTGCCGCCCCCTTAAATGTGCCGCCCGGGGCCATGGCCCCCCCGGCCCCCCCCACGCTACGCCACTGCAACCCAGCCTACTAGACACCTAATGTTTTCATTTCTACAAACAAACAATTCTGTCAAAGCGGTGAGGTATGCGGGGCGAACGGGGTTACAAAAATGCATTCTAATTGGCCGGTTCAAATTTGCGGTACGTCATAATTCATAACTAGTGTTGGGATTGGTCTTGTGTAAGACGTATAAGTCTAACGTGTTGTCAGAAAGGGTTCACTTTACGTCTGCCGTCTCGTAGGCTGGGTTGTCGGTGGCTGCAAATCAACGAGGAGCAGAGGTTCGAATTAATTTCAAAGGACACCAGAATAACTTGTTTTATGATGTAGGAGGCAAACTAGCAGACGGATCGCCTGAAGGTAAGCGATTGCCGTCGCCCATGGACACCAGCAATACTAGGGGAGGCACAAATGTGTTGGCGGCCTCTTAAAAAAGAGTGCGTTCTTTTCTTGAAGGTCCGAAACTACCGCACGTGACGGCTTATTCCTCAGTTTTGTAATTTTGTATATTGCAGTATAATGGACAGTAGACATAAATAAGTTTGAGAAACGTTGGTAGTAAGTCTCTTACGACAAAGGATTTATTCCTAGTGCGAGAATGGTCTTTTTTTAGGGTTCCGTACCTAAAAGGTAAAAAACGGGACCCTATTACTAAGCCTCCGCTGTCTGTCTGTCTATCTGTCTGTCTCCAGGCTGTATCTCATAAACCGTGATAGCTAGAAAGCTGAAATTTTCACAAATTATGTATTTTGCTTACCGCTACAACAACAAACACTAAAAATAAAATAAAGATATATTAAGGGGGGTCCCATACAATAAACGTGTTTTCTTTTTTCGTATTTTTGCTCAGAATTACTAACGGTAACAGGTAGACACTTAATATTTTCACAGAATATATAGTTGTGGATTACGTTTCAAAATAAATAATTAAATAAAAAAAGTAAATAATAAAGGGGGGTTCCCATACAACAAACGTAATTTTAAATCAATTTGTTACTCGATCTTAATAAACAGGAAGATACTTAAAAAATATGCAAGCATACATACAACAAACGTGATTTCTTTTATAGATAGACTCGAGGATGCCAGCAGCTACACCAGGTTTTTTTTTAAATTACCCCTTTTTGGCCGATCCCTTGGGAATTTCGGGAAATCCCTTCTTAGTGCACCCCTACGGTCCCCAAGGATGTATGTATGCCAAATTTCAGCTTCCTGCGCCCAATAGTTTCGGCTGTAGCGTGTCTGTCAGTCAGTAAGTAACGCAAGGATTTTATATATTAAGAAGATGATGGTACGGAACCCTTCGTGCGCGATTCCGACTCGCACTTGCCCAATTTTTAGGGTTCCGTACCTCACAAGGTAAAAAAAGGAACCCTTATAAGATCACTTTCTTGTCCGTCTGTCTGTCTGTCTGTCCGTGTGTCAACACCGATTTTCTCAGGAACTGGCCCTAGCAAATTGAAATTTATACCAGATACTGAGGTCTATGGTTCCTATTAGGTGTATAAAAATCAGGGTCCTGGGTCAACCCGATAAAAAGATATGGTCAAAATTAGATTTTTTCAATTAACCTTAATTTTCAAGATTTTTAGTTTTCGGAATTTTTTCTTTACTTGTGCTGTAAGAGCTTGGTTTTAAACAAAAATTTTTTGGGTCGAAAACCTATATGGTTGTTGAACTTTGAACTAGAATCACGAAATTTGGCCAAAAGCAGGGTCTTACAGCACAAATAAAGGAAAAATTACAAAAAATAAAAAAGTGGAAATTTTAAGGGTGTCCCCATACATACATAGTAGACTCCATTTAAGATACCTAGTCCTCTAAGTTGTATGGGCGCTCATACAGATTTAGAGGACTAGCGTAATATAATAATGTACGGAACCCTTGGTGCGCGGGTCAGACTAGCACTTGCCCGATTTTTTTTAATAAATAAGGTAGGGGCAAGCTTTGTCGCGCTAACACGGGTGTTACCCGAGCGGAGCCGTC
The DNA here is from genome assembly GCA_944739405.2 of Euclidia mi. NCBI lineage: Eukaryota > Metazoa > Arthropoda > Insecta > Lepidoptera > Erebidae > Euclidia > Euclidia mi. The sequence continues at coordinate 16,229,120 of OX123210.2, read as the reverse complement.
AGCAAAATCGACTAAAGCAATATACAAAATTTTTACATTATTGACTGACTGACAAGCCACATCCAAAACTATTGGACGCAAGTAGCTGAAATTTAGCATGTATGTTTCTTTTGGACCGTTGGATGTAGGGAGAGAGAGGAGAGAAGTGATGTCCAAAAATACCCAGGCGATCAGGAAACAGGATTTTTTATTTATTTATTTATAGACTCACGCCTGTATCCCCTAAGGGGTAGGCAGAGGTGTAATATTACACCCACATTTCGCCATGAATTTTTAGGTCCCACGTAATCGGGGGCGAGCCTATTGCCGTTGGAAACAGGAAAATACTGTTAAAAAAAATGGGCAAATGCGAGTCAGACTCGCGCAAAGGGTTCCGTACCATCATCTATAAAAGAAAATCACGTTCGTCTTTATTATTGCGGTTCCACAAATTGATAAATTAATTAATTTTCATAACAATCTAAGTACATAATATTATTTAGATACCACTAAATACCTATTTAATTAAACATAAATGTTAAAATATTATCCTACGAAATATGTATATACAAAACAAATAAAACGAAAAAAGAAAATAATTTAGAGGACGTCATAAAAGTCCTCCACATCGCCGTCGACTGGGAGCGTGCCCAGATTGCTGGCAGCATTGCTACGCTGTATGGCAATGCTAAATTTTTGGGCCAAGTACAACCCAGCCTTCTGGTCACACGAGGCGTCGACCAGTCTCTTTGCGAGATCTTTAAAAAGAGATCTTGCACTTGGACCCCATGGCCCCAATGTTTCGACTCCAAACGGCTCAAATACGTAATCCCCTACTAGGTTTGCGTATTTGCGCCGTTTGAAGGTCTCCGCTGTAGCAGCAGCAGCGCCCGCACAACCCGCTGTGCCAGGAAGATGAGATGGCGCGAGGGTATCGACACACGTTGCGTCCCACACCAAAGGCCTACCCAACTTCCATGGCAGTAAAGTCATACCATCTGGTCTTTTGCCATCGTCACGTGCCAGCCCCTGCGGTTCAAGTTGGGCTGGAACGCCAGCGGTGACAAGAGCCCGGCGAAGTATGTCATTGAGATTGCCGTGTCGTGATATTCGACCTGCGCTCCTGCTGCATGATAAGCCATGGTGACCAAGGCTGTCGACAGCCTCCCCACAGTGACAGCGATGCGGAGAAACACATGACGCACCCAAACGGAGGCAAGCGGCGATGCGGAAAGTGGTATCGTCCAACATGGTACCTATGTTGGACGATGGCAGTGCCTGAAGCCAGAGACCCGATTCCCATTCTCCCACAGCCAGCAAACGGGCACGCTCTGCAGCATTGGACGATGTACTTAGGAGATTTTCTCGTACTGCGCTGCAAAGCGGCCCGTCCCACTGCCTCTGAGAGAATAAGTCTCGGGGTAACTCGGTGTTAAATGAAAATTTCAGATTTCTAGCTATTACGGTTTATGAGATGCAGCCTGGTGACAGACTGACAGACAGACAGCGGAGGCTTAGTAATAGGGTCCCGTCCGGAACTCTAAAAATGCAGGTGTAGCTGCGAGCAACCTGTAGTAGACTCACGCCTGTATCCCCGAAGGGGTAGGCAGAGGTGTAAGTAACATTACACCCACATTTCGCCATGAATTTTTAGGTCCCACGTAATAGGGGGCGAGCCTATTTCCGTTACCGGGCACATCACCAGACTCCGTGCTGCCACTGAGAATTCGGAAAACCCAGTAACACTTTTGCCCTACCCGGGAATCGAACCCGGGACCTTCGATCAGCAGTCGCATACGCTATCCACTGGACCACGGAGGCAGTCAAATCCTCTAGTCTTCTTCTTCTGCCTGCCCTGTTCCCATATTACTTGGGGTCGGCGCAGAATGTCTTTCTCTTCCATTCTCTCCTATCAGACGTCATCTCTTCATTCACTCCCTTTTCATTCATGTCACCCTTCACACAATCCATCCATCTTTTCTTTGGTCTTCCTCTTGCCTTATACCCCTCAACTCTCATCTTCATCACCTTTTTAGTCACATGATTTTCATCCCTCCTCATCACATGCCCATACCACGATAGCCGATTTCCTTTCAGCTTTCCTTGCACCGGTGCAACTTTCAGACTTCCCCTAATAAACTCATTTCTAATTTTAGCCATCCTTGTCACCCCACACATCCATCTCAACATCCTCATCTCTGCTACATGCAATCTTCTTTCATCCGTCTTCTTCAAGGCCCAGCATTCCGATCCATACAGTGCGACAGGCCTTATTACGGATTTGTAGATTTTTCCCTTTAACCTAGGGGGCATCCGTGGGTCACAAGTTGTTCCTGTGACCTGTCGCCATTTCATCCAACCTGAGTTGATCCAGTTCGTGACGTCGCGGTCTATTTCCCCGTCCCCTTGAATAAGTGACCCGAGGTACCGGAAGTCGGAGCAGACCGATATGGGCTCTCCACCAACGGATATGGGCGCGGGACTGGAGAGACCGCCGAAGTCGCAAAACATGAACTCAGTTTTGCGTATACTGACTTTTAGGCCAACACTCTCCAGCCTTTGCCACCACTTTGTCAGTCTGCCCTGGACCTCAGGAGCACTCTCGGCAATTAACGCAATGTCGTCGGCGAACAGCATACACCAGGGAGCCTCTTCCTGTATATCCGCCGTGAGAGCGTCCATTATAAGCAGGAAGAGGTAAGGGCTAAGAGCCGACCCTTGGTGCAAGCCTACAGCCACATTGAAGTTGCCGGTATTGCCCGCTGTAGACCGGACGTAGGTTGTACATCTACTGTACATCGCTCGGATGAATCAACTGTACATACTTCCCAGGCACACCTTTCTTCTTAAGGGCCCACCACAAAACCTCACGAGGTACCCGATCTTATGCCTTTTCGAGATCGAGATCCTCTAGTCTATACATATAAATAAAATTGGAGCGTCTGTTTGTTATATTAAAATAACCGCTTTTTACTAAATGCATATGGATGTATACACGGTACATATAACGAAATGACTTTTTTTACAATTTTTGTCTGTCTGTCTGTTTGTTCTCGCTAATATCTGGAACGGCTGGACCGATTTTGACGGGACTTTCACTGGCGGATAGCTGATGTACCAGTAAATTAACCGGGTACTCGAAGTAGTTCCCTCGGGACGCGGGTGAAACCGCGGGAAACAGCTATCTAATATAAAATTGCCTTACCTGTAAGAAATGATGCATTTCCCTAGCCAACAGTTTGATGATCGGTCGCGAGGTGAACATGCCTGAAGACACGGTGTTCTTATCGTAAGACATCGGGTAGAAGTCGTCCTGTTTCGTCATCAATGTTGGTCTGGAAATACATAAATCACACATTGGCGATGCAAAGATTATCCGCGCGCCTCTAGCGGCGAATTTGGAAGTTGTCCGGGTCACTTTTGACAGCTTTCAATACAATTTTGCTTCGAGGTTATAGCAAAGAGCTCAGATATTTACATAAGAGCCGCATTTCTTACGGGCGTTCTGTAGACTTGCCGCTTGGCGGCGTGGTAGTCGCGATTTGACAGCTGTCTCTACGAGTGCAAGAGAGACGAACGTTCCTTCTGTGTATCTTAACTACGAGAACAAGAGACGGAGAACGACGTCAGCGCCGCTAACTACGAACCACACTGGCGACAGTCACCACTTGGAATCGGCACACGAAATTCTTAAGAAATGCGCTTCTATGTAAATCTGTATTCAGTGGTTATAGTGGTAATTATATTGAGCTGTCAAAAGTGTCGTACCCGACAACTTCCAAATTAGGCGTTAGAGTTGCTAGTTAGAATCTTACCATCGCCAATAGAGATATTCCCTTAAAAGTTATGAAATAATTATTATATAAAAAAATACGAAAGAGATTACTGACTTTATGTTGGTGTTTTCGCTCATAGAATACTGTAAATCATTGAACAAAAAGAGACAGAAAGGCTCGTTGGTTGCCTCGTTGGTCTCGCGGCATAAAAGTGCGCGTGGGATTGGGAGGTCTTGGGTTCGATTCCCGGGTCGGGCAAAGTGTTATTGGGTTTTTCCGTTAGGAAATTCTCAGTAGCAGCACGGAGTCTGGTAATGTGCCCGGTACGGCAATAGGCTTGCCCCCTATTACGATGTGGGTGTAATATTACACCTCTGCCTATCCCTTCGGGGATACAGGCGTGAGTCTATAAATAAAATAAATAAAATATTTATTGCAAACTTACTGTGATTTTTGAACAGCCTTCAGATAGCAAGCGGGTGTAGAATAATACAGGTACAGCTTGGATTTTACGTTGCGTTGTCTGCCGTTGACGCCTCTGGAAGAAAATAGAAGGAGTCAGGCCATAGAGCATAGATATTTACATAGAGGCGCATTTCTTATGGGCGCTCTGAAGACAAACTTTCTGCGACCCATATTGCCGCTTGGCGGCGTGGCAGTCGCGCTATGACAGCTGTCTCTACGAGAGCAAGAGAGACGAACGTTCCTCCTGTGTATCTTAACTACGAGAGCAAGAGAGACGGAGAACGATGCCAGCGCCACCACGGCGCCAACTACGAACTAAACTGGAGACAGTCTCCATCAGTCCCCACTTGGAATCGGCACACGAAGAATTGTGCTTCTATGTAAATCTGTATTCATTGGTATTACCTTGCTTCGAATAGCCCTATCCCCTATTCCTTCGCCCTCATCCCACTCCTCATCCCAACCCCAAGGGGCGGCAACGCACTTGTGACTCCTGTGGGGGTGCTTGTGTCCATGGGCGGCGGTAATTGCTTACCATCAGGCGATTCGTCTGCTCGTTTGCCGCCTATTACTATAAAAAAAGAGCTGGAGACAGTGCCCACTTGGAATCGGCACACGAAATCCTTAAGAACTGCGCTTCTATGTAAATCTGTATTCATTGGTATTACCTTGCTCCGAATAGCACTGAGCGCCGCTGGTTCCGGTTCTTACCTATACCAGGGCAAGAATAGTTAGCTCATGTTGAATACCCTCAGGCGGCTTATGCAATTCGACACCAGAGTTGGCAAACACTCGCACGACAGAGAAAACGGTAGATGATTATTTATATACCTAACTAGAGGACGCCAGCAGCTACGCCTGCATTTTTTTTAAGTTTACCCGTTTTGGACGATCCCGTGGGAATTTCGGGAAATCCCTTCTTAGTGCACCCCTACGGTCCCCAAGGAACATACATGCAAAATTTCAGCTTGTGATGTCGGTGTCGTCGCGCGGGCCCCTACCACTACTCCTGGCTGGCCGCCTCCTTCCCCAGCGGCACATAAATACGGCGGCGCGACAGCGAACGGCCCTCTTAGATCCTGGCCGCTGAGATAAGTCATACTTCTCTTCCGGAGGACCGAAGCCTAGTCAGCCTGCCTGTCTACCCTGCCCTGAGTCTGAGTCTTGGTCTTATCTACCGGATTTATATTATGTGTAACGCTTCCTAGCTAATATATTTTGCAACGAACAAATGCTTATTTAATTTATCTCCCAACACAAAAATAAACGTTACAAGCTTCCTGCGCTCAATAGTTTCGGCTGTAGCGTGTCTGTCAGTCGGTCAGTAACGCAAGGATATTATTTAAGATGATATTCTAGAGAAGTTAGTTACTGGAGAAGTTACGAAGCGGCGGTAGCCCAGTGGTGTACGTAACGTACTGCCGAGACGATGGTCTCGGGTTCGATCCCCAGGTACCCCGGGCACACACCTCTGACGTTTCCAAGCTATGTGTGTAGGTATTATAAATTTTAATTATCGCTCGCTTAATAATGTGCCCAGTAAGTTTTAATTACATTGGGACCGAAACATAACTGGCGAAAAGTGGGTCTATAATACACCTCTGCCTACCCCTTTGGGGATAAAAGGCGTGTTATTATGTCATAATTATATTATGTAATGATATTCTACTTACGCAATAAGCTTGTCAATGTTCGTGAACCAAGTATCAGAGTCGGAGTATCCGAACCGTTGTCCCATGATGACCATGATATGGTTCGCGGAGTAGTAAGGACCTTGCCGCTCCAGCATCAGCTTCGTGAAGTCTAACACCTGGAACGAATCGATTTAAAACTAAGTGTATACATCATCCAAAATAATTTAGCGGAGTTGGGGTAGTGACACTGTATTTATAATCCACCAGTCACCAGATGGAGAAGGAAGACATCATTACTAACTTTAAATCTGTATACAGGTGATGATATGCATTTGCAAAATATTTGAATAATACAACATAGGCAGTATACTTATTAAGCTAAAATTATTTTAAACAGTGTGCGATGATATAAGACCTTCTTTTGTACTTAGATAGTAAATCAGAATGAACTGTTAAATCGTGCAAAATAAGAATGAATCGCGCAGTCTCTGTAGGTACGCGTGCTTGTGTGTGTTAGGCACATTTTTTATTTTATTTTTTTCCTCATGTACCCATGTGTCGGAGGGTAGGGTTTCATCGAAGCATTCCTCGCTACTCCCGACGGGTATTGGCCCGCCAGATGGTCAGGCGGGCCCCGAACGAAACTCCCTTGGCGGCGGATGAAGGTGTTGGGCTCCGCCGCCAAAACACCCAGCAGCCGCAGAGGATAGGGAGGACGGCAACGCAACACCGCATCTCCTCTTCCTCTGCGGCTCCACCGCAACGCAACGATGGTGCGCCCCCATTTGGTCGCGGGAGATAGCGCGCGCGGCAACGCAACACCGACACGCCTCTCCTCCCGCGACCGCGCCCGACTGCGAGGGACAGACAGAACTGTCCCCCGCACCCGCACCTTGGGACGCATCCTACGCTGGCCTCACGCAATCCCACGTGGAGCGTCCCCTCCCGGGATCCCGCTTAGCTTCACCGTGGATGTACCTCAAACCCACGGTTACTGAGCCCCCCCCCCCACGACAAGGTGGAGATCCCACGGGGGGGGGGGCTGTTAGGCACCTGCAATGGCGATCAGCTGAGCGCCGGCGGAGGTCAATACACCGAGTTAATTTTCAAAGTAGTGACTTATTTTTTCATGTATTTGTATTCAGTTATAGTAGTATATACCTGGTAGAGATCGCTATAAGCTATAAGGCCGCCTATTGTACTTCGCTCATATTGTATGATCTTCTAAGTTATATTTCTGTTGTACATACATACATACATACATAGTCTCACGCCTATAACCCCGAAGAGGTAAGCAGAGGTGTATTTCTACACCCACTTTTCGCCAAATATACTTTAGTCCCACGTAATAAGGGGCGAGCCTACTGCCGTACCGGGCACATTTCCAGACTCCGTGCTGCTATTGAGAATTTCGTGACAGAAAAACCCAATAACAGTGCCCGACCCAGGAATCGAACCCGGGACCTCCCGATCCCACGCGCATATTTGTGCCGCGAGACCAACGAGGCAGTCGTATAGGGTTTGATGTCGAGTTTTCCGTCTCTACGCAAAGATGGTATTTGCATCGTGTTATCCCTTAGTCGGCTCTTACGACACCCACGGGAAGACAGGGGGTGGTGACACTTGTATTCTATGCCGTCAACCACACGGCTCTCAATAAATAAAGCTGGAGACACGCTTACCCGTTGTTCAATGTTACTGAACCCTCTATCAGAAGTGATGATAAGTGGGTCGTCACATAAGGATCCGAAGCAGAACCCCGGCGGAGTCCAGTAGCCGTCAAACAGCTTGTGGGTGAAGATGTCTGTCTCAGCTCCTGGGAACAAGATTTTTCGGCTTAAGAAGAGTTCGTTTCGGCTTTTCTTCTCAAGAAGTAATTTAGCTATGAAAACCGTTTTCGTCTAGAATAGGGTTTTGACTTGTATTAAGTGTTGTAAACAACCAAAATGCTGAAATAAATATGTCTATAAGTATTTATTCATGTATCATTATGTATTAAGAACTTAAGGACCCAAGCCAACTTCACCTGCAAGTGGTGCACCTGCCGATCAACGGACGAGGATCTGGCAAACAAAATATCCCGATAAGCGGCAATAGGCTCGCCACCTATTACGTGGGATCAAAACACTGGCGAAAAGTAGGCGTTTAATATGCCTACCCCTTCGGGGAAACAGGCGTGAGTCTATGTATGTATGTATTAAATTATGCCACATATTACTTTACTTCTATTTTAATTCTTTTGTTCGTCTTTGTTATTATTGTTTGTCACTTACATTGTGTTTATTTCAGATAGTTTTGTAAAATCCATGTAATACAACAGCACACATGTAATACATAACGTAATGTCGTCGGAGCAATGTAAGTGTAAATGGTAATAGTCATGGTACCCACAGGAGATGCTTGCCTAGTGTGGGATAAGCGCATATCCTAACAATGATGTAATATTTTGGCAATAGACTTTTTTTTCTAGCTTTTAACCTTTTTTTTTGTTCTCTTTGGTGGAAACTCTCCATATGAGCCATCTCAACTTGATGCCAACCCGGCTAGAGTGTGATCGACCGGGCTTGGGACTGGCGGAAGATGTGTGTGGAGGCTCTCCCCTAAAGGCGGGGCATACCCAATAAAACCATCGTGGTGTCCCTACGGGTCCCGTGTAGTGGCGGGGTCACGGGATTCGTGGACAGCATACTTTTCCGTGACCCCGCTCGGGATTGGCCCGCCGTGGCGTAGGCGAGCCCCGTCTTGTTATGACTTGGGAGGCGTTGCGTACACTACGCCGCCTCTTTGCCTTTTGGCAGACGGGGAGCAGCCCCAGCGCTCGCCATCCGCAGGCACTAAAACGGCCGCAGAGGATAGAGAGGACGGCAACCTGTCAACACCGCATCTCATCTTCCTCTGCAGCCCCACCGCGACGCAACAAATGCAAGCCCACGCGGAGCGTCCACTCCCGGAATCTCGCTTAGCTTCACCGTGGGTGCCCTAACCACGGTTACTAAGCCCTACCACCACGACAAGGTGGAGATCCCAGAGGGGAGACCTAGCTTTTACCCTCGTCTTCGCCCGCAGCCCGGGTGGGGGTCGGTTATTGGGACAAAGGTAGTATAAAAATAGCTTATGAGCTTTTTATTTTTTTGCTTTTCCTATAGATAGCTTATATCTCATCAAAATCAGTTCAGTACTTTTTGCGTGATACACTAATGCACCCATCACAGCCACAAAAACTGTCACACTTAAATAGTGGGTAGAATGGCACATAGGTAAACTACTGCCACAACTTTGTCTCCTCTGACCCTTCTATCACCCACGTGGCCGAAGACCTCATTATACTCTTTTTCCTTGTGTGATAGTGTGGTCACCTCTGGTATCGGAGCTTTCAGACCGCGTAAAGGCTCTACACTGTAGTCTTAATATTTTCGTCCTAGGACCAGAACCGCGACCGATCTTGTCAAGCCTTCCGAAGCACAATAACGCTCTCTCGCGCACGACGAGCGGTCACCCATCCAACTCATGACCTTTGTTGGCGTTGCTTAACTTCACCGATGTATTACGAACGGCTAGTCACCCTTAACTTTATTTTAAATTGTCTTTCGGGATTTATACCACGTACCTTTGTTTGGAGTAACCGATATTTCGGCACTGTTGCAAGCGCCATGTTCACGGATGTACTGAGGGTATTGCGGGTGGATGAATGTTACGAGCAAGTATAACGGTCTACCCGCTTTCTTACTCGTTTTTTGCGAACAACACCACTGCCACTGTTTGCACTATCGCACTGTACCCGATCACGACATACTACACTCACTACGTCAGCTCGCGGTTTGACTTTTTTATTTTCACGGGTTTTACATAGACGTACCACTGGATGCCAGATACTCGTATAAGCGTGGTATAAATCCCGAAAGACAATTTAAAATAAGTTTAAATGACCACGTAAGTTTAAATTCCTACATCCTTAACCTGTTCAACATCACCAGTTTCCCTTACCTAAATCATCACTTCCTCTCCAAACAAACTCCATACTCTTAGACCTCATCCTCTGCAGCTCGTCATCATAACTGATGGGGTTGATGAAGTGTCCGTCGAAGCCCATTTGTGACATGAGCGAGGCGTACTCCCGGGAGTGCCCAAAGTTGTCAACCTGCCAAGTGACTAGGGGTCTACCACACTCCATGAATGTGGCGTTGAGTTTCCTGAAATGAAAAAGAAAATGCCTGAAATAACTCCTCACAACACTGCCTCCGTGGCCCATTAATATCGTATACGTCTGCTGATTGGGAACTCCAGGGATAGACTCCCGGGTCGGGCAAAAGAGTTAAGCCAGGATCAAACCAACGCGTTCAGCTCGCGTCCGCGGTGGCGTGCGCGGTGGTGATTATTGCGCGTGCAAAAGTTGTGCACACTGTCGCGTTCGTTCAGGCGTTCACCAGGCTGTAGTCGCGTCACTAAAATGCTGTCTGATACCGATAGCGAAATTGAAGAAGTTTTACTTCTGTCTGCTGTTGTTGAAGACGAAGAGGAACAAGAAGTGAACTTGAGGTGGGTATGATATACAGTGCCAGTGAAGTAAATACCTACCATCATTCGATAACGCCTTATCATAGATGTGAACACCGCGCTATAAGTTCGTACACAACATCTGATCGCCACCGCGCACGCCACCGCGGACGACGACGACGACGAAGCTGAACGCGTTGGTTTGGTCCTGGCTTTAGATAGGTACTTAGTTTTTCCTAATTCTCAGCAGTAGCATGAAGTCTGGCAATGTACCTGGTAACGGCAATAGGCTCGCCCCCTATAACGCGGGACCAAAAATTCATAGTATTCCCTGGAGTAGCCTAAGTTATCCATCTGCCAAGTTAACAGGGGTCTACCGCACTACATGAAGGTGGCGTTGACTTTCCTGCAATGAAAAAGAAAATGCCTAAGTAGACTGCCACCGTGGACTCCGCGTAGTGTCAGACATTTCGCTGTTGACACTGGCTGAATGTTGTGGGTACAATTACCACGGAGATAACATTTGTGTGGTTGACGATACCAATATCGAACAAAGACTGATCTCAGTTGTTGCCAATCGGTTCTCAGGATGCCCTCGCATAGAGTTGTGTCAGTTCCTGCAATCCACTTTTGCATGAACTCATATTATTAAATCCCTTATCATGTTTTCATCAAAGGACTTCGGTATCGTCAACCTTTTTCTATTGCTATAGTTGGGCTTGGGATGGTCAATCAGTGGGTGCGTGGTGGGTTCCAGTTTCCTTCTATTATGCCATGTATTCACTAGGGGACAAAGTCGCTCGACTTATCGCGAACAGTCGCAGGACATTTACGTGCGACTGTCCCGCGACAATGTCGACCGACATTTCGCTCGTCCACATACCGGCCTTGTGATCGAGATGTCGCCTAAGTGTTAACACAGTTTCGTTGGTAGTGTGGACCAACGAAGTGTGCTATAATCGCGGGTAGTCACGGAACAAATAGCAACACATGTCCTCACAAGTCAAATGCCGTCGGAAACTGTCGAGGGACACGAAGTCGCGCAAGGTCGACGCTATCGGACCGTCGACAAGCGACTTGTTCCCCGACACGTAGATGTCGCCCGCGATGTCGGGCGATGTCCCCCGCGACGTCGCTCAACACGTAGAATTCGTGTCGGGCGACAAGGTCGCGGGACAAATGTCCCCTAATGAATACGAGGCTTTAGTTCATAGATGCTCTCACCTTAAAGTGTAGGTATATTCGTCAATGATCGCGTGATAATTAGCCACAGATTCATCGCTCTGACTCCAGCCGCCGCCTGCGAAGTGCAGTCTGCCTTGACGGAGAAGCTGGTATACCATGCGGCGCACTGGAAAATAAAGGTATTTGTTCAAAATCCAATCCAATCTTATACTAATATATAAAGCTGATGAGTTTGTTTGTTTGTTTGTTTGGTTGGTTGAACGCGCTAATCTCAGGAAGTACTGGTCCGATTTGAAAAATTATTTCAGTGTTAGATAGCCCAGTTATCGAGGAAGGCTATAGGCTATATAAATTCACGCTATGAGCGGCGGGAGCAGAGCAGTAGCCTGAAATAACGCGGGTGTAACCGCTGGCATCCTCTAGTACTTAATATATAAAGCTGAAGAGTTTGTTTGTTTGTTTGGTTGAACGCGCTAATCTCAGAAACTACTGGATCGATTTGGAAAATTCTTTCAGTGTTAGATAGCCCATTTATCGAGGAAGGCTATAGGCTATATAACATCACGCTATGAGTCACGGGAGCGGAGCAGTAGCCTTAAATAACGCGGGTATAACCGCGGGCTCATCTAGTACTCAATATCTGAACACAAGATAAATAGTTACATTGCAAACGCGCGCTAACGCTGAGTGCAACAAAAAAGTAAAGCAACCTGTCGTACCTATGTATGTTATAACGTTTTACGTTTTATAATTCTTACCAGTCCCATCTCTATTCTTCCACCAATGAAAGAAATACGGCAAGTCAGTAAATGTGAACCTGTAAGAAACAAAAATGTTGTTTAAGAAGCAGAAACAAAGCAGAATTTGACTGCACGGTTGGCGTAGTGGTTTAAGCGGCCGCCTCGCCGCTCGACACTGCGCCGAGTGTTGTGGGTTCGATTCCCACACGAGACAACACTTTGTGTGATCCATAAATTGTTGTTTAGAGTCTGGGTGTTTATTGTGTCCGTTGATTGTATGTTTGTAAAAGTCTTAATTAAAGGATTTATTCCTAATGCGGGAGTTGTCTTTTAACAAAAAAAAAATACAAGATATAATAACTTGCCGTAGTTTACTATCGGTAACTTTGAATATTCTGTACCAGCACGGAGTCTGGCAATATGCCCGGTAACGGCCATAGGCTCGCCATGGCGAAATGTGAGTGCGATATTACACCTTTGTCTACCCCTTCAGGGATACAGACGTGAGAATATAGAAAAAAGCCTTACAGGGCCGAACCGTCCCTATGTGCAATGTGCGCGGCGCACACAGGCGCCAGGGTGACAGGGGCGCCGCGCGCCGAGATATGCGTTTATTATAACAGTTATTTTCGAAAAAGGATGCCAAAAAAGGCGCTTCACAGATTTCGCACACGGGCGCAGTGGCGTAGGAAGGGCAAATATAAAATTAAATTTCGGCCGGAATTGTTAGGTAAAGACTAAAAAAAAAAGGCCTTCCGCCCTACGCCACTGCACAGGCGCTTCATAGATTTCGCACACAGGCGCTGTTTTGGGTCGGCACGGCCCTGAGGCTTTATTACCTACGGATTGTGATGCAAAGTTTTTGCGTTACCTAAAGACTAAAAACATCTTATATCCTCACAAACCACCACGATGGTTATAATCCTCGAAGTAAGATATGATTTGTCTAAACCATGGTACCTATATCGCTATCACTTCGGGTTGCGGAGGTCAGACAGGTAGTCGCTCTGTGGAAAAGCGAATATTCAGCCAAATCCGGTTAGACTAGAAAGCGGACCCCAGGTTGAAACTGGGCTAACGCTAAGAAGAAGAAGAGTAAAATATTATTAGAAAGAGATAAGGAGAATATCCTAAGAAGCTCATACACACGTAAAACTTTCGCCTTGGGAGTCTACGGCCCGCTTTCTAGTGCAACCAGATTTCGCAGAATATTGGCTGATGATCAGAGCGACTGCCGTCTGATCTTCTCCACTTAAAGGCATCAGAGCGCGACCGCGCTTCGGAGGGCACGTGGCGCCGTTGGTTATAGACTTAGAACAGGCATCAATGGATGCGGGAAGCTCAATATCGGTCTATGTGGAGAGTCTGCCGTGTGGTTGACGGCATAGAATACAAGTGTCACCATACAAGTGTCTTCCCGTGGGTGTCGTAAGAGGCGACTAAGGGATAACACGATGCAAATACCATCTTTGCGTAGAGACGGAAAACTCGACATCAAACCCTATACGACTGTCTCGTTGGTCTCGCAGCATAAATGTGCGCGTTGGATCGGGAGATCCCGGGTTCGATTCCTGGGTCGGGCAGTGTTATTGGGTTTTTCTGTCACGAAATTCTCAGTAGCAGCACGGAGTCTGGAAATGTGCCCGGTACGGAAATAGGCTCGCCCCTTATTACGTGGGACTAAAGTATATCTGGCGAAAAGTGGGTGTAGAAATACACCTCTGCCTACCCCATCGGGGATAAAAGGTGTGACGTTATGTATGTATGTATGTATGTGGAGAGTCTTGGGAGAAGCATATGTCCAGCAGTGGACGTCTTTCAACTGTGTTGATCGACGAGACAGGCTAATAAACATCTCTATTTTTACCCGACTACGGCGAAGCCAAAAAGAAGGGTAATGTTTTTGGCAGTCTATGTATATACAGAGTGTCACAAGACCCATCACCAAGCCGAAGTCTACTCCTTGTGGACATCACGCCAAGTCACACTAACCAAAAATAATACCTGGGAAACGTTTAATTTTTTTAAAGTTTTCTCATTTTTTAAACCGCAATTAAAAGCGCGCGCGTGCAATGCTCGAAAAACCTACTTATCAATGGGCTTACAGGGCATCTAAAGAACATATTGGCGGGGTAAATGCATCGATTTTGTACCGAATTAGAAAAATTCCATACTAACTTTGAGCTTCAATATCTTCTGAACCAGTAATTTCCTTGGTATGGTGCCGAAGTAGAAAATATTCGTAGTGATTGGTACAACATGGGATTTTAGTTTTCGTTAAGGGTCTTTTTACACCCTGTATGTTTGTATGTTCCACCGTAGCGCTTAAACTACTGAACCGATTTCAATGAATGGGGTATCAATAGATTCGTAGTAATGGCCCGGATGACATAGGCTATATACATTTAATCTTAATTCTCTATTACGCAATAAATACCTCAGATTCCAACCTCGAAAAAAAAATTTGTGAGATAATCATTACATGTTTGGTATCAAAAGAAATGTATTAGTGAGCATATTACAAATATGTACATATATTATACTGCTTGAGTCAAAGTATAAGCACAGATAAGTATTAAGTGTGCTGGTACTTTCAATTCGCGCGGTTCAGATGGTTTGAGTTATTCAGACCTATTTACCTACTCGTTTCGGTACCTAAATGACGAACTAACGTTACCTTAGAACAACACTGGATTATAGTAATATATTTATTACACAAAAAATACCTATTTATTCAAGTAAATCGATCACTGTTAAATAATAATAATGTTTTTCTTTAAGTAGGTAGATAGGTACCCTACCTAATAGTAACTGCCTAAATTCTCATTTAAATTTCATTACAATAAATGCAAAAAAACAGTGTAGAAACACATTCTATAAAACACTTTCTTTTACTATAACAATTAATGTTGAAGCTGCAAACCTATTATTTTGCGTCAATAGACATCTATTGACACTAATTATTGAAAATGTTATTGAAAATGTTTTTTTTAATTAGTCACTAGATGGCACCTGTAAAAAAATTAAAGGTGTGGTGTTAAGATTTTCCACATAGGTTTGACGTTTTGATATGAGCATGCAGTACGCTTTGGATGTACGGTTCTTTCGCAGGTGGCCGATCAAGTGTGCCATATTTGTAAACAAATGCGTAAGGCGCAATGCTGCATATTACCTGAGGATTGTCCAGAAAGTTTTGTGTCTTGCAGTAGATGTTATTCCAGTCTCATCAAAAACAAGATTCCAACTACCGCGTACTGGAATAATATGAATGTGGCTACAATTCCCGAAGAACTCAAAATTCTTAGTGAAATGGAGCTCCGACTAATACCTATCAAGGATCAGACCATTTTTAAAAATCGTCAAACTGGGCGGCCGCTTTGGCCAGAAAGGGTTTAGGGGTCAAGCTGTTTTATTTTCGCAACAAGTTGAAGAGTTGGCTGAGCAGTTACCGTTGTCATTCCAGCATAGTGGTTTAACCGTTTTAGTAGAAAAACTTGATAACGTGGACACAACAAAACAGTATGAAGTAAATTTAAAAAACATAAGAGATGCTTTGAATTGGTTACAAACAAAACAAACAATCACTTATATGCTAATGTCATAATTAATTTCAGTCATTTGACATACGAAATAAATCGTAATGTAGTGGAAATCTCTGCAATCATTCAGAACGAGAATACTATCGAGAATCATTACCAAGAAATACCTAAACTCATGTCCAATCCTGTTTATACTCAGAGGCTTTTTCCATCAAGGCAGTGATATTTTCAGCTCAAGAAGCAGAGGCAAACAATGCACGGCTAATGCTACAGCAGCAATTTATATTATTATACATATTCTTCTTCATATCTTTTGCAGGGCTGGAAATCCTCGGATATTGACCGGGTGCTTATGTTTGGTGACAAATATTACAAACGTTGCTTTCAAAATCTAGATATACATCCGGATTATCTAGCCACTGATGAGTTGCTACCTTGTATAACAATTGCCGATAAGAGTTATAACTTAGATATTGGAATAGACGCTGCTGTAGGTTTGGTTAATACTTCGAGAACCATACTTAGTGGATATTTCAGAAGTATCGAGACTGGACTTGAAAATTTGTTCCAGAGGCCAGGAGTTACATCTTGCATTGTCACTTGCAATGAAATATCAGTAGCAGTAATAGTACAAAATGATTTTTTTTATTTATTTGACTCGCACTCCCGAGGTCAGAAGGCCGCATTGCGCCTAGTGCTGGTCGAGCAATGGTTATGATTTTTCCCACACTAAGCACACTAGTGTTTGTTCTAGGAGTTTTGTTCTAGGAGTTATTGCTAGAAGAGAGCTTCAATTTTCTCTCACCACCGTCAATTCACAGTTGGTGGGACAAACTGATGAATCACACGATGTCGAGTTAGTGTCACCATCTGAGGATTTAAGAAGATTCGAGGAAGATCAATTGAATATGCCCAATTTGCCTGGATATGATGACGTAACAATTAGCACGACTCTTTTAATGCCAATTGATGTTTCAATACCGGACATTGCAGAGGTAATATGTCAAAATATTAATGATAATGATAATACTATTGACTGTGCACAAATTACAAGGGTACACCCTAGAAAAGGCTGTGGTAGACGTTGGAAAACGTATTTTCACTAAAGGCCAAGTTTACGTAGCATTGAGCAGAGTAAAAACACTAGAGGGCTTATACATATTAAGTGACTTGGATCCGCAGAAACTCTTATGTCACCCCCACGATAATGCGTCTTTACCGGAATTGGAGCGACTTAGAAGTCTTGACTCTGCTCAATAACAAGACACCTATTAGTGACAATGAGTTAAAAGACTATAAGAAGTGGGCAAATTGTAAATATTTATAAATAATTGTAAATATTTTTAAATAATATTATACAAATATATACAAATTCGACACAAAGCCACCAAACATATTTTCTTTCTTCTTTGCTCCTTAAAATGTGACAATATATATGTCACCGGTAGATAACAAGATCCGCAAGTTAAACTTACGGATAGGTTAGGTTAGTTTATGAATATCCAAGGCAATTTATAAATTTGCGGTTCTCGTTATTTGCCGGTGACATATATTATATTGAACAGTTAGTTTACATGTCCCATCGCGATACGGAAAAATATTAAATAAAAAAATAAGTTTAAAAACTAAAACCCGACTACGTCAAAATGGGGTCTTAATAGAACGAAACAAGAAAATAGCTCATTCAGAGATACAAATCCAGAAAAGTATAAGTACAGAAATGCTCAAGCTAGAGTCGTGGTCGCACCTATTGTATACCCATTGTGTATACCTATTGTGGATGCCAGGAACACTCATCTCCATTAAACAAACATCGCAGGTACCTACATGTACACTAGTATAAAATAAAATAGGTGCGACCACGCCTCTAGCTTGAGCATTTCTGTACTTATACTTTTCTGGATTTGTATCTCTGAATGAGCTATTTTCTTGTTTCGTTCTATTAAGACCCCATTTTGACGTAGTCGGGTTTTAGTTTTTAAACTTATTTTTTTATGAAACGAAAGGCTAGTGAAAAGTAATATATTTCTTACTTTCTTGTATCAGTGCTCCACAGAGAAGTAATAACGCCGTCTAGAACATTCTTCATATTTATCGTCTTTGGGGCGAAGAAGTCATCGGCTGGAAGCGAAACAAAATATATTAAATGAGTACTGCCGCGACCACGACCGCTGCAAGTTGGTCGAAACGACGGAAAATACCGTTGTATTATTGCCCTAGATATCTTACCTAGCGCGAGTAGGTACTAAAAAAACTTGTATAACATTATACAAATTTCGAAATTTTAAAATCGCTTAAAATTTGGCCGGTAATAGGCGGTAAACGAGCAGACGGATCGCCGGATGGTAAGCGAATACCGTCGCCCATGGACACACGCAAAACCAAAGTGCCGCCCTTAACGATGTGAAGAAGTATAGTAGGAGGAGTGGGATAACTGGGATAAGTGAGAAAGAAAATAGGATAGGGTCTTTGCCTCTCTCAATCACCGAACGAAACACAACCAATGATATTACAAGAAAGAGGTAGATACGTAACCTACGTAGTAATCAATCCGTAGAAACGGTACACTAACGCACACATCGATAACTCCATATTTTATTTTATTTTCGGTTGACAAGATGTGTCAGTTTCACTTTGACGCCGGCTCGCGACTTCACACACACATATGTCACACTTGCCAACTGGCTTATGTTTAGCGTCCTGCTTCTGGTACGCCTATAACATATCTATTCATTTTACGTTTGTAACATCATTGAACACAACAAAACAGTACCTATAGGTAATTGGACACGAAGAGTTAAGAATCTGGCTCAGGGGCATACCATATGAGAGCCTATATCCAATTAAATACTTAGATACTTACTTCCTGTATAGTGCTGTTCGAAGTTTCTAGCTAGACCCATCTCAGCATGCGTAGCCGGCACTATGTGGACGTTTAGTACTTCTGGAGTGATGGCAGGACATGACTTGAACAGAGAATATTTATTATTGGTGAAATGGTGACATAGTCTATTGGAGAGACTTACAGACTGCTAAGCACAAGTTCTCAAGTTCAAACCCAGTGTGTACACTACTGACCTTTGAACAGGGCCGAGCCGTCACTATGTGCAATGTGCGCGGCGCACACAGGCGCCAGGATGACAGAGGCGCCGCGCGCCGAGATATGCGTTAATTATAACAGTTATTTTCGAAAAAGGATGACAAAAAGGCGCTTCCCAGATTTCGCACACAGGCGCAGTGGCGTAGGTAGGCGTTGGCGGTCCGCCCCGAGTGCCACCCATCCAAAAAAAGGGGTGAAGGAGTGAACTCAACTTTAAACTTTATGAACAATGTAACTACAAAATATTGAACGACATCGAGACTGCACGGTTGGCGTAGTGGTTTAAGCGGCCGCCACAGGATTTATTCCTAGTGCAGGAGTTGTCTTTTAAAAAACAAAAACAAAAAAAATACAATTGTTAGAAAGTCATCCGCCAACTTCCGGGTGCCACCCAAGCTAGCCTAAGCCACTGCACAGGCCCTTCACAGATTTCGTACACAGGCGCTGCATTGGGTCGGCGCGGCCCTGCCTATGAAGTCTTTCGAGCGACTTAGCGTATTAAATTGTTAATGACCGCTTGCTTAACTGTGAAGGAAAACATCGTGAGGAAACCTACATGTCCGAGAGTTCTCCATAATGTTCTCGAAAGTCATGTGAAGTCTGCCAACCCGCACTTGGCAAGAGTAGTGGATTTTGTTTTTTAGGACAGGGCATGATGATAATTTTGGATACTTATAGATTTACTAACGTAAATTGATTTTTAAGCTTTAAATAGAGGACACCCTATTTACTTACTATAGGTATCACCGACAATATGGCAGCCCACCTGCTCCTCGACTGCCCTGCCCTGAGGTCGCACAGTATAGGCAGCAGTACCTGACCAGATACAGAACCCTAGGGAAGCAATGGGCCACATCAAGAGTCTGCTGGCCTTCCTCGAAGAGCTGGGGTGGCTCAAATGACAACACCATTCCCACCCGCACGCAAAATACACGCCAAGTCGTGGAGTTGCGGAAACAGCCCGTGCTACCAAGTACCAAGAAGAGGAGACCATAGAGGGGCACTCTATGGTCTCCAAGGAACATACATGCCAAATATCAGCTTCTTAGGCTTAATAGTTTTGGCAATAGCTTGTCTGTTAGGCAGTCAGTAGCGCAAGAATCTTATACCAATATATAAAGTGAAGAGTTTGCTTGTTTGGTTGAACGCACTAATCTCAGGAACTACTGGTCCGATTTGAAAAATTATTTCAGTGTTAGATAGCCCATTTATTGAGGAAGGCTGTAAGCTATATAACATCACGCTATTAGCGACGGGAGCGGAGCAGTAGCCTTAAATAACGCGGGTGTTACCGCAGGCATCCTCTAGTTTTATATATACAGAAGATGACAAAACATACATTCTGTACATAATAACAAAGACCGTTGAATATGTAAAACATAATTCAAATAGCAAGTTATCATGCCAAGGTGTCAGCAGCTTAGCATAATGACATTAGCACAAACTTTTGAGTAACGCTTGCAATGCATTTTTCCTTATCAAATTTCAAAAACATATAAAGGTGAAAGTTGTCATGAAGATCTTTGACAGTCGTTACTGGGCGTCAGTACCTTCTAAATAGACAGACACTAGTCTAAACCATGGAATATCGCTATCCCTTTGGGTTGCGGAGGTCAGACAGGCAGTCGCTCTGTGGAAAAGCTAATATTCAGCCAAATCCGGTTAGACTAGTAAGCGGACCCCAGATTGAAACTAGGATAACGCTAAGAGAAAGAAGAAAGAAGAATAAAGGTGAAAGTTGTATCTTAATATATACTATACATAAAAATACTGTAAATTTTTATATAGATGAGCAAAGAAAATTCTCTTTAACCAGTTATTAGAAAAATAAAAATAAGCATAGGCATGAAAGTAGAATTAACGCCGTTGAGATGCGATCACTGCGTAGTATGTGTGGGGGGAGACTGATCGATAGAATTCCGAATGTAACTATACAAGAGAACAGTGGTCTGAAAGAAGATGTCATGACTAGGATTGAGAAAGGAATGCTAAAGTGGTTTTGACACGTGGAGCGAATGAGTGAAGAAAGAATGAAGAATCAGATTTATAAGGCAAATGTGTGTGGGCAAGTCGGTCGCGGCAGACCTCGTCGGACATTCCTCGATCAAATTGCGGACGTCCTAAATAACGGCAAGGTCCGAAGTACCCGAAACCGGCCAGCATGTATGAAAAGCGTAATGAGTGTAGAGGAAACGCGTGAGGTTTGTAAGGATTGGAGCAAGTGGCGTCCCGTTGTCTCTGCCTACCCCGACGGGAAAAAGGCGTGAGTATATGTATGTATGTATGTAAAAATAAACATTCTTGGAGCAGTAACCCTATTGACGGCCGGTTGGCGTACCGGGAGTGTAAGCGACTGCTACGTGGAAGATCGGGGGTTCGATTCCCGCTCAAGTCAAACATTTGTGTGCGTGAACATGGATGTTTGTCTTGGTCTGGTTGTTTGTATTACATATATTTTTGTATTTACAAAAAAAAAGTATATAAGTATGTTTATCCATTATCTAGTACCTACCCATAGTAGCTACAAGTTTTTTTTTTTATGGTATTAGGCGGCAAACGAGCAGACGGATCGCCTGATGGTAAGCAATTACCGCCGCCCATGGACACAAGTAACACCACAGGAGTCACATGTGCGTTGCCGCCCCTTGGGGTTGGGAAAAGGGATAGGATGAGGTATGGGATGAGGGAGAAGGAATAGGGGATAGGGCCTCCGGCACTCTCACTCACCGAACGAAACGCAACAGTTTAGGTACTGTTACTTTACGTCGATTTTCTGTGAGAGAGTAGTACTTCCCCGGTCGAGCCGGCCCATTCCTGCTGAAATCAGCAAGGCTCTACTACCATTTAGCTAGCTTAGTAGCTCTGCTTAGTTTGGGACTAGATGGTGTTGTGTGAATGTGGTAGAATATTATTAAATTATTATTATTATTCAACTAGCTACAATTCGGTCGTCGTCAATAGCTTTCGGTTTCCCTTTGATGGTATAAAAGAATTTGTCTTAATTATTTATTTTTGAACGAGAAGGCAGTAGGAAATGCAATCTCGATCTCGCGAGATCTCGGCCTTTTTTAGCAAGATTAATCTCGGTCGAAAAATGAGCGAGATCTCGCGAGATTTACGAGATTGCACTCGAGCATAAAAACGTTTTATTAGAAGCGCGAACTGACTCGGATGGAGTTGCAATCCGTTGGTATCGGCATTATAAAAACATGAAATGAATTTATACGAGTCCGGGGGGTTAAAAGGCAAACTTTAGCAGTTCGTGGATGTCTGCCTGAGAACTGCCAGAATTTCATTTAGCGTTGAATCCGAAAGGGCCTTCTCTGCGGCTGGCCCACAGAAAAGGAAGCCGTTTAGCAGACGATTCTTTGGACATTTTGTGCTTCTGAAGGAGCTACTTCGTACTAAGGCTTGTGATTTGAACTGAACCAATCTTTCCTATGATTGATATATATTGTTAATTAGGATCTGTAATTTCTTAAAGTCTGTCTTATTAGTATATTTTGTTAATTAATCTGTAATAATCTAAAAGGTCTACTGAGTAGATATAGTTTTATTTACCTAATTGATAATAATACCTCAGTTTAGTAACATAGATTTTTTTGACCTCTCGTTGATTTGTTTGTTATAAAAGAAATGTTTTATTACTAAAATATTTTTGTTGCTGTTGCTGTTGCTTTCCTTTCTTATTAGACAGATAAGTCGGTAAAAGTTTACTTCATAAAACTTTATTAAAAATGTATAGACAGATAGGTACCTAGGTAGGTACGTCAAACAATGTTTGAAGCATAAAAGTCTATTGAAAAATTCGTGATAAATAATGTTTCCTATAATACTTAAAATGGTTATTATTTTTGTTCTAATTAATCAAATATTGCGATTATTTACAAAAAAAAACATCCATATTGCCAATCTCGCGAGATCTCGAAATTGGCGACATCTCGCGAGATTGCCTTCATAATCTCGCGAGATTGCCTTCATAATCTCGCGAGATCTCGCTTGAGCCCAAATCTCGCGAGATTTGCATTCCCTAGAAGACAGGACAGGCTCTTCTCAAAGGAGGTGAAATGTCCAGAATTTTGTTGCAAAATACCGAAAGCTATCGCGAAAATATCGAACAGTAGATCGGGAATAGAGAGTTGAATGAAATTTTATTTTTTTATTTATTTATTCATTTAAACACTAAAAAATATTTGTTTATTTATTTATTAAATATTATACTCACCATATATCCACAAGCCTCTCCATACTCAACTATGGGGGTCAGCAGGTCTTTTGTCACCTCATCCACACACACAACTCTTTGTATAAACAAATATATCACTAGAATGTTTAACATATCGTCTTTTTGACCAATAATTGTCCAATTTTACCAACACAGACTGATTTATGACTAATAAGGGTTGAGCTACACCTATCAACACCGCATCGCACTTTCCTTTGCTTCTATCCTTTTCTGTCACTTAGGACCGTCATTTACTAGAGCGAGAAAGAGGGAGGGAACGCGTCAGCACGCCGCGGAATTAAACTAATAACTTTATAATTGACTAGACTACGCTCGCAGTTTCACCTGTGTCCATTATCCCACCAAAAGACGGCCAATGTGTAATTCTGATCTACCTATATTACTACAAAGTTTTATGAAAATCTGTTCAGCACTTCTTGCATATTAGAGTAACAAAAATTCAAACATCTATCCGTCCCCAAAAACTTTCGCATTCATTTTAGTAGACTTACTAGTTATGAATAACTAGAGGACGCCAGCAGCTACGCCTGCATTTTTTTAAATTTACCCGTTTTGGCCGATCCCGTGGGAATTTCGGGAAATCCCTTCTTAGTGCAAGCCTACGGTCCCCAAGGAATATACCTACATGCCAAATTTCAGCTTCCTGCGCCCAATAGTTTCGGCTGTAGCGTGTCTGTCAGTCAGTCAGTAACGCAAGGATTTTATATATTAAGATAATAGACTAGTAAGACTAAGACAGAAAATACCTTTTTTTTACGTGGGAAAACTCTTTTGCGAGTGCCTCACCGCGAGGCGGGCAGAGAGGGTATGTCGGACTCCCCGGGACGGAAGCCAGATTTACCGACTAAAACCACCACGATCGCCGCCTCAGCGCTCAAAAGAATGGGACACAGGGAACGCGGGTGTGCTGCTCCTGGGTCCCGTTACGCTTGTCCCGTAGTAGGGCTCAGTCTCTGGAAGGGCTAGGTTGATAGTGTCTTCCCTTCGCTACCTCGTATTGTGCGAGTGCAGTGGTCCGTCGGCTATCCGAGACCTCTGTCTTCTCGGGGTCGTTTTTGGTCCCAAGGAAGAGTCAGGCTAGCGGCCATTGCCACCGCTGCGACGCCGCCTGTGTCTGCGAGCGGGATCGGCTCTCTCGCGATCCCGCTCGGCGGCCTCCTTCTGGAGCAAGACCGCTTCACAGAAGGAGACCGCAGCGTCCCACCGGAAAGACAGAGAATACCTAGTAGTAACACATAAACCATACAATAAAAAAATGCATTACGGGAAAATGTATTGCAAGTTAAATAGCAAGGTTTGGTCGTGGCCCGTATTAAGAGTAATAGGTAATAGTCTGACCAACTTTGTAGTTCACGACTAAACTGAATTTTGTCACTCTTTCACTCAAAATTACCGAACGGTTTTTGACGAAACTTTGCAGGAATATAGCATAAAAACCAGAGAAGCATATAAGCTACATTTAATTGCGAACTGACATCCACGCAAACGCAGTCTCGGGATCTCTTACACTCAAAAATTACCGAACAGATTTTGACGAAACTTTGCAGTTTTGACGTTCATAAGCGTCACCTTGTGACCTAGATGAATAAATAATTTTGACTTTCACTTAATATAGCTTATTTAACAGACAAACACATAGGTTTTCTTTTACCAAGAACTGACTTTTACGCTAGTCCCTTTTTACACTTGATATGATTTCACCGCAGAGTACTACGGTACTGGACGTAACGTTATAAATAATTATGTTCATTATATTGAATGTGTTGTTTATTTATTTAAATACTATTGTGACATCCGACCCTGCTTGTTTATATATGTGTTGAGAGTATGTAAACATTGCATGAGATTGTATAGATTGGGATGTCCCGGTTTATCTTTCAAGTATGTTATAAAGATGATTCACAATAGGTACACTGTGCGGAGACGGGCCGGGGACCGTTTCGTCTCCACTGTGCACCGTCCGGGCTAGTAATTTATGCTATACTGGGCTGTTCCCGAGAATTCATTGCACAGCCCTGTCTGTCTTTTTTTAATGCAATACTAGTCGACGACAGCGGCTTCGAACGCACATATTTTCGAATTTCCCGTTTTGCCCGATCCCGTAGGAATTTCGGGAAATCCCGTCTTAGTGCACCCTTACGGTCCCCAAGGAACATACATGCTAAATTTCAGCTTCTTGCGCCGTGTTGTTTCGGCTGTAGCATGTCTGTCAGTCAGTCAGTAACGCAAGGATTTTATATAAACAGATTAGGCGGCAAACGAGCAGACGGATCGCCTGATGGTAAGCAATTACCGCCGCCCATGGACACGAGCAACACCACAGGAGTCACAAGTGCGTTGCCGCCTCTTGGGGTTGGTAAAAGGGATAGGAGGAGAATGGGATGAGGGAGAAGGAATAGGAGATAGGCCTCCGGCACTCTCACTCACCGAACGAAACGCAACAGTTTGGATACTGTTACTTTACGTCGATTTTCTGTGAGAGGGTAGTACTTCCCCGGTCGAGCCGGCCCATTCGTGCTGAAATCAGCAAGGCTCTACTACCTGTCTGTATAGTAGGAGAGCTGGCATCAATGTAGGGTATGTATTTGAGGCAAGCTGAAATCTTGCCTCATACCGATTCTATTATACCCCAACACGGAACTACAGACCTGGCTGGCGAGTAGCGGGGCTATAGAAAATTAATTATATTATTTTTAAATTTCTAAAGATGTATTTGAGGCAACGTGCAATTTTTAAATGTTGTAGTTTAATGTACCCTAAACAGAAGAGCATGCATGAGAAACTTGATGGAAGTGAATGAAGCAATCTGAGAGATATGTCAGTATCGTTGCAAATGGCGTTCCGTAGTCTCTGCTTACCCCTCCGGGAAACAGGCGTGAGTCTTTGTATGTATGTATGTAGTTTAATGTTTAAAGATTAAAAAACAACATAAGCCAGAATATTTAGTCGGGGCTTTAACATTGCCAGGCGTTTTTTATATAGGTTTGCAAAATATTTTTACATACGCCTGGCAATGTTAAAGCCCCGACTAAATCTTCCGGCTATTATGTGCTTACCAACCTCACACTTCCTCTACAGTCATTACTCTTACGGCCCGGTCACGAGATCGGTCTAAGCGGCGTGCGGCGCAACAGGGACGATGTACATGGCGCGTTTACTCTGAGGCGGCCGCGCGCCGCGTTACAGTAAATGCGCTATGTACATCGAATACGCTCGCAGCTGCCGCCCGCCGCTGTAGGCCGTGTGCTCACTGGATACGGTTTAGTAGGGATTGTGTCAAACAATTTTTCGCTACAGGTATATCGTCAACTGCCCAACGGGCGGCTAGTAACCACGCTCATTTTACATCGTGTTGGGTAGGGCTTGTAATTTCTCGAGATTTTCTATTTCCCGAGGCACGAGTATTCTCGACCTGGATTGTCGAGGTTCCCGAGTGTGTCGAGAAATTCAATTGTTTTATTAAAACTCGAAGATTGTTTCAGAGTTCTCGAGCACTTTTTTCCCCGTCTCGAGAAAGAGAAATTTCTCGGGTATTCCCGCCTCGAGAATTCTCGAAGAAAAACCCTAGTGTTGGGGCTGGGCTGAGCCGGGAAACAATATCGACCAACATTACGATGCCATGCTTCAACCGTGCACCAATCGTGACATGGCCTAACATTAATTACTATACTGTTAGAGTTGAACGGAAGCAGTGATGGGCGTGGCTAACCCCACCGCCACAACGTCATCGCAGAGGGAAGGATAGCGGCGCGCGCGGCGCGCGCCTCGTCAGTTCAGTTCGTTTCGGGCACGCGCAGCGTTCACTAGTTAGGCGGAACTCTTGTCGGTTGACTGTAGAAATTGTTATATACCGTGTTTAAATTGTTTGAATAACTTTATTCTGATTTAATTGTGATTAAATATAATTCTGTCGTTTTGCTGATAGTTTTTTTTAAGTAAGATATAAACCTAGCGACAATATCAGAAGTGGGATAGGACTCAGTTAGTCCTATCCACTCTTGGTAGTCCTGGCAACACAGTCAATTTTCAAGTTTTTGAAAAATGTCCGGTAGACGTACAACTAGGAGTAATGCGGGTAGAAGTGAAGTGACGGATCTCCGCGATCAACTCGAAGTAATTCTGGCTCGTATAACTGCATTAGAAAACGTTACTAGTGTGAACGCTGCACGCGATACAGTGCCGTCGGTTTTGCCTTCTTCCGGTGCTGTGGTGGCCACGGGTGCCAGTGTGAGTACTGTCGGTCCGCCGTCGCCGCCTCCGCCGCCGGAGTCTCATACGAGCGCTGGCACCGCAGTGACCGCAACGTCGAGCTTCGATGCTACGGACAGGATCATCGGAGCGTTAAGTGCTTTGTCAAAAGTAAGATCAAACCATTTTTATATCTCTAATTTTGACCCGAGTGTGAACGATATCGATTCGTGGTGCGAGGAAGTCGATAGGGCTCGCGACATAAATGGGTGGGATGATAATGAGTGTTTGTCCAGGATCGCTAATTGTCTCAAAGGTGACGCCAAGTCTTGGCTTAAAGAGTGGGTTACAAATGATCGTAGCTGGACAAACTTCAAAATAGAATTTAAGCCCTTGTGTGCGAGACGAATCGATACCGCGAGCATCCTGTACGATGTGATGAGCACGAACTCAGACCGTTATCCCACATACGCCGATTATGCGAGGCGTTCTTTACTACGTCTGAATATTGTCAAAGGATTGAGCGATGAATTGATAGTTTCAATTATTATACGTGGCATAACGGACCCTCAGATTCGTGCAGTTGCAACTAATTCAAAGCTATCGCCGAAAGACTTGGTAGAATTCTTTTCTATTTATGTAAATTCAAAGCACTCCCATGATTCTGTGCGTGACGCGCGTGTCAATCAAAGTCAGAGAAAAAGACCGTTTACTCGTAATAGTGGTTCTAGAAGCGTGAAATGTTATTCTTGCGGCAAATTAGGTCACCGATCAGACTCGTGTTCTAAGCGTACTAGAAATAATAATTCCACAAATTTGGATAGCGTAGACACACCTAGTACGTCATCTAGTAAGCCTGGCGGTTATAGTGCACAAAAAGCGTCGTGTTCCTTCTGCAAAAAACTAGGTCATGATGTAAGCGAATGCTTTGCCAAACAACGTTCCGAAGCGCGTAAAGAAAAAGTTAACTTTTGCCGCGAACTAACTGGAAGGTCGATTGATAACGATGTTGTCACTGCCGTCATACAGGGTGTGCCTACTGACGTGTTGATAGACAGTGGGTCTCGCGTCTCTTTGATATCCGCAACAATGCTTAAATATTTTAAATGTCATCAAATACCTACTTATCAACTTTTGCGAGGTATTGGTAGCCAAAATATAGAGTCCACTAGTTACGTCACTTTAGTCGCCGAATTTGATGATATATCGTTAGAAATAGATTTTCTCGTTGTACCCGCATCCTGTATGAATGTGCCTGTTATCATTGGAACGGATGTCTTAAATCGGGAAGGCGTTGCGTATATACGAGTTAATAAACAACAACGTTTGACGCGTGTCGACAAGTCTACTCGCGCGAACAGTGTGTTTCATGTCCAGCTGGATGAGCAAATTTCTATCAACACACCGCTTAAGGGTACCCAGCGTGAAAAACTTTTGGCTATCATAGCAGAGTTCAAAGACAACCTAATAATTGGTACTGCCGTGTCGACCGTCAATACCGGTAGTATGCACATCGAGCTGACAAGCAACACACCAGTTCACTATAGACCATATAAACTTTCTCTCGATGAGAAGATTAGGGTGCGCGAAATTATTAAGGATTTGTTGGAGAAAAATATAATCCGAGAATCGGAGTCACCTTACGCTAGTCCCATTATCCTCGTCAAAAAGAAAGACGGTTCTGACCGCATGTGCGTGGACTACCGTGCATTAAATTCTATTACGGTAAGGGATCGTTATCCATTGCCTCTTATAGAAGATCACATCGACAGACTTGGCAAGCATAAATACTTCACCTGTATCGATATGGCAACTGGATTTCACCAAATCCAGATTCATAACGATTCCATACCGAAAACCGGCTTCGTTACGCCTGAGGGGCACTATGAATACTTAAAAATGCCGTACGGACTTACGAATGCCCCTATCGTATACCAGCGGATTATATCAAAAACGCTTAGATCCTTGATAGATTCGGGCAAGGTACTAGTATATGTCGATGACGTCTGCATACTGTCAAATTCGGTGGATGATGCTCTGACAGATTTACGCGAAGTTATGTTGACGTTAACGGCCGCTGGATTTTCAGTTAATTTAAAGAAAAGCACATTTGTGGCTACAGAGGTAGAGTATTTGGGTCGTAAGATCAGTCAAGGTCAGGTTAGGCCGAGTGACAGAAAGGTGCAAGCCTTAGTCTGTTCACCTGTACCCACAAATGTGAAACAAGTTCGGCAGTTATTAGGATTGGCTGGTTACTTTCGCCGTTATATTGCCGGATACGCTTCTAAAACCGCGCCTATTGCTCGACTTACGCGCAGTGGAGTCCCGTTTGTGTGGACTGAGGAACAGGAATCAGCCCGTAAATATTTGATTGATTGCATGACTAATGAGCCAGTGTTGGCAATATTTGACCCCACTTTGCCCACGGAGCTTCACACGGACGCGAGTTCCATTGGATACGGTGCCGTGTTAATCCAAGAGCATCCCAATAAGAAGCGTCGCGTAATAGCGTACTTTAGTAAGACTACGCAGGGTGCGGAGCCTCGTTACCACTCATACGAACTGGAAACCCTAGCAGTTATCAAATCACTTCAACACTTCCGACAGTATTTGATAGGAATTAAATTTAAAATAGTTACTGACTGCAACGCTCTTAAACTCACCGAACGTAAGAAGGACCTCCTTCCTCGCGTTGCGCGTTGGTGGATGTATATGCAGGATTTCCAGTTCACAATCGAATACCGTAAAGGTTCCCAAATGTCCCATGCTGACTATCTCAGCAGGAATCCTATTGATGTTCTTACTGTTGATAAGCCAAAGAGCTGGGCACAGATAGCACAATCCGCTGACGAAGAGACTCGTATTTTAATAGATAGGCTTAATAATAATGAAATCGACCAGTCTCGTTATGTAGTACGTAACGACTTATTGTATTACAAATACACTCCCACTGGCCAAGAACCTAGGTTATTATGTTTCATACCTAAGGGACACAGGCTTAGCTTACTCCGTATATTTCACGATCAACATGATCACATTGGCTTCGATAAAACAATAGATTTAATACTACGACATTTTTGGTTCCCCGGGCTACGAAGTTTTGTTAGAAAGTATATAGGGCATTGTCTTACATGTATTTCATCAAAAAGAGTACCAAGAGCCCCACACCAACCAATATCATCATGGGTTAAACCAGATTCCCCTTTCAACACCATTCATGTGGATATCCTAGGTGTTCTTCCTGAATCAAATAGTTTTAAGTTTGTTTTCATTGTTGTCGATGCTTACTCAAAATTTTGTTTACTGTATGCAATCAACCGACAAGATTCTGACGAAGTGATTCGTGTTATGAAGAATGCGCTCTCTTTATTTGGGGCGCCTAAATTAATTGTATGTGACCGTGGGCGTGCCTTCGAAAGTACTCCTTTTCGTAATTGGGCATCTAACATAGGCAGTGAAATCCACTTTATTACACCTGAAATGCACGGTGAAAATGGACAAGTCGAGCGCTATTGTCGAACGGTACTGAACATGATAAGGGTTGAAGCCGATAATAAAAACAGCAGCTGGTCCGAGTCACTCTGGAAGATACAACTAGTCCTAAACTGTACTAAGCATAAGACGACAAATACATCGCCGATGCAACTTCTCATTGGTATCGATGGAACAACGCCTGTAATTAGATCCCTTATTCGAGACGTCGCCCTTGATAACCCAAGTCCAAATCGTGAGGCTCTAAGGGAATTAAGTCGACAAATGGCATCCGAACGTCTGGCGAAAAATAAGGAGACACAAGACGCATATGTGAACAAACACCGAAAAGTCACCCGATGTTTCAAAGTAAACGACTTGGTATTTGTCGCTAAAGCTGCTCAGATCACTGGCAAATTGGACGCTGGCATGCGTGGCCCATACCGCGTCATAAAAGTGTTACCTCATGATCGCTATGAGTTGCAGTTGCTCGGAGGTTCCTACGGAAAAACAACACGTGCTGCCGCTGAATATATGGTGGCGTGGCGTGGCGAGTGGTCGCCCGAGTCCTGCGCAGCATTCTTTAACAGTTAGTTGAACTGTTTTCTTTATATTTTGTTCGCGGGCATTGCATAGTAACTACCTAGTTATTATGTAACGTCACGAATGTAATGTTAAGCTTAACTGCTAGATAATACCGATATGTTAACTGAGTCATATCGAGGTTACGGTTGTCATGATAACTTGGCCATGACAAACGTCTCTAGTGTAGCAGATATGTTAACTGTGTCATATCATGCTGGTGCCTACATGTTAACTGGGTCATGTAAGTTAGTGATACCGATATGTTAACTGTGTCATATCGTGGTGGTGCTTACATGTCAACTGGGTCATGTAAGTTGGTGATACCGATATGTTAACTGGGTCATATCGATGATCAGGTCGGCATGTTAACTTGGCCATGCCAACCTCACTATACTCTGACACAACACACATTGACATGATAACTTGTCCATGTCAGTTGACACAAATAACTTAGCTCAACAATTGACACTGCACAGATACACACCGGAATGCTACATGAACACATTGCTTGTAGACTAACTTATGTGTCGTCGAATTAAATGCTTTATTTGGTTAATAACACCAGACTATAACTGGTCTATTTACAGCTGATGCCGACGATGACTTCGATGCATCTATGGGACCTTCCACGTCGGCTTGCGCGGTACCTGGAGCCAACACACAGCAGGTGAACGTGGACGTTCACGTGTCAGGAGAGGCCGTGTTAGAGTTGAACGGAAGCAGTGATGGGCGTGGCTAACCCCACCGCCACAACGTCATCGCAGAGGGAAGGATAGCGGCGCGCGCGGCGCGCGCCTCGTCAGTTCAGTTCGTTTCGGGCACGCGCAGCGTTCACTAGTTAGGCGGAACTCTTGTCGGTTGACTGTAGAAATTGTTATATACCGTGTTTAAATTGTTTGAATAACTTTATTCTGATTTAATTGTGATTAAATATAATTCTGTCGTTTTGCTGATAGTTTTTTTTAAGTAAGATATAAACCTAGCGACAATAATACTATACTATTTAACATTAACGGCATAGAAAGTATAATAAATTAAATAAACATATTAGGAAACTCATTCTTAGTCTAAAGCAATATAGGAAAACTAAGATAATATCTCAGCAATATAAATGTTTAGTTTTTGAGCGTTCAGATTTGTTAATGGAGTTAGACAAATACAATGCAGAGTTGATTAATGGCAAAATGTTATATGACAAACATACTAGGGATCTTAAAAGTCAAATTAGTTCCCTACAATCTCAAATAAGTAGAATGAACACGCAATATGAAAATGAGGTTCAGGAGTATATTAGGAAATATGATGAGATTGCACAAGTGGGGAGACAAAATTTAGAATATGTAAAGGCCTTAACAAATACTAATAGTTGTTTGAATATCATAAAACCAACTTTACCCACTTGTGAGTCCCAGATTATTTGCGATAGTGATAAAAGTACTTGTTCAGAGAATAATAGAACAGGTAAGTCTTCTTTAGGTAAGAATTCTGGCACAAATAAAGTTTATATATTCTCAGATAGGCTTGGTGTAGGTTTAGGTAGTTTAATAAATTGTGAGCTGACACAACAAAATACTATCAATTATTGTTATCCAGGGTCTTCGTTTACATATCTAATTAAAACATTAAATACAACAATATTTGATAGGCAGTCTACAATAATTATCACATATGGTGATAGCCCAACGGTGACTAAAAAGGATATATTTAATTTGACAGAAGTTATGTTATCGCTTCATAGCAAATTTGAATGCAAATTTATAACTCTTGCTTTGCCTTATTCTTATAGCTTAAATGAAACAATGAATAGTTATATTCATGAACTCAACTTGTGCTTATACAATTTGACATGGCAATATAAAGATTTTATTTTATTATTTGACATTAATAAATTTATTAGTAATTTTACATTGACCAAAGATACTATGTATCTGCCACTATTTTATAGAAGACAAGTTGCTAAATTATTAGCATTTAATTTACAAAATGACACAGGTACATGTAGGGTATCCAAGAATTTAGCTTCTGTAAATAGTTCCTATCTTAATAATTCTTCTATTGAATATACTGACACAAGTTCTTTAAACTTAAGACTAGGACAAAGGGTAGACAAATTCAACTGAATGTAGCACATCAAAACATACAAGGTCTATCTGGCAAGGATTTAGAATTAAGTTTATATTTAGAAAATCACAGTATACAAGTTATGTGCATTACAGAACACTGGCTAAAAGAGTACCAAATTAAATTCTTAAATAACTCGCAATACACGGTACACAGTGCCTTCTCTAGGAAACACGCTATTCATGGTGGATCCTTTATTATTGTTTCAAATAGCTTAACATGTAAAGAACGGAAAGACATAGCAAGTTTGTCTATAGAACGCACTGTGGAACTGTCATGTGTAGAACATGAGCAGCATATTATCATATGTGTATATCGTCCACCGTTAAGTAACTTTAGTTTGTGGTGATTTTAATGTAAATATTCTTGATCATTCAGTAATGACTAGTAGATTTTTAAATCTATTTAAATCATTTAATTTAAAAAAATTGTTCCTTGAACCAACTAGGATTACAGCAACATCATCCACCTGTCTTGACAATATATTTAGTAATTGTACAGTTTCGAATAAATTTAGTTAGTTCTGAATTAACTTCGGATCACTGTGGTCAATTAGCAAGGTTTCCGTATTATAGTGATAGCATCATACAGAAAGTGTTAGTTAGGCCATTACCTAGGAATAAGTTTAATGAATTCCGGAATAAAATTTTGATTGGAATGAATGCTATGAGTTCTGATGTAATGGAGATTGATTCGCCAAATGAAAATTTCAATAATTTATTTAATGTAGTTAACAAGGAATTTCAGAATACTTTTAGGACTAAGGAGAAAGTAGTTAAGGAATCTCGAGCTTTTAGTGAGTGGGCTACTGCAGGTATTTACAAAAGCAGAGCAAAGATGTACGAGTTGTACGGTATGAAGAGATACAATTCTGATTCGAACTTCACTGAGTATGTTAGGAATTATTCCAAGATATTTAAAAGAGTGTGCAATACAGCTAAGGCATTATTCGTTAGGAACAAAATTGAACAATCCTCGAATAAAATTAAGGCAACCTGGCAAGCTATTAATGAAGCAACAGGTAAGACAACACTAAGAGGTAATAGTTTTAGTTTATTTGATAGTGACAGATTAATTCATAATGACAAAGAAGTCGCACACACATTTAATAAATTCTTTGCTAGCATACCGATTACTACTACTAGAGAATTAAAATCATCAGCTATAGTCGCAGAAAACCTATTAGAATCTAATGTAGGAAAATGTGATGTATTATTTAAGTTCCATTGTATTAATTCTACCGACATTATAAGTACTTTTCAATCTCTAGAGTCTAAGAATACAGGTGATCTCTGGGGCATTTCTGTTAAGGTTTTGAAAAGTATAATTGATGTAGTAGCTCCTTATTTAAGCAACTTATTTAATAAGTGTATTGAATCAGGTGTTTTTCCCGATCTTATGAAACACAGTAGGCTAATACCTCTTTTCAAATCCGGCAGTAAGACTGATCCTAGTAATTATAGGCCAATATCGATACTACCTGCCTTTAGTAAGATTTTTGAAAAGATCATACTCAAGCAATTACTTAGACATTTTAATCTAAACAGCCTCCTTCATAGTGAGCAATATGGATTTACCAAGGGTCACTCGACAACGGATGCAGGAGTAGCGTTACTTAAACACATATTCAGTGCATGGGAGACTGCCCAAAATGCTATTGGTGTGTTTTGCGACCTTTCGAAAGCATTCGATTGTGTCTGCCATGAAACGCTCTTATGCAAACTTAGACATTACGGCGTACAGACTAAAGCATTGGAAGTCATTAAGTCATACTTAAGTGACAGAATCCAATGTGTTGAAATAAACGGCACAAAATCCAGTGGCTTACCTGTTGATTTAGGAGTGCCGCAAGGCAGCATCCTAGGGCCTTTCTTGTTTCTTGTTTACATAAACGATTTACCTTTTTACTTGAAAAACATTTGTGACGTTGTACTGTTTGCTGACGATACTTCTTTGATATTCAAAGTAGATAGAAATAAGGAACATTTTAACGAAATAAACAGTGCGCTCATTCAAGTAACTAAATGGTTTAATGTAAACAATCTGGTACTGAACGCCAAAAAAACAAAATGTATTAAGTTTGCTCTGCCAAATGTCAGAAACCTTGGTCCTAGTATAGCTCTAAATGACGATGTTCTCGAAACATCTGAATCTACATTATTTCTAGGAATAACACTTGATTCGAAATTACAGTGGGGTGCGCACGTTACATATCTCTCAGGGAAACTTAGCTCAGCTGCTTATGCCATTAAGAAGGTTCGTAGGTTGACTGATGTCGATACGGCTAGATTGGTTTATTTTAGCTATTTTCATAGTGTTATGTCATATGGCATATTATTATGGGGTAGGGCCGCTGACATCGAAAATTAGTGTAGTTAATTACAGTATTCTCTTTTATACTACATTTGCATTCTTGTTCTACTCTTTTTATTATAATTTATCGGATTTGTAAGGTGAGGGTAACTCGTGGTCATGAACTGCTAACTAATAGATTGTAAATTGCTGCAGGTTCATATACCATTACTTTTCGGAACATACTGTTCCACCATAGATCAGAACAGTCATGTTCGCGAGTTGCTTACATCAAAAGACGTAAGTGGATGCTCCTGTTTCACCATATTCACTTTGGGAGGCTTACTAAATGAACATAATTTATTGCTTGAGTATGATATCAATAACTATTAACTTTTGCAATAGTAGATAACTCGCAATGTGAAACAGTTGCAGCTCCTTACAACTATAACATGTAAAAGAATTATACTGGCAGTTAAAAAGAGTGGCCACGAGTTTTATTGCCCGTTCTTTCTCGTGGTTCTACCTATTGCCATAGTAAAAACAGAATAGTAAGATAGCTTCATACAAATCGGCCGCCGCGCTGCCGCGCTGGTTTGAATGTACGCGTGAGTCGCCGGCGCCGTGTACGCACGCACTTTTCACGCACACAATCTCACGAGCGCGGCAAGCTCGGCGCGGATTCAGTACGGGATGCGCCGCGCGTCTGATCGAGCGCATTCATGTAGGTACTTCACTGCTCGCCCGCTTGAATTGTTTATATACATTCAGTTTTGTAATAAACGTTATTAATAATATACAATGTGTTAAACGACAGTAAATTTAACTTGTTACTTTTTTTCATTAAAAAAGGCATTTAGATAGTTATATAACGCTTAGGTAGTCAGTAGGTATTTGAGAAAAAATAAATTCAAGCTTAAATTGTGAAGTATTCAGCGCGATCACTTAAAAAAGCGGCGAAAAAGCGCGAGCGCCGACAAAGCCGGCGCCGCGGTGTAAACAAGTGACAACCCGTGCGTCAACGCAAGAGTAGGCAATTAAATCGCCGAGCGGCCTTAGCTAACCTACTATTCTGTTTTTACTATGCTATTGCATTGCGAACGTGGCAGTAAATGTAAATGTAGAATCATCTAGTAATTAACTTTAATCTTTGACGTTCATAAGCGTCACTTTGTGACCTAAATGAATAAATGATTTTGAGTTTGAGTTTTACTTTTTAATTTTATAGGCCTGTATCCCCGGAGGGGTAGGCAGAGGTGTAATATTACACCCACATTTCGCCATTTATTTTTAGGTCCCACGTAATAGAGGGCGAGCCTATTGCCGTTACCGGGCACATCACCAGACTCCGTGCTGCTACTGAGAATTCGGAAAAACTCAGTAACACTTTTGCCCGACCCGGGAATCGAACCCGGGTCCTCCAATCAGCAGATGCATACGCTATCCACTGGACCATGGAGGCAGTTAGAATAATAAGTACTATGAATGTATGACTCTGCCTCCGCCGTGCCCTGGACGGTGCCCGGCACGTGTACGTGAATCATGATTTAGAGTTGAGCTACACCTATCAGCACCGCATCGCCCTTTCCTATGTTTCTATCCTTCTCTGTCACTTAGGACCATCATTTACTAGAGCGAGAAAGAGAGAGGGAACGCGTCAGCACGCCGTGGAATCGATCGTGCTGACGCGTTCCCTCTCTCTAGCTCAACCCTTATTGGTTTTCGTGCAGGCGCGAGTTGTCTACATGAACGAGATGATAGGCTCGCCCCTATTACATTGGGACCGAAATATAACTGACGAACTGTGGGTGTGTAAAACACCTCTGCCTATCTCTTTGGGGATAAAGGTGTGAGTTATGTTATGTTACGAGATGAGCCGATCACCTAACGCGCCGTCGAAATGTCGAGGACTCATGTCCGCGAAGGTATGATCGTTGTTTGTTAATTATACTCTGCCCAGTCCCTCGGTACCATGTTAAACCTTCGGTCCCTTCTGCCATGATCCTTAACAGCAGTTACAGGTAGTCTGTACTCTTCATTAAACTGATACTGGTAACTGTTAACTAACTAAGACTTACACGGAACTGGAGGTCCGCTAACTGGTCTGACTAGGAACAGATTGTAAGACTTTCCGGACAGCGATTGCTGGGATACGACTTACGATAATATCATCATCAGCCTTTAACAGTCCACTACTGGACTAGGCCTCTCCTTTGAAAGGAGGAATTGGCCTACTCTACCACGCTGGCCAAACGGGTTGGTATAGGGTTTGTATCAAGTTTTCCTTATCTTACAGTGCTATTCTCTGCATAATATGCTCTCTCTGTCGGCTCTTACGACACCCATGGGATGATATGGGGTGGTGACATTCCGTATTCTTAATCCGTCACCACACGGACGATAATATCGTACCTACCTACTATATTAGAAAAGAGGATCCCAGCTCTGAAGTCTTATATCGCAATCGATCTTCTTCTTCTCATGCCGATGGCAACACTTGTCATGCGGTTTTAGCCCAGTACTCGGAAACGCGTATCGTATTTGGCCTTGATACATGTCGCCAAGTGTGCACGATTCTGGTCTTGTGGTGCACGTCAGCATATGCTAGCAGGTGAGACGCATAGATTACTGGGGTACTAGCAATGAATACAGATTTACATAGAAGCGCAGTTCTTAAGGATTTCGTGTGCCGATTCCAAGCGGAGACTGTCTCCAGTTTAGTTCGTAGTTGGTGCCATTGGCAGCGCTGGCGTCGTTCTCCGTCTCTCTCGCTCTCGTAGTTCAGATACACTGGAGGAGAGAGAGACAGCTGCCGCAGCGCGACTGCCACGCTACCAAGTGGCAATTTGAGTCACAGAAAGTTTGTCTTCAAAGCGCCCATATGAAATGCGCCTCTATGTAAATATCTGAGCTCTTTGGCTATGTAAAGGAAAGTGAAATGTACATACAGTAACATATCAAGCTAGACACTTTGACCAAAAGGATACTGCAAGTCAGGTATCTTCCTGGAACCCATACCATTCCTATTTCCTTTATCCTTTCCGAGGAGTTCGGTATTGTCAAGCTTTTTCTATTGCAATAGTTGTGGTGGTCAATCGGAGGGTGCGCGGTGGGTTCCTCTTTCCTTCCATTAGGTTACAATGGAGTTCCGCCAAGTAACGCCTCTGATTCAATCAACTATAGGTATGTTTATTATGGCTGGTCCAGTGCCTCGGAGAGCACGCTGCCATGAAGATCTTTCATAGTTATACGGAGTCCGTACTTCTAAGTAAACTGACTCAAGTTTTTTTTTTTATAGACTCACGCCTGTATCCCCGAAGGGGTAGGCAGAGGTGTAATATTACACCCACATTTCGCCTTGAATTTTTAGGTCCCACGTAATAGGGGGCGAGCCTATTGCCGTACCGGGCACATTACCAGACTCCATGCTGCTACTGAGAATTTCCTAACAGAAAAGCCCAATAACACTGCCCGAAGTGCCCGACCCGGGAATCGAACCCGAGACCTCCCAATCCCACGCGCATATTTATGCCGCGAGACCAACGAGGCAGTCTCTAGTTTAAACCATGGAATATTGCTATCCCTTTGGGTTGCGGACTTAAAACAGGCAGTCGCTCTGTGGATAATGCTAATATTCAGTCAAATTCGGTTAGACTAGAAAGCGGACCGCGGGTTGCAACTGGGATAACGTTAGGAGCTTGACGTACAGTCGAACAACTTCCCGCTAGACCACCATAAGGGCGAGAATCGCTCAGCAAGATATCGTCGCTTCCAGTGCTACTTTACGCACACATTGACACTCGTATACAAGATCAGTTTCTAGTGTGCCTCGACTCTAAGAGCGAGCCAAGGGATTTTTTTCAAACTGGTCCACCGCCGACTTGTTCAATTGTACATTACACAGTGCATGATTCATGATCTTGATTTTTAGTGGTGTACTTAAGGGACTGCCGAGACGATGGTCTCGGGTTCGATCCCCAGGTACCCCGGGCACACACCTCTGACTTTTCGAAGTTATGTGTGTATTAAAAATTCTAGTTACCGCTCGCTTAACAATGTGCCCGGTAGATGGCAATAGGCTCGCCCCCTATTACATCAGGACCGAAACATAACAGGCGAAGTGTGGGTGTGTAAATACACCTCAGCCTTCTCCTTCAGGGATAAAGGGGTGAAGTTATTTTATGATTCTTATGGCCGTGTTCCGTCCGGGTCCGGATGACACTCGTCGACTTACGTCTGAGTTTGGCCCGGACACGGACCGGTCCAATATAAACCTTCCCTAAGAGTATTATATTTTTTAACAGGTTTGTATCTAACCGGTTCAGGTGGCAATCAGCTCGAAAATCTGAACGAGTGTGCTGGATTTCGTCTCAAGGTACTATGTCACAAGAGACTTAAGATGCTGCAGGATGCCTCATGGAGATTTCGTATGCCGAGGCATGACATCCCGCAGTGCAGTAGGCCCTTACAAAATCCATATAATCTGTAGATAAATACCTATATAAATTGGTATTTTTGGTGAAGCCGTAATTAAAATATTTGCATACTTTAAA
Source organism: Euclidia mi (assembly GCA_944739405.2). Lineage (NCBI taxonomy): Eukaryota > Metazoa > Arthropoda > Insecta > Lepidoptera > Erebidae > Euclidia > Euclidia mi. Next base: position 16,188,752 of record OX123210.2, on the reverse strand, counting down.
TTAGTAAAAACTGTTCTATATAAATACCACATTGTCGATAGTAAATATTTTGATAATGTCATCTAAGCATTTTATTTTTGTCTCCCGCCTTGCTAAGATAATCGTTTAACAATTTTCCAACTCCTCCAAATATTATATAGACTGAATGCCTTTTTCCCCGAAGGAGTAGGCAGAGGTGTAATATTACACCCACATTTCGCCATGAATATGGCCTACGCCATGTTACCAGGCACATTGGCAGACTCCAAGCTGCTACTGAGAATTCGGAAACGGTATTGCCCGACCCAGGCAATACTGAGTGCTTCCGTCCTGTTTCCTCTGTCTTGCCTTGCTGCATTCGTCACATCAGCCTTTAATAGTCCACTGTTGGACTAGGCCTCTCCTTTGAAAGGAGGAATTGGTCTAATATACCACGCTGGCCAAACGGGTTGGTATAGGGTTTGTATCAAGTCTTCCTTCTCTTACAGTGGTGTTCTCTGCACAATATGCTCCCTCTGTCGGCTCTTACGACACCCATGGGATGATATGGGGTGATGACATTCCGTATTCTTAATCCGTCACCACATGGATTGCTTGCACTTGCTGCATTCACTCGCATCAAATTCTTCATGCATGCTCTTCGGTTTAGGATACTTCAAAACTTTCCTTTTCATATATTTAATATGTGAATCCATGGACTATGGTCACATGAGTAGATAAACGCTATGGTAGTCCATGGTTTTCTGATACAAGTTTTGATACTTAAAAGACTCCACGACGATTTTATAAGAATTGTTGATGAAAAATAAAAGCATTAGTAAAAAGGTCTAAGTGTTTCTATATAGTTTATGTATGTATTTTATTAAATAAATAAAGGTAGACCTTTAAGTATGTTTATCCATTGCCTAGTACCCATAGCACAAGCTCTGGTTAGTTTGGGACTAGACGGTGTTGTGTGTATGAGCTAGAATATTATTATTAACGTCAAACGGGGTGAATAGGGATTGAGGGGTGAATAGGGAAAAAATCGGGATCGAAATTATTGTGACTGTAACTCTGAAAATCTACTAACTATATTCTATAAAATGACAAGAATGTATGGTAGAATAGTTATTATTTTGAACTGACTACACTTATTTGACATGAAATTAGAAATAAATTGTCAAAAATTCTTTCGTATTTCGTTTTCGTTTTCGTTGTTCGTTTGAATTTCCCGGTTTTGAAGTGTTCATTTCTATCAAGATATTTTTAATATGTGGCTAATTTGTTATCAAAAGAACTGTCTGCGAGGTTTGTGTTTATTCTGGAAGCTGAATATCTAAATTTAAGTACAATTGAATTACTTATAATATCATAAAATGTAATTTTAGTAGGACTTATAATTTGTTTGCATGCCGCGAGGTTTTTCGGTACGCGTTGGGGGTGTATAGGGACGGCTTTGGGGTCAAAGGGGACGGAATATTTAATAAATAGGGACGACGCAGTGTGTCAAGGGACAGAAAGGGGACTATAGGGACAGGGTTGTCACTTGATTTATAAAGTAATATAAATTACTTATTGGCAATGTCAGTACCTAATTATTAACAATTTAAGTTTATAGTCCCCACAAAGGTGCGTACCATTATGTATTGTGTATGTGCCATTTTAGCCACCGAGTAGATGTCTGATTTTAATGCGTTACCATCAGTCATATTGAAGAGCTACTGCAGCATTTCTCGTAATTGGTGAAAGGATTAAATGTGTTGGGGGATTTTTAGTGTTTGAATAGTACCTATATTAGATTGTTACAATTATAGGTATTGTGACGTCGCTGTGACGTCGTGATGACACCGTCCGCCCGGCCGCCTGCATCTTCGCCCCCCACCGCACCTCGAGCTGCTATAAATGCTGAGGCGCTGGCTGCGCCCGTCCTCTTTTCTGGCGGCTGCGAGACAGATGAGCTAAGTGACCAGCTTTCCCTGACGACCACCGGGCAGGCGGACCCTCAACAAATCCCTTACCATCGCCGAATCACGCGACCCTGTTTATATCTTTTCGAATAACATTTTTTTAGTAATTTTTTCGTTAGTGAAACGCTTGCTAAATGATGTTTAGATTTACTTGAAGAATTAAATCAATTTTTAATGTAACATTTAACCACGTTTCTCATTTAAACACACCCTAAGTAGGGATAACGTTACAGTGGCGCCCACGGGAATATATAGGTAGGGTTTTGTTGAGAATCCGCTGTCCGGTGAGTTCTTTTTTTATTTTTTTTTTGTGTATGTGTGAAGTCGTTCCAAAGCAGTGTGTAATTATTTTAGTGGCATATATTGTTTTTGTTCTATTGTGCTCGAAAAGTCGGTGGTGTTGTGCCGATCACAATAGACATTTTCTCTTTTTGTTCTGTTGTGCTCGGAAGGTCGGTCGTGTTGAGCCGGTCACAACAGACAAATTTTTGCTTACTACGCTTGGTAAGCATTTTTATATTATAACTTTTTCTGTTGCCGCGTGTGATAATTAATTTTGTATCAACCGCATAAGTAACAAGTTATAATCGTGTTGCTTGGGACCACGTGTCAACTAAATGACGCGCTGTGGTCACATTCATTGATCGCATTCTTTGTATTGCGATTTATGGCCTCGCGTCCTCTAACGACGTGTTAAGGTCACTTTCGTTGATCGTATGCTTCGCGATTAGCTTTTTTTAAATGCCACTACGGTAATTAATTGCTGCTGGTAATTATTGCTAATAATTACTGCTTTGGCTGACTTACGGAACGAATTCACACCCTTCCTTTTTCCAATTCTTTTCATTTTTCTACTATAACCTTCTGCTAGTGGTTTTGTACGACGATACAATTATATTTCTATATAGTAGATATGATTAAATACTTTTACCGCCTACTACGGAGATTATCTTTTAAAATTAACTATTCTTTTTCCTTCTTACTAAGAAAGTTGCATCTTTGTTATGCCACGTTTACTTATTATAGTTGGACTGGCTGAGAATGAACGTAAACTTAAAGATGTTAGCGTATTATATACTAGGTATTTAGCTAGAATGGCGCGTTCATTTATTAATAAAATGTACACGTGTCACATGCAGGTTGCTCACTAACAATAATGAACAAATTTAATCCTTGTCTATTTTGCATAAAATACGAATATCATCGTAGAATTATTGGTTGTTCATTTTGTCAAATGTTTATTTTGCTACAATCGAAGGAAAGACCAAAAACAATGGTCTTCGATTTTATCTCCTCGTTACTGCCTATCGCTATGTTATTTGCAAATTGAACTCAAACATAAATTTCCTGTGTCGTAATTATTGAATTATATTTTTTTGTAATGTTTTGTGTCGCTAGGATTGTTTCTTTAAATGTCTGGTTTCTATTGAAATATATAAAACATATAATGATAAATAAATGGTACCTAAAATTAAGCCGCTGACGGCCGGAAAAATACTTAATTATCAATATGTAACTTGTTTTCTTTTTACACAATGCTATGCATCTGGTTTTACTAAACCATCTTAAATGGTGCTGGTTATAATGTGTTCTTGTGTTAAGCAAATGTTATTATATCAAACTGAAATTATCAAACTTAATTGAATTGAAACTAACTTTAACTAAAGTGGGTATTTGCACATAAATTAAATAAATAACTTCTATTCTTGAATAACTAAGTGGCTATTTACATATAAAGCAAATAAATAATTGTTATACCTCATTAAATAACTAAAGTGGCTGTTTACACACATTTAAATAAATAATTTCAATACTTACATAACTAATGTGGGTATTTCTACATAAATCAATAATTTTTATACTTTAATAACTAAAGCAAATTAATTGATTTACAAGTTAAGATAATACCATTTCGTATTTCACCGTCGTTTATTTTAACCTAAAAGCTGAATAAAATAATTAAATCTAAGGCCCACTTGCGTAACGTTTGATTTAAGTCACTCCTTAATTTAAATGTGTTGAACAGAATTAACAGCATAAAATAATTTAAGTTAAAAGTATTTAGCGTCCTCTTGCACAACGACAACAACGCTTAGATTTAGTTAAACATTTTATGAGGTCGGTAAAGTAGTTTCTACGTTTTGTTTCATGGCATGAAGCCTTTTTGTTACGATTTTAACGATATTATGCGTATGGTTTCGCATAAAACCTTAGACTATATATACTTTGAGCATATAACAAAACGCATTGTCGTCGCCTAGCAACGAAATGACAATTAACAAATAATAACAAGAAACTTTTGAGCATTAACCCTAGAACCCTACATGGGGTGCAGGTGCACCCCACACCGATTTGTTTTCTAAATATCTCAATTTCTTTAATATCCACGAATTCGCGCGTCGGAGTATTTTAGTTTGGTGTCAACGGCTCTTTTTACGTCAATACCGCGACGAGGGACCGCGTTGTGTGGTGGCCTGTATAAAGTGCTGTGGGGTACGCCAGTACCCCAGTGTAGTAAAATCGTAAGATTATTTATTTATTACGATTGATGCATTTATATGTAATGAGTTATTAAATTTGATTATTTATTAAAACAATAGTCTTATATGAATTAAATTCAGATATTTTAAGATATTATGAAGGTAAAATTCAATGAAGTTTATTTATTTTGTTTCGGATGGCTGTCAGAGATTTGAATTACGAAGAAATAAGCTCTATTCTAGACCACAAATCTGGCGAGGAATAAATAGAAGTTGGGACCAGTTGTAATTCCTGGGTTCTTTACAAGTGTTCAAGATCAAATATTAAGCCAAATATAAAGTTTCAGCAGACAGTGTTATTAGGTTTGGAACTGATACATGAACATTTGGAGGACCGTCACCAGATGCCAACTTAGTCTATTGCAGTGATCCTCAAAAAAGGACCAAATCCTACAAGCGCTGTTGCTCAAACTACATTTAACTTTGTATAATAAGGCTGATTTGTGATCTCGAGTTACCGATTATGTTTAATAAAACGTATTTTCATGAATTGTTTTTTTTTATTTTAAGGATTACAGTCATTTTAGTATGGGGTGTTCCAGCACCCCAGTGTAGAAATAACATGTGCGCCAAATAGTGTAGGATTCTAGGGTTAACAATAACACAAGTAGGTACACTGTTATCAGTTATATCATCATCATCATCATGTCAGCCTAGGGACGTCCACTGCTGGACAAAGGCCTCCCCCTGCTGCGTCGTCCGGTCCAGTTATATAATTATTGATAATTTTCGTCGCTAATGACAAGATGCCAACATCAGTGTGACAGTTCTTAAATGAAATTAGGCACTAAACAGCCGATTTTCGGCAATTAATTTTGACAGTTCTTAAATCATATTACTCGACAAATTTTTCGTTGTGCAAGACGCTAGTGGTGTTTAATATTTTTTTTCTCGTTAAATACATCTTAATTCAATTTAAGAATCGTTGTGCAAGTGGGCCATTCTATTATAGCATAAATGTATTTATAAACGATTGGGTACAGTGTCATTAACAACAATGTAAGACGCATATGTATGCGAAGTTATAATTACCTACATAATTATTTGTGAAGGCCAACAATAGTGCTATTGTTTTCGAGTTGGAGCTCACAAGTCACAAGATAACGCATTGTTGTGTTAACGATTTATGTAAACATGCTAACATAAAATGAATAAATATTTCAGTTATAAATTGTCGCAGAAGTTTATTGTATGTAATATTGTTGCACGAATTTGTTATTTATCTAACTAAATATCTAACTATCAGTTGTAACGGAGCGTATGCTAAGGTTGTCATTGTATAAGCGTAAGCTAAGTATGTCGTCACTATATAGCCATGTACTTTAGATTTACTCACGAGTAGCTCTAAGACAGTTAAACTAAGAACAGTATTGTGAGATCGAAATATACGGATGTGCTACATGAACCCACTGACTTTAATTGATCTAGAACATTAGTGCCGTAACCCAAGGTCCCTCCTATATTTGGTGACCCCGACACCCGCGTTCTAAAACAGTATTTTGCAGTGAATAGTTCGAACAGTTAAATCAGGAAGATGACTACTCCGTCGTCCGCGGTTGACCTTGCAGCGATATCGCTAACTTCCAAAATCCCGGAGTTTTGGGTAGACTCACCCCGCGTGTGGTTTATAAGAACTGAGGCAATGCTGGCGCCACAGAAGTTAGCGGACGAGGCCAAATACGACATCGTTGTCTCCAAACTATCCAAGGAGGCGATACAACAAGTTACGGATTTGCTGATCGATCCACCGTCTACAAAAAAATTTGAAGCATTGAAGGCTCGCCTGTTGACCATTTACGAGGAATCCAAAAATCGGCAACTACAGAAACTCATCAGCGAAATGGAATTAGGCGATCAAAAACCATCGCAACTTCTGCGTCGCATGAGAGAGCTAGCCAAGGATAAGATACCGGATGACACACTGAAAATCCTTTGGCAAGGACACCTACCTTCTCCGATACGCGCAGTACTAGCAGTTTCGGACACAAAGGACCTTGACAACTTGTCGACCATAGCCGACAATGTCTTCGAGACCACGCGTGCAGTACACGTCACTGAAGTAGCGCAGCAGCAGCCGAACACGTCCAAGGACACAGAAATGATAATGGCGGAGATAACGAAGCTAAGCTTGAAGATAGCTGAAATAGAAAAAGTTGGCAGATCCAGACAACAATGGAATCAGGGAGGTAATCGTTCACGTTCTGTTTCACGCAATCGAAGTCGCGATCCTTCGAGGCCACGTAGATCACCAGAGAGTCCTGACTGGCTATGTTTTTACCACCATCGCTTTCGTGCAAGAGCATTGAAATGCACTGAGCCATGTGCATGGAAGAGCAAGCAGGAAAACTAGCAGGAGTACGGACTGCGGCGGAGGTCTGTACTATATCGCCCTACAACCGCCTTCGGGTCACAGACCGTAATAATGGACTACGCTTTCTCGTCGATACTGGCGCAAATATTTCGGTGCTACCGCGTGACAAGCTAGCGAAAAACCTACGGAACAGTGAGTGCCAAGAATATACATTATATGCAGCGAATGGGACTAGAATAAAGACATACGGTACGAAAAGTTTAGTGCTAGATTTAGGCCTACGTCGAGCATTTCGATGGACATTTGTCATAGCGGAAGTTCATCAACCAATTCTAGGTGCAGATTTCTTGGCCAAATATAAGCTATTAGTAGATTTAAGTAAGCATAGGTTGATTGACCAACTGACAAACATAAATGTTTTAGCTTCTATCGTAGCCAGTAACGATCCGTCAATCACGACCGTAGATGTAAGTCACCCTTATCATTCCCTTTTAGCAGAGTACCCAGAGATAACTAAACCGCTTTCTTTTAAGGAGCCGCCGAAGCATTCTGTGTTCCATTTTATAGAGACCAGCGGCCCGCCGGTGCATGCGAGGGTCAGACCGTTGCCACCTCACCGCTACGCTAAGGTAAGGGAAGAATTTAAATTAATGCAAGAAATGGGGATTTGTAGACCGTCGAAAAGTGCGTGGGCAAGTCCTCTACATGTTGTTATGAAAAAAAACGGTGAAATACGTCCCTGTGGCGATTACAGAGCACTCAATGCAATTACAAAGGCAGACCGCTATCCTATACCGAGGTTGCATGACTTTACGTACTTATTGGCTAACAAAACAATATTTTCAAGGTTAGATATTCGCCGAGCATAACATTGTATTTGTGTACACCCCGACGATGTAGAGAAGACCGCCATCACAACGCCGTTCGGATTATTCGAGTTTCCGCGCATGACGTTCGGTTTACGAAATGCCGCGCAGACTTTTCAACGGTTTATGAATCACACCGTCCTTGCAGGTCTAGATTATGTGTACTGTTATATAGATGATATTTTAATATTTAGCGACCTTGACGACCATGAAAACCACTTACGAGAAGTTTTCAGCCGTCTGAACGAGTTCGGTATCACTATTAACTTAGAAAAATGCACATTCGGTCAGTCTAAGGTTGAATTTTTAGGGTTCGAAGTTTCTACACAAGGTATTCGACCGCTCAAGGACAAGGTTGATGCCATAGTTAATTACCCTAAGCCCGAGACTATTGAGCAGCTTAGACGATTCCTAGGCATGATTAATTTTTACCGCTTACATTTGCCACATGCAGTAGAATATCAGGAACAATTAAATCAATATTTGCAAAATTCAAAGAAAAAAGATAAAACAAAGATAGTTTGGACGGAAAAAACCAGCGATGCTTTCTCACAGTGTAAGACGAGCTTACAGAGCGCGGCGACGTTATCGTTCCCGTTACCCGATACCCCGTTTGCGCTCATGAGTGACGCGTCCAGCACGTGCGTCGCAGGAGTCTTACAACAATTTGTTGATTCTAAATGGATACCTTTAGGTTACTTTTCAAAGAAAATGTCTGCAACTCAAGTTAATAAGAGTACCTATGATCGGGAGCTTCTGGCAATTTACCTCGCGATAAAGTATTTTCGAAATATGATAGAAGGTCGCGAACTAATAATTTTTACTGACCATAAACCTCTTACGTTTGCTTTTTCTAAGGTTAATAGCGATAACGAATTACCGAGGCGCGTAAGACAATTATTATATATCAGTGAATTTTCCACTGACATACGTCACATTGATGGTGAACGTAACGTAATAGCTGACGCGTTGTCCCGCATAGAGACAGTTACCAGTCCCACGGTTTTAGATTATTCAGCAATCGCTCGAGCACAGGCTAGCGATAAGCAACTTGTTCACTTACGTACTCGTAGTTGTTATAATAATTGTAAGTTGATATTCAAAGACATAACAATGCCTGGATGCGACCTACCTGTAACGTGTGAAACGTCCACAAATAAGATTAGACCGTACATACCTGAGCAATTTAGGAAGTTAGCTTTTAATTCCGTTCATAGCTTAAGTCACCCAGGAATCCGTACTTCGCGTAAGCTAGTAAAGGACCGATTCTTTTGGGACAATATGAATAGTGATGTAGGTAAATGGGCCAGAGAGTGTGTTAAATGTCAGCGCGTTAAAGTGACTAAGCATAATAAGTCAGAATTAGGCACTTTCGCGGTAGCTGAGCGATTTTCCCATGTACATGTTGACATTGTTGGGCCACTTCCTACTTCGCCACAAGAATACCGGTACCTGGTAACGATGATAGATCGCCAAACTGGTTGGCCGGAAGCCCACCCAGTAAGAGACATAAGCGCAAATTCGGTTGCAAAGGTCATTCTTGAGCAATGGATAGCGCGTTTTGGCTGCCCTGCTAAGCTGACAAGCGACCAGGGCAGACAATTTGAAAGTAGTGTTTTTAGAGAGTTAATGAATCTTTTAGGCATTGACAGGAAACGGACAACTCCGTACCATCCGCAATCCAATGGGATGATCGAGAGATGGCACCGCTCACTGAAAGCCGCTCTCATGGCTAGACTAGATTCCACTAGTTGGGTCCAGGAACTGCCCATAGTTCTTCTCGGCCTTAGGAGTTCAACAAGGAACGATACCGGCATTAGTGCCGCCGAAATGACTTTCGGTACAACATTACGTTTGCCAGGTGATTTTTTTAGCGATTCCAGTAATAGCATTTTAGATCCATGTCAATATGTTAAAAGTTTGCGGCACAATATAAGTAATTTGAAGCCGAAGCCGTCCACACATAGGGATGCGCGCACATTGTTTATACACGCGGATTTGGATAAATGTTCACATGTTTTCATACGTAATGATAGCGTTAAAAAATCATTAGTACCTCCTTACGACGGTCCATTCAAAGTGTTAGAAAGAAAAGATAAGGTTTATCTTATTCAGCTGCCCAACCGTACAGTTCACATATCGATTGATCGGTTAAAACCCGCTTTTGCCAGTACGGAACAGGTACAGACAAATAATTTACCCATTAAGCACGTAGATACTAAGTTAAGTAATTCTAGTAATAAGTCTTGTAGAGATATTTCAAATAGAGTGGACACGAGCATAGCGAGTAGCGATAATCGCTCTTCGGACGCTACGCAGACCGCGGCCGCGCGCACGACGCGCAGCGGCCGAGTCAGCAGAATGCCCGTGCGATTCAATTTATGAGTAAGTATTAGTTTATAATGTTATAATTATAAGTTATCATTGCGGAAGCACGTCTTGCACGCACATTGTGTATTTATAGTAAATTTGCAGTTTCATTATGGGTAACACAGTTGCCAAAGACGAAATCGTAGTGGCCGCGGCCGCTGCCGAGGCCAAGGAACCTGCACAAGTAACGTTGATCGAATGGTCCACCGTGTTTATTTTGATCGGCATCATTGTGATTTACCTGATATGTAAGCAATGTTTTTCTGGAAGCAGAAAGTGGTTGTCCAAGCAGATGCAATCACTGCAAACGACCGCTTTAGAAGCCGCTAGATACAGCTTTAGACGGAAACGTCAGGGAAACGAGAATTCCCCGGATGTCGAAATATAATTTTCAATCTGTATTTTTGTGTATTTTGCTTTAGAAAAAATGTAGTGCGTAATTATTGTTCGTGTGCATCTACCTAGTTTAACTGTGTTTAGTATGATAAGAAAGTTAACGTAAGTACTTACCTTAAGTAATGTATCAACACCTGCTGTGTTTACATGTTATAACCAGTGTTATACTGAATATTATAAAATATGTTGTATTGTATTGTACCATGATATTATTGTGTAGGTACTTATTTTAATAATGTAAGAAAATGCAAATATTTTCTAAATTTTATTTTATTTTGGTTTGTATAACGGAAATTGCACATGTCTAAATTATAATATTATGAGAAATTTAACTATTTTTTTTAAAGGGGGGGTTGGTGTAACGGAGCGTATGCTAAGGTTGTCATTGTATAAGCGTAAGCTAAGTATGTCGTCACTATATAGCCATGTACTTTAGATTTACTCACGAGTAGCTCTAAGACAGTTAAACTAAGAACAGTATTGTGAGATCGAAATATACGGATGTGCTACATGAACCCACTGACTTTAATTGATCTAGAACATTAGTGCCGTAACCCAAGGTCCCTCCTATACCTACAGTTATGGTTTGCCAAACAAAAACCTCTTGGTGATTTCCATATATAAGATCGTAAATTAACTCACTACAAAGTTTAAGAATCTAATGATTATTGCTCATCACTAATGATCTAATCACTAAAATAACTTAACGCTTTGTTACAAATAGTATATAAAATCTTTAATTCCTAATTACAGCTAAATCATGTACCCAATTATCTTGTTACATATAGCTTTAGTAATGACTGATCGAAATATAATAAAAAAAAGGGCTCAGTAGTTAAAAGGTTGTTGTCGGATCGGTCTGTGGTTCGATTCTCGCTTGTGTTTTTTTTGTGTTTTTTAACTATGGTAGTGTTTACTATGTCATCGACCGTCTCCTTCGATGATGTATTTTACATTACATCTTGCTCCGAATATTTTTTTGTGTTTTTTAACTATGGTAGTGTGTACTATACCATCGACGTTTTCCTTCGATGGTGTATTATTAATTACATTTTACTAAGAATTGTGCAATTGTCTTTAATTAATTTGTATCATGTTCAGAAACTAGATAATGACTCTCGTTAATGGAATGCGGTCAGCGCCAAGCGCGCAGTGATGACTCACGTGTTCACCGGCTCAAACTTTCGATCGCAGTAATAATTGTTATTCCATTTTAAATGAATACAATTTGTCCTTGCAATATTGCATCGACCTTGTTATTGAGCAATTTGTTTGTGATATTGCCAACAGATCGTATGATTGTTAGCATCGTAATATCGTAAGATCGTAATATTGGTTTACGACTTATACATTTTCAATTTAATTTTACTTATCGAACCCGGGTTGTCAGGTGGTGCCTACCAACATAGACTGGGTGGCTACTTGCTCTAAAACTCACGTGTAATACCTCTTCGCACGTCGTGTATTATAATGAATGCGACTCGCATCGTGAATGAATGTTGGCTTGTTCATGCGTATGATTGTGTGTAGGCCTTTTGAATGTGATGTATGTCAGGTAATAGGAACGTTCAATGCTTGGTGACGTATGAATGGTCGAGGGTTATACTTGTTTCTTTTTTTTCTCTTTCAGGGTTAGTAGTTGCCTTGTATTTAACCTACTGACACCACCACCACTCATCTGTTTCAGGGTCCCGGAATGCAGTGGCCGCCTACCAGCCACAGAATTTTCCCTCTGGGAAAATTCTGGCCTAATGGGGGAGTGTGTGACGTCGCTGTGACGTCGTGATGACACCGTCCGCCCGGCCGCCTGCATCTTCGCCCCCCACCGCACCTCGAGCTGCTATAAATGCTGAGGCGCTGGCTGCGCCCGTCCTCTTTTCTGGCGGCTGCGAGACAGACGAGCTAAGTGACCAGCTTTCCCTGACGACCACCGGGCAGGCGGACCCTCAACAAATCCCTTACCATCGCCGAATCACGCGATTTATATCTTTTCGAATAACATTTTTTTTGTAATTTTTTCGTTAGTGAAACGCTTGCTAAATGCTGTTTAGATTTACTTAAAGAATTAAATCAATTTTTATTGTAACATTTGACCACGTTTTTCATTTAAACACACCCTAAGTAGGGATAACGTTACAGTATTTCATTATGCTTATTTACTTTCAGATTTCTAACTGACGATAATGCCGCGTACATACAAACCAAGTCGAGAAACACATTAAGTATAACAAATATGACGAGCTAGGTACTCATCTAACAAACACATAGGTAATGAGTACAACAATACTAATAAAACATTAGCAGATATTGCAGAAAATATAAAATTTCCAAATCAGTTCTTCATAGACACAATACATTGTCATATATTTTCATTGTTATAAGAAAAACAAATCCAGTCCATGAATAAAGTTATATACTTAATTATATTCATTAAACACTCGTTTTATTCAAACTGTCTTACTAATAAATATTACAACACAGTGTATACAAGTACTATAAGCATTGCGTAACAAAAACGCAACTAATAAAAAATATTTTGACAGATTGGGTGTATACATGCGTTATAAGAGATCAAAATATCTATTTAGACTTACACAAGCTCTACACACGCTTGCACCCTTATATATGGAGTGCGTAAGAGCAAAATGGCGGCTATTTGGCCAGCTGAGGACGCTGAGGTTGTCACTTTACTTAGGTTATGCGCGCAATCTATGACAGAGAGGTTGGACTAGGAAGGTTATATTTCTTTGATCTATGAAATGCAAAGAGGTTGGACGTTTAGACTAGAGAGAACATGCCCTATAAATTTCCTTATACCGAACGTGCAACATGTAATGTCAGTTGGTCTTAGTTGGTTAATCATAACGTCAAATTACGCGTCTCATTTAAAGAGGCATAGACTCTTTACATACTCATATCTTTGACTACATTCTCTAAATAGCCGTGCTGTGATCTGTCATCAGTGTAAAATTTGTTGGACGGTTGTGTTTTCATTTTTAATAACTTTTTTGCATTTAAATAGTAAGTAAGCTTATAATAATTACATAGTGTACTCATTAATTAATACACATCGTGGATGTGATATCGGGATGTGGATTCCGCTATTCTCGGAACGGAAATAACAGGAGAAACTTTATCTTCTAGCGGTGAGTCGGAATTTTCCAACAAATTTATTTACTTTTCTCGTATTAATGCTATAATGAGTGTTAAGTTTACACAATATCATTGTATTGCAAATCAAAGGAACAGCTTGCATACATATGTGTTATGAATTTAACCCACAAATTGTTATTTTGTACATTTATTGATTTAATAGCCTTAGTGATGGGATTTGACAGTGAAAGGAGATATCGATGTTTTTTGAATGAGGGATAAATACGGAAACTAACTATCGGACATGAATGTAAAACTGTCGCTGGAAGCGACAGCGGGTAGCCGCGTTTGCTAAGTTGGCAATAAACAAAGACGTCCAGCGGTCTAATTTTCTATCGCGCGTTTGATAGTAAGCGCAGTTTAATGTACATAATTTACTTAGATACCTACCTTAAAAGTAGCGTCTATTAACCTAAAGCCAAGTGTTCCAGTGTACGCGCGTGTGTGTAGGCTTACATTTTTGCATCTATAAAATAGTAGATGGATTAGGGATGTGAGTAACATTTTTTATTATTAAGAAGGTGTTTTTTATTACAGGTTGCCTATTAATGACGTCACAAGAAAACTTTGGATAAATGCCGTTGGACGGCCTAGTTTGATTTAGCAGAAGTACCACCGTATTTGTTCACGTCATTTTGAGAAATACTGTTTTTAAAGACAGAAAGCACCTGGCGTCGTTAAAACCGAAAGCTCTGCCTACATTACATTTATGCCCGGACATTGCACACCCGGTAGAATTATTTATCCAAAGCTAAACAAAAAGTGTGTAATTTTAGTTTGAACATATTTATAAAATATAATAATTACAACGATTTTAATTAATCTACCTACTTCTATATTATTTATCATATTAGTGCTATCCTGACTGATCAAAGACGTCTTGTCTTGTAGTCCGCTACATAATATTCTACCATAAAATATAATATTCTTTCACATTCACACAACATTATCTGGTCCCAAACTAAGCATATCTTGTACTGCGAGTACTAGACAATCGATAAACATGCATATATACTTTTCTGTAAATATATTACATATTATACATAGTACCATCCAGACCAAGACAAACATCCATATGCATGCACACAAATGTTTGACTTGAGCGGGAATCAAACCCGCAAGCTTCGGCGTGGCAGTCGGATTACCTACAACTCGAAAAATCGAGCAGTGTCCAACATTAGCGATAGCAAGCAACGTGATATGATGCGACGCAAACAAATTGCCAAAGCCTGCCGTGCCGCATTAGCCAATCTGGTATAATTCGTACAATACATAATCTAAGTGACAGTTTCTTAGCATCTCATCGGCACGCATCGCTCATTAGTTTATGAATACTTTTTGTCAATAGATTTTATGGCTAAAACGAACAATTAAACACGTGAATTATTTTAGTACTGTCTGTCTGGCAAGTCTTTGCAAAGCACTGTCCTGCGTCGACAGCAAAAACTACAATTTCAATATTTTAGTTGTTTACTTCTACGGCTTAAATATATCGACACATAATAAAGTTAGACATTTGACCAAAAATATTTATCGATAAATCATCACTGTTACGAACAACACTCGGTTTCCTCACTCTATGTTTTGTCTACTGTTTGCCTACCACGCGGCTGCTATAAGAGCGTGCTGCTAAACCTATCGACAGCTCTTTCTATCATACTGCATGTGCCATTAGAAAGAAGATATCAATCATAGCAACCGCTGTTGTTAATTAGTGTTACTTCTATGCCTTAGGTTATATTTCTTTGATGAAATGAATGTTATTGTCGGTGGAGGCGTTCAGAAGCTATGAGTACAAATCAAAACATATTTATCCTTCAGAAAATAACAACCATTAGTCTTTAGTTTTTGTACATAAGATTAATAGATAAGGGATATTTTTAAGAAGAAACTCCATTTAATATATAATTAAGCTAGTAAAATTATATGTAAACTATAAAATAAAATTAAATTATTAAAACCAATTTACGATTAGAAGTTTTTGAACGTACTTCATAAAAGGTTGTCAGCATATTTGACGTACACACAGCTACACATCAACCTATACAAAACCAATATTGGCTTATTCCGTTTATCCACCCTAAAATAGCCACCCTAAGGAGGATACTCGGAAACACGTGTCCTTTTATCCACCCTGAACGGGGTGGATAACCGTAATTCATATAATATGTTTCTTCCGTTTTTCTCACCTGCCTAAGTACAGTCATTAACACAGAAACATACACAAACCCAGTCCAAGAAACTTCGTGAACATTAAAATACTTTAGATGTACATACTTACCTTCTTCTTTGAGCTGAAAATAGTTTTGTTTACTCATCTAACATTCTATGTGACTATTACGTCATTCTAGACGTATCTTTTAATGACACATATCATTGCAATTAATTTCCATTCCAGTTATATTATTGTATGTGCTTAAATATAAATCATAGCTTGATTTAAACTTTAAAATGTCTTTAATTGAAAAAATAAAAATATTGACAAGGGGTAAGGGTCGAGTAGCTTTACATAATGGTTATCAATATCACTTTAAGAAAACATACGCAAATCAAACAACTTATTGGCTGTGTGCTAAACGAAAAATAAACCACTGCGTCGGGACAATTACTGTAATGGAAAATAAAAGTATTATTAATTAATTATTATCCAATAGTTGTAGGATTTTGCACATAACATATTTTCTTTTAAATAAAGGTACATTACCCAGTTCGTGCCCAACTAACGCCCCATTGTTAGCTAAGGAATTTTTTTCTTCGTCAATAGCAGTAAAATTAGTTTGGGTTGATGACGAGCTGAAGCTGGAACTAGTCGTTTGAGTATCTCGTTCAGTCGTGGTTTCTTTATCGCCTATATTAACTGCCATTGAATCCCACCTTTGACTTTCTGCCATATCCAATGATTCTTGGCTATCACATTGAGTCATATCATCGTCTATTGTGTCCGGCACATACTCGTACTCTAAGACTATTGTTTGTTAAATCTGTGCTCGTACTTTCCTAAAAAATGTGTCGTAATAACTTGTAGCGACAAACATTGATTCAATATACCTATACAGGATACTTCTATAATGTACTTACTTTTTAATGACATAGTGGAATATGCAGTCAAATTTATTAATTTTATTTTTAGCAAATTTATAATTAAATTGCTTTATTGTAAATGTCAAATGCTTTTTTTTTTGTTAATAGCCTTGTTTTTCAAATGTAAACTTTTTTAACTTTTAATTATTTGTTTAAGCATCATCCATCATTATTATTACAGGAAAATACTGTGATGAAAACAAAACCACACATACAGTTATGTAAACAAGATTTCACTAAAAATGTAATTGACTCGCATATAAACCAATGTATCAACGAAGTAACCACTTCACTAGATCCGGTGCCGAAAATCTATAAAAACATGGTAGCGTCACTTAATGAAGATGATGTCGACTTACTAAATGAAGTTCCTGAATTTTCAAAAATTAAAACTACTTTATATGAACATAGAAATGCAGCATTGGGTTTAAAACAACTTAATTTTAAAAAAGTTGCCGAAGTTGTAGTGCCGAAAAAATACGATAACTTTTTATTAGCTGATTTCATAGATGAAATACCTAGACAATATTCGGATTTTGATATTCTGTAACAATTTCGCAAGAGACCAAATGGGTAAACTCAAAAATTTCTTTGGCGATGCAACTTTTAGAATATGCCCCAAACCGTTTAACCAAGTTTTCAGTATACACGCTGATATGAACAGTACCACGACTTCAACAAATATAATACCTTTGGCATTTGCAATTATGAGTGACAGAAAGAAAAGCACTTATTTAACGGTATTTAATTTAATCAAATCACAAATTCCTGCATGGAATCCCGCAACATTCACGCTCGACTACGAAAAAGCTACAATGGGAGCATTAAAAAGTGTATTTCCAAATATATTGCTACATGGCTGCTACTTTCATTATGTGAAGTCCATTCAAAAACGAGCAGATAAGCTAGGTATCAATAAATACCCAAATACAAAAAGATTAGTGTTACTTACGGCAAGGTTGCCACTATTACCTTCAAACTTGATTAATGAAGGCTGGTTGTTTGTGAAATCATTTTTATTAGACGATGATAATAATATGGCGGCATTTGTGAAATATTTTGAAAAAACATGGCTCAAGGACGAAACCTTTGTGGCTGTTTGGAATTCATTCGGGGTGTCTCATAGGACTACAAATTCATTAGAAACCTGGCATAAAACAATGTCACATGAAATTAAAGACAAACATCCACATTTAGCTAAGTTTTTGGAATGCGTGCAAAAAAACGCAGTTCTTCGCTAATACGTCTGCTGCAGCAAAAAAATTTAGAAAACGATTGCAAATATACATTAAAAGGGACGAATTTATCCAGGATACGCAACTACGTCTACTCAATAATGAAATAAGCGTTGGTCATTTTCTGGATATGTTGCAAAATTTATAAAAAACCACCAGCCCCGCTTCGGCTTTCTATCTTATAGTACCATGTACCTACAATTTAGATTTTAAGACTATTTTATGTTATTCGCTTAACAATAAATATTAAATTAAAACTTAAAAGATAATTTGATTCAACTGTACTTGGGGTAAAAAATCGGAAGAAACATATTATATGAATTACGGTTATCCACCCCGTTCAGGGTGGATAGAAGGACACGCGTTTCCGAGTATTCTCCTTAGGGTGGCTTTTTTAGGGTGGATAAACGGAATAAGCCCCAATATTAGCTGAACTACTCAACAACAGGTTGGTCACACTAAGGGAGTTTGCCTAATATTGGGCTTGTTTAGGTTAATGTGTAGCTGTGTGTACACAGACTACACAGCGTGAGTAGTTACACAAGCTTGTCTTTGCGTTTATTAGTAGCGATGTTGTGTAAACCCTGTATAACTCCTATACAGACGTTATACGCTGTGTAAGTATTCATACGTTAAACGTGTGAGTAGTAATATTTTTTTATTAGTAAGACAGAAAGTGTGTAGGCCTACTTATTTATTTACTAAAATATGTGAGTGACAACCCTGACGGGTTTTCCCTATAGTGCCAAATACCGTCCCTATTAACCCGATTTCGTGTTTAAATAGGGACGACCTATAATTTGAAGAAAAACATAAATCTGGCTGCTTTACATAATTTAGTTTAGATTCCTTAAGAATCTTCAGGTTAAGACAATACCAAGATCAATATAATATTTTAATGTATAATTGCTGATAAATGTGTCAAGTTCAATTCTGTGCCTATTCACCCCGTTTGACGGTACCTATTCAATTAAAACAACAAATAAACAAAATATAACAAATTTATTGATGTAATCTTACAACTATACCATGATTGTACACATTGTATAAAATGACATATTTCTGATGACATTGTGGTGTAAGACGAAACTAAATTTAGACAGCCGCTGTCTCTTTCTTTTACATAATGTTAGACAGAGAGAGAGAGACATCTGTCGAATTTAGTGTCACCTTTGTGACGTAATTTTACTGACACTTCAATTAGTATCTATAATTTTAAGTCTAAATCATCATGTATCATTTTGTAGCATTATGAGAAAGAGACAGCAATAGTCTTATATGACATAGTTTCACAAGTTCAACAGAGGCATAAAACATTTATGTGATATTTCTATACAAATACATATATTATTGTACTATATCTTTCAATATTTCTGGAGTATTTTATGGTAACAGGTGTTTATTTTTTAAGTGTATAAAAATTACTTTGTTATATTTTTTCGAGCACCATACCATACCGTACAAATCTACAAAACACCTATTATATTCAAACACTAATTCACTAGCTATGGTCGCTCTTACAAATGTGTTTTTATGATAATCATACAATTAAACAACCCATACATATTACCCATATACCAATCAGAAAGAGACAGAAAATATAATAGAAAATACTAGATAATTAAACAAATTTTGGGGTCTGTACTATTAAAATAAAGCTTAAGAGTTTGGTTTGTTGAAAGCGCTAATCTCAGGAACTACTGGTCCAATTTCGAAAACTAATTTTGGGTTGGGTACTTTATCGAGTAAGGCTATATAACATCACGCTATGAGCCCCGGGAGCGGAGCAGTAGCCCTAAATACCGCGAGTTTAAACCGCTGGCTCACCTAGTATGGATTAAAAGATTACTCTAGAAAAGTGAAAAATTATTGGTGTATTTTGTGAAAAATTTTAACAATAGGGTTGTTTCCAACTAGTCAAATCAAGCAATTTTAATGAAATGTCAAAAACGACCTTTCCTACGGCGTTTGTATGAAATAAGACCTAGTGACGTCATAGATTTTTGCTGTCAAATAGAATACTTATAATCAATAAATTGTCGATAAAAAATGTTAAATAAAGTTTTAACATTAATTGATGAATGAAACTACCATTATTTTGACATGTTTCACTAGATAAAAATACTTGTATAATTTATTTCACTTGCAGGAAACTTCCCTATTATAAGGTTTCACAGTAAGACCCATATATGGCATGGTAACAATTCAATGAATATTATGTTGAGTATTAACAATATTGGTATAATATGTTTTGTGAAAAGTAATATATTAAAAACTATAAGTACTTAAAATAAATAAAAAAATCACCTGAATCCCTTTTTATTTACTTTTAAATAAACTTATTTCTAGTTTCTTGTTGCAGTGCAATCCCCAAATTATTTTGCTAAGCGATATTTGAACATTCGAATAATTCGGATAAGAAATGATGTTATTCGATTGTTGATCGATTGTTCGATGATGCTTTCCTTACTAAGTGTGTATTTTAACATTTTAATATACCTAATTTTTTTTCTAGTCTTCTATATCTTGATTGTTTGACAGTCATCAAATGTTAGAAAGATAATCGAATATAATTGCAAAATCAATTAAGTAATATCTAAAAAAATTGCAGGACTTAGCTGTAGCTTTAGTCATTTTGGTCGATAATCGATCAATTAATCGAACAAAAAATAATACAATTATTTAAATTTATTCGATTACCTATCTTGACTAAAATTTTCGATTTTGTTACTTACATTATTTTAATTTTGTCCCAGCATCATTCGAATAATCTACCAACATCGTTTCATTCGAATACCGCTCGATACTAAGAGATCTACAGCATCTTCCTAACCATGTAGTTGAGTATACCGCCGTTACGGAAGTAAGTCAGGTCTACCTCTATGTCGAAGCGGGCCTTTACTTGGAATGATTTGCCGTTGTCCACCTGTGGGCAAAAATGAGATATTAATACATTATCATCATCGTCCTAGCGTAACTCGGTTACATAAAAAATTTTCACCATAGAACCCGAGATAACGTCTTTTCAAAATATGGCCTGAATAGACCCTGATAGTTATATGTAATAGTAGGGAATGCTAAATTGGGAATTACTCGAGCGTCATAGAGACCTATTGGGTTGCAAAGCATAGAAATAAAAAGGTAAAGAATACTAGCTTTTGCCCGCGGCTTCGCTCGCGTAAATTCGGGGTTCTCTAGTTATAGTATATCATCTACGTTCGGCGTAACACAAATCTCCTTCATTGGGCGGATACTTCTTTAATACGTTTTAACTGTTTAAGAAATATAACTGCAAAAAGTATTTACACATACAAACTACTTAGTACTCAAAATGTTATCCGGTATCTGTGACGTTTCACTATAGTGGCCAATATGGCGACTGTGATTTGTCTGTCAGAACCATTCGAATTTTAACAAAATATTCGACAATCCGAATTTTGCGGATATATGTTGTCGACTCGAAATCTTTATTTTTTAATGTTTTATTATTCAGGTAAGGTTTCGATGTACTCCTTGACGAAATTATTAATATAAGATTTGACACTGCGATAGCAGCGCAGTCCGTCGGTTCCATTGTGTTCATTGTTTCCATGTGAAACATTCCAAAATCCACAACTACTTATAAATTAAAAATAAAGAAAACAACATTTTCCAGTGGACTAAATTGTCACTCTAAACCATTCTCATGTCCCCTCGAACACACACAACAAATTTCATCAAGATCGGTCCAGTAATTTAGGAGGAGTTCAGTGACATACACACGCACACAAGAAATATATATATTAAGATATAATTTTTCATCGGTGGGGGAGCGGCTATAGAATTTAATTTTTTTTAAAGAGCTTTTGCCTTAATCCGTACAGGTAATCGTCAGATTAAGAGTAAGCACGTCTAGGACGTTAAGATAAAGCACATATATCTTAATCTGACGCGCTTGAGTATTTCAAAGCGGCGAATTCGCTATTCACATTTGCAACTTTCTAATAATGGCCACGAGTTTGCGTGACACCTAAATCGTCAGATTATACATTCAGAGCCTTTTTAGGTTCACTTAACATCACCTTAGAAAATCTGACACGCTCGATTAATTTTTCAATCTCATCTTTTCAACCTCGAGTCTTTTCGATTGTGGTTTCTTCTGACACAGACTTTCAACATCTTCAGATCTTTTTGCCACCGGGTCTTCTCAACCTCAGGTCTTTTCGACCCCGGATCTCAACTACCCTGGGTATTTTCGACCCCAGGTCGTTATGACCCCGGGTTTATTATAAACATACCTGCACACTAATATGGTCCCCGGGCGACAGCTGCTCCGGTAGATTGATAGAGTAAGTCTCGCGGCCTGTCAGACCGAACGTCTCAGCATTGTCTCCCGCCATGAACTGCAGCGGTATTATACCCATGCCCACTAGGTTGGACCGGTGGATGCGCTCGAACGACTCGGCGATTACGGCTTTGATGCCCTGTTGAGGTAAAAAAATAATATTAATATTTTACCATATTCACACAACGCCATCTAGTATCAAACTAAGCAGAACTTGTACTATGGGTACTAGAAAACTAAACAATATTTTTTGTAAATACATACATATAAAATACCCAGACCAAGACAAACATCCATGATCACGCACACAAATGTTTGACTTGAGCGGGAATCGAACCCGGGACTTTCAGCGTGGCAGTCATTTACACTCCCGCTAAGCCGCCAGGTCGTCACAGAACACGTAAATACATGGTTCTCACTCTAAAATGAGACTATTGGATTTTATCGTTGCGCAGTAAATTTAATAGGTCGCGCTGGAGTCATGATATACATACATACACATACATACATACATATCGTCACGCCTTTTATCCCCGAAGGGGTAGGCAGAGGTGTATTTCTACACACACTTTTCGCCTGATATACTTTGCCCACGTAATAAGGGGCGAGCCTATTGCCGTACCGAGCACATTTCCAGACTCCGTGCTGCTACTGAGAATTTCGTGACAGAAAAACCCAATACCACTGCCCGACCCAGGAATCGAACCCGGGACCTCCCGACCCCACGCGCACATTTATGCCGCGAGACCAACGAGGCAGTCGTATAGGGTTTGATGTCGAGTTTTCCGTCTCTACGCAAAGATGGTATTTGCATCGTGTTATCCCTTAGTCGCCTCTTACGACACCCACGGGAAGATAGGGGGTGGTGACACTCGTATTCTATGCCGTCAACCACACGGCAACTTGATATCTTCTCTAACATGATATCTTCTGTGGGTCTCACAAGACCCATCACCAAGCCGAAGACTACTAGTTTTGGATATCATGTCAAGTCATACTAAGCAACAAATAAACAGGAGAAACGTTATTTTTTAAGTAGACACATATTTTTTTTTTACTCCGTATGGTGACGGCTTAAGAATACGGAATGTCACCACCCCATATCATCCCATGGGTGTCGTAAGAGCCGACAGAGGGAGCATATTATGCAGAGAACAGCACTGTAAGAGAAGGAAAACTTGATACAAACCCTATACCAAGCCGTTTGGCCAGCGTGGTATAGTAGGCCAATTCCTCCTTTCAAAGGAGAGGCCTAGTCCAGCAGTGGACTGTTAAAGGCTGGTGATGATTGAGACACATTTTTTACTTTTAAACTGCAAATAAAAGTGCGCTTCTTATCCACAGGTGCATAGGATATCTATAGAACGAATTGGCGGGGTAATTGCATCGATTTTGTACCTAATTAGAAAAATTGCATAGTGACTTTGAGCCTCAATAACTCTTGAACCAGTAACTTCCCAGGTATGGTGCCGAAGTAAAAATGATCGTAGTGATTGGTACAATATGGGATTTCAGTTTTCGTTAAGGGTCTTTTTACACCCTGTATAAAATTCGTCCGTTACTGAATTACTGACAGACAACAGGAAAAGACAATACAAGAGACAGAACATAAAAGGATTTTATATATACAGATAAACCTAATAGGTAGTAGAGCCTTGCTGATTTCAGCCTGAATGGGCCGGCTCGACCGGGGAAGTACTACCCTCTCACAGAAAATCGACGTATAGTAACAGTACTTAAATTGTTGCGTTTCGTTCGGTGAGTGAGAGTGCCGGAGGCCCTATTCCCTATTCCTTCTCCCTCATCCCACTCCTCATCCTATCCCTTTTCCCAACCCCAAGGGACGGCAACGCACTTGTGACTCCTGTGGTGTTGCTTGTGTCCATGGGCGGCGGTAATTGCTTACCATCAGGCGATCCGTCTGCTCGTTTGCCGCCTATTAACATAAAAAAAAAAAAAAAACTACAATTACTTACCAATAGATATGGTCCCTTTGCCGCCCAATCGCGACTAGAACCAGACCCGTAATCCTTACCAACTATAGCGATCAAAGGCACATTCTCTTGCGCATATCTGTAAAATAATAATTATAATTTATATCTCCTTTTAAAGGAGAGACCTAGTCCAGCAGTGGACTGTTAAAGGCTGATGATGATGATATCAGTATATCCACGAAAAATAATAGCTCAAGTAATAACACGATCATGGTAAGCAAAGCAGGGTTGCATTGCGTTGCATCCTTCGGCATGCCAAAGGATTCCTATACATTCCGCTGCATGTCAAAAAATCTTATGGTATCACGGCATGCTGAAGGATTTTGTGGTATCCTAATCCATTCTCAAGGAAGCTGTGCTGCTTCATCTTGCTGCACTGTCAAGGATCACGTGGAATTCTGTGGCACAGTAAAGCATCCTTATGCATCCCGAAGAGCATGCATGAGAAATTTGATGAGAGTGAATGAAGCAAAAATTTGATGAGAGTGAATTTTATTAAGCAAGAGAGATATGTCAGGTTCGTTGCAAATCGCGTTCCGTAGTCTCTGCCTACCCCTAATCCCGAGGCATGCTATACAATTTTGTGTTGCGGGTGTTCATGGACGGCTGTAATCGCTGAGGCTCAACTCACACTGGCGCAGAGTCGAAGCGACGCGACGCGTCATGTTTTCGAAATGTTCGCGAATCCACTCGACTCAAGCCGAGCGTCGAAGCGCGAATGTGCACGTCAACGCGCGTCGACGTCAAATAATAGAACAATAAATATGAATATGCTCAGGGATGTAGCTAGAGTAGAATTAGAGGTAGGGCAGCATTGGTTACAGATAGAGCGGAAGCAAAAAAAAAATCAAAATTGATCTGCTCCGAAGCACGGGCTTCTAAATCAATCGCCATGTATATTAATGCCCTACCTTAAAATTACCAAAAACTAGGATAGAATAGTTTATCTTAGTTTTTTGGTATTTTTAAGGTAGGGCATTGGGGTTTCAAGGTAGGGCATTGCCCCATAATACCTCCTCCTGGCTACGGCCATGAATATGCTTTAGACAGAAAAATATGAGGCGTCGTGTCGTTTCGACTCTGCGCCAGTGTGAGTTGAGCCTTAATGTCAGGCGATCCGTTTTCCATCTGCTCGTGTGCCTCCTATTACCAATGAATACAGATTTACGTAATAGAAGCGCATTTGTTGAGGATTTCGTGTGCCGATTCCAACTGGCGTGTTGACGGTTGTCAGTGTAGTACGTAGTTGGCGCCGTTGGCGGCGCTGGCGTCGTTCTCCTTCTCTCTTGCTCTCGTAGTTAAGACACACAGGAGAAACTTTCGTCTCTCTTGCACTCGTAGAGTCAGCTGTCACAGCGCGACTGCCACGCCGCCAAGCGGCAATATGGGTCACACTGGTCACAGAAAGTTTGTCTACAAAGCGCCCATAATAAATGTACCTCTATTGAAATATCTATGCTCTATGCTATTACATAAAACTATGACATTAAAGTCCTACCTGTCAGCCGCATCAAATATATCCATGACGTCGCCGCTAGGATGATGCGTAGTCTTCGGCCCCGGGTTGGGCGCCATCTTGTTCACGATCCTGATGTTCGCGAACGTGCCACGGGACATGACGGCGTCGTTGCCACGGCGGGAGCCGTACGAGTTGAACTCGCGGGGGGTCAGACTGTGAAAGAGGTAAAGTCTGTATCCCCGAAGAAGTGTAGACAGAGGTGTAATATTAGGCCTACATTTCGCCATGATTTTTTTTATATTTTGTGACGTCGCATCGAGCGATGCATACTACAGCGCTGCCCCACCTATTCGACGCACACATCCACGCTCGCCGTCGAGTATATATTCGGGTCCGACGTGAGCAACGGCCCTATCGGATCCTGGACACCGCTGCTGAAGATAAGTGCTTCTCTCTGCTGGAGCACCGAAGCCTCGTCAGCCTGCCTGCCTACCCTGCCCAAAGTCTTAGCTCTTACCTCTAGTTACCGGGTTTATATTGTGTAACGCTTTCAAGTAAATATATTTTGTAACGAACAATACTTATTTAATTTCTCTCCAGTACACATACCTACTACGTAACTCATTAGGTATAGGTACCCACACACCACAATAAACGTTACAATTTTTTTTATATTTAAAGGGGCCATAAATTTTTAAGTCCCACGTAATAGAGGGCGAGCCTATTGCCGTTACCGGATACATTACCAGACTCCGAGTTGCTATTAATAAGAATTCGGCTAAACTCAGTAACACTTTTGCCCGACCTGGGAATCGAACCCGGGACCTCCGATCAGCAGTCGCATACGCTATCCACTGAGCCAAAGCCAAGAACAAAAAAATGGAAACAATATTGGCAAATAACGTAAATATAGAAAGAAGAAAAATAAATTAAGTAAAATTTAACAAGCCAAGAAAACAATAAAAATTAATAAATGGCAAACTAAAATCTTATACTAATATATAAAGCTGAAGAGTGTGTTTGGTTAAACGCGCTAATCTCAGGAACTCCATATTGTACCAATCACTACGAACATTTTTTGCTTCGGCATCATACCTGGGAAATTACTGGTTCAGGAGATATTGGGGCTCAAAGTTACTATGGAATTTTTGTAATTAGGTACAACATCGATGCAATCCCCATGCTAACCTGTTCTATGGATGTCCTATGCACCCATGGATAAGAAGGTATTTCGAACATTGCACGCGCGCGCTTTTAATTGCAGATTAAAAAATGTGAAAACTTTAAAAAAATTGTTTCCCAGGTGTTATTTTTGGTTAGTATGACTTGGCATGATGTCCACAACGAGTAGACTTCGGCTTGGTGATGGATCTTGTGACACCTTGTATGTACATACCCTCTAGCCGCTAGATATCTGGCGGCTGGCGAGTTCCTAGCGATAGACCCGGCAGGCGATATGTGGTCCGTAGTCACTGAATCGCCAAGGAGAAGTAGACAGCGCGCGTTTTCAATGGCTTTAGCAGGTTTCAGCTCCTGCAATACATACAAACAAACATTACAATTTGATATTACATATTAATCCTACTACTCCAACTAAAGTTCTTAACCCACATAAACGACTCGCCTCGCACCCAACCAAAAGAATATCGTTCAAATATGGGCTTTAAGTATTGCTCTTTAGATATTTTTTACATTGACAACATTAAGCACATAAGCGCACTGTCTGCTAATTTATGTGCCAATGTAAAGATATTTGAATGATATCTTTTTGGTTGGGTGTGAGGCAAGTTGTTTATATGGGCGTAGATCTTAATCCTCCTACAATACATACAAACGCACAGTGTTTTATGAAGACCATTTTTCGGACACCGTCTTTTTATTAAAGAAGCTAATAGATATATTCAATAAAAAGAAATATTTCGTATCCCCATTAAGCTAGCATCTCTAGTTTTTTAGGAAAACTTTTTTGAAAATCTTCATATTTTAAAGCGGATATTTAGAAAAAAAGATATTCCTCTTAAACTAAGCATGATACGCTATAATAATGTTACAAGCACCGATAGCGTCTCTTTCACTGCACATTTTACAGTTAAAATGAACCTCATAACTTGACTAGATTCAAATTTAAGCGAGATTTTGGATTCTTAGATTTTCTTTCTTTTACCGAAGATTCTACCAAATGTGGAAAAGTTATATACAGGGTGTCACAAGACCCATCACCAAGCCGAAGTCAGCCGTGTGGACATCATGCCAAGTCATACTAACCAAAAAGAATACCTGGGAAACGTATATTTTTTTTAAGTTTTCACATTTTTTAAACCGCAATTAAAAGCGCGCGCGTGCAATGATTGAAATACCTACTTATTCATGGGGTCATAGGGCATCTAAAGAACATATTGGCGGGATAAATGCATCGATTTTGTACCTAGTTAGAAAAAATCCATACTAACTTTGAGCCTCAATATCTCCTGAACCAGTAATTTCCCAGGTATGGTGCCAAAGTAAAAAATGTTCGTAGTGATTGGTACAACATGGGGTTTTAGTTTTCGTTAAGGGTCTCTTTACAACCTGTATACAGAAAGGATGCTCTTTACTTTCCTCATCTACTCAATACATTTCAGACCCCAAATCCATGGAATCTAGAAGTTATTCCATATAACTGTTTTTGCTAGGTTTTTCATATTTATATTCTGGATTTTAATGATTAAATTTTTATTCGATATTGATTTCTTTACAACATATAATTTAGTTATAAAATCAATATCGAATAAGAATTTTATCAAAAAAATCCGGAATACAAATGTGACAACCCTAGCAAAAACAGTTAATTTGGAATAACTTCTAGATTCCATGGATTTGGGGTCTGAAATTTATTGAGTAGATGAGGAAAGCAAAGAGCATCCTTTCTGTATATATAACTTTTCCACATTTGGTAGAATCATCGGTAAAAGTAAGAAAATCTAAAATCCAAAATCTCGCTTAAATTTGAATCTAGTCAAGTTATGAGGTTCATTTTAACTGTAAAATGTGCAGCGAAAGAGACGCTATCGGTGCTTGTAACATTATTATTGCGTATCATGCTTAGTTTAAGAGCAATATCTTTTTTTCTAAATATCCGCTTAAAATATGAAGATTTTCAAAAAAGTTTTTCTTAAAAACTAGAGATGCTAGCTTAATGAGGATACGAAATATTTCTTTTTATTGAATATATTTATTAGCTTCTTTAATAAAAAGACGGTGTCCGAAAAATTATCTTCATAAAACACTGTGAAACGTACATTACAATCTGATATTATATATTAATTCTATCCTACTACACGAACTTATTCTCTCCACAATACATACAAACATACATTACAATTTCATATTATTTATTAATCCTACTACAGTTACTAATCCTTCCTACAATACATACAAACAAACATTACAATTTAATATTATTTATTAATCCTACTACAGTTACTAGTCCTTCCTACAATACATACAAACAAACATTACAATTTGATATTATTAATTATTAATCCTACTACAGTTACTAGTCCTTCCTACAATACATACAAACAAACATTACAATTTAATATTATTTATTAATCCTACTACTCCTACAATACATACAAACTTACATTACAATTTCATATTATTTATTAATTCTACTATTGTTACTAGTCCTTCCTACAATACATACAAACAAACATTACAATTTAATATTATTTATTAATTCTACTACTGTTACTATTCCCTCCTACAATAAATACAAACATACATTACAATTTGATATTATTTATTAATCCTACTACTGTTGCTAGTCCTTCCTACAATACATACAAACTTACATTACAATTTTATATTATTCATTAATTCTACTACGTTAGTAGTCCTTCCTACAATACATTCAAACAAAAATTACAATTTTATATTATTCGTTAATTCTACTACGTTAGTAGTCCTTCCTACAATACAATCAAACAAACATTACAATTTTATATTATTCATTAATTCTACTACGTTAGTAGTCCTTCCTACAATACATTCAAACAAACATTACAATTTTATATTATTCATTAATTCTACTACGTCAGTAGTCCTTCCTACAATACATTCAAACAAACATTACAATTTTATATTATTCATTAATTCTACTACGTTAGTAGTCCTTCCTACAATACATACAAACTTACATTACAATTTCATATTATTTATTAATTCTACTACTGTTACTAGTCTTTCCTACAATACATACAAACTTACATTACAATTTCATATTATTCATTAATTCTACTACTGTTACTAGTCTTTCCTACAATACATACAAACTTACATTACAATTTGATATTATTTATTAATTCTACTACTGTTACTAGTCTTTCCTACAATACATACAAACTTACATTACAATTTGATATTATTTATTCATTAATCCTTCTACTGTTACTAGTCCTTCTCCAATACATACAAACATACATTACAATTTTATAGTATATATTAATTCTATCCTACTACACGAATTTTTTATCCTACAATACATACAAACATAGGTAAATTACAATTTTATATTATTTATTAATTCTACTACTGTTACTAGTCCTTCCTTCAATACATACAAACTTACATTACAATGTTATATTATTTATTAATTCTACTACTGTTACTAGTCCTTCCCGAATACATACATACAAACATACATTACAATTTTATATTGTTTATTATTAATTCTACTACGTTGCTAGTCCTTCCTACAATACATACAAACTTACATTACAATTTTATATTATTTATTAATCCTACTCCTACTAATCCTAATATAGCCACGATAGCCGCGCGAAACCTAAAAAGCGATAGAGCGCTTCGTGTTTGGAAGCGCATGTAGGCGCGTATAGACGCGCTTCTAAGCTCGTGTCAGCGCGAGCCGTCAGAATCCATGTTAACACTGACACGTTATCACTACCGTTTCGAGCGAACACGCCGAAATATGCCCGTTTAAACGAGTCCGGTTTTTAGAAGCGCGTAATGTAGCGCGCGTGTAAGCGCGTATGCTGAAACGACTGTATACGCGCAGAAAAATATGCTAATCTGAAACCGCTCTTAGCCTAGTGGAGAGACCCACGCGCACATTTATGCCGCGAGACCAACGAGGCAGTCGTATAGGGTTTGATGTCGAGTTTACCGTCTCTACGCAAAGATGGTATTGGCATCGTGTTATCCCTTAGTCGCCTCTTACGACACCCACGGGAAGATAGGGGGTGGTGACACTTGTATTCTATGCCGTCAACCACACGCTTTTCGGAGTTATGTGCGTATTAAATTGTTAAATATTGCTTGCCCCGTAACTCGGAGAGCACGTTAAGCCGTCAGTTCATGAAGACAATATCAACTTGGGTTTGCGCGAATGTTAGACAATGATATTAAACTACAGTTTACGGATTTTATCGCGGTATATTGGTTTCACTGAGTTATTACATTTAAACCGAATGATCTAGAAACTACATATTTTAATTTATTACTAGCCGACGACATGAAAAAGACAAATATCACCCCAGTCTGCCATGACCATGAATCCTGTAAAGAATTCGAAACGTCGGCTAGTAATCATTGGTGTTCATTGTGTCCGTTAGTTGTATGTTTGTAAAGTCCCCCGCGACACAGGATTTAGTCCTAATGCGGGAGTTGTCTTTTATTTCTCTAATCTATTTCTTTCCATCCATAGGTTGCCTGGAAGAAATTGCTTTTAGCGATAGAGCCGACCTTTATGCATTTTATTTGTAAACTTCTTCTATTTCTCTTCTATGCTTCTAACTCTGTAATATGACTTGTGGTGTACAATAAAGAATTTTCTATCTAAGTATCTATCTTTCTACCTATCTATCTATGTATATATCTATCTACCTATCTATCTAGTCTAAACCATAGAATATCGCTATACCTTTATGTTATCAGGGTCAATCGGGGGGTCGCTCTGTGGAAAAGCGAATATTCAGTTAAATCTGGTTAGACTAGTAATCTAAGTAGAGTAAAGTAAGATATCTCTTGCTTGATTCTCTCTTCTGTTCAGGGTGCTTCTAACCTGTCCTGTTTTTAGAATGTCTCTAGTCTGGTCAGAGAACGTCTGCCTAGGTCTTCCCCTAGTCCTGTCCCATTCACACTTGCCTTATATATCTGCTTGGTCAATCTTTCGTCATCCATCCTCTCCACGTGCCCAAACCACCTTAACATGCCTTTCTCGATGCTTTCACTACATCTTCTTTTACCCCACAACACGCTTATCACATATCATCATCAGCCTTTAACAGTCCACTGCTGAACGAGGCCTCTCCTTTGAAAGGAGGAATTGGCCTACCATACCACGCTGGCCAAACGGGTTGGTATAGGGTTTGTATCAAGTTTTCCTTCTCTTACAGTGCTGTTCTCTGCATAATATGCTCCCTCTGTCGGCTCTTACGACACCCATGGGATGATATGGGGTGGTGACATTCCGTATTCTTAATCCGTCACCACACGGATTATCACATATACATTCCCTTAATAAGAGGCATACATATCCTGTGGTATAAGGTGTGGTGTTCCTCCAACTAGAGGGAAGATCCTCTAACCCTCCAGACACTAACTGTGATCGTGTCTGGAGGACTGCACTCCGACGGAAGTACTTGAGAACTTGTATTTAAGTACAGTAAGTGTAAATGTAGAAGCTTTAAGCAAAGAGCTCAGATATTTACATAGAGGCGCATTTCCCATGGGCGCTCTTAAGACAAACTTTCTGTGACACAAATTGCCGCTAGGCGGCGTGGCAGTCGCGCTGTGACAGCTGTCTCTACGAGAGCAAGAGAGACGAACGTTCCTCCTGTGTATCTTAACTACGAGAGCAAGAGAGACGGAGAACCACGCCAGCACCGCCAACGGCGCCAACTATGAACTAAACTGACGACATTCGCCACTTGGAATCGGCACACGAAATCCTTAGGAAATGCGCTTCTATGTAAATCTGTATTCAGTGCTTTAAGTAATTCTTTTGTGCATAACTGTCACTTCGTGATCTAAATATGAATAAAGGATTTGTCTTTAAGCTGCTTGCGCGGTTCAGAACTCCGATTTGGCGCGTCGTTTGCGATAGATGGCGTTGTGTCGTGCTAGTTCCGTCGTCGTTGGTTAGATGGCGCTGTGATGATAGTTGTCGTCTTCCTCCGATAGATGGCTCCAGTGATATAAAGCTTTAATAAGGGATATACATACTATATAGATATACATACCTTGGTCATGCCATCAAAGAACGGCGGTCTCTTTATGTAGGTAGAGTTGGCATCCCATCCATACAGCTTGCCCTGAGGTACTGACAGCGTTTGCCACGATGGAGAGCCCTGCTCGATCTTTGCGTATACCTGGTGGAGAAAGATAATACAATATTAATATTATGTACTAGACGATGCCGCGGTTACACCCGCGTTATTTAAGGCTACTGCTCTACTCCCGTCGCTCATAGCGTGATGTTATATAGACTATAGCCTTCCTCGATAAATGGGCTATCTAACAGTGAAGTAATTTTTTTAATCGGACCAGTAGTTCTTGATATTAGCGCGTTCAACCAAACAAACAAACAAACTCTTCAGCTTTAAGTATATATTAGTACTAGCTGACCCAGCGAACTCCGTATCGCCTTTTTAAGAGTTTTTATTTAATTCCCTTTTTTCCAAGCTCCTTTTCCAAAGTTACCATTGACTTAGCGCTTAATCTCTTATCATTCCAGGGTCTATAAGTGATGCAAAAACAAACATAGATTTTTATATAATATTGAATTCCCCATTCCTTAAAATATCGGAGACGATTCCCATATCGACTTAAAAAAAATCCCGTCCGCCATCTTTGATTTCCTATCAGCCATCTTTGATCACGAAATAGATATTGTATTTGGATTCACCATCCCTTAAATCATCAGAGACGAAACCCATATTGATTTTTTTATTTTTTCCCATCCGCCATCTTTGATTTCCCATCCGCGATCTTGAATCACGAAATAGATGTTGTATTTGGATTCCCCATCCCTTCAAACATCTGAGACGATACCCATATTGATTTAAAAAAAAATCCCATCCATCCACCATCTTTGATCACGAAATAGATGGTGTTTTTGAATTTCCCATTCCTTAAAATATCGGAGACGATACCCATATCGACTTTAAAAAAATCCCGTCCGCCATCTTTGATTTCCTATCAGCCATCTTTGATCACGAAATAGATGTTGTATTTGGATTCACCATCCCTTAAATCATCAGAGACGATACCCATATTGATTTTTTTAATTTTTGCCATCCGCCATATTTGATTTCCCATCCGCCATCTTGAATCACGAAAAAGATGTTGTATTTGGATTCCCCATCCCTTCAAACATCGGAGACGATAACCATATTGATTTAAAAAAAAAACCCATCCACCATCTTTGATCACGAAATAGATGGTGTTTTTGAATTCCCCATTCCTTAAAATATCGGAGACGATACCCATATCGACTTTAAAAAAATCCCGTCCGCCATCTTTGATTTCCTATCCGCCATCTTTGATCACGAAATAGATGTTGTATTTAGATTCGCCATCCCTTAAAACATCGGAGACGATAACCATATTGACTTTTTAAAACTTTCTCATCCGCCATCTTTGATATCTCATCCGCCATCTTTGATCACGAAATAGATGTCGGATTTGGATTCCCCATGCCTTTAAATATCGGCGACGATACCCATATTGACTTTAAAAAAAAATCCCGTCCGCCATCTTTGATTTCCTATCTGCCATCTTTGATCACGAAATAGATGTTGTATTTGGATTCACCATCCCTTAAATCATCAGAGACGATACCCATATTGATTTTTAAAATTTTTCCCATCCGCCATTTTTGATTTCCCATCCGCCATCTTGAATCACGAAATAGATGTTGTATTTGGATTCCTCATCCCTTTAAACATCGGAGACGATACCAATATTGATTTTTTTAAATTTTTCTCATCCGCCATTTTTGATTGCCCATCCGCCATCTTTGATCACGAAATAGATGTTGTATTTCGATTCTCCACCATTTAAAATATCGAAAGCGATATCCATATTGATATTTAAAACTTTCTCATCCGCCATCTTTGATTTCCCGTCCGCCATCTTGGATCACTAAATAAATTTCATATTATTAATCAGCGTCCCGAAAATTTCGAAAACGATACCCATATAGATTGTATCCTATTCGTTTAGCCTTTTTTTGCCTTTGACCCAACCCTCCCCCTTCTCGTTTGACCATTTTATTATTTTTGTCTGGCCCCTAAAAGTTGTGGCGTAATTTTATATAGCCTATATATAGCCTTTCGGAATAATTGGGCTATCATAGGCAATAACAATTTTTAAAATCCGACTGCTAGTTCCTGAGATTAGCCGACATTATGTTTTAGCCTTTTTAGCCTTTTGCCCGGCCCCAAAGGGTCGAAGCGTTATGTTATATAGCCTATAGCCTTCCGGAATAACTCGGCTATCGTATACAAAAAGAATTTTTCAGATCCGACCGGTAGTTCCTGAGATTAGCGCGTTCAAACAAACAAACAAACAAACAAACAAACAAACAAACAAACAAACTCTTCCGCTTTATTATATTAGTATAGATAAGATTAGTATTATGTATTATGTATTTACATGTTCGTGTTTAGAACATAAATGATAATTAATAAACCGTTTTTTTATAGTAATAGGCGACAAACGAACGGACAGATCGCCTGATAGTAAGCAATTACCGCCGCCCATGGACACAAGCAACACCACAGGAGTCACAAGTGCGTTGCCGCCCCTTGGGGTTGGGAAAAGGGATATGATGAGGAGTGGGAAGAGGAACGAGGAATAGGGGATATTGCCACCAGCACTTTCACTCACCGAACGAAACGCAACAGTTTAGGTACTGTTACTTTACGTCGATTTTCTGTGAGAGGGTAGTGCTTCCCCGATCGAGCCGGCCCACTTATCAAGTAAGGTTCCGTTAAATGTGTGTGGAATAATTTCTTTCTTTGAAATAAACTCAATAAACCTTACAACGTGTGTTTTTATTGCTCGAAACCCAAAAAGAGAGAGAGCCCCATAAATTATAGGTACGTCGAAACCCAATATTGCGGCATCTATAAATTATACGTCACTTGTTTTACATTTTTTCCCCTACACACACCCTTTTGTCACAGTTGATTTTATGCATTCTCATCTCATTCATCATACAATGTCACACTTCACCAACGACAACCTAGCCTACTAGACGGCAGACGTAAGGCGAACACTTTCTGATAACACGTTAGACTTATACGTCTTACATTAGACCAATCCCAGCACTAGTTATGAATTATGACGTACCGCAAATT
Organism: Euclidia mi; assembly: GCA_944739405.2. Taxonomy (NCBI): domain Eukaryota; kingdom Metazoa; phylum Arthropoda; class Insecta; order Lepidoptera; family Erebidae; genus Euclidia; species Euclidia mi. The sequence goes on along the minus strand of OX123210.2, from coordinate 16,152,731 downwards.
TGAACAGGCAAATTAAAATGCATTTTTGTAGGCTCCTTCGCGCCGCATACCTCACCGCTTTGACAGAATTTTTTTGTTTGTAGAAATGAAAACATTAGGTGTCTAGTAGGCTGGGTTGTCGTTGCAATTCACTGACCCCTTAGGGGGTAAGGGGTCAGTGTTTCTAGTGTGTTACAAGTTCATACGTGTGACCTATTTCTTGGATGGCCTAGAAAATCTAGAATCTAAGGTACTTTCTAGATGCCTTACCTCCTTAAACATGCCAGGTATGACGAACTCGTTCTCAACCTCCTGAATCTCGGCCCTGGTAGGCCATATGTCTCTGAGGAACACTGGGCTCCCATCGGAGCGGCAACCTGGAAGAAACCACAGAATGTGATTAGATAGATGAAAGACTACACGGCTGGCGTAGGTTAAGGGTTTAGCTACACCTTTCAGCACCGCTTCGCACTTTCATATGCTTCTATCCTTTTCTGTCACTTAGGACCGTCATTTACTAGAGCAGCGTTTCCCATTTGCCGGGTCGCGACCCGGTACCGGAGCGTCAAAATAAACTATCGGGTCGCAACTTACCCGCCTTGTTTTGAAAATAATACCTACTATCGATCGATGTATAGTTTAGTGACTAAATAGGCGATACCAAAATATTATAATTAAGTACCTTGTTTTAATAAAAATATTTCTACTATTAATAAAATAATGTGTATTATTTAACCTTAATGGAATCAGCTTAGGTTTAAAAGTACTCAATGGGTCACGAAGGGGCAATGTGAAAATTACCGGGCCATGGCAGAACAATGTTTGGGAAACACTGTACTAGAGGGTTCCCTCTCTCTTTCTCGCTCTAGTAAATGACGGTCCTAATGTCATGTCATGCAGTGGGCTCATACACTTACCTAGGGGTGTCTTCTCAAAATCTATGTCCACGGTGCCAGCCAGCGCGTAAGCGATGACCAGCAGTGGGGAGGCGAGGTAGTTAGCGCGCGTATTGGGGTGGATTCGGCCTTCGAAATTTCTGTTGCCTGAAAGTACACCGCAGCAGACTAGCTCGTTCTGGGGGAGAAAGAGATAGATTATAAATACTGTGTAAACAGTTGGACGGTTGGTGTAGTGGGAGTGTAAGCGACTGCTACGTCGAGGGTCGCGGGTTCGATTCCCGCTCAAGTCAAACATTTGTGTGCGTGAACATGGATGTTTGCCTTGGTCTGGGTGTTTCTATGTATAATATGTATGTATTTACAAAAACCAAAGTATACTTATATTATGTATGTTTATCCATTATCTAGTACCCATAGTACAAGCTCTGCTTAGTTTGGGACTAGATGGTGTTGTGTGAATGTGGTAGAGATCTACTCGTTTTGGGGGAAAAAGAGATAGATTATTATTGTGGACCTAACTTTAAAAAAAATGTTGTGCGGGAGTTGTTTTTTTAAAAGAAAAAAAAATCTATCTATCTATCTATCTTTGAGAGGGACGACAAACTCAACGTTAAACTCCTGGCCAGCTTGATTTAGTTGGCCAAATACGGGTATTCGCATTTATGCAGTTGACAAAGTTCGTTAAACCTGTATATCATCCGCGCAAAAATATAATTCGTATTTTAGAATATTTTTCTCATGTGTAAAATAACCAAAAAAATTATGAATTAGCATTTTTTTTTTTATGTTAATTGCGGCAAACGAGCAGACGGATCACCTGATAGTAAGCAATTACCGCCGCCCATGGACACAAGCAACACCACAGGAGTCACAAGTGCGTTGCCGCCCCTTGGGGTTGGGACATGGGATAGGATGAGGAGTGGGATGAGGGAGAAGGAATTGGGGATAAGGCCTCCGGCACTCTCACTCACCGGACGAAACGTAACAGTTTAGGTACTGTTACTTTACGTCGATTTTCTGTGAGAGGGTAGTACTTCCCCGGTCGTGGCGGCCCATTCATTCCGAAGTCAGCAAGCCTCTACTACCTTGAAATTTTTGTCATATCTGTTTTAACCAGAAAATATGACTTACCTTCTCAATAGTATTGGCGATGTTATCATCAATTGGACCGGAGTTTCCAATGCAGGTCATACACCCGTAGCCGACAATGTCAAAGCCCAACTTCTCCAGGTATGGGATTACTCCAGATTCCTGGAATGGAAAAAACAGTATAAATTATACATACACTAAAAGTAGAAGAATAATAATCGGTATGCATAAAATTCTTTACTGGCTGACTGACAGACAACCTACAGCTAAAAATATTAGGCGTAGGAAGCATCCGTGTGGTGACAGATTAAGAATACGGAATGTCACCACCCCATATCATCCCATGGGTGTCGTAAGAGCCGACAGAGGGAGCATATTATGCAGAGAACAGCACAGTAAGAGAAGGAAAACTTGATACAAACCCTATACCAACCCGTTTGGCCAGCGTGGTATAGTAGGCCAATTCCTCCTTTCAAAGGAGAGGCCTAGTCCAGCAGTGCTATTATAGTGCTATAGGGTTTGTATCAAGTTTTCTTTCTCCTACAGTGCTATTCTATGCATAGTATGCTCTCTCTGTCGGCTCTTACGACACCCATGGGATGATATGGGGTGGTGGCAATTCGTATTCTTAATCCGACACCACACGAACAAAGTAAGTATTCTTACTCTAAGATAATAGGTGACCACTCCAGATCCCGGTGACAGTGATGTCTTGATGTACGGCAGAACGCTGAGGCCATTCGCAACTGCCTTCTTCGCCAGAAGACCTGAAGAAGAAAGTGACAAATTTAAGACTAGCCCTGCCGTTCTTTATTGTCATTGCTGTGGAAACACATAAAAGTTAATGGTGTGCCATTCTTAATACACACAACTTCCAAAAATCAGCTTCAAACGGGAGACCCTCTGCGTAGCAATCTTTTAGTCTATCGCTGTTTTTACTATGATTAAGCAGCTCGACTAACGACCATTGTAGACTATTTTAAACTGTCTTCGGAATATTTACGACGAACCTTTGTTTCCAGGCAGTACATCTGTGAAGATGACGTAACTCAGCTCTCCTAAAAGATCTCTAGAACAAATAGTTACATACCAGCACCGAGCATGATGCTCGGGTTGGATGTGGTGGTGCATGACGTGATGGCCGCTATGATAACGGAGCCGTGCGTGATGAAAATCAAAATCAAAATCATTTATTCATCTAGGCCACAAAGTGACGCTTATGAACGTCAAAATTTAAGTTAATTACTTAATGATTCTACATTTACATTTACTGCCACGTTCGCAATGCAATAGGTACAACCACGAGAAAGAACGGGCAATAAAACTCATGGCCACTCTTTTCAAACAAATATAATGGTGGTACATTTTATTTTTGTAAGGAGCTGCAACTGTTTCACATTGTAGACATCTACTAGTAAAATTTTTAGTAGCTATTGATATCATACTCAAGCAGTAAATGATGTTCATATGGTAAGCCTCCCAAAGTAAATATGGTGAAACAGGAGCATCCACTTACGTCTTTTTAATGTAGGCAACTCGCGAACATGATTGATGGTGTACGTCTTCCCGTCGGTGTAGCTGAAGCAACTCATATATACCAGAGATCCGACCATAACATTCGGATTGGACGTATTGGTGCATGACGTGATGGCCGCTATGATGGCAGAGCCGTGGGTGATGGTGTACTCCTTCCCGTGGGAGAAGGTGAAGCTACCTGAATCTGAGAGCTGGGCTGGGGTTAGACCGTAGCCTATGAAGCCAACGCATTTCTATTGGTTGTATTGACACAGCTCCGCTAAAGGACTACCAAATCTCATACATACCAGCACCGAGCATGACGCTCAGGTTGGAAGTATTGGTGCATGTCGTGATGGTCGCTATGATGACGGAGCCGTGCGTGATGCTGTACTCCTTCCCGTCGGTGTAGCTGAAGCAACTCATACTTACCAGCGCCGAGCATGACGCTTGGATTGGACGTATTAATGCATGATATCATGACAACGCCAGAGTTGACACAGCTCTCCTAAAGGATCTCTAGTACAAATAGTTACATACCAGCACCGAGCATGACACTCGGATTGGACGTGTTGGTGCATGACGTGATGGTGCATGACGTGATGGCAGCAATAGCAGAGACTTGGCTCATTTCAATTGATAGAATTGACACAGCTTTGTTCTAAATGTATCACTAGTACATATTGGTAGTTTGGTACATACCAGCACCGAGCATGACGCTCGGATTGGACGTGTTGGTGCATGACGTGATGGCCGCTATGATGACAGAGCCGTGCGTGATGGTGTACTCTTTCCCGTCGGAGAAGGTGAAGCTGCCTGACGCCTTCAGCTGTTCTGGGGTTAGACCGTAGCCTTTGAAGCCCACCTGTGGGACAAATAGTAATTTTAGTATGAGCAACTTCTACTTGACTGCACGGTTGGCGTACGCCGTTGGTACTACGCCGAGTGTTGTGGGTTCGATTCCCACACGAGACAACATTTTGTTTGATCCATAAATTGTTATTTCGAGTCTGGGTGTACATTGTGTCCGTTAGTTGTATGTTTGTAAAGTCTCCTGTGACACAGGATTTATTGCTAGTGCGGGTGTAGTCTTTAAAAAAAAATTGCCAAGTGTAACCTTGTTATTAACACTTTGAAGGACAGTAAACGTCTATAGACATGATAACAATAAAACTTCAATTGTGTCTCGTTTACTGTCCGTGAAAGTGTTAAGGATACCCCATTATCAGGACATTCTTAAAATATTAAGAAACAGTAACCTTATGGAAGGAAAGAGGAACCCACCACGCACCCTCGGATTGACCACTACAACTATTGCAATAGAAAAAGGTTGACAATACCGAACTCCTTTGTCACAGACTAATGTTATGCCTTACGATTTGTTATTTTTTTATATGTTGAACAGTGTCTTATATATTTTTTTTTAGTCTCACCCCTGTATCTCCGAAGGGGTAGGCAGAGGTGTAAATATTACACCGTGATAGCTAGAAAGCTGAAATTTTCACAAAGTATGGTGTTTTTTTTGTATTTTTTGCTCAAAATTACTAACTATAACAGGTGGACGCTTTAAATTTTCACAGAATATGTAGTTGTATATTACCTTTCAAAATAAATAATTAAATAAAAAAAGTAAACAATAAAGGGGGTTCCCATACAACAAATGTAATTTTTAAGCAATTTGTTACTCGATCTTAATAAACAGGTAGAAATAGAAAAATATTTAAGTATACATACAACAAACGTGATTTTGTTTTATAGATGACTAGAGGACGCCAGCAGCTACGCCTGCATTTTTTTTTTAATTTACCCGTTTTGGCCGATCCCGTGGGAATTTCGGGAAATCCCTTCTTAGTGCACCTCAGCTTCCTGCGCCCAATAGTTTCGGCTGTAGCGTGTCTGTCAGTCAGTCAGTAACGCAAGGATTTTATATATTAAGATGGTACTGGATGGATGGAACCCTTCGTGCGCGAGTCCAACTCGCACTTGCCCAATTTTTTATTTTTATTTTTCTCTCTGTAAGAACCATCATCGACTCATCGTACCTCGTAGGTACTTCAAGGCATATTATAAAAAAGAGTTTGCGAAATCGGTTCCGCTGCTCTCGAGATTTGCGCTTAGCAACACATTCAGCGATTCATTTTTATATTATAGATTGATACCAGCTGACACTGCAAACTTTGTTTTGCCATATACTCATATTTGGGTTATAGTTACTGTTGATGCCCAATCATAAAGTAAAACGTAGTCTACGTCCTAGTCTACCACCTACCAAATATACATAGAATTCGGACGACCCGTTTCGAAGGAGCTATATAAACAGTGAGCTAGGCTCTTCCCTCACGAAGCGACTCTCAAGCGATTTGTGTTTCGTACGCGTATCCTACGCGTCGCTTGTTAGTAGCCGCTATACATATTCAGCTAGTGTCGCACACGACGAGACTCGTCGACGATGCGTTTGATATCAGTCGCACGCTACCGTCTTGTTGGTCGCACGCTACCCGAGTCGTATGCGCATTGCATTACAAAATGGCGGCGGAACAAACTTTTAACATTAATTGTGTCCAAGAGGTAGAAAACTATCCATGTTTGCATAATTATAAGCTGACAGAGTACGTAAGAAAAGATGTTACAGAAATATGACGATGTACGGATGCACCCAGAATCTTTTATATTTTCGTTTATTCTTGTTATATAAATACAGAAGATAAGAAGAACATTGCCTTCATCACTAGTCACTAGACATCGCCGTACGAATGTTGTTTTTTTTTATAGACTCACGCCTGTATCCCCGAAGGGGTAGGCAGAGGTGTAATATTACACCCACATTTCGCCATGATTTTTTAGGTCCCACGTAATAGGGGGCGAGCCTATTGCCGTATCGGGCACATTACCAGACTCCTGCTACTGAGAATTTCCTAACGGAAAACCCAATAACACTTTGCCCGACCCGGGAATCGAACCCGAGACCTCCCAATCCCACGCGCACATTTATGCCGCGAGACCAACGAGGCAGTCGACGTCAGACGCTCGCACATATTTTTGTTAATTTAACCGTTTCGGCCCGACCCCTTGTAAATTTTGGCCAATCCTTTCTTAATGCACCTCTAAGGTCCGCATTACCACAAGGATCATACATGCCAAATTATCTATGTTTCGTCTATCTATCTATAGTTTCAGCTATGCGTTGTCAGTAACGGGAGAATTTAATATTTTTATAGTAATAGGCGACAAACGAGCAGACGGATCGCCTGATGGTAAGCAATTACCGGCGCCCATGGACACAAGCAACACCACAGGAGTCACTAGTGCATTGCCACCCCTTGGGGTTGGGAAAAGTGATAGGGTGAGGAGTGGGATGAGGGAGAAGGAACGGGGATAGGGCCTCCGGCACTCTCACTCACCGAACGAAACGCAACAGTTTAGGTACTGTTACTTTACGTCGATTTTCTGTGAGAGGTGTACTTCCCCCGTCGAGACGGCCCATTCATGCTGAGATCAGCAAGGTTCTACTACCGTTAAAATACCGTCTACATAATTTACATAATATTCACAAAGATGTGTAGAATTTGTGCGACAAATGTCGCTATGATGCTTCCGGCTTTTTCAGCGAAAAGGTGCAGAATAACCTTGTAGCATCAGCAAGATTAAATAAACTATCGATGAATAACGGACAAGGGCACGTTCATTTCTATTTTGCAGCGTTTTGAAAACTTTTGCGATTATAAAATAATTTTTTTATTTTAAATTGAGATACACACAAGCGGCGATAGCCTAGAAGTGTACGTAACGGACTTCCGAGACGATGGTCTCGGCTTCGATCCCCAGGTACCTCGGGCACACACCTCTGACTTTTCGAAGTTATGTGTGTATTAAAAATGTTAATTGTCGCTCGCTTAATAATGTGCCCGATAGATGGCAATAGGTTCGCCCCCTATTACATTGGGACCTAAACATAACTGGCGGAATGTGGGTGTGGGCGTGAAGCTATGTTATGTATACACACATAATAATTCAACATGTCAAGTTAAGTAAAAAATCATGTTTAGCCATTGAAAGCGTACAGAAACGGGCGTACTTGTATGGTAATTATTTTACTTATTGTATAAGAATTAGGAATGTTTGTGAACAAAATGAAATTAGCTTAAATAGTCAAAATTACAATTGTTTATCACAGGGTATGTCATAAACGAATACGTTAAGCATTTCACAAGAAAAAGAGTTAGGTGATAGTTTAATATGATTAAAATTGTCTAATTCAGGTATGCATAGGGTTCCCACCAAGAACTTAGGGTCCCAAGCCAACCTCACCTGCAAGTGGTGCACCTGCCGATCAACGGACGAGGCTCTGGCAAACAAAATATCCCAATAAGCGGCAATAGGCCACCTATTACGTGGGATCAAAATACTGGCGAAAAGTGGGCGTTTAATATGCCTCTGCCTACCCCTTCGGGGAAACAGGCGTGAGTCTATGTATGTATGTATGTATGTAATTCAGGTATCAGTATATCAATTTTTTACATATCATTGTAGTTTTTACTATGGTGGGCCCATGCAGGTACCAAATCGGTACCAGGCAGTCGGCGGTGTCAAGAACAACCTAAATGTAGATGGCGATATGGCCTAGGACCTAGATAGATGCTTTTGAGGGTGACTGGCCAGAGATTACATTTATGGAAATCCAGGGAAGCCATTGGGAAGAATTTGCAAAGAAGAATAACACCATGGGCTAGCTAAAAAATCTCAATCGCATGTTTTTTATAATATAGGTACATATAAATAAAATAGAAGTGTCCATCTGCGGCTTTAAAATAACTATGGTTTTTCAGGTGCATATAGTTACCTAGTTACAGGATACCAAATTATAAACAACCTTTTTTTAACTGTTTGTCTGTCTCACAGATTTAACAAACAAGAACCAGATGTAGCGCATTCGTCCAACTAAGTGAGGCACGTTGACAGCTATGTGTGCGTGACATTTGGCGACTGGCACTATACGGACACGCGCGTCTATGTGTGTGTAAAGTTGCCAGATTATGAATAATCTCCCACTATTTTACATATAGTTTTTGCAAACGAATATAAAAATATTACATAGGTAATATTTTATATTCGTTTGCGGTTTTGAAGAATTTACCATGGATTTAATTAATGCTTTTAATTTGTAATGCTGTTGTGAAAATTATTCAAATAAAAGATACCATTAAAGTATGCTTTTATAAATACATTTCTTAAATGTAGGTACCGAGTTAAGTTTTAACTAATTTTATTCGTAAATTGAGAAATAAATAGATTATGTTTTGTGATACATAGCCTCGATCCAGAAGAAATACTTATATAATACCAACTACATATATTTACGAATACCAAGCATGAGGTTCAGATCTTAGATCGGCGAATATGTTGTTTATTTTTAGTTTAGAAATTCTCAGTATAGTATCTGGAAATGTTTGGTTAATTGCAATAAGCTTGCGTCCTAAATATTAATTAGCTAAAAACATTTTGTCATGCACACAACAAATTATGAAAATTATGATTCATAAATCATAACCAAAAAAAATTTCAACTAAAAATAAATAATGGCTGCAATCAATGATTTCTGTTTCTGTACGTAATGTACACACGGCGCCAAGTCAAGCTAACAGTTGCAGAACGATTTTGATACTTATTCCCTACGCCATAAGAACGGTACAAAGATTTATTCTGTGACAAAGGTCAAAGTGTATAGTATACGGGGATCGAACTCAAAACAATTTATATACTAATGGAAATTCTATTACTATATTTATAAGAAAAAAGATAATCTACAATATACTTTTACAATACGTTAATGTATTTTTCATTAACATGACAATAATTATTACCTACATAATCAATTGACAAGTGCATTTTCCCTAATTCAGGGAAAACGGTGTCGACGTAAACTGGCAACACTTACATATTTTCTGCAGAAATACGAATTTTATCGAAATAATATTATAAAACAGTCAAATAATCCATAGTTATCTGTAAAAATATATTCCATCTTCCCGTTTTTGCTTTTGGAAACAACTTTTACAATGTTTTAAAACGCAAGACGGCACTTTATGAATTTAAAAGCTGGATTGATCGTGGCGTGTGAACTGTGCGATGCTTCGCAACGCACTGAGCCGAGTTTGTATTCGCTTTTCAATTTTGTATTTGCTTTAGTGGCCTCACGCAAGTATTCCGCGCGCTCCGTCTGCCCTTTGTTCTGTAGTCTTAGGTCTGTCTGTTCATCTTTCTGTTTGTCCGTAGCAATCTCTAGAATGTCTAAGGGCTCTATCAGACAGAGAGCGGTCACGCGGTCAAGCGTTCAAGCGGTCAGTTTTGCGTTCTTTGTGTTATATTACGTTATATAGACCGCGTGACCGCTCTCTGTCTGATTGAGCCCTAACTACTTACTCCCCAAAAAGCGTTCAGGCCTACTCCCTAAAACCACCGCGGTGTTCCTCTAACGACCCACTGTGAGAGGCGGGGTCACGGGAATTACTTTAGCATGACATACGGAGTGATTTTTTTAGATTAACTAATCATCATCCTCTTAGCGTTATCCCAGTTTCAACCTGGGGTCTTGGCGCTTACTAGTCTAACCGGATTTGGCTGAATATTAGCTTTTCCATAAAGCGACTGCCTGCCTGAACTCCGCAACCCGAAGGTATAGCGATATGCCATGGTTTAGACTAGTGTCAGTTTATTTAGAAGATACTGACGCCCTGTAACGACTGTCAAAGACCTTCATGACAACCAGGACCGACGGCTTAACGTGCTCTCCGAGGCACGGGACAAGCGATAATTAACAATTCAATACGCACATAACTCCGAATAGTCAGTGGCGCGCGCCGTGGATTCGAACCCGATACCCTCTGCATGGCAGTCTGTTGGTATCTTCACTAGGCTATCGCTGCCTAACCTATTTTTTTGTAAATTAATATGATAATAAAAGGCTTATCCTTTAAATTTTAAGTGAAATTACGATTTAATTATATTTATTTTTTAACATTCTCTCTGACCCCGCCTTGGTACACAAAGGTTAACTTACTTATATCGAAATAATTGACTACGACGCAGGCGAAGCCGCAGGACACAGCTAGTAAAATAAAAACCACGATTATACGCAAAACTAACGTAAAATCATTTGCACTACAGCAGTTTATGAGAATCAGACCACCGTACGACCTTGCACCGTCAGCGAAATTAGCCCAACACAGTAATGAGTACATTGAGTATTTAATTAATACTACACTTGTATTTTGCACTGGGTTTGCTTGCGTTTTAACTGGTTGTGATTACAATCTGCCAACCCAACACTTGGCTAGCGTGGTAGTAATAAAACAACTGTTCACTTTGATTGATTGATTGATTGATAATTCTTTATTGTGCACTACACTGTTGATACAAATCTGGTATAATTAAATTAAATGTAAATACATAGCAAATGCACAGGGGCGGCCTTATTGCTAAGTGCGATTTCTTACAGGCAACCTTAGGATGGACAGACTGTAAAAGAGAAAACGTTTAGATGTGTAGTGATTACATTTGTTTGGACACAATAATGGTTACAATACAATAATGGCTTTGGTAACGGCGGAAGGATTAACTTCATTCAAAAAAACTTATGATAGACTACATGCAGACACATACCATAGATTACTAGAGGACGCCCGCAGCTACGCCTGCAATTTTTTTTATTTTACCCGTTTTGGCCGATCCCGTGGGAATTTCGGGAAATCCCTTCTTAGTGCACCCCTACGGTTCCCAAGGAACATACATGCCAAATTTCAGCTTCCTGCGCCCAATAGTTTCGGCTGTAGCGTGTCTGTCAGTCAGTCAGTAACGCAAGGATTTTATAAATTAAGATAAGTAATAAAACATCTGGCATAGACTTATCAATTATAAGTCATACTATGGACATTTAGTTTTATACATACATACATAAACCCACGCCTGTTTCCCGGAGGGGTAGACAGAGACTACGGAACGCCATTTGCAACGATCCTGACATACCTCTCTTGCTTCATTCACTCCCATCAAGTTTCTCATGCATGCTCTTCTGTTTAGGGTACTTAAGACTGTCAGGATGTCTCCAATCTGGGGGGCAATTCAGAATCTTTCGATATCTCATTTGACATTCGATTCCGTTAATTGTCAAACGGGCTACCTCATTTTTCGTCAAAACTATCGCATTTCCTATCAATTTTATGCATTCAGTATGAAGTTAATTAATAAATAAACCGAATTCAATGAATATTTGTTCAAAATATCTCTGATAGGCTGCTAAAAGACGAGGACAATAATTTGAGATATCGTACGATTACTTGTCGTGACATTCTGAATCGGCCTGCTGGTCAGAGAATGTCCGCCTTCCCCTTCGTCCTGTCCCATTCACATTTGCCTTATACATATATCTTCTTTATCAGTCTTTCGTCATCCATCCTCTCCATGTTCCCAAACCATCTTAACATGCCTTTCTCGATGCTTGTCACTACATCTTCTTTTACCCCACACCACTTTAGTTTTATTTGATGTCTAAACTATTTATTAATAACAGGTGGACTATGGCCTTACTCTTCTTATAGTGAGAAGAGGTACAGTCTCACTTTCGTAGGTGTCGTGTCGTAGGAGTTTGAAAATAGCCGCTTGACACTGCGTCGAGTGTCGTGTGTTCGATTCCCACACGAGACAACACTTTGTGTGATACATAAATTGTTGTTTCGAGTCTGGGTGTTCATTGTGTCCGTTAGTTGTATGTTTGTAAAGTCCCCTGCGACACAGGATTTATTCCTAGTGCGAGAGTTATCTTTTTTAAGAAAAAAAAAAGCTATCTAGATACCAAAAATAACGCAGATAAAGCGCATTTCGACATACATACATACAAACATCTTCATTTAACAATTAAAACACGGAAAACACAATTTCGCTGACACACCTTTCTTGTACAATATAATAAAAACATCATTTGAACGTGACACATTTAAGAGTTTATTTTAAATGTGAGTAGTGTTTGTGCTTAATAATTTACTCGTATAGTGCAGTGGTTAAAATGTCGGTTGTGATCTTTCGAGTTCATAGTTCACGTTTCTAAACATAGGAGCCAAAGGAAAAATTTTTTTGGAGGAGTTAAGTCAATGATTGAAGCAAGTAAGTTGTCACCTTTGTCCTTTGTCAGAGGCGTATGCGACTGCTGATCGAAGGTCCCGGGTTCGATTCCCGGCTCGGGCAAAAGTGTTACTGGGTATGTCCGAATTCTCAATAGCAGCACGGTAACGGATGTGCTTGGTAACGGCAATAGGCTCGCCCCCTATTACGTGGGACCTAAAAATCATGGCGAAATGAGACTATAAATAAAATAAAAAAAAAACTCAGTTGCACCGCAGACTTTCGCCTTGAAGTCCAGGGTGCACGTACAAAACAAATTATAAACAAACTAGAGGATGCCCGCGGTTACACCAGCGTTATTTAAGGCTACTGCTCCGCTCCCGTGGCCCATAGCGTGATGTTATATAGCCACTGAAATAATTTTTCAAATCGGACCAGTAGTTCCTGAGATTAGCGCGTTCAACCAAACAAATAACCTCTTCAGCTTTATATATTAAGTATAAGATAAGATTCTCAAAAACTTTCTTGTTTCAAAACAGAAATAAGTACCTAAGCTAAAAATCTCTTCAAAATATTTTCTCAATATTACAAAATGGTGAGTAAGCGATCATTAAAAAGTGTAACAAAATATTTTGTAGGTAATTAATTAAACATCGTTAGTGAAATACCTGCTACAATAGTTAATGAGGTGCAGTCATTAACTAATTGTAAATAATTTAATGACATTGTTTGTTAATGTGACATTATTCATTCAAAATGGAGGAAGAAATTGCTGGATAATTCTAAAACATTTTTGATCAAAATGTAGCAGGCAGCTATGGCTCAGTCGAGAGATCAATAGATTACTTCGCAGAATACCGGGGTTCGAATCCTGACATCACAAAATTTTCGTCCTTAGCTTCAGCGATCTCCCGGCTAGATTTAATTTAAATCGTAAACAGGTAGACAGGTAGACTTTATATTATACTAGAGGACGTCAGCAGCTACGCCTGCATTTTTTTAAGGCCGAACCCGTGGGAATTTCGGGAAATCCCTTCTTAGTGCACCCCTACGGTCCCCAAGGAACACACATGCCAAATTTCAGCTTCTTGCGCACAATAGTTCCGGCTGTAGCGTGTCTGTCAGTCAGTCAGTAACGCAAGGATTTTATATATTAAGATTAGGCATACATTATATTATTAGATGAATGTTAATCCTGGGTAAAGTAGCTATTGAATTAATAAAACTGCCTCCGTGGTCCAGTGGATAGCGATTGGAGGTCCCGGGTTCGATTCCCGGGTCAGGCAACAGTGTTACTGAGTTTTTCCGAATTCTCAGTAGCAGCACAGAGTCTGGTGATGTGCCCGGTAACGGCAATAGGCTCGCCCCTTATTACGTGGGACATAAAACTTCATGGCGAAATGTGGGTGTAATATTACACCTCTGCCTACCCCTTCGGGGATTACAGGCGTGAGTCTACAAATAAAATAAATTAATAAAATGTTCGCTTAACAGTGAAGGTAAACATCATCGTGAATAAAGGTCTGACAGTTCTCCATAATGTTCTCGAAAGACATGTGAAGTCTGCCAACGTGTACTTGGCCAGAGAAGAGGCCCGTGCCCAGCAGTGGGACGGTATATACATAGTTACATACACATACATACATAGACTCACGCCTGTTTCCCCGAAGGGGTAGGCAGAGGCATATTAAACGCCCACTTTTCGCCAGTGTTTTGATCCCACGTAATAGGTGGCGAGCTATTGCCGCTTATCGGGATATGTATTTAGTTAGCCGTCGCCTCGTCCGTTGATCGGCAGGTGAACCACTTGCAGGTGAGGTTGGTGCGGGACCCTAAGTTCTTGGTGGGAACCCTATGCATAGTTAGTAGATAGATAATGACTTAATTTTTGGCCTGTACGTCTAGCTCCTAATTTCTTGTTTATCTTTTTTTATTAAATAGGTATAGTAACAGACTACAGATCAATACCTACACCACAATATTCAGCAGGACACAATATTCAAATCTGAAGTCCACTTATAACTCATGATCCTCTTAGCGTTATCCCAGTTTCAATCTGGGGTCCGCTTACTAGTCTAACCGGATTTGGCTGAATATTAGCTTTTCCACAGAGCGACTGCCTGTCTGACCCGAAGGGATAGCGATATTCCATGGGTTAGACTAGTGACAGTTTATTTAGAAGGTACTGACGCCCTGTAACGACTGTCAAAGAAGTCCACTTATAACTATACACATCATTTTTTAACATGATAGAGCTTATACTATAAATAGAAATATAAAAAATACATGCGACACTATGAACAAAACTAATAATAAATTGGAATTTTAAGATATAATAGTATATCTAGTGATATGTTTATCATTGTTTACACTCCTTAAGAGCGTTTACACCTTACGGCTTTTCATACAAACTTTCAAGTCCTTATTTTTCGAAATGAATGAACCGATTTTAATGAAACTTCATACACATAAGCAGGATACATAGGTCTAAAAAGTTAGTTGAAAATATTTTCGAAATATCTTATTTAAAAAAAGATAATTGGAAATATCTGTTTCTATGGAAAATTTAAAATCGGCCTAATTTAGCTGTTACACACTTTTACGAAAATATTTTCAACTAACTTTTTAGACCTATGTATCCTGCTTGTGTGTATGAAGTTTCATTAAAATCGGTTCATTCATTTCGAAAAATAAGGACTTGAAAGTTTGTATGAAAAGCCGTAAGGTGTAAACGCTCTTAATTAAAAGACTTTTGAAGGTACACATTTTGTTATCAAAAATATCGAATATATAACACTAGAGGATGCCCGCGATTAGACCCGCGTTATTTAAGGCTACTGCTCCGCTCCCGTCGCTCATAGCGCGATGTTATATAGCCTATAGCCTTCCTCGATAAATGGGCTACCAAACACTGAAAGAATTTTTCAAATGGGACCAGTAGCTCCTGAGATTAGCGCGTTCAACCAAACAAGCAAACTCTTCAGCTTTATATATTAGTATAAGATGTATATAATTTTGACTGCCAAGCACTATTTAGTTTGAGATGACGATGTGTTCGTAACTCTTCGACTCTTAATCCATTGAAATGAATGAATCCTCTTAAATATGTACCGATTTAAATGAAATTCTCTCTATTTATAAGTTTACCTGGCTAACACTTAGAACCTATAGGTATCAAAGTTTATATAGATAACGCACAATTGATAAGAAACCACAAAACTATGATATCACCATATCAATAACCACAATGAAAATGGGCTATCGTTAAAAGCAAATCAACAATCACTAGAAATAGACAATCTATATAAATAATAAAAATTGGGCAAGTGCGAGTCGGACTCGCGCACGAAGGGTTCCGACCCATCATCTATAAAACAAAATCACGTTCGTTGTATGTATACTTAAATACTTTTTAAGTTTCTACCTGTCTATAAGATCGAGTAACAAATTGCTTAAAAATTAAGTTTGTTGTATGGGAGCCCCCCTTTATTATTTACTTTAATTTTATTTAATTATTGATTTCGAAAGGTAATATACAACTATAATATATAAAATCCTTGCGTTACTGACTGACTGACAGACACGCTACAGCCGAAACTACTGGGCGCAGGAAGCTGAAATTTGGCATGTATGTTCCTTGGGGACCGTAGGAGTGCACTAAGAAGGGATTTCCCGAATTTCCCACAGGATCGGCCAAAACGGGTAAATTTAAAAAAATGCAGGCGTAGCTGCTGGCGTCCTCTAGTCATCTATAAAAGAAAATCACGTTCGTTGTATGTATACTTAAATACTTTTTAAGTTTCTACCTGTTTATTAAGATCGAGTTACAAATTACTTAAAAATTACGTTTGTTGTATGGGAGCCCCCCTTTATTATTTACTTTTTTTTTATTTAATTACTGAGTTCGAAAGGTGATATACAACTGTATATTCTGTGAAAATTTTAAGCGTCTACCTGTTACCGTTAGTGATATTGAGCAAAAAATACGAAAAAAAAAACACTTCTTTGTATGGGATCCTTTGTAAGGGGGGGGGCCCTTAAATTTCAGCTTTCTAGCTATCACGGTTTGTGAGATACAGACTGGTGACAGACAGACAGACGGACAGGCAGCGGAGGCTTAGTAATAGGGTCGCGTTTTTTACCTTTTAGGTACGGAACCCTAAAAATGAATCACCTAAATGTTTATAAGCGCATAACTTGTGGCCTACAAGATGTCATTAATCTATAGTTTTGTTACAAAACGACTCAATCCGTAACCCGAAGGAAGCAGGATGTTTTGTGGTTTATAATTAGTGTCAGGGCTTTTTTTTTTTTTCAATTATTAGAAGCAGCGATAGCCTAGTGGAGAGACCGACAGACTGCTATGCAGAGGGTCCGGGTTCGAATCCACGGCGCGCACCGATGACTTTTCGGAGTTATATGCGTATTAAATTGTTAATTATCGCTTGTTAAACGGTGAAGGAAAATATCGTGAGTAAACCTGCATGCCTGAGAGTTCTCCATAATGTTCTCGAAAGACATGTGAAGTCTGCCAACCCGCACTTGGCCAGCTTGGTGGACTATGGCCTTACCCTTCTCATAATGGGAAGAGGCCCGCGCCCAGCAGTGAGGCAGTTTAAAGGGCTGATGATGATGATGATACATAGCATGCATAATATATTGATACGCTCATTACGTCAATAGTATTTTCGATGCAACAAACAATTTTAATTAGTTAAATTTACTAATGACATAATCCTTGCAATAGTAATTATTGAAGTAAATAATTAAAAAAGGAGCTGGAGCTGTCTAATGAGGGTACCTGTTGTCAATAATTACTTTCATATAAATACTAGTGGCGGTTCTTAATTCAAATCAGTATTGATTTTAAACTTGTCACATCAACATCTACTAATCAAGGTGATATTATAAAAGTGCAGTGACTTTTAATAAAACATGTGTCTGTGCATTATGTTTTCTGTGTGAAGAAAAGTCGATAAATGGATTTATTTCATTTACTTCAGTTCAGAACCTGCTACAGATGTCCCTGGTGAGTGAATTCAAAGATCTTTTAAGCTGCGCGTCCACAGCATCGGAATCGGAGCGTACGGAGCGGAAGGATTTGTTGCTTTGTATTAATTTCTATGAAGCTGCGTGCACTGCATCGGCATTTCTGCGCCTGAGACCGGTATTTTTGCTGATGACGTCATCCGCAGTGAACGCATCATTCGGATTCCGAGCGTTTCAAGTTCTGACGTGTTTGCGGCATTAAACTGTAGGCAAAAATACTTATTCACGATGAACGACGATGTTTTAATTACTTTAGTAGAGTCATATGAATGTACCCAAAAATCTATGATATTCATTATTTATGATATTCATCAAATGTATAATATTCTCCGAAAATTAATCTACAACAATATCCTCGTCACTATCCTCCTGCTTTAAAAATACCTAAATTGCCGATGCTGAATCCGAATGCAGTGGACGCACCCCATCGGCATTTTGTAAATGACGACGCTCCGTCCGCTCCGTACGCTCCGATTCCGATCCAATGAACGCGCAGCTTTATACAGTGCTTTTGCCTCACAATATACTGAGATAATTGTCACTCAGTGACAGTTGCCACTCCCTCAGTAGACAAGTCTATATTCTGTCACTGGGTGTGTGATAATTGTTACCGAATGAGATTTATCATCACACAGATTTTTTGTTCTATATTTATAACATAAATGTCACTTCGGAACAACTGACTCAGAAAAATACATGCCAACAGCTTCAATTTGACGATCAGAAAAACATTTAACATCAGCAGTCACTCACTCAGTAGACATGTTAATTATTCTATCACTGGGTGTCGTGATCACTTTTTTTTATATTATGATTCTGATCATCCCATGTTTTTGTAATGACTCTTATAATACACTTACTTTGTGTCACTTTCTTTCACGATTGTCACTCAGTGATAGTTGTCACTCCCTCAGTAGACATGTTTATATTCTGTCACTGGTTATGTGATAATTGTTACAGAATGACATTTGTCTTCGCGTGAATCGAGTTTAATATTTTTTGTATTTTCTGTTTTTTGTCCTTTCATTCAGTCACTCCGTGAAAGTTGTCACTCCCTCAGTAGACATGTTTATATTTTGTCACTGGGTGTGTGATAATTGTTACAGAATGACATTTGTCATCGCATGAATCAAGTTTTATATTTTGTGTATTTTCAATGTTTTTTGTCCTTTCATGCAAAGTCACTCCGTGATAGTTGTCACTCCCTCAGTAGACATGTTTATATTCTGTCACTGGGTGTGTGATAATTGTTACCGAATGAGATTTATCATCACACAGATTTTTTATTCTATATTTATAACATAAATGTCACTTCGGAACAACTGACTCAGAAAAATACATGCCAACAGCTTCAATTTGACAATCAGAAAAACATTTAACATCAGTAGCCACTTACTCAGTAGACATGTTATTTATTCTGTCACTGGGTGTCGTGATCACTTTTTTTATTTTATGATTCTGATCATCCCATGTTTTTGTAATGTCTCTTATAATACACTTACTTTGTGTCACTTTCTTTCACGATTGTCACTCAGTGATAGTTGTCACTCCCTCAGTAGACATGTTTATATTCTGTCACTGGGTATGTGATAATTGTTACAGAATGACATTTGTCTTCGCGTGAATCGAGTTTAATATTTTTTGTATTTTCTGTTTTTTGTCCTTTCATTCAGTCACTCTGTGAAAGTTGTCACTCCCTCAGTAGACATGTTTATGTTTTGTCACTGGGTGTGTGATAATTGTTACAGAATGACATTTGTCATCGCATGAATCAAGTTTTATATGTTGTGTATTTTCAATGTTTTTTGTCCTTTCATGCAGAGTCACTCCGTGATAGTTGTCACTCCCTCAGTAGACATGTTTATATTCTGTCACTGGGTGTGTGATAATTGTTACAGAATGACATTTGTCATCGCATGAATCAAGTTTTATATTTTGTGTATTTTCAATGTTTTTTGTCCTTTCATGCAAAGTCACTCAGTGATAGTTGTCACTCCCTCAGTAGACATGTTTATATTCTGTCACTGGGTGTGTGATAATTGTTACAGAATGACATTTGTCTTCGCGTGAATCGAGTTTAATATAATTTGTATTTTCTGTTTTTTGTCCTTTCATTCAGTCACTCCGTGAAAGTTGTCACTCCCTCAGTAGACATGTTTATATTTTGTCACTGGGTGTGTGATAATTGTTACAGAATGACATTTGTCATCGCATGAATCAAGTTTTATATTTTGTGTATTTTCAATGTTTTTTGTCCTTTCATGCAAAGTCACTCCGTGATAGTTGTCACTCCCTCAGTAGACATGTTTATATTCTGTCACTGGGTGTGTGATAATTGTTACCGAATGAGATTTATCATCACACAGATTTTTTGTTCTATATTTATAACATAAATGTCACTTCGGAACAACTGACTCAGAAAAATACATGCCAACAGCTTCAATTTGACGATCAGAAAAACATTTAACATCAGTAGCCACTTACTCAGTAGACATGTTATTTATTCTGTCACTGGGTGTCGTGATCACTTTTTTTATATTATGATTCTGATCATCCCATGTTTTTGTAATGTCTCTTATAATACACTTACTTTGTGTCACTTTCTTTCACGATTGTCACTCAGTGATAGTTGTCACTCCCTCAGTAGACATGTTTATATTCTGTCGCTGGGTGTGTGATAATTGTTACAGAATGTCATTTGTCTTCACGTGAATCGAGTTTAATATTTTTTGCATTTTCAATGTTTTTTGTCCTTTCATACAAAGTCACTCCGTGATAGTTGTCACTCCCTCAGTAGACATGTTTATATTCAGTCACTGGGTGTGTGATAATTGTTACAGAATGGCATTTGTCATCGCATGAATCAAGTTTTATGTTTTGTATATTTTCAATGTTTTTTGTCCTTTCATGCAAAGTCACTCTGTGATAGTTGTCACTCCCTCAGTAGACATGTTTATATTCTGTCACTGGGTGTGTGATAATTGTTACAGAATGACATTTGTCATCGCATGAATCAAGTTTTATATTTTGTGTATTTTCAATGTTTTTTGTCCTTTCATGCAAAGTCACTCAGTGATAGTTGTCACTCCCTCAGTAGACATGTTTATATTCTGTCACTGGGTGTGTGATAATTGTTACAGAATGACATTTGTCATCGCATGAATCAAGTTTTATATTTTGTGTATTTTCAATGTTTTTTGTCCTTTCATGCAAAGTCACTCCGTGATAGTTGTTACTCCCTCAGTAGACATGTTTATATTCTGTCACTGGGTGTGTGATAATTGTTACCGAATGAGATTTATCATCACACAGATTTTTTGTTCTATATTTATAACATAAATGTCACTTCGGAACAACTGACTCAGAAAAATACATGCCAACAGCTTCAATTTGACGATCAGAAAAACATTTAACATCAGTAGCGACTTACTCAGTAGACATGTTATTTATTCTGTCACTGGGTGTCGTGATCACTTTTTTTATATTATGATTCTGATCATCCCATGTTTTTGTAATGTCTCTTATAATACACTTACTTTGTGTCACTTTCTTTCACGATTGTCACTCAGTGATAGTTGTCACTCCCTCAGTAGACATGTTTATATTCTGTCACTGGGTGTGTGATAATTGTTACAGAATGACATTTGTCTTCGCGTGAATCGAGTTTAATATGTTGTGTATTTTCAATGTTTTTTTGTCCTTTCATGCAAAGTCACTCCGTGATAGTTGTCACTCCCTCAGTAGGCATGTTTATATTCTGTCACTGGGTGTGTGATAATTGTTACAGAATGACATTTGTCATCACGTGAATCAAGTTTCATATTCTGTGTATTTTTCTATTTTCTTGTCCTTTGATGCAAAGTCATGTCACTCCCTCAGTAGAAATGTTGACATTATGTCACTGGAAGCGTGGTAATTGTTACCGAATGTCATTTATCATCACACAGATTGCTTTGTTTTCCATTTATAACATTAATATCACTTTGGAATCACTGCATCGGAATACATGCCAAAAACTACAATTTGACAATCGAAAAAATATTTAACATCAGTAGTCACTCACTCAGTAGACATGTTATTTATTCTGTCACTGGATGTCGTGATCACTTCTGTTATATTATGTTTCTGCTCAGCCCATGCTTGAAATGTTTCTTTCACAACACATTCTCTGCGTTACTATATTTGATCAATGTCACTCAGTGATAGTTATCACTCCCTCAGTAGGCATGTTTACATTCTGTCACTGGGTGTGTGATAATTAATACAGAATGACATTTGTCATCACGTGAATCTATTTGATTAATATTTTGTGTTTTTTTTTATATTTTCTTCTCTGCATCAATGGCACTCAGTGATAGTTGTCGCTCCCTCAGTAGATATGTTTACATTCTGTCACTGGGTCCAAAGGACGTTACTAATCAGGGGGATCTAATGGCATATTTGGTACTAATTGCTTTTATTGTTCTTTCATCAATGTCACTCAGTGATAGTTGTCACTCTATCAGTAGTCATGTTGATATTCTGTCACTGGGAGTTTGACAATTGTTACCGAATGACATTTGTCATCAAGTGGATCGGAATATTTTATAGTTTGTTATTTTCTCATACTAATATGCCAGCTTTTATGTCATTCAATGATAGTAGTCACTCCTCAGTAGACATGTATACATTCTGTCACTGGGTGTGTGATAACTGTTACCGAATGACGTATGTCATCGAGCAGTACGTTGATTTATACATACGTTGTACTTTTATTGATATTATTGTATTTTCATCAATGTCATTCAGTGATAGTTGTCACTCTCTCAGTAGGCATGTTTATATTCTGTCACTGGGAGTTTGATAATTGTAACTAAATGATATTTGTCATCAAGCAGAACTCATTGTTTACTTTTGACTTTTTTGATATTATTGTCTATTGAGTATGAGTTGTAGTATATTTTGTACCGTTGTTGATTTTATTTATCTTTGATATTATTATTCATCAATGTCACTCAATGAGTGTAGTGGAAGTTAAGTGTGTAATAAATTGTTAATTATCGCTTGCCCAGTGCGTCAGAGAGCATGTTAAACCGTCGGTCCCGGCTGTCATGAAGATCTTTGACAGTCGTTACGGGGAGTCAGTACCCTCAAATAAACTGATACTGGTCTAAACCATGGAATATCGCTATCCCTTTGGGTTGCGCAGGTCAGACAGCAGTCGCTCTGTGGAAAAGTTGATATTCTGTCATATCTGGTTAGCCTAGTAAGCGGACCTCGGGCTCCAAGGCGTGCCAGTCTTGGATGCAACCGGGATAACGCTAGGGCGATGATGATGATGAAAAATGTTCTGCCGGGCGACTCATTCAATAGCACTTACTTGTCCTAAATCGTCTATTACTCTAAATTTACACCATCTGGCTAAGACTTCGATACCTTTTTGGATAACAGCTAATAACAGAAAGTTATTCATCTAGTATACACATAGAATGCCACATATAATTTTTTTCGTTGTATTTTATTTTATTCGAACATTTGTTTGTGTTGTTGGCCCCGTTTTTAAATTCGTCGCTGAGTTAATAGCTTAGTTTTATTTAAAAATACCGGCCATATAATTGTCTATCAAATAAGGCCATATTTGCTAACGACTGTTTATAAGAAAAGTTTGGATTTTACTAAACATGCAATATAACCATTCTTTTCGCAATTCCGCAGATACAAACAACCAGACTAACAAACAAAGACCGCCAACTTTTTTCTGAAATAGGTACGTTCAAAAATAGCAGATTTCCAATTTTTGTTAAACGGTTAAAATATTTTTTTTTGTTTATTTATTTAACTTGTTGCACAATAAAAAAAAACATGTACACGGGCGGACTTAATACCAATAGCATTCTCTAACAGTCAATCTAAGGTGATGCAGAGAAGTCAGTTATTAGGTGCGTTCCGAATTTTAGTAGTAACAATTACATACATACATAGTCTCATGCCTATAAGAGGTAGGCAGAGGTATAATTGCTGCACCCACTTTTCGCCAGATTTATTTTAGTCCCACGTAATATGGGGCGAGCCTATTGTCGTACCGGGCACATTACCAGACTCCGAGCTGGTACTGAGAATTTCCTAACGGAAAAACCCAATAACACTTTGCCCGACCCGGGGATCGAACCCGAGACCTCCCACTCCCACGCGCACATTTATGCCGCGAGACCAGCAAGCAGCAGTTACAATTACTATTAATTTATTTTAAAGATGTAGTTATAATAATGTATGTATGTCTACACTAATATTATAAAGAGGAAAAAATGTATTTTTGTTTGTTTGTTTGTTATGGATAAACTCAAAAACTACTGAACCGATTTTAAAAATTCTTTCATCATTAGAAAGCTACATTATCTGCGAGTAACATAGGCTATATTTTATTTAAGTAAACATAGGGGTCCGTAAGATATTTGGTTTTTCGGATACGCGAAGTAGTTCCCTCAGGACGCGGGTGAAACCGCGGTAAACAGCTAGTACCTAATAAACATGTATAAATAGATATAAAAATACATAAAATAAAATGTCTCTAGATGCTAATAAGATACTGCCAATTGACCTAAAAATAGCTCACGAACCTTTCCTTTAATTTTCTCAATTACTTTCTTAATAAGTAAATGTGAAAATCTAAATATTTTGATACGCTCATTACGTCAATAGTATTTTCGATGTAACAAACAATTTTAATTAGTTAAATTTACTAATGATCCCTGCAATAGTAATTATTGCAGTAAATAATTAAAAAAGGATTAAAGGGGAGCTGTCTAATGAGGGTACCTGTTGTCACTTATTACTTTCATATAAATACTGGTGGCGGTTCTAAATTTAAATCAGTATTGATTTTAAACTTGTCACATCAACATCTACTAATCAAGGTGATATTATAAAAGTGCAGCGACTTTTAATAAAACATGTGTCTGTGCATTATGTTTTCTGTGAGAAAAAAGTCGATGAAAGGATTTATTTCATTTACTTCAGCTGAGAACCTGCTACAGATGTCCCTGGTGAGTAAATTCAAAGATCTTTTATACAGTGACATGAGTAATGTATATATTGCATGTAACAATATTTCTTTGCGTCACAATAATCTGGGATAATTGTCACTCAGTCACAGTTGTCACTCCCTCAGTAGACAAGTCTCCATTCTGTCACTGAGTGTGTGATAAATGTTATAGAATGACATTAGTCAACATGTGGATCTTGTTTTTTATATTGACTTTTTTTTAAATAAATTGGCCATAAATAAATGTCACTCAGTGATAGTTGTCACTCCCTCAGTAGGCATGTTTACATTCTGTCACTGGGTGTGTGATAATTGTTACCGAATGAGATTTATCATCACACAGTTTTTTTGTTCTATATTTATAACATAAATGTCACTTCGGAACAACTGACTCAGAAAAATACATGCCAACAGCTTTTATTTGAGGATCAGAAAAATTGACATCAGTAGTCACACACTCAGTAGACATGTTAATTATTCTGTCACTGTGTGTCGTGATCACTTCTTTTATATAATGATTCTGATCATCACATGTTTTTGTAATGTCTCTTATAATACACTTACTTTGTGTCACTTTCTTTCACGATTGTCACTCAGTGATAGTTGTCACTCCCTCAGTAAACATGTTTATTTTCTGTCACTGGGTGTGTGATAATTGTTACAGAATGACATTTGTCATCGCGTGAATCGAGTTTTAAATTTTTTGTAATTTCTGTTTTTTGTCCTTTCATTCAGTCACTCCGTGATAGTTGTCACTCCCTCAGTAGACATGTTTATATTCTGTCACTGGGTGTGTGATAATTGTTACAGAATGACATTTGTCATCGCGTGAATCAAGTTTTATATTTTGTGTATTTTCAATTTTTTTGTCCTTTCATGCAAAGTCCCTCGGTGATAGTTGTCACTCCCTCAGTAGACATGTTTATATTCTGTCACTGGGTGTGTGATAATTGTTACAAAATGACATTTGTCATCGCGTGAATCAAGTTTTATATTTTGTGTATTTTCTTTTTTTTTTGTCCTTTCATGCAAAGTCCCTCGGTGATAGTTGTCACTCCCTCAGTAGACATGTTTATATTCTGTCACTGGGTGTGTGATAATTGTTCCAGAATGACATTTGTCATCGCGTGAATCAAGTTTTATATTTTGTGTATTTTCTATTTTATTGTCCTTTCATGCAAAGCCCCTCGGTGATAGTTGTCACTCCCTCAGTAGACATGTTTATATTCTGTCACTGGGTGTGTGATAATTGTTACAGAATGACATTTGTCATCGCGTGCATCAAGTTTTATATTTTGCGTATTTTCTATTTTTTTGTCCTTTCATGCAACGTCACTCCGTGATAGTTGTCACTCCCTCAGTAGACATGTTTATATTCTGTCACTGGGTGTGTGATAATTGTTACAGAATGACATTTGTCATCGCGTGAATCAAGTTTTATATTTTGTGTATTTTCTATTTTTTTTTTGTCCTTTCATGCAAAGTCCCTCGGTGATAGTTGTCACTCCCACAGTAGACATGTTTATATTCTGTCACTGGGTGTGTGATAATTGTTACAGAATGACATTTGTCATCGCGTGAATCAAGTTTTATATTTTGTGTATTTTCTATTTTTTTGTCCTTTCATGCAAAGTCCCTCGGTGATAGTTGTCACTCCCTCAGTAGACATGTTTATATTCTGTCACTGGGTGTGTGATAATTGTTACAGAATGACATTTGTCATCGCGTGAATCAAGTTTTATATTTTGCGTATTTTCTTTTTTTTTGTCCTTTCATGCAACGTCACTCCGTGACAGTTGTCACTCCCTCAGTAGACATGTTTATATTCTGTCACTGGGTGTGTGATAATTGTTACAGAATGACATTTGTCATCACGTGAATCAAGTTTTATATTTTGCGTATTTTCTATTTTTTTGTCCTTTCATGCAACGTCACTCCGTGATAGTTGTCACTCCCTCAGTAGACATGTTTATATTCTGTCACTGGGTGTGTGATAATTGTTCCAGAATGACATTTGTCATCGCGTGAATCAAGTTTTATATTTTGTGTACTTTCTATTTTTTTGTCCTTTCATGCAAAGTCCCTCGGTGATAGTTGTCACTCCCTTAGTAGACATGTTTATATTCTGTCACTGGGTGTGTGATAATTGTTACAGAATGACATTTGTCATCGCGTGAATCAAGTTTTATATTTTGTGTATTTTCTATTTTTTTTGTCCTTTCATGCAAAGTCCCTCAGTGATAGTTGTCACTCCCTCAGTAGACATGTTTATATTCTGTCACTGGGTGTGTGATAATTGTTACAGAATGACATTTGTCATCGCGTGAATCAAGTTTTATATTTTGCGTATTTTCTTTTTTTTTGTCCTTTCATGCAAAGGTGATAGTTGATACTCCCTCAGTAGACATGTTTATATTATGTCACTGGGTGTGTGATAATTGTTCCAGAATGACATTTGTCATCGCGTGAATCAAGTTTTATATTTTGTGTATTTTCTATTTTTTTGTCCTTTCATGCAACGTCACTCCGTGATAATTGTCACTCCCTCAGTAGACATGTTTATATTCTGTCACTGGGTGTGTGATAATTGTTACAGAATGACATTTGTCATCGCATGAATCAAGTTTTATATTTTGTGTATTTTCTATTTTTTTTGTCCTTTCATGCAAAGTCCCTCGGTGATAGTTGTCACTCTCTCAGTAGACATGTTTATATTCTGTCACTGGGTGTGTGAAAATTGTTCCAGAATGACATTTGTCATCGCGTGAATCAAGTTTTATATTTTGCGTATTTTCTATTTTTTTGTCCTTTCATGCAAAGGTGATAGTTGTCGGTCCCTCAGTAGACATGTTTATATTCTGTCACTGGGTGTGTGATAATTGTTCCAGAATGACATTTGTCATCGCGTGAATCAAGTTTTATATTTTGTGTATTTTCTATTTTTTTTATCCTTTCATGCAACGTCACTCCGTGATAATTGTCACTACCTCAGTAGACATGTTTATATTCTGTCACTGGGTGTGTGATAATTGTTACAGAATGACATTTGTCATCGCGTGAATCAAGTTTTATATTTTGTGTATTTTCTATTTTTTTTGCCCTTTCATGCAAAGTCCCTCGGTGATAGTTGTCACTCTCTCAGTAGACATGTTTATATTCTGTCACTGGGTGTGTGATAATTGTTCCAGAATGACATTTGTCATCGCGTGAATCAAGTTTTATATTTTGCGTATTTTCTATTATTTTGTCCTTTCATGCAAAGTCCCTCGGTGATAGTTGTCACTCCCTCAGTAGACATGTTTATATTCTGTCACTGGGTGTGTGATAATTGTTCCAGAATGACATTTGTCATCGCGTGAATCAAGTTTTATATTTGCGTATTTTCTATTTTTTGTCCTTTCATGCAAAGTCCCTCGGTGATAGTTGTCACTCCCTCAGTAGACATGTTTATATTCTGTCACTGGGTGTGTGATAATTGTTACAGAATGACATTTGTCATCGCGTGAATCAAGTTTTATATTTTGCGTATTTTCTATATTTTTGTCCTTTCATGCAAGTCCCTCGGTGATAGTTGTCACTCCCTCAGTAGACATGTTTATATTCTGTCACTGGGTGTGTGATAATTGTTCCAGAATGACATTTGTCATCGCGTGAATCAAGTTTTATATTTTGTGTATTTTCTATTTTTTGTCCTTTCATGCAAAGTCCCTCGGTGATAGTTGTCACTCCCTCAGTAGACATGTTTATATTCTGTCACTGGGTGTGTGATAATTGTTACAGAATGACATTTGTCATCGCGTGAATCAAGTTTTATATTTTGCGTATTTTCTATTTTTTTGTCCTTTCATGCAAAGGTGATAGTTGTCACTCCCTCAGTAGACATGTTTATATTCTGTCACTGGGTGTGTGATAATTGTTCCAGAATGACATTTGTCATCGCGTGAATCAAGTTTTATATTTTGTGTATTTTCTATTTTTTTGTCCTTTCATGCAACGTCACTCCGTGATAATTGTCACTCCCTCAGTAGACATGTTTATATTCTGTCACTGGGTGTGTGATAATTGTTACAGAATGACATTTGTCATCGCGTGAATCAAGTTTTATATTTTGCGTATTTTCTATTTTTTGTCCATTCATGCAAAGTCCCTCGGTGATAGTTGTCACTCCCTCAGTAGACATGTTTATATTCTGTCACTGGGTGTGTGATAATTGTTCCAGAATGACATTTGTCATCGCGTGAATCAAGTTTTATATTTTGCGTATTTTCTATTTTTGTCCTTTCATGCAAAGTCCCTCGGTGATAGTTGTCACTCCCTCAGTAGACATGTTTATATTCTGTCACTGGGTGTGTGATAATTGTTACAGAATGACATTTGTCATCGCGTGAATCAAGTTTTATATTTTGTGCATTTTCTATTTTTTTGTCCTTTCATGCAAAGTCCCTCGGTGATAGTTGTCACTCCCTCAGTAGACATGTTTATATTCTGTCACTGGGTGTGTGAGAATTGTTACAGAATGACATTTGTCATCGCGTGAATCAAGTTTTATATTTTGCGTATTTTCTATTTTTTGTCCTTTCATGCAACGTCATATGTCAACATGCAATATAATATCTCTTCGCAATTCAGCACATGCAAACAACCAGACTAACAAACAAAGACCGCCAACTTTTTTCTGAAATAGTTACGTTCAAAAATAGCAATTTCAAATTTTTGTTAAACGGTTGAAATATGTTTTTCTTTGTTTATTTAACTTGTTGCACAATAAAATCTTGTACTCAGGCGGACTAAATGGCAATAGCATTCTCTAACGGTAAATCTAAGGTGATACAGAGAAGTCAGTTATTAGGTGCGTTCCGAATTTTAGGAGTAAGAATTAGTATTATTTTCAAGATGTAGTTATAATAATGTATGTATGTACCAAAAAACATAAAAATTATATATAGATAAATTTGTGTATGTTTACATATATCAATTATTGATAGATACAAATAAGAAAATAAAAATACATAAAATAAAATGTCTCTAGATGCTAATGATAATTGAAAATAACTAAAATAGCTCACAAACATTTCCTTAAATTTTTGTCATTTTCTTTCTAAAAAAGTAAATGTGAACATCAAAATATTTTGATACGCTCATTACGTCAATAGTATTTTCGATGCAACAAACAGCTTTAATTAGTTAAATTTACTAATGACATAATCCTTGCAAAAGTAATTATTGCAGTAAATAATTAAAAAAGGATTAAAAGGGAGCTGTCTAATGACCTGTTGTCATTAATTACTTTCATATAAATATTGGTGGCGGTTCTAAATTCAAATCAGTATTGATTTTAAACTTGCCACATCAACATCTACTAATCAAGGTGATATTATAAAAGTGCAGTGACTTTTAATAAAACATGTGTCTGTGCATTATGTTTTCTGTGTAAAGAAAAGTCGATAAATGGATTTAATTAATTTACTTCAACTGAGAACCTGCTACAGATGTCCCTGGTGAGTGAATTCAAAGATCTTTTATACAGTGCTTTTGCGACACAATATTCTGTGATAATTGTCAAGTGACAGTTGCCACTCCCTCAGTAGACAAGTCTCTATTCTGTCACTGAGTGTGTGATAACTGTTATAGAATGACATAAGTTAACATGTGGATCTTGTTTTTTATATTAACTTTTTTTAAACATGTTGACCTTGATCAATGTCACTCAGTGATCGTTGTCACTCCCTCAGTAGACATGATTACATTCTGTCACTGGGTGTGTGATAATTGTCACCGAATGATGTAAGTCATCGAGGGGTGTAAGCCGTTATATATTTTGTTATTTTATTGATATTATTGTCCTTTCATCAATGTCACTTAATGATAGTTGTCACTCGCTCAGTCGACATGTTTATATTCTGTCACTGGATGTGTGATAATTGTTACTGATGGACATTTGTCATCACGTGAATCAAGTTCTATATTTTGTGTTAGTTTTTATATGTTCTTCCCTGCATCAATGTCACTCAGTGATAGTTGTCACTCCCTCAGTAGACATGTTTACATTCTGTCACTGGGTGTGTGATAATTGTTACCGAATGACGAATGTCATCGAGCATTATATTTTTTCATGTATTGTACTTTTATTGATATTATTGTATTTTCTTCAATGTCACTCAGTGAAAGTTGTCACTCCTTCAGTATAAATGTTCATATTCTGACACTGGGAGTTTGATAATTGTTACTGAATGACATTTGTCATCACGTGAATCTATTCAAACTATATTTTGTGTTGTTTTTTAGGGTTCCGTACCTCAAGGTAAAAAAAGGAACCCTTATAAGATCACTTTCTTGTCCGTCTGTCTGTCTGTCTGTCTGTCTGTCTGTCCGTGTGTCACCACCGATTTTCTCAGGAACGGGTGGACCTAGCAAATTGAAATTTATACCAGATACTGAGGTCTATGGTTGCTATTAGGTGTATGAAAATCAGGGTCCTAGTTCAACCCAATAAAAAGATATGGTCAAAATTAGATTTTTGCGAAAACTTGTAAATACCAAAATTAACCTTAATGTTCAACTTTTTTTAATTTTCGGAATTTTTCCTTTACTTGTGCTGTAAGACCTTGGTTTTGACCAAAATTGACAATTCTAGGTCAACCGTAAGTACCCTATAGGTTTTGGGTCGAAAACCTATATGGTAGTTCCCGTTGAACTAGAATCACGAAATTTGGCCAACAGACGGGTCTTACAGCACAAATAAAGGAAAAATTACAAAAAATAAAAAAGTGGAAAATTTAAGGGTGTCCCCATACATACAAAGTAGACTCCATTTAAGATAGTCCTCTAAGTTGTATTGGTGCTCATACAAATTTTGAGGACTAGCGTAATGCAACCTCAAATAAGGTAAAATGCGTACGGAACCCTCGGTGCGCGAGTCAGACTCGCACTTGCCCGAATTTTTTTTAAATTTTCGTCCGTGCATCAATATCAGTCTGTAAAAGTTGGCACTCCCTCAGTACACATTTTTACATTCTGTCACTGGGTGTGTGATAACTGTTACCGAATGACATTACTCATCACGCGGATCTAATGGCATATTTTGGTGTTAATTGATATTATTGTCCTTTTATCAATGTCTCTCAGTGATAGTTGTCACTCCCTTAGAGTAGACATGTTTACATTGTCACTGGGTGGGTGATAATTGTTACCGAGTGACGAATGTCTTCGAACAGTATGTTGTTTTATATAATGTTCTTTTATTCATATTATTGTATTTCTAGCAATGTCACTCAGTGATAGTTGTCACTCCTTCAGTAGACATGTTTACATTCTGTCACTGGGTGTGTGTATGATTATTCCCGAAGGATATTACTTATCATGCAGTTTTATTTTGCTATACATATTTAGAGCATGGAAGTCACTATGGAATAACTGCGTAAGAAAAACACATGCCAACAGCTAAAATTTGACTATGGGAAAACATTTGACATCAGTAGTCACTCACTCAGTAGACATGTTCATTATTCTGTCACTGGGTGCCGTGCTCACTTCTGTTATATTATGTTTCTGATCAACCCATGCTTGAAATGTTTCTTTCACAGCACATTCTCTGCGTTACTGTTTTCGATTAATGTCACTCGGTGATAGTTGTCACTCCCTCAGTAGACATGTTTATATTCTGTCACTGGGTGTGTGATAATTGTTACCGAATGACATTACTCATCACGCAGATCTAATGGCAAATTGCGGTAAGTATCGATTGATATTATTGTCCCTTCATCAATGTCACTCAATGATTGTTGTCACTCCCTTAGTAGACACGTTAACATTATGTCACTGGGTGTGTGATAATTGATCCCGAAGGACATTATGCTTCACGCAGTTTTATTTTGCTATACATATTTCTAGCATGGAAGTCACTATCGAGTAACTGCGTAAGAAGAACACATGCCACCAGCTAAAATTTGACTATGGGAAAACATTTGACATCAGTAGTCATTCAGTCAGTAGACATGTTCATTATTCTGTCACTGGGTGCCGTGATCACTTCTGATATATTATGTTTCTGATCAACCCATGCTTGAAATGCTTCTTTCACAGCACATTATCTGCGTTACTGTTTTCGATTAATGTCACTCGGTCATAGTTGTCACTCCCTCAGTAGACATGTTTATATTCTGTCACTGGGAGTGTGATGATTGTTACAGAATGACATTTGTCATCACATGAATCTATTTAAACTATATTTTGTGTTGTTTTTTATATTTTATTTCGTTTATCTATGTCGGTCTGTGATAGTTGTCACTCCCTCAGTAGAAATGTTTACATTCTGTCACTGGGTGTGTGATAATTTTTACCGAATGACATTACTCATCACGCGGATCTAATGGCATATTTTGGTATTAATTGATATTATTGTTCTTTCATCAATGTCACTCATTGATAGTTGTCTCTCCCTTAGTAGACATGTTTACATTCTGTCACTGGGTGTGTGATAATTGTTACCGAATGACATTACTCATCACGCGGATCTAATGGCATATTTTGGTATCAATTGATATTATTGTCCTTTCATCAACGTCTCTCAGTGATAGTTGTCACTCCCTTAGTAGACATGTTTACATTCTGTCACTGGGTGTGTGATAATTGTTACCGAGTGACGAATGTCATCGAGCAGTATGTTGTTTTATATAATGTTCTTTTATTCATATTATTGTATTTCCAGCAATGTCACTCAGTGATAGTTGTCACCCCCTCAGTAGACATATTTACATTCTGACAATGGGTGTGTGATAATTGTTACCGAGTGACGAATGTCATCACGTGAATCTATTTAAACTATATTTTGCGTTGTTTTTTATATTTTCTTGCGAACATCAATGTCAGTCTGTAATAGTTGTCACTCCCACAGTCGACATGTTTACATTCTGTCACTGGGTGTGTGATAATTTTTACCGAATGACATTACTCAGCACGCGGATCTAATGGCATATTTTGGTATTCATTGATATTATTGTCCTTTCATCAATGTCTCTCAGTGATAGTTGTCACTCCCTTAGTAGACATGTTTACATTCTGTCACTGGGTGTGTGATAATTTTTACCGAGTGACGAATGTCATCGAGCAGTATGTTGTTTTATATATTGTTCTTTTATTCATATTATTGTATTTCCAGCAATGACACTGAGTGATAGTTGTCACTCCCTCAGTAGACATGTTTACATTCTTTAACTGGGTTTGTGATAACTGTTTCCAAAGGACGTAACTAATCACGGGGATCTAATGATATATTTGGTATTAATTGATATTATTGTTCCTTCATCAATGTCACTCAAAGATAGTTGTCACTCTCTCAGTAGTCATGTTGATATTCTGTCACTGGGAGTTTGACATTTGTTACCGAATGAAATTTGTCATCAAGTGGATCTGAATATTTTATTTTTTGTTGTTTTCTCATATTAATATGCCAGCTTTTATGTCATTCAGTGATAGTTGTCACTCCTCAGTAGACATGTATACATTCTGTCACTGGGTGTGTGATCACTGTTACCGAATGACGAATGTCATCGAGCAGTACGTTGATTTATACATATGTTGTACTTTTATTGATATTATTGTATTTTCATCAATGTCATTCAGTGATAGTTGTCACTCTCTCAGTAGGCATGTTTATATTTTGTCACTGGGAGTTTGATAATTGTTGCTGAATGATATTTGTCATCAGGCAGAGCTCATTATTTACTTTTGACTTTTTTGATATTATTGTCTTTTGAGTATCAGTTTAGTATATTTTGTACCATTGCTGATTTAATTTATCTTTGATATTATTATTCATCAATGTCACTCAATGAGTGTAGAGGTAGTTAAGTGTGTATTAAATTGTTAATTATCGCTTGCCCAGTGCGTCAGAGAGCACGTTAAACCGTCGGTCCCGGCTGTCATGAAGATCTGTGACAGTCGTTACGGGGAGTCAGTACCCTCAAATAAACTGATACTGGTCTAAACCATGGAATATCGCTATCCCTTTGGGTTGCGGAGATCAGACGGCAGTCGCTCTGTAGATAAGTTGATATTCTGTCATATCTGGTTAGACTAGTGAGCGGACCTCGGGCTCCAAGGCGTGCCAGTCTTGGATGCAACCGGGATAACGCTAGGGCGATGATGATGATGAACAATGTTCTGCCGGGCGAGTCATTCAGTAGCACTTACTTGTTCTAAATCGTCTATTACTCTAAATTTACACCATCTGGCTAAGACTTTGATACCTTTTTGCATAACAGCTAATAACAGAAAGTTATTCATCTAGTATACACATAGCATGCCACATATAATTTTTTTCTTTGGATTTTATTTTATTCGAACATTTGTCTGTGTTGTTGGCCCCGTTTTTAAATTCGTCGCTGGGTAAGTAACTTAGTTTTATTTAAAAATACCGGCCATATAATTGTCTATCTAAATAGGCCAAATTTGCTGCTACTGCTGCTGTTTAGAAGAACAAGTTTGGATTTTACTAAACATGCAATATAATCATTGTTTTCGCAATTCCGCAGATACAAACAACCAGACTAACAAACAAAAACCGCCAACTTTTTCTGAAATAGGTACGTTCAAAAATAACAGATTTCCAATTTTTGTTAAATATTTAAAATATCTGCCTCGTTGGTCTCGCGGTATGATTGTGCGCGTGGTATTGGGAGATCTCGGGTTCGATTCCCGGGTCGGGCAAAGTGTTATTGGGTTTTTCCGTTAGATAATTCTCAGTAGCAGCACGAAGTCTGGTAATGTGCCGGTAATTATTCAAGTAAATAATTAAAAAAGGATTAAAGGGGAGCTGTCTAATGAGGGTACCTGTTGTCACTAATTACTTTCATATAAATACTGGTGGCGGTTCTAAATTCAAATCAGTATTGAATTTAAACTTGTCAGTCACATCAACATCTACTAATCAAGGTGTTATTATAAAAGTGTAAGACTTTTAATAAAACATATGTTTGTGCATTATGTTTTCTGTGAGAAAAAAAGTCGATAAATGGATTTATTTCATTTACTTCAGCTGAGAACCTGCTTCAGATGTCCCTGGTGAGTAAATTCAAAGATCTTTTATACAGTGACATGAGTAATGTATATATTGCATGTAACAATATTTCTTTGCGTCACAATATTCTGGGATAATTGTCACTCAGTGACAGTTGTCACTCCCTCAGTAGACAAGTCTCCATTATGTCACTGAGTGTGTGATTACTGTTATAGAATGACATTAGTCAACATGTGGATCTTGTTTTTCATATTGACTTTTTTTTAATATGTTGGCAATAATCAGAGTCACTCAGTGATCGTTGTCACTCCCTCAGTAGACATGTTTACATTCTGCCACTGGGTGTGTGATAATTGTCACCGAATGACATTACTCATCACGCGGATCTAATGCCATATTTTGGTATTAATTGATATTATTGTCCTTTCATCAATGTCATTCAGTGATAGTTGTCACTCCTCAGTAGACATGTATACATTCTGTCACTGGGTGTGTGTTAACTGTTACCGAATGACGAATGTCATCGAGCAGTATGTTGTTTTATACTCATCACGCAGCTTTTATGAAAGACATTATGGAATAACTGCGTAAGAAGAACACACGCCAACAGCTACAATTTGACGATCGGGAAACATTTGACATCAGTAGTCACTCACTCAGTAGACATGTTCATTATTCTGTCACTGGATGTCGTGATCACTTCTATTATATTATGTTTCTGCTCAGCCCATGCTTGGAGTCCGTCAGAATGAACGGTCACTAGGCGTATTTAACGTTGAATTTATGCCTAACAATTGCTTTCCTATTGCTTCTATTTGCTTCCTATTCTCAAACAATTGCTTCCATCGTATTGTAGAAGAAAAACACATTTTAAGAGTGACAGTTTATTCTGATGTCAGGACGGCCGGTCACCGAGTCGTAGTGTCCTTGTTAAATATAATTATTGAAATTCACGGTGGCCATTAATTACTTCCCGTTTGCTTCTCTCAATGTTTTACAACGATAATACTATAACTATCCTGGCAATAAAGATATCGACAAAAGTGTTGTTTATCAATATTTTCAGCGCCTGACAAAAAATAAAGGCATAACTCTTATTTAACATTGCAGTTACGCTTGATTAGGCGATAAATATATGGTATTGTACTGGTGGCCTACAGCTAAGTATTATGTTATTAAAAATAAAAAGTGCCTATCGTGTTAATTGACAAAAAATCATACAAATGTAATAAACACCTATAAAGATAATATTTCAATTTTTACTTCCTAGGCAGTGTTCTTATAGGCGCTAGCCACTGTTTGCTAACCCCCCAAGTTTTAAAATCTTACACTGCTATAACATTGAATTCGTTAGGAATAATCGCAATAATAAAATTATTAAAGTTTTATTGAAAAAGAACAACAAAAACAGACTTTCTAACATAAACTTATTTATTCACTAAAACAATACATTGTAATAAACTGTTTTTGCAAAATACAAAAACCAACTTTGGCTAATCCCGGATTTGAAGCTTTCTTGTCTGTATTTTGGGGGGTAAGGACTTAGTGGAGCCCTGTGTACCTTATTCATTTATTAATAACCGAGGGTAGATTTTGTTTTTTCCTCAAGCATGTAATACCTAAGTATTACTCTGTCGTTATTACTCTATTTTATCATTGATAGTTTCTGTTTATTGGGGAGGGGGGGGAATGTTATGAACTTATTATGTTTTAGGGCCGGAACATATCTGACGGAAGATCCGTCGCGTTTTATCGGTCGCGTTACGCCAATACATACAAATGTATAGAAAAACGTTCAACCATTCACACCTGACCGATAATCCGTTAGTACGTCGAGCGTACTAACGGATTATCCGTCGACGTCGCGCGCACCACGCACCACGTGAATTTTGACCTTTGAGTAAGGAATATAAATGGAGAGGGCAAATAGTAGGTACATATAGAAAAATTACATTATTCACATATATTATTATATTTTATATTTGTATAGACTCACGGCTGTATCCCCGGAGGGGTAGGCAGAGGTGTAATATTACACCCACATTTCGCCATGTTTTTTTTTATACACATATATACGAAATCGACATACAGCCACCAAACATAATGTTGTCTCGTTTTGTCTTAGGGATATCTCTGTTAGAAAAAAGAGATAGCCATAGTTTACTGAATAAATTAATCATGACGATATTTTATTAGAAATGTCATTCGTGCCACTATCGCCATATTTATATAATTTTGTTTTTGTGCATAAATATGTCTAAAAAACCGATATTGGCTCTCAGAGAATATTTTGTTACATGTTTCATACAAGGGTCGTCTTTCGCTTTGCCATTTTCGCCCACATTTGCATTATGGAATAAACTAATCTGGCAAAAGATTTAAACTAACAAAGGTAACTTACTACAAAAATGTATTATTCTCCTCTAACCGGCTCAATATCGTTATCGATTACATTCTAGAGAACAACCCAAATGGCAGCCATTTTATTTGCCCAATGTTTCGTAGGTGTGCACACTAATTTCGTAGGTGTGCACGCTAAATTCGTAGGTATTGGACATACCATATCCATGTCATTCCCAGATCGGTGATTTTAAGATCGTAAGATTCCAGGGCCGCCAGACCTTACTTATTTTTCCAGAAACGAAATGTGTAGAATAATGTAGTGTTAGTATGTGCTATGAGTGTACGCATATTTGCTAGCTTGGATCGAGGGCCATTTTTTTGGTATGAGGTGCTAAAGGTCCACGGGAACAATTTCCATACATGCCTATATAGAAAAAAAATTGTGTCTTGCTCTGCAACTGTAGTCTGTAACCCCTTCTATATCATTTGTATAAGTTTTGTGAAAAACCGTAACCAAATCGTATTATCGTCTTTTATTTTTGAACCTCCATACCTAAATAGGATATATATTTAAATAACGCTTGTTGGCTACTATAAAAAATCTTCGAAGTCCGACATATTTTTAATAGTCAAACTCGAATTGCAATATAAATAACTACAGGACTTCAGTGACTACATAACATCAGGGAACACGAAAAATGATTAGGTAAAAGAATATGACAGTAAAATATTGAGCTGCCCTGAGTACGGCCCTGCACGAACAAACTGATATGTGTGCATAATAGCCACGCTTTCAGTGAATGTGTGCAGATACGCTCGACGCATTTTCCGTCAGATGTGTACCGACTCATTTGACGGAATAGACGCGACCGAAGATACGTTCGACGCATCTTCGGTCAGGTATGTTCCGCCCCTTAAGTAAGAGAGTTGTAAGGAGTAATAAAAAGGTTTGCATTATGTACATTAAAATTTAATTAATAAACTGTAGTCACTGTTTTTTTTTCTACTCTTTATTGTTGCATTATACACTCCACACACACTTGAATTGAAATATTTAAAGGTGTTTATTACATTTGTATGAATATTTGTCACTAAATACGATAGACACTTCTTTTTATTTTTAATAACATAATACTTAGCTGTAAGCCACCGATACAATACCATATATTTATCGCCTAATCAAGCGTAACTGCAATGTTAAATAAGAGTTTTGCCTTTATTTTTTGTCAGGCACTGAAAATATTGATAAACAACACTTTTGTCGATATCTTTATTGCCAGGATAGTTATAGTATTATCGTTGTAAAACATTGAGAGAAGCAAACGGGAAGTAATTAATGGCCACCGTGAATTTCAATAATTATATTTAACAAGGACACTACGACTCGGTGACCGGCCGTCCTGACATCAGAATGAACTGTCACTCTTAAAATGTGTTTTTCTTCTACAATACGATGGAAGCATTTGTTTGAGAATAGGAAGCAAATAGAAGCAATAGGGAAGCAATTGTTAGGCATAAATTCAACGTTAAATACGCCTAGTGACCGTTCATTCTGACGGACACCATGCTTGAAATGTTTCTTTCACAACACATTCTCTGCGTTACTATATTTGATCAATGTCACTCAGTGATAGTTGTCACTCCCTCAGTAGGCATGTTTACATTCTGTCACTGGGTGTGTGATAATTCATACAGAATGACATTTGTCATCACGTGAATCTATTTAATTAATATTTTGTGTTTTTTTTAATATTTTCTTCTCTGCATCAATATCACTCAGTGATAGTTGTCACTCCCTCAGTAGACATGTTTACATTCTGTCACTGGGTTTGTGATCACTGTTACCAAAGGACGTTACTAATCAGGGGGATCTAATGGCATATTTGGTATTCATTGATTTTATTGTTCTTTCATCAATGTCACTCAGTGATAGTTGTCACTCTCTCAGTAGTCATGTTGATATTCTGTCACTGGGAGTTTGACAATTGTTACCGAATGACATTTGTCATCAAGTGGATCTGAATAATTTATTCTTTGTTATTTTCTCATATTAATATGCCAGCTGTTATTTCATTCAGTGATAGTTGTCACTCCTCAGTAGACATGTATACATTCTGTCACTGGGTGTGTGATAACTGTTACCGATTGACGAATGTCATCGAGCAGTACGTTGATTTATACATACGTTGTACTTTTATTGATATTATTGTATTTTCATCAATGTCATTCAGTGATAGTTGTCACTCTCTCAGTAGGCATGTTTATATTCTGTCACTGGGAGCTTGATAATTGTAACTGAATGATATTTGTCATCAGGCAGAGCTCATTGTTTACTTTTGACTTTTTTGATATTATTGTCTTTTGGGTATGAGTTGTAGTATATTTTGTACCATTGTTGATTTTATTTATTTTATGTGGTAGTTAAGTGTGTATTAAATTGTTAATTATCGCTTGCCCAGTGCGTCAGAGAGCACGTTAACCCGGCTGTCATAAAGATCTTTGACAGTCGTTACGGGGAGTCAGTACCCTCAAATAAACTGATACTGGTCTAAACCATGGAATATCGCTATCCCTTTGGATTGTGGAGGTCAGACGGCAGTCGCTCTGTAGAAAAGTTGATATTCTGTCATATCTGGTTAGACTAGTAAGCGGACCTCGGCCTCCAAGGCGTACCAGTCTTGGATGCAACCGGGATAACGCTAGGGCGATGATGATGATGAACAATGTTCTGCCGGGCGAGTCATTCAGTAGCACTTACTTGTCCTAAATCGTCTATTACTCTAAATTTACATCATCTGGCTTAGACTTCGATACCTTTTTGGATAACAGCTAATAACAGAAAGTTATTCATCTAGTATACACATAGCATGCCACATATAATTTTTTTCGTTAGATTTTATTTTATTCGAACATTTGTCTGTGTTGTTGGCCTCGTTTTTAAATTCATCGCTGAGTTAGTAGCTTAGTTTTATTTCAAAATACCGGCCATTTAATTGTCTATCAAAATAGGCCAAATTTGCTGCTGCTGTTTAGAAGAAAACTTTGGATTTTACTAAACATGCAATATAATCATTCTTTTCGCATTTCAGCAGATACAAACAACCAGAGCAACAAACAAAGACCGCCATCTTTTTCAGAAATAGGTACGCTATTTCAGAAAAAGTTGGCGGTTCAAAAAAACAGATTTCCAATTTTTGTTAAATATTTAAAAGATCTGCCTCGTTGGTCTCGCGGTATAAACGTGCGCGTGGTATTGGGAGATCTCGGGTTCGATTCCCGGGTCAGGCAAAGTATTATTGGGTTTTTCCGTTAGATTATTCTCAGTAGCAGCACGGAGTCTGGTAATGTGCCCGGTACGGCAATAGGCTCGCCCCCTATTACGTGTGGCCTACAAATTCATATCGAAACGGGGGTGTACCTAATATTACACCTCTGCCTACCCCTTTAATTAGTTACAAACAATTTTAATTAGTTAAATTTACTAATGACATAATCCTTGCAATACTAATTATTCAAGTAAATAATTAAAAAAGGATTAAAGGGGAGCTGTCTAATGAGGGTACCTGTTGTCACTAATTACTTTCATATAAATACTGGTGGCGGTTCTAAATTCAAATCAGTATTGATTTTAAACTTATCACATCAACATCTACTAATCAAGGTGATATTATAAAAGTGCAGTGACTTTTAATAAAACATGTGTCTGTGCATTATGTTTTCTGTGAGATGAAAAGTCGATAAATGGATTTATTTCATTTACTTCAGCTGAGAACCTGCTACAGATGTCCCTGGTAAGTAAATTCAAAGATCTTTTATACAGTGACATGTGTAATGTATATATTGCATGTAACAATATTTCTTTGCGTCACAATGTTCTGGAATAATTGTCACTCAGTGACAGTTGTCACTCCCTCAGTAGATAAGTCTCCATTCTGTCACTGAGTGTGTGATAACTGTTATAGAATGACATTAGTCAACATGTGGATCTTGTTTTTTATATTGACTTTTTTTTAAATATGTTGGCCTCAATCAGTGTCACTCAGTGATCGTTGTCACTCCCTCAGTAGACATGTTTACATTCTGTCACTGGGTGTGTGATAATTGTCACCGAATGACGTAAGTCATCGAGGGGTGTAAGCCGTTATATATTTTGTTGTTTTATTGATATTATTGTCCTTTCATCAATGTCACTTAATGATAGTTGTCACTCGCTCAGTCGACACGTTTATATTCTGTCACTGGGAGCTTGATAATTGTAACTGAATGATATTTGTCATCAGGCAGAGCTCATTGTTTACTTTTGACTTTTTTGATATTATTGTCTTTTGGGTATGAGTTTTAGTATATTTTGTACCGTTGTTGATTTTATTTATTTTATGTGGTAGTTAAGTGTGTATTAAATTGTTAATTATCGCTTGCCCAGTGCGTCAGAGAGCACGTTAACCCGGCTGTCATAAAGATCTTTGACAGTCGTTACGGGGAGTCAGTACCCTCAAATAAACTGATACTGGTCTAAACCATGGAATATCGCTATCCCTTTGGATTGCGGAGGTCAGACGGCAGTCGCTCTGTAGAAAAGTTGATATTCTGTCATATCTGGTTAGACTAGTAAGCGGACCTCGGCCTCCAAGGCGTACCAGTCTTGGATGCAACCGGGATAACGCTAGGGCGATGATGATGATGAACAATGTTCTGCCGGGCGAGTCATTCAGTAGCACTTACTTGTCCTAAATCGTCTATTACTCTAAATTTACATCATCTGGCTTAGACTTCGATACCTTTTTGGATAACAGCTAATAACAGAAAGTTATTCATCTAGTATACACATAGCATGCCACATATATTTTTTTTCGTTAGATTTTATTTTATTCGAACATTTGTCTGTGTTGTTGGCCTCGTTTTTAAATTCATCGCTGAGTTAGTAGCTTAGCTTTATTTCAAAATACCGGCCATTTAATTGTCTATCAAAATAGGCCAAATTTGCTGCTGCTGTTTAGAAGAAAACTTTGGATTTTACTAAACATGCAATATAATCATTCTTTTCGCATTTCAGCAGATACAAACAACCAGAGCAACAAACAAAGACCGCCATCTTTTTCAGAAATAGGTACGCTATTTCAGAAAAAGTTGGCGGTTCAAAAAAACAGATTTCCAATTTTTGTTAAATATTTAAAAGATCTGCCTCGTTGGTCTCGCGGTATAAACGTGCGCGTGGTATTGGGAGATCTCGGGTTCGATTCCCGGGTCAGGCAAAGTATTATTGGGTTTTTCCGTTAGATTATTCTCAGTAGCAGCACGGAGTCTGGTAATGTGCCCGGTACGGCAATAGGCTCGCCCCCTATTACGTGTGGCCTACAAATTCATATCGAAACGGGGGTGTACCTAATATTACACCTCTGCCTACCCCTTTAATTAGTTACAAACAATTTTAATTAGTTAAATTTACTAATGACATAATCCTTGCAATACTAATTATTCAAGTAAATAATTAAAAAAGGATTAAAGGGGAGCTGTCTAATGAGGGTACCTGTTGTCACTAATTACTTTCATATAAATACTGGTGGCGGTTCTAAATTCAAATCAGTATTGATTTTAAACTTATCACATCAACATCTACTAATCAAGGTGATATTATAAAAGTGCAGTGACTTTTAATAAAACATGTGTCTGTGCATTATGTTTTCTGTGAGATGAAAAGTCGATAAATGGATTTATTTCATTTACTTCAGCTGAGAACCTGCTACAGATGTCCCTGGTAAGTAAATTCAAAGATCTTTTATACAGTGACATGTGTAATGTATATATTGCATGTAACAATATTTCTTTGCGTCACAATGTTCTGGAATAATTGTCACTCAGTGACAGTTGTCACTCCCTCAGTAGATAAGTCTCCATTCTGTCACTGAGTGTGTGATAACTGTTATAGAATGACATTAGTCAACATGTGGATCTTGTTTTTTATATTGACTTTTTTTTTAATATGTTGGCCTCAATCAGTGTCACTCAGTGATCGTTGTCACTCCCTCAGTAGACATGTTTACATTCTGTCACTGGCTGTGTGATAATTGTCACCGAATGACGTAAGTCATCGAGGGGTGTAAGCCGTTATATATTTTGTTGTTTTATTGATATTATTGTCCTTTCATCAATGTCACTTAATGATAGTTGTCACTCGCTCAGTCGACACGTTTATATTCTGTCACTGGGTGTGTGATAATTGTTACTGATGGACATTTGTCATCACGTTAATCAAGTTTTATATTTTGTGTTAGTTTTTATGTTCTTCCCTGCATCAATGTCACTCAGTGATAGTTGTCACTCCCTCAGTAGACGTGTTTACATTCTGTCACTGGGTGTGTGATAATTGTTAACGAGTGACGAATGTCATCGAACAGTATGTTGTTTTATATATTGTTCTTTTATTCATATTATTGTATTTCCGGCAATGTCACTCAGTGATAGTTGTCAATCCCTTAGTAGATATGTTTATCTTCTGTCACTGAGTGTGTGATTAATTGTTACAGAATGACATTTGACATCACTTGAATCTAT
Organism: Euclidia mi; assembly: GCA_944739405.2. Taxonomy (NCBI): domain Eukaryota; kingdom Metazoa; phylum Arthropoda; class Insecta; order Lepidoptera; family Erebidae; genus Euclidia; species Euclidia mi. The sequence continues at coordinate 16,108,153 of OX123210.2, read as the reverse complement.
GAATACTATATTTTGTGTTGTTTTTAATATTTTCTTCCTAGCATCAATGTCAGTCTGTTATAGTTGTCACTCCCTCAGTAGACATATTTACATTCTGTCACTGGGTGTGTGATAATTGTTACCGGATGACATTACTCATCACGCGGATCTAATGGCATATTTTGGTATTAATTGATATTATTGTCCTTTCATCAATGTCACTCAGTGATAGTTGTCACTCCCTTAGTAGACATATTTTCATTCTGTCACCGGGTGTGTGCTAATTGTTACCGAGTGATGAATGTCATCGCGCAGTATGTTATTTTATATACAGTTCTTGTATTCATATTATTGTATTTCCAGCAATGTCACTGAGTGAAAGTTGTCATCCGTCAGTAGACATGTTTACATTTTGTCACTGGGTGTGTGATTAATTGTTACCGGATGAAAGTACTCATCACGCGGATTTAATGGCATATTTTGGTATTAATTGATATTATTGTTCTTTCATCAATGTCACTCATTGATAGTTGTCTCTCCCTTAGTAGACATGTATACACTCAGTGATAGTTGTCACTCTCTCAGTAGTCATGTTGATATTCTGTCACTGGGAGTTTGACAATTGTTACCGAATGACATTTGTCATCAAGTGGATCTGAATATTTTATTTTTTGTTATTTTCTCATATTAATATGCCAGCTGTTATTTCATTCAGTGATAGTTGTCACTCCTCAGTAGACATGTATACATTCTGTCACTGGGTGTGTGATAACTGTTACCGATTGACGAATGTCATCGAGCAGTACGTTGATTTATACATACGTTGTACTTTTATTGATATTATTGTATTTTCATCAATGTTATTCAGTGATAGTTGTCACTCTCTCAGTAGGCATGTTTATATTCTGTCACTGGGAGCTTGATAATTGTAACTGAATGATATTTGTCATCAGGCAGAGCTCATTGTTTACTTTTGACTTTTTTGATATTATTGTCTTTTGGGTATGAGTTTTAGTATATTTTGTACCGTTGTTGATTTTATTTATTTTATGTGGTAGTTAAGTGTGTATTAAATTGTTAATTATCGCTTGCCCAGTGCGACAGAGAGCACGTCCCGGCTGTCATGAAGATCTTTGACAGTCGTTACGGGGAGTCAGTACCCTCAAATAAACTGATACTGGTCTAAACCATGGAATATCGCTATCCCTTTGGATTGCGGAGGTCAGACGGCAGTCGCTCTGTGGAAAAGTTGATATTCTGTCATATCTGGTTAGACTAGTAAGCGGACCTCGGCCTCCAAGGCGTGCCAGTCTTGGATGCAACCGGATAACGCTAGGGCGATGATGATGATGAATAATGTTCTGCCGGGCGAGTCATTCAGTAGCACTTACTTGTCCTAAATCGTCTATTACTCTAAATGTACACCATCTGGCCTAGACTTCGATACCTTTTTGGATAACAGCTAATAACAGAAAGTTATTCATCTAGTATACACATAGCATGCCACATATAATTTTTTTCGTTGGATTTTATTTTATTCGAACATTTGTCTGCGTTGTTGGCCTCGTTTTTAAATTCGTCGCTGAGTTAGTAGCTTAGTTTTATTTAAAAATACCGGCCATTTAATTGTCTATCAAAATAGGCCAAATTTGCTGCTGCTGTTTAGAAGAAACCTTTGGATTTTATTTAACATGCAATATAATCATTCTTTTCGCAATTCAGCAGATACAAACAACCAGAGCAACAAACAAAGACCGCCATCTTTTTCAGAAATAGGTACGCTATTTCAGAAAAAGTTGGCGGTTCAAAAAAAACAGAATTCCAATTTTTGTGAAATATTTAAAAGATCTGCCTCGTTGGTCTCGCGGTATAAATGTGCGCGTGGTATTGGGAGATCTCGGGTTCGATTCCCGGGTCAGGCAAAGTATTATTGGGTTTTTCCGTTAGATTATTCTCAGTAGCAGCACGGAGTCTGGTAATGTGCCCGGTACGGCAATAGGCTCGCCCCCTATTACGTGTAGCCTACAAATTCATATCGAAACGGGGGTGTACCTAATATTACACTTCTGCTTACCCCTTTAATTAGTTACAAACAATTTTAATTAGTTAAATTTACTAATGACATAATCCTTGCAATAGTAATTATTCAAGTAAATAATTAAAAAAGGATTAAAGGGGAGCTGTCTAATGAGGGTACCTGTTGTCACTAATTACTTTCATATAAATACTGATGGCGGTTCTAAATTCAAATCAGTATTGATTTTAAACTTGTCACATCAACATCTACTAATCAAGGCGATATTAAAAAAGTGCAGTGACTTTTAATAAAACATGTATCTGTGTGTTACGAATTGAAAATAACGCCATCTATCAGTGAATGGGAGAACTACATGAGATTGAATGTATCGGTGGTTTGAAGGTAATTCAGCTATCCTCTAATAGATGGCGTAGGTGTAAATAGAACATTTACGCAATTCTAGAAACACCTTACACGTTTCCAGAAATATCGTGAGTCGTCTCGAAAAGCCTAGTGATGTTATCCGGCCAGTATAAATAGAGCGAGAGCGCGCGAGGCAACACAGTTCAATTGAATACGGAAAGCGATCAACATCAAGCGAAGGAAGTAATTCGGAAGTGTTTAGTGGTGTTTTATTAGTGTTGTTCTAGTGGTGTGAATAGTGTGTTTTACTAGTGAAGTGAAAATTAAGTGTGTGTATCTAGCGTTATACTTAGTGTTTGTGTTAGTGAATAAAGTGCAGTGTTTCTGGCATAGTGAGTTATAATTTATCACGAACCCCAGCTCGTAACAAATTGGTGTCAGAAGAAAGGGATAAATTATGCCGGTTATGCCGAAAGAAGAAACTGAAGGAGTGCGTACCAGGAACCAGCGCCAGCAAGACCTGGACCAGAGACGCTTCGGAGACGTTCCTTCTCCATCGTCTGGTGGATCAGGCGACTCCGCGGTTGCAGTGGAGCCTGCAAGCGCACACTCCATGGCGGTGCCCGACATCGCGGCTCTGATGGCGTTCATGCAGGAGCAGGCGCGCCGCATGGAAGAACAGCGACAGCGCGACAAGGAGGAGCAGGCCCGCCGTCAAGAGGAGCACGCGCGCCGCCTGGAGGAACAGCTTCAGCGCGACAAGGAGGAGCAGGCTCGCCGTCAAGAGGAGCACGCGCGCCGTCAGGAGGAGCACGCGCGCCGTCAGGAGGAGCATGCGCGCCGCCTGGAGGAACAGCTTCAGCGCGACAAGGAGGAGCAGGCTCGCCGTCAAGAGGAGCACGCGCGCCGCCTAGAACAACAGCTCCAGCGTGACAAGGAGGAGCACGCGCGCCGCCTAGAAGAGCAGGTGGTGCTTATGAAGGACCTCAGCGCCGCTGTAGGGAAGGACTTGAAGGCGGTCAAGGAGGAACTTCAGCAGCATGAGGCCCGTATCAGCGACATAGAGAAGCGTGTACACGACCACCACGAGACCTGTGTTGCTGAAGTGGAGAAGAAGTTGCGTGGGCTCGAAGTGACATCAGCGGCTGTAGCGCCCTCACCTCGTGGATTTAAGGTTCCACCATTTGATGGCTCGTCATCATGGTCTGCATACAAGATCCAGTTCGAGGCTGTGATGCGATCGAATGGGTGGACCAAAGAACAAGCCTTAACCGCCCTAACCTTGGGCCTTCGCGACCGGGCCTTGACAGTGTTGGAGGCACTCGGGCAAGACGTCACCTACGAAAAGCTCCTGGAGGCGCTGGAGGCGAGATACGGTGACGCGCACCTTGAACACGTTTATCGTGCTCAGCTGAAGGACAGGACACAACGCAACGGAGAAACTCTGCAGCAGTGGGCTCTAGAGGTGGAAAAGCTGGTCAGGAAGGCATACCAGTCGTCTCCTGCGCTTATTGACGGGAACCTCGTACAGGCGTTTACGGATGGGATCCGGGACCTGGAGGTAAGAGCAGCAGTGAGGCTTGGGCACTTCAAGGACCTCAAGGACGCCTTAGCCCACGCTCTGGAGGTGGAAGCAGTGCGACGCGACGACCGAGGTCACCGCATCAGGGAAGTCTTGTCATCACCTCGGTGCTACAACTGCGGAGAAAGAGGCCATATCCGTTTGAGCTGCCCAAAGCGTAGGCAGCCTGGTGACACCCTGTCTCCACCAAAGGGGTCGCCTGATGTGCCTGCCAGGCAGCGAGAGCAGGGAAACGAGTAGAAGCCAGGACTGCGGGGCGGGTGCTGGCTGGTAATGGAAGAGCCCCAAGTATCTCGATCTCGCAATCATGCGACGGGAACAGCCTGATCATCGAAGGCGAAATTAACAGAACACCATGCAAGCTGACATTGGACACGGGTGCTTCTCGGACAGTCGTCGGTTTCCATCTGGCAAGACGGGTTCTTCGGGGCTGCTTCAGGAACAATGAATGTGTGAATCTGAGAACAGCTACCGGTCAGCACATAACCGTCCGAGGTGAAATGGAGGTGGATCTGAAGCTAGGCAACAAAATTTACCGTCACAAAGTCATCGTGGCTGATATAGTGGACGACTGCATCTTGGGCCTGGACTTCATGCGGAAGTATCGCTGCGAGATCGATGTTAGCCAGGGAGTGTTGAAGTGTGGCTCGGAAGAAGTCTTCATGGAAGGTGCAACTTCAGGAAAAGTGTACTGCCTGAAGAATGTCATTCTTCACCCGCGGTCGGAAACTGTTGTACCAGTTTGTTTATCAGGAAATTCTGGTCGAGGGAACCGCTGCGTACTAATCGAAGGTCTAGAGAAAGAGGCCTCCTGGAAGATTGCACGAACCTTGGTAAGGGGTACAAAAGTTTCATCAGTACGCGCACTGAATGCAAGTGACAAGGAAGTGTCGCTCAAGAAAGGGACGGAATTGGGCACCTATGAAGGAGCGGCTTGGATGCGTAGATGTCAAGAGCAACCTACCAGCGCCAAGGTTCAGGGTGCACGATTCGACGTGTCTACTCTTTTAGAGGACTGCGAAAGTACCCTGTCGGAGGAAGAGAAGACCGAGGCTCAGAAGATGTTGAACCGGTTCGCGGATATTTTCTCGACCAGTGATGCCGACATAGGGAAGACAGCACTAGTCCAGCACAAAATAAACACGGGAAGTGAAGCACCAATTCGCCAGCGACCAAGACGTGTGCCAGTGGCACGGGAACGTGAAGTGGAAGCTATGATCGACGGTATGGTGAAGGAAGGCATAATCGAGCCTTCGTCCAGCCCGTGGTGTTCTCCGGTGGTGCTAGTTAAGAAGAAAGATGGCAGCATGCGCTTCTGTGTAGACTACCGCCGATTAAACGACATCACAAAGAAGGACAGCTACCCACTGCCAAGGATCGATGACACTCTGGATACGCTGACGGGGATGAAGTGGTTTTCTACATTAGATCTAAAAAGTGGCTACTGGCAGGTGGAAATAGATCCTCGAGACAAAGAGAAGACGGCATTCTCCACAGGCAAAGGATTGTGGCAATTTAACGTCATGCCCTTTGGATTGTGCAACGCTCCGGCTACTTTTGAGAGACTGATGGAGCGAGTGCTTATGGGACTGATTGGAGACGCCTGCCTGGTCTACTTGGATGACATCATCATCGTGGGGCGCACCTTCCAGGATCACCTTCGAAACTTAGAGCAAGTGCTGTCAAAGATACGAGGAGCTAATTTGAAGCTGAGTCCGAAGAAATGCGCGTTATTCAGACGGCAAGTGAACTTTCTAGGACATGTGGTCTCGGAGAACGGTATTCAAACTGACCCGGATAAGATCATTGCCGTGAAGGAATGGCCAGTTCCAGAGAACAAAACGCAGGTCAGAGCATTCCTCGGATTATGCTCCTACTATCGACGGTTTGTGAAGAACTTTGCTGACATTGCTCGACCTCTTCATAAGCTCACCGAAGACAGAGTGCAGTTCTGTTGGAATGAGAGCTGTGACGTTGCATTCCAGAAGCTTAAGGAACATCTGTGTACTGCACCTATTCTAGGCTACCCTGACAATGAGCATGGATTCATAGTTGACACAGATGCCAGTAACACCGGAATTGGCGGCGTGCTGTCACAGAAGAAGGGTGATCAAGAAGTTGTTATAGCATACTTCAGCAAGGCCTTATCCAAACCCGAAAGAAACTACTGCGTCACCAGGCGGGAACTCTTGGCTGTAGTAAAGACATTGCAGCATTTCAACAAATACTTGTTGGGCCGTAAATTCCACCTGCGAACCGACCATGCAGCGCTGAAATGGCTACTTCAATTTAAGGACCCAGAAGGACAAGTAGCTAGATGGATTGAACTACTGCAAGAGTTTGATTTTGTAATACAACATCGCAGCGGCAAGTCCCATGGTAACGCAGATGCCCTATCGCGTAGGCCGTGTCCCGACCAGTGCAAGCACTGTAGCCGGCAGGAAGCAAAGCAGGCAGCATTAGTGAGGATGTTGAAGACAGATCTGAGCGACGAATGGAAAGAAGCTTTGCAGAGTGCTCAACAAGACGACAAGGACATACAGCCGATTCTCGAATGGAAGAAATCAGACGCTCCTAGGCCCAAATGGAGTGATATCGCAGCAATGAGCCCTATCACCAAGAGTTATTGGGCACAGTGGGAAAGCTTGGTCGTCCAGGATGGAGTTCTGTGCCGCAAATGGGAAAACGCTCGCGGTAACCAGTGCCATTTGCAAATGGTAGTGCCTAAAACTAAGGTGCCGGAAGTCTTGCAGCTCTATCACAATGGTGCTTCGGGAGGTCACATGGGAGTTAAGAAGACGCTTACTAAGATCCGAGAGCGGTTTTATTGGCTCCACTGTCGGGATGACGTCGAGGACTGGTGCCGCAAATGCACAAGTTGTGCGGCTGTGAAGGGGCCACACACTCGTAGCAGAGGTGCATTAAAGGTGTACAATGTAGGAGCTCCATGGGAGCGCATAGCGTTGGATGTCGCTGGGCCGTTTCCTGAGAGCCAGGACGGAAACAAATACTTCTTGGTTGTGATGGATTACTTCACGAAGTGGCCTGAAGTGTTTGCGATCCCAAATCAAGAAGCTACCACAGTGGCGGATAAGCTGGTGCATGAAGTCTTTTGTCGGTTCGGGGTGCCCTTGGAAATCCACAGCGATCAAGGCCGGAACTTCGAATCTGAGGTGTTCAAGGAGACGTGTCGCGTAATGGGTGCACATAAAACCAGGACCACGGCTTATCATCCACAATCAGATGGCATGGTTGAACGGTTTAACCAATCACTGGAAAGGTACCTGGCGAAGGTGGTGGAGAACAAACAAAGAGATTGGGACAAGCACATCCAACCATTTCTCCTGTCATATCGCAGTGCGGTCCACGAAACTACAGGAGTAACACCAGCTTTTGCCAATTTCGGTAGAGAACTCCGTTTACCCGCAGACCTTATCACCGGTATTCCACCAGAACCTCCACGCAATATAACGGATTACGCAACCGAGCTACGCAACAGGATGAACGACGTATACGAGCACATCAGGGAATCTGGACAACAGATGTCTGAGAAGATGAAGACTCGCTACGACCGGAAGGCAAATAACGAAGGCTTCGATGAGGGATCATTGGTGTGGCTTCATAACCCAGTACGAAGCAAAGGAAAATCGCCTAAGTTACAAGCCAGATGGGACGGGCCATATCGCATAATTACCAGGATGAACGACGTTACCTATCGAATCCAGAAGGGGTCGCGAGGTGCACCGAAGATAGTTCATGTGGACCGGTTGGCTCGTTACTATGGGTCCAACGATGTTCGAGACGAACACGTTTAAGAGGGAGGCCGTGTTACGAATTGAAAATAACGCCATCTATCAGTGAATGGGAGAACTACATGAGATTGAATGTATCGGTGGTTTGAAGGTAATTCAGCTATCCTCTAATAGATGGCGTAGGTGTAAATAGAACATTTACGCAATTCTAGAAACACCTTACACGTTTCCAGAAATATCGTGAGTCGTCTCGAAAAGCCTAGTGATGTTATCCGGCCAGTATAAATAGAGCGAGAGCGCGCGAGGCAACACAGTTCAATTGAATACGGAAAGCGATCAACATCAAGCGAAGGAAGTAATTCGGAAGTGTTTAGTGGTGTTTTATTAGTGTTGTTCTAGTGGTGTGAATAGTGTGTTTTACTAGTGAAGTGAAAATTAAGTGTGTGTATCTAGCGTTATACTTAGTGTTTGTGTTAGTGAATAAAGTGCAGTGTTTCTGGCATAGTGAGTTATAATTTATCACGAACCCCAGCTCGTAACATGTGCATTGTGTTTTCTGTGAAAAGAAAAGTCGATAAATGGATTTATTTCATTTACTTCAGCTGAGAACCTGCTACAGATGTCCCTGGTGAGTAAATTCAAAGATATTTTATACAGTGACATGTGTAATGTATATATTGAATGTAACAATATTTCTTTGCGCCACAATATTCTGGAATAATTGTCACTCAGTGACAGTTGTCACTCCCTCAGTAGATAAGTCTCCATTCTGTCACTGAGTGTGTGATAACTGTTATAGAATGACATTAGTCAACATGTGGATCTTGTTTTTTATATTGACTTTTTTTTAAATATGTTGGCCTCAATCAGTGTCACACAGTGATCGTTGTCACTCCCTCAGTAGACATGTTTACATTCTGTCACTGGGTGTGTGATAATTGTCACCGAATGACGTAAGTCATCGAGGGGTGTAAGCCGTTATATATTTTGTTGTTTTATTGATATTATTGTCCTTTCATCAATGTCACTTAATGATAGTTGTCACTCGCTCAGTCGACACGTTTATATTCTGTCACTGGGTGTGTGATAATTGTTACTGATGGACATTTGTCATCACGTTAATCAAGTTTTATATTTTGTGTTAGTTTTTATGTTCTTCCCTGCATCAATGTCACTCAGTGATAGTTGTCACTCCCTCAGTAGACATGTTTACATTCTGTCACTGGGTGTGTGATAATTGCTACCGAGTAACGAATGTCATCGAGCAGTATGTTGTTTTATATATTATTCTTTTATTCATATTATTGTATTTCCAGCAATGTCACTCAGTGATAGTTTTCACTCCCTCAGTAGACATGTTTATATTCTGTCACTGGGAGTGTGATAATTGTTACTGAATGACATATGTCATCACGTGAATCTATTTAAACTATATTTTGTGTTGTTTTTTATATTTTCTTCCCTGCATCAATGTCACGCTGTGATAGTTGTCACTCTCTCAGTAGGCATGCTTATATTCTGTCACTGGGTGTGTGATCACTGTTACAGAATGACGAATGTCATCGAGCAGAATTTGCTTTATATATTATACTTTTATTGATATTGTTGTATTCTCATCAATAACATTCAGACATAGTCGTCACTCTCTCAGTAGGCATGTTTATATTCTGTCACTGGGAGTTTGATAATTGCTAATGAATGATATTTGTCATCAAGCAGAGCTAATTGTTTAGTTTTGGATTTTTTATATTATTGTCTTATGAGTATGGGTTGTAGTATATTTTGTACTATAGTTGATATTATTTATCTTTCATCGATGTCACTCAATGATAGTTGTCACTTCCTCAGTGACATGTTTATATTCTGTCACTGGGTGTGTGATAATTGTTACCGAATGACATTTGTCATCACTTGAATCTTATATTTTGTGTTGTTTGTTTATATTTTGTTCCCTGCATCAATGTCACTCTGTGATAGTTGTTACTCCCTCAGTAGACATGTTTACATTCTGTCACTGGGTGTGTGATAATTGTTACCGAGTGATGAATGTCATCGCGCAGTATGTTATTTTATATACAGTTCTTGTATTCATATGATTGTATTTCCAGCAATGTCACTGAGTGAAAGTTGTCACTCCCTCAGTAGACATACATTTTGTCACTGGGTGTGTGATAATTGTCACCGGATGAAAGTACTCATCACGAGGATCTAATGGCATATTTTGGTATTAATTGATATTATTGTTCTTTCATCAATGTCACTCATTGATAGTTGTCTCTCCCTTAGTAGACATGTTTACATTCTGTCACTGGGTGTGTGATAATTGTTACAGAATGACATTACTCATCACGCGGATCTAATGGCATATTTGGTATTAATTGATATAATTGTCCTTTCATTAATGTCACTCAGTGATAGTTGTCCCTCCCTCAGTAGACATGTTTACAGTCTGTCACTGGGTGTGTGATAATTGTTTCCGAAGGACATTACTCATCACACAGTTTAATCTTGCTCTACATATTAAGAGCATGGAAGTCACTATGGAATAACTGCGTGAGAAGAACACATGCCACCAGCTACAACTTAAGTATGGGAAAGCATTTGACATAAGTAGTCACTCACTCAGTAGACATGTTCATTATTCTGTCACTGGGTGTCGTGATCACTTCTGTTATATTATGTTTCGGATCAACCCAAGCTTGAAATGTTTCTTTCACAACACATTCTCTGCGTTACTGTCTTCGATAAATGTCACTCAGTGATAGTTGTCACTCCCTCAGTAGACATGTTTATATTCTGTCACTGGGAGTGTGATAATTGTTACTGAATGACATATGTCATTACGTGAATCTATGTAAACTATATTTTGTGTTGTTTTTACATTTTCTTCCCTGCATCAATGTCACGCTGTGATAGTTGTCACTCTCTCAGTAGGCATGCTTATATTCTGTCACTGGGTGTGTGATCACTGTTACAGAATGACGAATGTCATCGAGCAGAATTTGCTTTATATATTATACTTTTATTGATATTGTTGTATTCTCATCAATAACATTCAGACATAGTCGTCACTCTCTCAGTAGGCATGTTTATATTCTGTCACTGGGAGTTTGATAATTGTTAATGAATGATATTTGTCATCAAGCAGAGCTAATTGTTTAGTTTTGGATTTTTTTATATTATTGTCTTATATGAGTATGGGTTGAAGTATATTTTGTAAGATTGTGGATATAATTTATCTTTCATCAATGTCCCTCAAAGCTAGTTGTGACTTCCTCAGTAGACATGTTTATATTCTGTCACTGGGTCTGTGATAATTGTTACCGAATGACATTTGTCATCACGTGAATTTTATATTTTGTGTTGTTTTTAAATATTTTCTTCCCTACATCAATGTCATTCTGTGATAGTTGTCACTCCCTCAGTAGACATGTTAACATTCTGTCACTGGGTGTGTGATCATTGTTACATTTGTCATCACGTGAATTTGATTTATATTTTGTGTTGTTTTTTATATTGTCTTCCCTGCATCAATGTCACTCTGTGATAGTTGTCACTCCCTCAGTAGACATGTTAACATTCTGTCACTGGGTTTGTAATAACTGTTACCGAAAGACAAATGTCATCAAACAGTATGATGTTTTAGATATTGTTCATTTCCTTATATTATTGTATTTTCATCAATGACATTCAGTGATAGTAGTCACTCCCTTAGTAGACTTGTTCATATTGTATAACTGGTTGTACGATAATTGTTACCGAATGGAATTTGCCGTCACACGGATATAATTGCAAGTTATGGTAATTATAGATATTACTGTATTTTCATTAAGGTTCTTTTTCTCAATCAAATCTCAATTCAATAATTTACTAATAACGTAATTCTTGCAAAAGTAATTATTGCAATAATAAATAAGCACTAAAGGGGAGCTGTCTAATGAGGATGATAATTACTTTCATATAAATACGAGCGGTGATTCCAATTTCAAATCAGTTTTGATTTTGAACTTGCCACATCAACATCTTATATCACATTGGGCGTCAGAGTCAACGCAGCGGCACCAAGGCATCGATGCCGCGTAGACGCCGTGCCAATGTGGGAGCGGCCTTATAGATTTACAAGAGTGCAGTGACTTGATATAATTCATGTGGCTATGCGTAGTGTTTTGTGTGCGTAGAAGAATCGATAAATGGATATATTTCATTAACTTCAGTTCAGAACCTGCTCGAATTGTTTATGGTTAGTAAATTACATTTTTTTTACAATAATATGACTAGTGTTTATATTGTATGTTACTATATCTCTTGGCGTCAGTATATTCCGCGATAGTTTTAACTCAGTGACAGTTTTTACTTCCTCAGTCGACATGTTTATATTCTGCCACTGGGTGTGTGATAATTGTTACCGAAGGACATAACTCATCACGCAGTTTTATTTTGTTATACATATTTATGGCATGGAAGTCACTTTGGAGTAACTGCGAAAGAAGTACACACGCCAACAGTTCATCATCATCATCATCATCAGCCTTAAACAGTCCATTGTTGGACTAGGCCTTTCCTTTGAAAGGAGGAATTGGCTTATTATACTACGCTGGCCAAACGAGGTTGTATAGAGTTTGTATCAAGTTTTCCTTCTCTTACAGTATTCGGTCAGTCGGCTCTTACGACATCCATGGGATGATATAGGGTAGTAACGTTTCATTTTCTTGATCCGTCACCACACGGACTACAATTTGACCATCGGAAAACATTCGACATCAGTAGTCACTCACTCAGCAGACATGTTCATTATTCTGTCACTGCGTGTCGTGATCACTTCTGTTATATTAATTTCCTGATCAACCCACGCTTGAAATGTTTATTTCACAACACATTCTCTGCGTTACTGCTTTCGATTAAAGTCGCTCAGTGATAGTTGTCACTCCTCAGTAGACATGTTTATATTCTGTCACTGGGTGTGTGATAATTGTTACCGAATTACATCACTCATGACGCGGATCTTATGGCATATTTTGGTATTAATTGATATTATTGTCCTTTCATCAATGTCACTCAGTGATAGTTGTCACTCCCTTAGAAGACATATTTAAATTCTGTCACTGGGTGTGTGGTAACTGAGTGAAGAATCTCGTCGAGCGGTATGTTGATTTATATATTGTTCTTTTATTCATATTATTGTATTTCCAGCCGTGTCACTCAGTAATAGTTGTAACTCCCTCAGTAGACATGTTTACATTCTGTCACTGAATGTGTGATAGTTGTCACCGAATGACGTAAGTCATCGAGCGGTGTTAGCTGTTATATATTTTGTTTTGTTATTGTTATTATTGTCCTTTCATCAATGTCACTTAATGATAGTTGTCACTCGCTCATACGACATGTTTATATTCTGTCACTGGGTGTGTGATAATTGTCACCGATGGACATTTGTCATCACGTGAATCAAGTTTTATATTTTGTGTTGATTTGTATATGTTCTTCCCTGCATCATTGTCACTCAGTGATAGTTGTCACTCCCTCAGTAGACATGTTTACATTCTGTCACTGGGTGTGTGATAATTGTTACCGAATGACATTACGGAAGGATGATATGGAATTCACTATGGAATAACTGCGTAAGAAGAACACATGCCACCAGCTACAATTTCACTATAGGAAAACATTTGACATCAGTAGTCACTCACTCAGTAGACATGTTCATTATTCTGTCACTGGGTGTCGTGATCATTTCTGTTATTTATTTATTTTATTTACACTTCTGCAAAAATGGTATGCAAAGGCGGACTTAATGCTATATAGCATTTTCTGCCAGTCAACCTTAGGGTGATGCAGAGAAGAGTGTGGCAGGTGTATAAAATATATAAAACTTGATATTCATTTTCAATCATATTATAAATACATTATAATAATCTACACAATATATACTTACTATAAAATGATATATATATGTATATATATATAGTATACGAATGCATATGTATATAAATATATATAATATAATATAATATATAAGTACATATCACACAAAACATATCATGAGAGATTTTTATTATGTCTTGCCTTCAAGTAGATAACAGTTTCACATAGTGCTGGCGCACTTTAGACTTAAACGTGAACCGGTTAGCCGACATCCTGATCTCGAGAGGGAGCGCATTCCAAAGGAGAATCGATTGAACATTGAAAGAAGAATGAACAAGACTTGAGCTATGAGAGGGACATGAAAGAAGATAATTGTGAGAAGAGCGAAGATTTCTATCATGGTTAGAGCAACGGTATTTAAAATGCGGAGTTAGATAGCTAGGGCTATTAGGAGAATGAAGTAAAGAGTATAGTGTAGACAACGCGCGCATATTGCGACGCTGTCGGATAGGTAACCATGATAGTTGAGTACGATATGCTGACACATGGTCGTACTTACGGAGGTTGAAAATGAACCGAATGCAATTATTGAGAAGTCGGTCTAGTTTGTTGAGCAGATCTGCATTCAGGTCGAAATAACACACATCACCATAGTCGATTATAGGTAAAACCAAAGTCTGTACAAGCATTGTCTTTGTCTTGGCAGGGAGGAAGTTCTTCAGGCGGTACAGAGATCGTAGGGTACCAGTTACTTTTTGGCAAACATTTGTGATCTGAGGTTGCCAGCTGAGTGTAGAATCAAGGTGTATGCCAAGATCCTTGACAGTGGGGCTCAGAGGTATGTTGATGCCATTAAATGTGACAGGTGGTAGCGATGCCAAGTCCAGCCTGCTGATTATTCTTGGGCTCCCAATGATAATTGCTTGGCATTTCGCAGGATTAACACATAAACCATACCTCTCTGACCAGTCTTGAATTATCGCTAAGTCCCGGTTCACAGCGTCAAACGCACTCGGCAAATCCTCAATAGTAGCCTGCGAGTACAGCTGCAGATCATCGGCGTACAAATGATACGGACACTGAAGATCCAGGGTTAAGAGATTAATAAAGAGTGAAAATAAAAGAGGAGATAGTATGCCACCTTGTGGAACACCAGCCTCGAGGTCTCGCCAACTCGATGAGGAGTCATCGATACTGACCGACTGCTGGCGTCCACGAAGATATGAAGAGAACCATTCCAGTGCTTTGGAGGAGATCATAAGATAGGATAGGATAGATAGGAGGATATCATGACTGACGGTATTGAAGGCGTTTGAGAAGTCAACCAAAACCAGCACAGTGATCTTGGTATCCTCCACGCCCGCCCTTATATCGCCAGTCACTTTAAGCATAGCGGAAACGGTGCTATGCCCAGGTCTAAACCCGGATTGGAAAGGACTGAGGACATTGTTTTCATGCACAAACTGAGACAGTTGTTTATGAACACAAGCCTCAAGGACTTTGGAAAGGAAAGGGAGGATAGATATAGGTCGGAAATGGTTGGGAGTGACAGGATTAGACACTTTGGGCAACGGCCGAACATAGGCTTTGCGCCAAATCTCCGGAAATTGCCCAGAGTCAAGGGAGTGGTTAATGATGTAGGTAATAGCAGGAAGGACATGGTCTAAAATGGTCACAATCATGTAACGGCTAACATGATCACAGCCAACCGCTTTTGATTTAATGGAGAGGATAATCTTTTTAATCTCCGCCTCAGCTACTGGAGAAAAATTAAAAGGGGTTATATTAGGGCGAGCTAAGCCATCGATGTAGTCTACCGTTCGTCTCATAGTCTGGCGATTAAACAGTGGTGTAGAAACAAAATGAATGTTTATATCATCCAGACTAAGACCCCGCGGCGGATCTATATGACTAGCTTTGCCGATACCTAGAGTTCCTAAGAACTTCCAGATATCGGCAGGGGAGGAGGAAGAAATATTACTAAAAATGTGGCGGCGTTTAGCATTCCGTATCATTTGATTGCAGCGATTCCTGGCCACTTTGTAAATGACCCAGTTCTCATCACAACGATCCCGTTTGAATTTGCGAAAAGCGCGGTCCCTACGTCTCATCGCCATCTGAACCCCTCGTGTCAACCATGGTGCAGGAGGTCGCTTTAATTTGATTTTTCTTATTGGAGCATGGACATCGTATAAGTTCAGAACGTTTTCATTGAAGATGTTAACTTTGGCATCAATAGTAGCAGCAGCCTCCAGAGGCACCCAATCAATTTTCGAAGCATCCATTAGCAGGTTATCAACATTCATACGGGCAAAACAACGCCTGTACAGTACTTTAGGTTTAGGTTTAGGAGGTTTAAGGATATAGGAGATATAGATGAGGTCGTGATGGGAAAAGCCAGGAGCAGGATGTTGGCCGTGGGAAGAGACAAGGGATGGGGCTGAGGTGATGATCAAATCTAGCCATGTATCATCACTGTGGATATTGTGATGTGTGGCCTTCATAGGAAGAATATGTAGACCAACAGATTCGATCATGGCTAAGAGTTTTCGGGAACGATAGGAGTTGGGAGAAAGGAGATCAGTATTTAAATCACCCATGATGATATGGTGTTCATAATCAGACCCTAAAGGCTCTAAAACCAATTCTAAATCGGTGAAGTAATCAATATTAGGGGGACAGTAAATTACACCAAGAATGGTACGCGCTCCTTTGACACAAACCTCAATGAAAAGGAATTCAGCAGCAATAGTGGAAGAAGAAGAGGTAATAACTTTATAAGGAAGGTCACTGCGTAGGTAGATGGCAACACCACCACCCCTTTTACCAGAACGATCATTCCGAATTAGAATGTAACCGGTTAGGGGGTAAGTGGTGGAAAGAAGTTGAGGCTTGAGCCAACTCTCAGAGACCAGTATGGCATGGACGTTTGTCTGAGTAAAAGCCTCAACAAGATCACTATGATGACTCGGCAAACTTTGGGCGTTAATGTGGCAAACATTCAACGATTTGTGACATTGCAGACTGAAGGTTCCACGAATGAAGTCACCAAGTGTCTCTGTTACCGAACAAAAACTATCATCAGCAAAACTGTGTGCGGAATGGAATGACGATTCATCATCAGATGTCATAAAAAAAAAAAAAAAAAAAAATGTTATATTATGTTTCTGATCAACCCAAGCTTGAAATGTTTCTTTCACAACACATTCTCTGCGTTACTGTCTTCGATAAATGTCACTCAGTGATAGTTGTCACTCCCTCAGTAGACATGTTTATATTCTGTCACTGGGAGTGTGGTAATTGTTACTGAATAACATATGTCATCACGTGAATCTATTCAAATTATATTTTGTGTTGTTTTTTATATTTTCTTCCCTGCATCAATGTCACGCTGTGATAGTTGTCACTCTCTCAGTAGGCATTTTTATATTCTGTCACTGGGTGTGTGATCACTGTTACTGAATGATATTTGTCATCAAGCAGAGCTAATTGTTTACTTTTGGATTTTTTGATATTATTCTTTAATTCTTTATTGTACACAAAAAATAAAACAAAAAATACATGAAACGAGTAAAAATAATAACTAATTAATTTTGTATACAAAGGCGAGCTTAACTCAACACTGAGTTTTCTACCAGCAAACCTTTGAGGCTGGAGATTTGATTTTAGAGCTAAGGGTAATCTTAGTGTACAACAAAAATAATAATACTAATAAAAAAAAAATATAGGATACCAATAAATATATATATAACTTAATAAATAAACTACATACAGTATTATATATGTAATATATATATATATATATATATTATTCATAAAATACTTCTAATACAATATGTGTTATATTTATATCGATAGATAGTGCCTCCTAACATTCACCTTAAACACTGCCAAGGACGGGCTAGCGCGAATGTGATGCGGCAAAGCATTCCACAGGCGGACAGCATAGACGGAGAAAGAATGGTCGTACACAGTGGAGCTATGAGGAGGCGTGCGTAAGAGAAGAGAGGTGGCTAAACGACAGGGCTTCTCCCTCGGAATAAGAAATTCAAACCGGTCACGAAGGTATGAAGGTGAAGTAGTGGGATTGTGAAGAATAGTGTAAAGAAGAGAAAGAATGTGAGAATCCCGGCGCCGGCGAATGGGCAACCACTTCAACCTAGCTCGAAATTCCGACACATGATCGTACTTTCGAAGGCCAAATATGAAGCGGATACACAGATTCTGCAGGCGCTCGAGTTTGTTTAAAAGTTCCTCCTTTATATCAAGAAAGGCGACATCTGCATAGTCTAGAGTTGGAAGTAGGAGAGATTGCGCAAGTGTTACCTTAGTATTGAAAGGCAGGAATTTTTCGAGACGCTTGAGAGAATGGAATGTGCAAAACACTTTTCTGCTTACTTCTGCAATATGTGCTTCCCAGGACAGATTCGAGTCAAGAAGCACACCGAGATTTTTAGCACATTTCGAGTAAACTATGGGTATTGAATTATATAGAACTACTGGGAGCAATTGGTAATCCAATAGGTTATGCATATATCGGCCACCAATAATGAGAGCTTGAGACTTTGTAGGATTAACAAGGAGTCCAAATGACTCAGCCCACATACGAATACGTTCTAAATCATTATTGATAGCATCGATGGCTTCAGAAATATCCTGAACATTAAAATGTCGATATAGCTGCAGATCGTCTGCGTAAAGATGATAATGTGAAGATATAACTTTAGTGATAGCGTTTATAAAAACGGAGAAGAGTAAAGGAGATAACACGCCGCCTTGAGGAACACCCGCAGCCAGATCACACCACTCAGAGTATAACTCTTCGGAGCGCACAGACTGTGAGCGTCCCTGAAGATAAGATTTAAACCAACCAATTGCAGAAGCTGAGACATTAAGTGAGGATAGGATACCAAGGAGTACGTCAGAATCAACGGAATTAAAGGCACTGCTAAAATCCAAGAGTACCAGTACTGTCAGTTGCTTATTTTCCATGGCCAGTCTTATGTCATCAGTAATTTTAACAAGTGATGTTACTGTACTATGGCCTGGCCGGAAGCCGGACTGATATGGACTTAATAGGCTATTAGAGTACAAATAATTAGCCAGTTGTTTCTGAACATTAGTCTCAAGAATTTTGGACAGGACTGGAAGTATTGAAATTGGACGGAAATGGGATAAGGAAGTAGGATTTGGAATTTTGGCTAAAGGTAATATGTGTGCCTTTTTCCACAGTGCGGGAAAGGTGTTAGAGAAAAGGGAGAAATTTATTATGTGAGTGACCACGGGCACTATTTGGCTGAGAATGGGCAGAAACATTTGAATTTGAAGACCATCTTCACCAGCTGCTTTAGTGGTTATGGATAGGAAGGATTTTTTAACGTCCGCTTCAACAATTGGCTGAAAATAGAATGCAGTATTTAATGGCAGAGAAAGATTGGAGAGAAAATTTAATGTTGTAGTCTTGGTGCTACTATGAAGAGTAATCGGTGGCCTGGAAAAATGAGCATTGAGTATGTTCAAGTCCATACTCGTGCAGCTGCTCTGCGATGTTTTTCCAATGCCTAGCGACTTGAGAAATTGCCATACTTGTGAGGTGTGAAGATCTTTTATTGAATTGTGTATGTGGCGTCTTTTAGCATCCCTACACAAACGACTGCAACGATTTCGGAGTTTTTTATATGCATTCCAGTGCTCCTCAGTGGGCAACTTCTTATATTGCCGTTTAGTTTTGTCCCGTTTCGCCATTAGTTTTTTAATATCAGATGATAACCATGGTGCCGGCAAGTGTTTGACCCTTACCTTCTTGAGCGGAGCGTGTGTATTATACAAGTCTAAAATGATTGCATTAAAAGCAGATACCATATCATCTATATTATTACACTCATAAATGTAGGTCCAGTCTATAGTGTTTGCATCCATCTCCAAACGCTTCAAATCAATGTTCTTATAAGAACGAAGTGTGAGATATTTGGCCTTGCGTTTTGGAGGACGAACTTTATAAGAAAGGTATATGAGATCGTGATAAGAAAAAGACGCGGGAAGTTGTCCATGCGTTGCTACTTTGTTACGGTCAGACACAAGAATTAAATCTAGAAGAGAAGGATTGCAATGAGGAGCCTTATGAGTAGCATTAAGAGGAAGAATCTGCAAATTAACAGAGGAGACAAGGGACTGAAGCTTTCGGCTGCGTATATCATCCTTGAGTAGACAGGTATTGAAGTCTCCAAGAATAATTGTGTGTTCATACAAAGAAGAATAGTTTTCTACCTTTGATTCTAATGACGAAAAATAGTCAATAGTACTATTGTCTTATGAGTATGGGTTGTAGTATATTTTGTACTATAGTTGATATTATTTATCTTTCATCGATGTCACTCAATGATAGTTGTCACTTCCTCAGTAGACATGTTTATATTCTGTCACTGGGTGTGTGATAATTGTTACAGAATGACATTTGTTATTATGTGTATCTAGTTGTTTTAATATTTGTATTATTTTTTTACTTGCATCAATAACAGTCAGTGACAGTTGTCACTCCCTCAGTAGACATGTTTGCATTCTGTCACAGGGTGTGTGATAGTTGTTACCGAGTGACGAATGTCATCGAGCAGTATGTTGATTTATACATTGTACTTTTATTAATTTTATTATTGTATTTCATCGATGTCACTCAGTGATAGTTGTTACTCCCTCAGTGGACATGTTTGCATTCTGTCACTGGGTGTGTGATAATTGTTACCGAGTGACGAATGTCATCGAGCAGTATGTTGATTTGTAGATTTTACTTTTATTAATGTTATTGTGTTTTCATCAATGTCACTCATTGATATTGTTATTCCCCTCAAAAGTCATATTCATATTCTGTCACTGGGTGTGTGATTATTTTTACCGAATGAAATTTGTCGTCACGCAGATCTAATTGCATATTTTGGTAACTATAGATATTATTGTATTTTCATTAATTCACTCTGTTATTAATTAAATAATTGACTTAGAACATAATCCTTGCAATAGTAATTATTGCAATGAATAATTAAGAGAGCATTAACTTGTACCTGCCTAATGAGGGTACCTATTGACACTAATTACTTTCATATAAGTACTGGCGGTGAGTCCAATTTCAAATCAGTATTGATTTTGAACTTGCCACATCAACATCTGATATCACATTGGGCATCAGAGTCAACGCAGCGGCACCTCGGCGTCGACGCCGTGCACATGTGGGGGCGGCCTTATAGATTTACAAGAGTGCAGTGACTTGATATAATACATGTGGCTATGCGTAGTGTTTTGTGTGCGTAGAAGAATCGATAAATGGAGATATTTCATTAACTTCAGTTCAGAACCTGCTCGAATTGTTTATGGTTAGTAAATTACATTTTTTTACAATAATATGACTTGTGTTTATATTGTATGTAACTATATCTCTTGGCGTCACTATATTCCGCGATAGTTTTCACACAGTGACAGTTTTTACTTCCTCAGTAAACATGTTTATATTCTGTCACTGGGTTTTTGATAATTGTTACCGAAGGACATAACTCATCACGCAGTTTTATTTTGTTATACATATTTATGGCATGGAAGTCACTTTGGAGTAACTGCGAAAGAAGTACACACGCCAACAGTTCATCATCATCATCATCATCAGCCTTAAACAGTCCATTGTTGGACTAGGCCTTTCCTTTGAAAGGAGGAATTGGCTTATACTACGCTGGCCAAACGAGGTTGTATAGAGTTTGTATCAAGTTTTCCTTCTCTTACAGTATTCGGTCAGTCGGCTCTTACGACATCCATGGGATGATATGGGGTAGTAACGTTTCATTTTCTTGATCCGTCACCACACGGACTACAATTTGACCATCGGAAAACATTTGACATCAGTAGTCACTCACTCAGCAGACATGTTCATTATTCTGTCACTGCGTGTCGTGATCACTTCTGTTATATTAATTTCCTGATCAACCCAAGCTTGAAATGTTTATTTCACAACACATTCTCTGCGTTACTGCTTTCGATTAATGTCATGGATGATGGACGATGGACATTTGTCATCACGTGAATAAAGTTTTATATTTTGTGTTGATTTTCATATTATGTTCTTACCTGCATCAATGTCACTCAGTGATAGTTGTCACTCCCCCAGTAGACATGTTTACATACTGTCACTGGGTGTGTAGTAATTGTTACCGAATGACGAATGTCATCGAGCAGTATATTGTTTCATATATTGTACTTTTATTGATATTATTGTATTTTCATCAAGGTCACTCAGTGAAAGTTGTCACTCCCTCAGCAGACATGTTTACATTCTGTCACTGGGTTTGTGATTATTGTTACAGATTAACAATTGTCATCAAGCAGAACTACTTATTTACTTTTGGATTTCTTGATATTATTCTCCTTTCATTTCATGTCACTCAGTGATAGTTACCACTCCTTCAGTAGATATGTTTAAAAATTGTCACTGAATGTGTCATAATTCTCACCGAATGACGTAAGTCATCGAGCGGTGTTGGCTGTTATATATTTTGTTGTGTTATTGATTTAATTGTCCTTTCATCAATGTCACTTAACGAAAGTTGTCACTTGCTCAGTCGACATGTTTATATTCTGTCACTGGGTGTGTGATAATTGTCACCGATGGACATTTGTCATCACGTGAATCAAGTTTTATATTTTGTATTGATTTTTATATGTTCTTACCTGCATCAATGTCACTCAGTGATAGTTGTCACTCCCTCAGTAGACATGTTTACATTCTGTCACTGGGTGTGTAGTAATTGTTACCGAATGACGAATGTCATCGAGCAGTATATTGTTTCATATATTGTACTTTTATTGATATTATTGTATTTTCATCAATGTCACTCAGTAAAAGTTGTCACTCCCTCAGTAGACATGTTTACATTCTGTCACTGGTTGTGTGATAATTGTAACCGAATGACATTATTCATCAAGCGGATCTTATGGCATATTTTGGTATTAATTGATATTATTGTCCTTTCATCAATGTCACTCAGTGATAGTTGTCACTCCCTTAGTAGACATGTTTACATTATGTCACTGGGTGTGTGATAATTTTTACCGAGTGACGAATGTCATCGAGCAGTATGTTGTTTAATATATTGTTCTTTTATTCATATTATTGTATTTCCAGCAATGTCACTCAGTGATAGTTGTCACTCCCTCAGTAGACATTTTTACATTCTGTCACTGGGTGTGTGATAATTGTTACCGAATGACATTATTTATCACGCAGTTTAATATTGCTATACATATTAATAGCATGGAAGTCACTATGGAATAACTGCGTAAGAAAACCACATGCCACACGCTACTATTTCACAATCGGAAAACATTTGACATCAGTAGTCACTCACTCAGTAGTCATGTTCATTATTCTGTTAATCGGTGTCGTGATCACTTCTGTAATATTATGTTTCTGATCAACCCATGCTTGAAATGTTGCTTTCACAACACATTCACTGCGTTACTGTTTTCGATTAATGTCACTCAGTGATAGTTGTCACTCCCACAGTAGACATGTTTACATTCTGTCACTGGGTGTGTGATAATTGTCACCGATGGACATTTGTTATCACGTGAATCAAGTTTTATATTTTGTGTTGATTTTCATATGTTCTTCCCTGCATCAATGCCACTCAGTGATAGTTGTCACTCCCTCAGTAGACATGTTTACATTCTGTCACTGGGTGTGTAGTAATTGTTACCGAATGACGAATGTCATCGAGCAGTATATTGTTTCATATATTGTACTTTTATTGATACTATTGTATTTTCATCAATGTCACTCAGTGAAAGTTGTCACTCCCTCAGTAGACATGTTTACATTGTCACTGGTCGTGTGATAATTGTTATCGAATGACATTATTCATCAAGCTATTCTAATGACATATTTTGGTATTAACTTATATTATTGTCCTTTCATAAATGTCACTCAGTGATAGTTGTAACTCCCTTAGCAGACATGTTTACATTATGTCACTGGGTGTGTGATAATTGTTAACGATTGACATTACTCATCACGCAGTTTAATATTGCTATACATACACACATCAACAAAGTCTAGGGATATTTTATATTTCATCAAATATCTAAAAATCTATGAAGAATTTTCTGATACAGTAAATAGAAGAATCATAGATTATTTTAAGGTCTTTAATAAAAATAAAAAACATTTCGTGTTTTTTTTTGTTTTAAATAAAAAAAATATTTTTTTTAATCATCATGGAAAATAAGTATGATAACAACAAACATTTCTTCTTAAAAAACTATTAATTTTAATAAAAATGGAAAAAATCTTGTA
The DNA here is from genome assembly GCA_944739405.2 of Euclidia mi. Taxonomy (NCBI): domain Eukaryota; kingdom Metazoa; phylum Arthropoda; class Insecta; order Lepidoptera; family Erebidae; genus Euclidia; species Euclidia mi. The sequence continues at coordinate 16,084,268 of OX123210.2, read as the reverse complement.
AAATCTAATCATTAATAATCAGTGTTGCCACCTCTTACATTGATTACACATCGACATCGATTGTTAATACTTAAAATTAAATTGTCAATGTCTTGCTGCGGTATGAGGTCCCATGTCCTTTGCAAGTGTTCGTAAAGTTGTTGTTCAGTCGTCAAATTTGGTGGAAAATCTCTCAAAGCTTTTCGTTGTAACATGTCCCAGGCATGCTCGATAGGATTTAAGTCGGGCGACTGTGCAGGCCAATCCAAAACTTGAATATCTTGCTCTCGGAGAGCGGTCGATACCAGCCGCGCCGTATGGCAAGGAGCATTATCGTGCATGAGTAGAAATTCATGGCCTATTTGAGTTCTGTGTGGGACAATAACGGGCTCTACTACCTCCTCGTGGTATTTTTGTGCAGTCATGCTGCCTTGGATCCAAACGAGTTGGGTTCGTCCGCCAAGACGAATTCCTGCCCACACCATGATTGTCCCGCCTTGGTATGGGTGGACCTCCTGAGGGTGCCGTAGACGGCTAACTCTCCCTGGAGCTCTCCAAACGCGTGTTCTTCGTGAATCCGGGTGAAACCCAAACCGGGACTCATCGGTGAACAGCACCAAAGACCATTGTTCGTCACTCCATGGTAAATGCTCCCGAGCCCACGAAAGCCGCCGACCGCGATTGCCACGTCGCAATGCTGGAACACGCAATGGTCTTCGAGCATGAAGATCAACTTCATGTAACCTTCTTCGCACGGTTTGGTCGCTTACCAGCAGCTGGTGGTCCTCCTGGAGCCTTTGCACTAGTTGCAGCGCTGTGATATTGGGTTGTCTTCTGGCGGTCATTTGGAGAAATCGATCCTGTCTCTGCGTAGTAACACGATATCTACCTGTGTGCTGTTCGGCCACATCTCCAGTACTGCGATAACGTGACCACAACCTTGATATCACATTTTGACTGGTATGTAGGGCCTCAGCAACGACGCGTTGAATTGCACCATTTTCTAACATGCCCACGGCTCGTAACATTTCATCTCGACTCAAATGACGACGTGACATGACTTTTAAAGTTCGTACGTCACGTTAAATTAAAAAAGAAAAACAATTAAAAACCCTTTTCATTAATAATTATAATAAAACAGTTTTAACTTTCTTTAATGTAACGAATTACTAGCAAATTTGCCGCCATATTTTGTTTATTATTTTGTTTTTTTTCTTTCCATGTTCAAATTTTGAAAATAGAATAAAAGAGGTTTTAATCTGTATATAATTTTTTTGTGGAAACTAACAAGGTTCTAAACTATAAACTCGTAAATAATTTAGGATTAAGATATCCTTAGACTTTGTTGATGTGTGTATTTATAGCATGGCAGTCACAATGGAATAACTGCGTAAGAAGAACACATGCCACACGCTACTATTTCACAATCGGAAAACATTTGACATCAGTAGTCACTCACTCAGTAGACATGTTCATTATTCTGTTACTCGGTGTCGTGATCACTTCTGTAATATTATGTTTCTGATCAACCCATGCTTTAAATGTTGCTTTCACAACACATTCACTGCGTTACTGTTTTCGATTAAAGTCACTCAGTGATAGTTGTCACTCCCACAGTAGACATGTTTACATTGTCACTGGTCGTGTGATAATTGTTATCGAATGACATTATTCATCAAGCTATTCTAATGACATATTTTGGTATTAACTTATATTATTGTCCTTTCATAAATGTCACTCAGTGATAGTTGTAACTCCCTTAGCAGACATGTTTACATTATGTCACTGGGTGTGTGATAATTGTTAACGATTGACATTACTCATCACGCAGTTTAATATTGCTATACATATTTATAGCATGGCAGTCACAATGGAATAACTGCGTAAGAAGAACACATGCCACACGCTACTATTTCACAATCGGAAAACATTTGACATCAGTAGTCACTCACTCAGTAGACATGTTCATTATTCTGTTACTCGGTGTCGTGATCACTTCTGTAATATTATGTTTCTGATCAACCCATGCTTGAAATGTTGCTTTCACAACACATTCACTGCGTTACTAATGCATGTAAAATAATTAACTTTAAGATTGACTCACATTATTATGACGAAAAATTTTTATGTTGTAAAAATATGTTATCACGGAACAAGGTGGAAACAGAATGCACAACAGTAACTATTCCTAAGAAGGGTACGATTCCATTTTATTTTAAGTCGATTAAAAATATACTTTCAGGGGACAGTTATTATGAAGTTAAATCTAACACTGACTCTTTGAGCAAACTGGAGATAATAAACAACGAAACTCATAAGAAAGGAACCATACCTTATTATTTTAAAAAAATAACACCATGTTTAAGTAGGCAGTCTGACACACAGTTGCCGTCACAAGCAAAAAATTGTTTTCGTTCTTAAATCAAAATATAACTTAAAAATATTTCACCAGAATATTGCTGGTGCTATAAGCAAAACTGAAGAGTTAACATTTGCAATCCGCGAGCTATCACAAACAGGTCCAAGAATAGATGTCGTCTGTTTGACGGAAACTTTCATTAAAAAAGGTACAGAAATGCTTTTAAAAATCCCTGGTTTTAAACTAGCTGCATCATATTCACGTGACACTAAAAGAGGAGGGGTATGCATAATGATAGATAGCAATATACAGTATAAATTGTTGACTGATATTTTTGACTTGACATGTAAATTTAATTTTGAATGTTGTGGCGTAGAAATTGATAAAATTATGATTATTTGCTTATACAGAACTCCTAATAGTAACCCACACATATTTCTTGGAAAACTAGAACAACTACTAGAAAAGCTTACTAGAAAGCATAAAAAAATTATTCTTTGTGGCGACTGGAACTTGGACATCCTAAAGCCAAACAAAAGTTGCGAAGAGTTGAAAAGTATATTAAAAAACTTTAATATCGAAATGCACATTAAAACACCAACAAGGAAATTGTCATGTCTGGATCAGTTAGCTAGCAACATTAAGCAAGTTAAAGCGGAGGTGCATCACCTTGCACTGTCTGACCACGAAACAGGGCAAACTCTCTCGCTGAAAACTACTAAATCGTACGAAATATCCAGTTGGTATGAGGCTGTCAGGGACTTTAATGGAGAAAATATGAAAACGTTTTGTAATTGCATGTCGTCTCTTACTTTCTCCAACGTATATGAGAAAAAGAACTTACAAGAAGCATTTACTGAATTTCATAGTCTCTTCAAATTATTTTTTGATCTGTGCTTCCCAATAAATACAGTAAAAAGGTCAACTAAAAAAGGGAACTACAAATGGTTAACGAAGGGTATACGAAGGTCATGTATAAGAAAGAGATATCTATACTTAACCCAGCAACACAATAAAACGAATAGAAAAATGCTAAATAAAAAATATAAATCATACAACTGTATACTAAAAAAGTGCATATATAAGTCCAGACAAATACAAAATAAGAAATATATAGACAATAATAAAAATAAATGTAAAGCCACATGGGCAGTAATTAATGAAAACATTGATGACCAAAATGCTAGAACACAAATTGACAAAATAGTTATAAATAATCAGACATATGAAGATCCTAAGGAAATAAGTGACATATTTAATAATTTTTACATACAATTGACAAATAGTAATAATTTTAAATATAATGTTGACGAGATAAACAAAAATATTGATATTAATTATGAACATACAATATTTCTCCAACCGACAGATGCCATGGAAATATTCCGCATAATTAAAAATCTGAATAACACCAACACAGCAGGAGTAGATGACATAACCACCAAAGTAATTAAATTTTGTGCACCACACATATGTCAGCCGCTGTGTTATTTAATAAATTTATCTTTTGCAGAAGGTACCTTTCCAAAGATACTGAAAAAATCAATAGTAAGGCCACTTTATAAAAAAGGCGACAGCACTGCCATGAATAACTATAGGCCAGTGACGCTGATTCCAATTATGTCAAAAATCTTTGAGAAAGTCATGCTGAAAAGGCTTCAAGAATTCACGACACGTCATGGTCTACTTAAAGATGAGCAATTCGGGTTTAGACAGAATAGTAGCACTTCATTGGCATGTTTCAATTTGATTAAAATTGTCACTCAAGCCATAAATGACGGCTTACCAGTCGCGACGATCTTCCTAGATATGAGCAAGGCGTTCGATTTTGTGGACCACAAATTGCTCCTGCATAAATTGGAAAGGTATGGGATAAGAGGAAAAGCAAACGACTGGTTGAGAGACTACCTAAATGACAGACAACAATGTGTGGAAATCTCTAAAATCCATAAAAATTACAAAAAAGTAGTATATAGAAGTGCCTATCAGCAAAATAATTTCGGAGTTCCTCAAGGCAGTATATTGGGACCATTCTTGTTCCTTATGTACATTAATGATCTCCCAAATACCGTTTGCCATAAGACAATCTTGTTTGCTGATGACACAACTCTTATTATACAAAATGAAAACGCCAATACGTATGAAGCAGACATAAATAAAGCAATAGAAAATATAATACACTGGTTAAATTCTAATAATTTACAAATTAATATAGATAAGACAAAAATGATCCAATTCCAGACATATAAAAGAAAACCATTGACGTTAAATATTAAATATAATAATACAATAATTGAAGAAGTTGTAAGTACAAAATTTCTGGGTATAAAGTTGGATCAGAATTGCAACTGGAAATCACACGTAGATTACGTTTGTGACAAACTCGACCGCTTTGTTTATGCTATAAAAAGATTAAGAGTCACAGTATCCACAGAAGCTGCTTTGTGTGCATATCACGGATACGTTTCGTCCGTACTCTCATATGGTCTTTTACTGTGGGGAAATTCAGTGGATATTATAAAAGCATTTAGAGTGCAAAAAAAATGTGTGCGTGCAATCTGTGGAGCCTGGTATACAGACAGTTGTAAACACTTGTTCAAAAAGTACAACATTTTGCCATTACCTTGTATGTACATTAAAGAATTATGCATATTTGTACAACGACATCCGGAATTATTTATTAAGATTAAAGACGTAACGAAAAGAAATGTAGCTCCCAGAAATAAGCATAAATTATGTTTACCGCAATGCAAGCTCGAATTGTATAAAAGGAACTCGTACGTAAATGCCATAAAGGTATATAACAAATTACCCAATATCTTTAAAGATTTGCCTTTGACCAAGTTTAAAAAAAAGTTGACGCAGTGGTTGAAAGAAAGATGTTTTTATGATCTAAACGAATATATGTCATATCACGGAGAAGAAAATTAATGAATAACATTGGTATATACCTTATGATTATAATTAAAATGTAAGCTTAAATGTGTTAATAAAAGCTTTGACATTTAAAAATATAATTGTGGACTAATATAATTATCTATTTATTATTATAATTTCTTTATCTTGAACTGACATACATATTATATTAAAATTATATTTTTTTTCTTTCGAACTGACATACGTATTATTACTTTGACATTGTTAATTAATTAGTATCACAATTATTATCATTTACGGGAGTTCAGATTAATTTGTTGTTTTAATTAAGGTTTTAAAATAATTAACATAAAATATCACTTGTGTTTGTCTACTAATACAAATATTTGCATACCATATGTAATGGTAGAATGTAAATGGGCCATTTTATATTATAAGATCATACTCTGTATACCTACATTCTGGCAAATAAAGAACTTTGACTTTGACTTTGACTTTGACTTTACTGTTTTCGATTAATGTCACTCAGTGATAGTTGTCACTCCCACAGTAGACATGTTTACATTCTGTCACTGGGTGTGTGATAATTGTCACCGATGGACATTTGTTATCACGTGAATCAAGTTTTATATTTTGTGTTGATTTTCATATGTTCTTCCCTGCATCAATGCCACTCAGTGATAGTTGTCACTCCCTCAGTAGACATGTTTTCATTCTGTCACTGGGTGTGTGATAATTGTTACCGAATGACATTACTCATCACGCGGATCTTATGGCATATTTTGGTATTGATTGATATTATTGTCCTTTCATCAATGTCACTCAGTGATAGTTGCTCTCTTAGTAGACATGTTTACATTCTGTCACTGGGTGTGTGATAATTGTTACCGAGTGACGAATGTCATCGAGTAGTATCTAACGGTAGTAGAGCCTTGCTGATTTCAGCATGAATGGGCCGGCTCGACCGGGCAAGTACTACCCTCTCACAGAAAATCGTCGTAAAGTAACAGTACCTAAACTGTTGCGTTTCGTTCGGTGAGTGAGAGTGCCGGAGGCCCTATCCCCTATTCCTTCTCCCTCATCCCACTCATCCTATCTCTTTTCCCAATCCCAAGGGGCGGCAACGCACACGTGACTCCTTTGGTGTTGCTTGTGTTCATGGGCGGCGGTAATTGCTTACCATCAGGCGATCCGTCTGCTCGTTTGCTGCCTATACTATAAAAAAAAATGTTGTTTTATACACCTCTTTTTTTTAATTAGTACAAAAGCTTTAAGGACAGATTAGCGAAGATATTATTATCATATATGTGACGTAAGAATTTCATAATATCAATAAAGAGCAAAATTATTATCATTTGTTCATTGTAGAAAATCTCACTTTAATCATAGTCATATTTTACAATCCATTCACTAATTCATTGATAATATTCCATCCTGCTCATTCGCATTCTGTCTGTCGCACTTATGATGTAGGTAGCCATAGAAAATAAAATGAAGAAAAATAATAAATGTAGGTAGATATTTTTTAATTTTGTTAATTCTACCCTCTCCTTCATACTTCATTCGGGCTTAGGACCGGTAAAATTTATCGTTTAACAAGTAATTAAATACGGAGGTATGTAATTAGAAAGCAAACAAATATCAAAATAAAAGAAGGTGTTCTGGACTAAAAGAAAAGAGTAATTTTGGCGTATTTGTGAAGTTAGAATCATCTGCTATTTACAAATATTATTTTATCATCATCATATCAGCCTAGAGACGTCCACTGCTGGACATAGGCCTTCCTCAAGGTGTGTGGAGAACACAGACCGATTTTGAGCCGCCCGCATCAAATTATTATTTACTTAAGTACGTATTATTTACTAAACTTACAAGTATTTCCATTGTCCTTCGAAATGTCCACCACCGTTGTCAAAAGCATCCAATATGCACTGTTTTAATTGTTTGACACTGACCGGATCACTTTTGTACACTCACAATAAGATGTCCATGGGTACACAGCTGCACTCGCGATTTTTCCACTCAAAAAGTACGCACGAAGTATAGCTACATACTCCCGTGATATGAACTGATATGATAGGCCATCGCGTCGGGCAAACGTAGACAAACAATTAACATTTGCAACGAAATTAGATACGCTCACTTTCGCTAGCAATTTAGTACTGTTTGTCGCATCGTCGGGGCGTGGCGCAGGCGCAGAGGGGCGGAAGGTGGAACAGTTTATCAATGGTTCATTTTACTATGATAGTACTCGGGTCGGTCATAGTATTAGTACTGCATTTACCAATTATCACGTATTTTTGTGGACAGTTTTGGGACTTAGTGTTTTTATTTTTTAACTACATAAATATCAGTTAAAGATACTTAGTGCTGTGTTAAATTGTTTGTACTCATTAAAAATAGTCGTGTATATTGTTCTTTTATTCATATTATAGTATTTCCAGCCATGTCACTCAGCGATAGTTGTCACTCCCTCAGTAGACAAGTTTACATTATGTCACTGGGTGTGTGATAATTGTTCCCGAAGGACATTACTCATCACGCAGTTTAATTTTGCTATACATAATTATAGCATGGAAGTCACTATGGAATAACTGCGTAAGAAGAACACATACCACCAGCTACAGTTTCACAATCGGAAAACATTTGCCATCAGTAGTCACTCACTCAGTAGACATGTTCATTATTCTGTCACTGGGTCTCGTGATCACTTCTGTTATATTATGTTTCTGATCAACCCATGCTTTGTTTCTTTCACAACACATTCTCTGCGTTATTGTTTTCGATTAGTGTCACTCAGTGATAGTTGTCACTCCCTCAGTAGACACGTTTATATTCTGTCACTGGGAGTTTGATAATTGTTACTGAATGACTTTTGTCATCACGTGAATCTATTTATAGTATATTATGTGTTGTTTTTTACATTTTCTTCCGTGCAATAATGTCAGTCTGTGATAGTTGTCACTCCCACAGTAGACATGTTTACATTCTGTCACTGGGTGTGTGATAATTGTTACCGAATGACATTACTCATCACGCGGATCTTATGGCATATTTTGGTATTAATTGATATTATTGTCCTTTCATCAATGTCACTCGGTGATAGTTGTCACTCCCTTAGTAGACATGTTTACATTCTGTCACTGGGTGTGTGATGATTGTCACAGAATGCCATTTGTCATCATGCGGCTCTAATTGGCATATTTGGAATTTATTGATATAATTGTCCATTTATCAATATCACTCTGGGATAGATGTCACTCAGTAGACACGTGTACATTATGTCACTGGGTGTGTGATAATTGTCACCGAAGGACATTTGTCATCACGTGAATCAAGTGTTATATTTGTTATTTTTTATATCTTCTTGCCTGCATTAATGTCACTCTGTGATAGTTATCATTCCATCAGTAGATATGTTTACATTCTGTCACTGGGTGTGTGATAACTGTTACTGAATGACAAATGTCATCGAGCAGTATATTGTTTTATATATTGATCTTCTATTGATATTACACTATTTTCATCTATGACATTCAGTGATAGTTGTCACTCTCTCAGTAGGCATACATATTTATATTCTGTCACTGGGAGGTTGATAAATGTTACTGAATTATATTTATTATCAAGCAGAGCTACTTGTTTATTTTTGGATTTTTGATATTATTGTCTTAGTATGAGCTGTAGTATATTTTGTATTTTGATATAATTTATATTTCATCTATGTCACTCAGTGATAGTTGTCAATCCATCAGTAGATATGTTTACATTCTGTCACTGGGTGTGCGATAATTGTGACCGAATGTCATTACTCATCACGCAGTTTTTATGGAAGTCACTATGCAATAACTGCGTAAGAAGAACCCATGTCAACAGCTTCTATTTTACAATCGGAAAACATTTGGCATCAGTAGTCACTTAGTGAGTAGACATGTTCATTATTCTGTCACTGGGTTACGTGATCACTTTTGCTTTATTATGTTTCTTATCAACCCATACTTGAAATGTTCCTTTCACAACACATTCTTTGCGTTATTTTTTTATCAATGTCACTCAGTGATAGTTGTCACTCCCTCAGTAGACACGTTTATATTCTGTAACTGGGTTTGTGATAACTGTTACCGAAGGACGTTACTTATCACGGGGATCTAATGGCATATTTTGGTATTATTTGATATTATTGTATTTTCATCAATTCAGTGATAGTTGGCACTGTCTCAGTGCATGTTTAATTTCTGTCACTGGGAGTGTGATAATTGTTACCGAATGAAATTTGTCATCACGTGAATCTATATGATATAAATTTTTTGTTGCTTTTTCTTTTTCTGTCCCTGCATCAATGTCACTCAGTGATAGTTGTCACTCCCTAAGTTGACATGTTTACATTCTGTTACTGGGTGTGTGATAATTGTTACTGCGTGACGTCTATCATCAATTTTACTACGTTTGGTGTACTCTTTGATATTATTGTTCTTCCATCAAAGTCATTATAGAGCAGTTGACACTCGCTCAGTAGACATGTTTATATTCTGTCACTGGGCGTGTGACAATTGTTACTGAGTGACATCAATCACCAAGTTGACTAGTTTTTCGTGTACCCGTCGATATTATTGTCCTTCCATCAAAGTCACTATGGAATAGTTTTCACTCGCTCAGTAGACATGTTTATATTCTGTCACTGGGTGTGTGATAACTGTTACTGAGTGACACCTATCGCCAAGTTAACTAGTGTTTGGTGTATTCATGTATCGACATTGTTCTTCTATCGCAGTCCTTATGGAGCAGTTGACACTCGCTCAGTAGACATGTTTATATTCTGTCACTGGGTGTGAGATAATTGTTACTGAATGACATTTGTCATCACGTGAATTTATTTGATTTATATTTTGTGTTGTTTTTTGTATTTTCTTCCCTGCATCAATGTTTTCAGACAGGTTTTGTAATAATGTGTTATAAGTTTTCATTGTGTCTGTTTCAGGAATTGATGACCAAAGTCAAAGTTATAATCATTAATTTATTGAGGCCACAAAGTGACGCTTATGAACGTCAAAATTGAAGTTAATTACTCAATGATTCTACATTTTAATTTACTGCCACTATCATTTTCACTACCGCTAATATTCCTTATCTGTCTGATAAAATGTTTTTGTAAATTGTACTACCTTATCTAACCATTCATATACCCTGAACGTAACTGTGAAAATGCCATCGAAACATCATCTGCCAGATAAAATCAAAATCCCTACTAATATTATAAATTCGAAAGTGTGTATGTATGTATGTTCCGTTTTCACGCTAAAACGGCTAAACCGATTTTGGTAAAATTTAATAGTGAGGTATATTGGACCATGGAGACTACCATAAGTTGCAAAAATTAAACTGGGAGGGATTGTAGGGAGGGTAAAAGTTTGTACGGCACTAATTTACGTCTTGGAAGTAAGAACGCATGCGCTAATAATGGAGTGTTGCGCATGTGCTATCGCATATCTGTCAGTACTGTCACGTCATACATAATGTCATATTGTGCACGTTGATTAAATTGTTCGCATATATAAACTAATAATTATATAATAGCCGTGTGGTTGACGGCATAGAATACAAGTGTCACCACCCCCTATCTTCACGTGGGTGTCGTAAGAGGCGACTTAGGGATAACACGATGCAAATACCATCTTTGCGTAGAGACGGAAAACTCGACATCAAACCCTATACGACTGCCTCGTTGGTCTCGCAGCATAAATGTGCGCGTGGGATCGGGAGGTCCCGGGTTCGATTCCTGGGTCGGGCAGTGTTATTGGGTTTTTCTCTCAGGTAATTCTCAGTAGCAGCACGGAGTCTGGAAATGTGCCCGGTACGGCAATAGGCTCGCCCCTTATTACGTGGGACTAAAGTATATCTGGCGAAAAGTGGGTGTAGAAATATACCTCTGCCTACCCCTTCGGGGATAAAAGGCGTGACGATATGTATGTATGTATGTATGTATGTAATTATATAATAAGCTTAAACGGCTGAAACGATTTTCCCTACTTATATTAAAAATGCGAAAATGTTTATAGATATATATTGAACATGTATATGAACTTGGCTTTGACATTTGACTGTATGCAAGGTGATGTTATCAGATGTTATTATGTACCTTTCGGTAGATAACGGTAGATATGTCATGGATACTGACCGAGTTACTTTGTACCCTATAGAGTTTCTGAAGTCTTTAGAATAATCAGGAGTGTCCTCACACAACTTGAAACTGAAAGTAGATTTGTGTTTCCCCCGAATTTAAAGCGCGCGAAGCGGTGGGCAAAAGCTAGTTAGAACATAATTTGTACAACGTTATCTGACAACTTATTTACCCTGGGCTTATCGAAACCTATGAAAATGGTCTTCAAAATCAAAACAACAGAAATTTGTACGACGTTTACTGCCAATCAATTTACCCCTAACTTATCAGCAAGCTGTAAAATGTACTTAAACTACTTACCTTATTGGTGAGACAGTCTTGGAAGTCCTTCTGCATGACGGACACGGAGACACGATCGTGAGGGCGCTTGGGACCACTCACTGATGTTACTACAGTCGACAGGTCTAGCTCTACCACCTGTAATACAACATATCAATATTGTAATAGTACATACATACATATGCTCACGCCTTTTTCCCGTCGGGGTAGGTAGAGACAACATAACGCCACTTACTTCTATCCTTACAAACCTCACGCGCTTCCTCTACATTAATTACTCATTTTATACATGCGCGTCGGTTACGGGTCATCATCATCATCAGCCTTTAACAGTCCACTGCTGGACTAGGCCTCTCCTTTGAACGGAGGAATTGGTCTACTATACCTTGCTGGCCAAACGGGTTCAGTGCTAACAGTGCTGTTCTCTGCATAATATGCTCCCTCTGTCGGCTCTTACGACACCCATGGGATGATATGAGGTGGTGACATTTCGTATTCTTAATCCGTCACCACACGGACGGTTACGGGTATTGTAATAGTAATCTAATACTAATATAAAAAGCTAAAGCTTTTGCTGTTTGTTTGAACGCGCTAATCTCAGGAACTACTGGACAAATTTAAAAAATCTTTAAGTGTTATCGACGAACTTCGCTCCCGTGGCTCATAGCGTGATGTTATAGCCTTCTCTTTCTCTTTTGAAAAGACAACTCCCTCATTAGGACTAAATCACGTGTCGCGGGGGACTTTACAAACATACAACTAACGGACCGAATACACCCAGACTCAAAACAACAATTTATGGATCACACAAAGTGTCTCGTGTGGGGATCGAACCCACAACACTCGGCGTATTGTCAAGCAAGGTACAACTTAAGCCACTACGTCAACCGTGAAATTGACTACATTCATGGGATGTTAAGTGTGTAGTGGTTTAAGCAGGCGCCTGTTTATAACTGTGAAGAGTATAGACTTGTGTCCTAAAATGTAATTAGCGATTGATTCGTTCCTTTATTAGATGTTTAACTGAAATATCTGATATTTTCTTTAAAAATCGATCAGCAACATTACTAATTAGGGCTTTTTAAAAACATTTTTGAATTTGACACGAAAACGCTGTAAACCATCATGGCGGCTGAGTGATATCACAAAGTACAAAACAAAACAAACCGTGAATGAAGTCTGGTTTGATGTAAATCGAATATAACAAAATAAAAGTGGGTACATCAGACCAGACTTCATTCACGGTTTGTTTTGTTTTGGACTTTGTGATATCACTCAACCGCCATGATGGTTTACAGCGTTTTCGTGTCAAATTCAAAAAGGTTTTTAAAAAGCCGTAATTAGTAATGTTGCTGATCGATTTTTGAAGAAAAAGTCGGGTATTTCAGTTTAACATCTAATAAAGGAACAAATCCATCGCTAATTACATTTCAGGACACAAGCCTATTGTATCCCCACACGAGATAACATTTATTTTTTCTTTTTCGAGGTCCTGTGGATAGCACATCCGTCTGCTCATCAGGAGGTCCCAGACATATTTCCAGACTCCGTGCTGCTACTGAGAATTCGTAAAAACTCAGTGACCCTTATAGCCGACCCGGGAACCCGAATCAATCCCGATAGACAGACGCATACGCTTTCCACTGGACCACAGACCGGCAGTCACTGGTTCAATTGAAATACATAAAATTTGCGGGAGTAGCTGGAAGCATCTTCTAATCTATACTAATATAATAAAGCGGAAGAGTTTGTTTGTTTGTTTGTTTGAACGCGCTAATCTCTGGAACTACCGGTCGGATCTGAAAAAATATTTTTGTATACGATAGCCCAGTTATTCCGGAAAGCTATAGGCTATATAACATAACGCTTCGACCCTTTGGGGCCGAGCAAAAGGCTAAAAAGGCTAAAACATAATGTCGGCTAATCTCAGGAACTAGCAGTCGGATTTCAAAAATTGTTATTGCTTATGATAGCCCAATTATTCCGAAAGGCCATAGGCTATATAAAATTACGCCACAACTTTTAGGGGCCAGACAAAAATATTAAAATGGTCAAACGAGAAGAGGGAGGGTTGGGTCAAAGGCAAAAAAGGCTAAACGAATACGATACAATCTACATGGGTATTGTTTTCGAGATTTTCGGAACGCTGATTAATAATATGAAATTTATTTAGTGATCCAAGATGGCGGATGGTAAATCAAAGATGGCGGATGAGAAAATTTTAAATCTCAATATGGGTATGGCCTTCGATATTTCATGGGGTGGAGAATCGAAGTACAACATCTATTTCGTGATCAAAGATGGCGGATGGGCAATCAAAGATGGCGGATGAAAAAATTTTAAAAATCAATATTGTTATCGTCTCCGATGTTTAAAGGGATGGGGAATCCAAATACAACATCTATTTCGTGATTCAAGATGGCGGATGGGAAATCAAAAATGGTGGATGGGATTTATTTTAAAAGTCGATATGGGTATCGTCACCGATATTTAAAGGGATGGGGTATCAAATACAACATCTATTTCGTGATTCAAGATGGCGGATGGGAAATCAAAGATGGCGGATGAGAAAGTTTAAAAAAATCAATATGGGTATCGTCTCCGATGTTTGAAGGGATGGGGAATCCAAATACAACATCTATTTCGTGATCAAGGATGGCGGATAAGAAATCAAAGATGGCGGACGGGATTTATTTTAAAAGTCGATATGGGTATCGTCGCCGATATTTAAAGGGATGGGGTATCAAATACAACATCTATTTCGTGATTCAAGATGGCGGATGGGAAATCAAAGATGGCGGATGAGAAAGTTTAAAAAAATCAATATGGGTATCGTCTCCGATGTTTGAAGGGATGGGGAATCCAAATACAACATCTATTTCGTGATTCAAGATGGCGGATGGGAAAAATTTAAAAAATCGATATGGGTATCGTCTCCGATATTTTAAGGAATGAGGAATTCAAAAACACCATCTATTTCGTGATCAAAGATGGCGGATGGAATTTTTATTTAAAATGAATACGGGTATCGTCTCCGATGTTTAAGAGGATGGGGAATCCAAATATAACATCTATTTCGTGATTCAAGATGGCGGATGGGAAATAAAAAATGGTGGATGGGAAAAATTTTAAAAATCAATATGGGCATCGTCTCTAATGATTTAAGGGATGGTGAATCCAAATACAACATCTATTTCGTGATCAAGGATGGCGGATAAGAAATCAAAGATGGCGGACGGGATTTATTTTAAAAGTCGATATGGGTATCGTCGCCGATATTTAAAGGGATGGGGAATCCAAATACAACATCTATTTCGTGATTCAAGATGACGGATGGGAAATCAAAGATGGCGGATGAGAAAGTTTAAAAAAATCAATATGGTTATCGTCTCCGATGTTTTAAGGGATGGCGAATCTAAATACAACATCTATTTCGTGATCAAAGATGGTGGATAGGAAATCAAAGATGGCGGACGGGATTTTTTTAAAGTCGATATGGGTGTCCTCTCCAATATTTTTAAGGAATGGGGAATTCAAAAACCCCATCTATTTCGTGATTCAAAATGGCGGATGGGAAATCAAAAATGGCTGATGGGAAAATTTTAAAAAATCAATATGGGTATCGTCTCTAATGATTTAAGGGATGGTGAATCCAAATACAACATCTATTTCGTGATCAAAGATGGCGGATAGGAAATCAAAGATGGCGGATGGGATTTATTTTAAAAGTCGATATGGGTATCGTCGCCGATATTTAAAGGGATGGGGAATCCAAATACAACATCTATTTCGTGATTCAAGATGGCGGATGGGAAATCAAAGATGGCGGATGAGAAAGTTTTAAAAAATCAATATGGTTATCGTCTCCGATGTTTTAAGGGATGGCGAATCTAAATACAACATCTATTTCGTGATCAAAGATGGTGGATAGGAAATCAAAGATGGCGGACGGGATTTTTTAAAGTCGATATGGGTATCGTCTCTGATAATTTAAGGAACGGGGAATTCAAAAACACCATCTATTTCGTGATCAAAGATGGCGGATGGGATTTTTATTTAAAATGAATATGGGTATCGTCTCCGATGTTTGAAGGGATGGGGAATCCAAATACAACATCTATTTCGTGATTCAAGGTGGCGGATGGGAAAAATTTAAAAAATCAATATGGTTATCGTCTCCGATGTTTTAAGGGATGGCGAATCTAAATACAACATCTATTTCGTGAACAAAGATGGTGGATAGGAAATCAAAGATGGCAGACGGGATTTTTTAAAGTCGATATGGGTATCGTCTCTGATAATTTAAGGAACGGGTAATTCAAAAACACCATCTATTTCGTGATCAAAGATGGCGGATGGGATTTTTATTTAAAATGAATATGTATAATAATATATATTTTAAGGAATGGGGAATTTAATATTATATAAAAATCTATGTTTGTTTTTGCATCATTTATAGACCCTGGAATGATAAGAGATTAAGCGCTAAGTCAATGGTAACTTTGGAAAAGGGGCTTGGAAAAAAGGGAATTAAATAAAAACTCTTAAAAAGGCGATACGGAGTTTGCTGGGTCAGCTAGTATTTAATAAGTATAAGTAGTAATAAAGCAGCGATAGCCTAGTGGAGAGACCGACAGACTGCTACGCAGAGGATCCGGGTTGGAATCCACGGCACGCACCGATGACTTTTCGGAGTTATGTGCGTATTAAATTGTTAATTATCGCTTGCTAAACGGTGAAGGAAAACATCGTGGGGAAACCTGCATGTCTGAGAGTTCTCCATAATGTTCTCGAAAGACACGTGAAGTCTGCCAACCCGCACTTGGCCAGCATGGTGGACTATGGCCTTACCCTTCTCATAATGGGAAGAGGCCCGTGCCCAGCAGTGGGACAGTATAAAGGGCTGATGATGATGATAAGTAATAATTACCTCAGAGAAGATGGGGTCTTGGGCAGTGTTGTTATAATCCCTGAATTGCTTGGTAGCGCGGAGATACGCCTCAATTATGTCGATCTTTTCCTTTGAACGATCTGTTGGAAAAAAGAACATTAATTATTAAATAATAATAAAATTATTGTGTTACTGACTGACTGACAGACAAGCTACAGCCAAAACTATTGGACGCAAGTGCCTAAAACTTGGGATATTTATGTTATTATAAACTTGGGATATTTATATTATTATAAACTTGGGATATAAGTATATGACTGCACGTTTGGCGTAGTGGTCTAAGACGCTGACAACGGCCAAATGGCAAAAATAAGGCTTGTCTCAAACAATTTTTTTGCTAAATCTTTAAAGTTTGTGACGGCGGTAAAAATATATGTTAATCATGAACATATTTCTGAAAACCCTGTTGTATTCAAAACACGTTTTTGAAAAGTTTTCTCGATACAAAAAAATAGTAAAATAACCTCTTAAAATGATCTTCCAACAAAAATATCTGTATTATTTATCAACGAACGTTGGTAAAATTTATAACAATAATGTACCATATTTAAATATAGAACTTGGTTGTTTTTTTATTTTTCACTACTCAACTAATTTTTAAGTAATTAATTTATTTCATGGTTTATAAAAAGATCTGAACGTCCCGTCGTGTTTCTCTTTCTTATGTATACAATCCGACAGTGACAGCTGCGCTCGGTTGTCAGCGCCTTAAGGCTTCGTTTTCACCAGAGATGTGCCAGGGAAAAATGTGTAGTGCGAGGATGCGTTGCGAAGCTGTGAAATGTGTCGACGGTGGTGCGGTGTAGTGGGAGCGGAGTGACACATACCTCGTACACATACCTCGCACAAATTCCTCGCACACATATCTAGCTTGTTTTGTATGCGCAAAAATCTAGCTCCTCTGAGCCGTTTCCACCAGACCTGTGTTGCCCGAAGCGAGGTAAATGAAGCGATACTGTTGGTTCTTTACAAACACATCCATGGCTACGCATCCTCGCACATCTCTGATTGAAACGCAGCCTAAGCTGCCGCGTCGAAGCTTGACACTGTGCCGAGTGTTTGTGGTTTCGATTCCCACACGAGACAACACTTTGTGTGATCCATAAATTGTTGTTTCGAGTCTGGGTGTTCATTGTGTCCGTTAGTTGTATGTTTGTAAAGTCCCCGCGACACAGAATTTATTCCTAGTTCCTGTTAAAAAAGAAATAAGTATTGTGAAGAAGCTTCTAGAGGCCTGGCCAATGAATACAGATTTACATATAGAAGCGCATTTCTTAAGGATTTCGTGTGCCGATTCCAAGTGGCGAGTTGGCGACTGTCGTCAGTGTAGTTCGTAGTTGGCGCCGTTGGCGGCGCTGGCGTCGTTCTCCGTCTCTCGTGCTCTCGTAGTTAAGATACACAGGAGAAACGTTCGTCTCTCTTGCTCTCGTAGAGACAGCTGTCACAGCGCGACTGCCACGCCGCCAAGCGGCAATATGGGTCACAGAAAGTTTGTCTACAGAGCGCCCATAAGAAATGCGCCACTATGTAAATATCTATGCTCTATGGCCTGGCCTTAATATTTTAGACCCTGTGGCCGTTGTACTGTGATGCAACAGTATATTTGAATGGTTGAGAGTGGCCTACAATCTGTCAGAATAAAGACATATTTATTTCTGAACTAGAGGACGCCAGCAGCTACTCCTGCAGTTTGTTTAAATTTACCAATTTTGGCCGATCCCGTGGGAATTTCGGGAAATCCCTTCTTAGTGCACCCCTACGGTCCCCAAGGAACATACATGCCAAATTTTAGCTTCCCTGTAGCGTGTCTGTCAGTCAGTAAGTAACGCAAGGATTTTATATACTAAGATTTTGTTTGTTTACAACACTTATGCAAGTCAAAACCATATTCTAGATGATGCCGGCTTTTCCTACCTAAATGACGTTTTAAGAAGAAAAGACATAAATTCAGAATAGACAGAATCATTGCATTTTTTCTGTCATTTCATGACGTTCGTTTGTTTGTCGTAAATTTTTATCAAAACAAATTATGTCAAGCAAACCAACAGCGCTCGTCCACCGAGAACTTCCGAAGTAAATATTATAATAATACTAGAGGACGCCAGCAGCTACGCCTGCAATTTTTTTAAATTTACGCGTTTTGGCGGATCCCGTGGGAATTTCGGGAAATCCCTTCTTAGTGCACCCCTGCGGTCCCCATGGAACATACTTGCCAAATTTCAGCTTCCTGCACCCAATAGTTTCGGCTGTAGCGTGTCTGTCAGTCAGTCAGTAACGCAAGGACTTTATATATTAAGATAATAATAATATTCTACCACATACACACATCACCATCTAGCCCCAAACTAAGCAGAGTTTGTGTTATGGGTACTAGACAATGGATAAACATACATATTATACTTTTTTTTTGTAAATACATACATATTATAAATAGAAACACCCAGACCAAGACAAACATCCATGTTCACGCACACAAATGTTTGACTTGAGCGGGAATCGAACCCGCGACCTTCGGCGTAGCAGTCGCATACACTCCCGCGGCGCCAACCGGCCGTCAAACTTATCTTAGGGAGGAGGCGGAAAATTCGACGGCGATAGTGTGGTATAGTTGGCCAAACCTGAAGTGGCCTATGACCAGCAGTGAAGTAATACTCACTAGTTTGAATGAGATACTGCAGCGATCGTTCATCGACCGGGAAGTGCGCGACCGTGGCACCGAACTCCGGACACATGTTGGCGACAGTCGCTCTGTCCGCTATACTGAGCGCCTGGACACCAGGGCCGTAGAATTCCACGAATTTACCCACCACGCCTAAACCGCGGAGATGCTGGAACAAGAAAAAATGTTATAATATTTTCTTGGGTTTACGCGAATGTTACACATTGAAATTAAACTACAGTTTACGGATTTTATCGCGTTATATTACTTTCACTGGTTATTTGTTATTCCAAGAATGATACGTGAAGCTATTGAAATTAAAAAACATCCTAATTTCAATAGGGAAGATGGTTGGAATGTACCTCCAGCTTGGGACCCTGTTATCAGGCTAATGAAACCCAAGAAGGACAAAGTCACCAGAAGACATCAAGACACAGTTTGCACATTCTGCGTAGATAGTAACACCAATAGTTGAAAAATGTTCGGGTACTTTGAGATAACTTTTAAATTCAAGACAAAGACAAATATCACCTCAGTCTGCCGTGAACATGAATCCTGTAAAGAATTCGAAACGTCGGCTAGTAATAAAAATGTAGTTTCTAGATCTTTCGGTTTAAATGTAATAACAAATAACCAGTGAAAGTAATATAACGCGATAAAATCCGTAAACTGTAGTTTAATTTCAAAAAGAAAAAATGTTAACATAAATATAGCAGAATAATTTTTCTTTCATTGTAATACGAGGCAGGAGTTGAGAATTCTGGTCTGTGCCTCTACCTTTAGTTTAACCACCGCACGTCTGCCGTCGATTAAATTGTTTATTATCGCTTGTCCCGTGCCTAGAGCACGTTAAGCCGTCGGTCCCGGTTGTCATGAAGATCTTTGACAGTCGTTACAGGGCGTCAGTACCTTCTAAATAAACTGAAACTAGTCTAAACCGTGAAATATCGCTATCCCTCGGGTTGCAGAAGTCAGACAGGAAGTCGCTCTGTGGAAAAGCTAATATTCAGCCAAATCTGGGGGGCGATTCAGAATCGTTCGATATCTCATTTGACATTCGATTCCGTTAATTGTCAAACGGGCTACCTCATTTTTTGTCAAAACTATCGCATTTCCTATCAATTTTATGCATTCAGTATGAAGTAAATTAATAAATAAACCGAATTCAATGACTATTTGTTCAAAATATCTCTGATAGGCGGCTAAAAGATGAGGACAATAATTTGAGATATCGTACGATAACTTATCGTGATATTCTGAATCGGCCTGCAGGTTAGACTAGTAAGCGGACCCCAGATTGAAACTGGGATAACGCTAGGGGGATGATGACGTTCGCCGTCGATTCGATAACCGTTCGGCGTTCTGATTGGTCTACTGCATGCTCATATCGTTGAAGCACTCGGCACAAGCCAATCAGTGCGTAGGAAATCTATCGAATCGAATTGCAACGTATGGTTGGTAAACTTAGGGTGGAGGCAATTGGAAGGAGAAACTTTTGGTACGATTAGATTGAAATTCGGTACGATTGACGGGTGAAAATTTGGTACGAATAGGGGACTAAAATGTTGTAGACCGTACGATTTGTGGGTAAAAATTCAGTCACACACCATCAGCCTTTAACAGTTTACTGCTGGACTAGGCCTCTCCTTTGAAAGGAGGAATTGGCCTACTATACCACGCTGGCCAAACGGGTTGGTATAGGGTTTGTTTCAAGTTTTCCTTCTCTTACAGTGCTGTTCTCTGCATAATATGCTCCCTCTGTCGGCTCTTACGACACCCATGGGATGATATGGGGTGGTGACATTCCGTATTCTTAATCGGTACGGGCACGGGCTAAAAATTCTGTACTTTGGTGAAAATTCGGTTTGATTAGTGGTTAATAATTTGGTACGATTAGGGGCCGTGCCGTGTGGTTGACGGCATAGAATACAAGTGTCACCACCCCCTATCTTCCCGTGGGTGTCGTAAGAGCCGACTAAGGGATAACACGATGCAAATACCATCTTTGCGTAGAGACGGAAAACTCGACATCAAACCCTATACGACTGCCTCGTTGGTCTCGCGGCATAAATGTGCGCGTGGGATCGGGAGGTCCCGGGTTCGATTCCTTGGTCGGGCAGTGTTATTGGGTTTTTCTGTCACGAAATTCTCAGTAGCAGCACGGAGTCTGGAAATGTGCCCGGTACTCTTAGGCTCGCCCCTTATTACGTGGGACTAAAGTATATCTGGCGAAAAGTGTAGTGAGTGTAGTGTAAATACACCTCTGCCCACCCCTTCGGGGATAAAAGGCGTGACGTTATGTATGCAGGGGGTGGAAAATTGGTACGATTTGGGGAGGAAAATTGGTACGATTAGGGTGTGAACATTTGATACGATTAGGAGGTGGTAATTCAATCTTGATAGGGGATGACATTTGGTTTAATTGGAATGTGTAAATTTGGTTAGATTAGAAAATTCAATCCGATTGAATATTTTATTTTTGGATATATGTAGGTATTTATTAAAAAATATCTTTAGATTTATCGATTGAATTTAGTTTGATTTATGAAATGAAATGATGATGATTTATTTATTTGTAAAACATAGGTACATGAATGGTGTTGTCGGTTTATAGTTTCACTATGTTTTGCCATGGGCATACAAATATATTATTGATAAATTAGAAATTAAATTGTAATCCATCATTTGACTGTTATATAATTAAATAATTAAAATCTTGTCATACATATTTTTTCAATTATAATATCTAGTCATTATCACAAATTACATTAATTATAGAAAATTATTATTCAATGGTCAATTATTATAATAATTATAAAAGCTACAATGTACAAACATTTGTGTCATTCAGAAACTCGTCAATCGTATAATAACATTTGTTGACTAGTGTAGTATACAATTTTGTTTTAAAACTGGTAGATGATTATATATTACAGGCGCCATTGCGAAGATACTTTTTCGTAGTAAGGCTGTTCTACAATTTCTTGTACACAATTTATTTTGATATTGAGATCACATTGGACCTCTACGGACTTGAGCTATTTTGGTAAAAAGGGTAAGATTCTTGTTCACAAATGTTGCCACCTCATAAATATACAAGCAAGGCATAGTCAAAACTTTAAAATGTATGAACGAGGGAGCACAACTCTCTCTTTGTTTTAGATGAGCAATTGCTCGAATGCAACGTTTTTGAGCTTTAAATATCACTTCCCTGTCTGCAGAATGTCCCCAAAACATAATTCCGTATCTCAGTACTGATGCAACTAGACCGTGATATGCAGTTAATACTGTCTCACTATTCGCTACTTTTGATAGCTGATACAGTGCATATGATGACTTACTAATTTTTTTACTAACGTAATCAGTTTGGTCTTTCCATTTAAATTGATTATCAATTTCAAGTCCCAGAAATTTTGTAACATTTACTTCTTCTATTTGTGTACCTCTATAGCTAATATTAATATTTTTGACTTGCGCTCTTTGGTGAAATTGCATGATTTTTGTTTTACTTAAATTAATTTTTAGGTTATTATGTTCCAGCCATGATATTATATCAGTAAGCGTATTATTTATATCTTGGTTATATCTTGTTTCATCATAGCATTTTATAACGGCTGTGCTATTATCAGCGAATAGGACCATCGGATGTTTTACTGCTTTTGGAAGATCATTGATGTAGATGAGAAATAATAGGGGGCCCAATACACTTCCCTGAGGAACTCCGTATTTTACAGTTCTGGATTCAGACGTATATTTTATTTCCAATTTAGATTTTTGGCATATCCGTGATATTTCTGTCCGTTGTTTTCTATTTTGAAGATAAGGTTTTAATAGATTTAGGATATTTCCTCTGATTCCATAGTTTTCGAGTTTGGTTAAGAGTTTATTGTGATCTACGTGATCAAATGCTTTTGTCATATCCGTATACAAAGCACATATAGGAATACTGTCGTCCATACTAGACATTACGGTATTTAACAGATCGTATATCGCCATGTTTATGGTTGTGTTTTTCCTAAACCCCTTTTGTTCCGCACAGAATAGGTCAAATTTATCAAAATATCCGTAAAGCGCATTGTATATAATCCTTTCAAAAACTTTTGATAAAATGGGTATAAGTGCTACTGGTCTATAGTTTTTAGCATCTTCTTTGTCATTCTTTTTATGAATTGGTTTTACTAATGATATTTTCATTTGGTCAGGAAATATTTTCTATGCATAGGTTGAAAATGTGTGTTAATATTGGTGCTATAATTGTACCTACTGACTTAATTATTATCGTTGCAAAGCCATCATGACCGACAGAATTCGTTTTTTTTAATTGATTAATCGCACTTAAAGTGTCCCTTTCAATAATTGGTGCCATGAACATGGATTTGGAATGTCTAATAATATTGTTAATTCTGTTATCGTCATTTTGGATTGAAATGTCAGTAGTGTTAGTTTTTGTAACTTCGTCAATAAAATAATTATTTAGGGTATTTGCTATGTCAGTTGGATCTGTATGTCTTATTGATTCTGCTTTTATTGCCATAATCTGTTGTCTAGGTGTGTTATATTTGTATTTGTTAATTATTTGCCAGGTTGCTTTAGGTTTGTTCCTCGAGGTTTGAATGTAGTAGTCATTTTGAGCTTTTTGCGTTAGCTTAATAATTCTTTTGTATAAATGACTGTATCTTTTAAGTTTGAGTTTTTTGTCCTTGTTTTTTGGATCCAATCTAACAGACCATAATAATTTTCGTTGCTTTCTGCTGCATAGTTTTATCCCTTTTGATATCCAAGACGCTTTTTTGAAAGGTTTAATGTTTACTATTTGAAAAGGAAAACACAAATCATATAGCAATTGAAATGTTTCTATAAAGCTGTCGTAGGCAACGTTTGGATGATTCATATTATACATGTCAAAAAATGTTAGACTTTGTAAGCAGTCAGTAAATTTTCCTATGTTGTCTTTAGAGTAGTCTCTCTTTTTAAATGAATTTATAATGAAACCCGGTCCGATCGGGCAAAAAAAAATCGGTCTAATTAGGTGTTCAAATTTAAATTTTGTTGGATGATAAGGATAAAAAGGTCCAGTCTGAATTTGAAAATTTGGTCTTTTGTGGGAAATTGTAATTCATACCTTTCTCAGGATGAAAATTCGGTCGATGTGGGACAGAAATGGGGGTTCATAGTCGGTTTAAAATCCGGTCACTCAAAAGCTACGTAGTCTCACGCCTGTATCCCCCGTAGAG
The DNA here is from genome assembly GCA_944739405.2 of Euclidia mi. NCBI lineage: Eukaryota > Metazoa > Arthropoda > Insecta > Lepidoptera > Erebidae > Euclidia > Euclidia mi. The sequence goes on along the minus strand of OX123210.2, from coordinate 16,059,752 downwards.
GTAGGCAGTGGCGTAAATATTACACCCACATTTCACCATGAATTTTGAGGGGGCGAGCCTATTGCCGTTACCGGGCACATCACCAGACTCCGGGCTGCTACTGAGTATTCGGAAAAACCCACTATAACACTTTTGCCCGACCCGGGAATCGAACCCGGGACCTGCGATCAGTAGTCGCATACGCTTTCCACTGGACCACGGAGGCAGTCAAAAGCTACGTATGTAAATATAACGATCTCACCTTAGTAATAGTAAGAACCAGATCGGTAGAGGTGGCAAGCGGATTCAACTCCCCGATGAGCTTGTAACCGACCACTTTGGGCAGCAGCATGCTTATAGATTGTCCCAGCATCACAGCCTCGGCCTCGATACCTGGAATATAACATTAGATTTTACATATAATTTTACTAAATCGTAAACATTTATTTTCCAAACAAAATCAACTATTACATAAAAAGCAACTTAATTATGTCCTAAAAGATGTGAAAGATGAGTATAAACGAAGATTGATAGCAAGATTTGAGAGATTCGATGGCATAAATGATATGGAAGAATTATGGCAGGCCTTTAAAGAAGAGGTAGTATGTGTAGCGTCTGAAGTATGTGGTATGATCAAGAGAAGGAAAATACGAAAGGTTAAGAATACATGGTGGGACAAGGATGTACAATCAGCAGTGTCAGAGAAGAAGAAAGCTTGGTCAGATTGGTTGGCTGCCAGAGCAAATGAAAGAATGGGAAAAGCAACGAGTGTAGACATAGATGAAGCAAAAAAGGAGTTTGTTAGGTCAAAAAGAATAGTGAAAGAAATGGTTAAAAGGAAAAAAGAGGAAAAGAAAGATGAGTTTGATAGCAGATTATCTGACGATTTCCAGAGGAACATTAAGCTTTTCTGGAAATCCGTTTGTGCAGTTCAAGGAAGAACTCAATCCTCAGAACACACATCCATCAGAGACGAGAATGGAAGTATAGTAAATGGTGAATTGTGCGTGCTGAAGAGATGGAAAGAGTATTTTGAAAGTTTATTCGAAAGAACGGCGATAGAGACACCGATAGCTGAAGTGAATTGTAATGATAGCAATGATGAAAGCGTTATTGGCGTGGATGAGATCGTGAAGGCACTGGGAAGTATGAAAGTAGGTAAGGCTGCAGGACATGATAGGATTACAGTCGAAATGCTGAAGGCTGGACAGGGCATCATAGTTGGTCAGTTGCAGCGGTTATATAACTTGTGTTGGAACACCGGCCGAGTACCTAATGACTGGACCACAGCTGTAGTTGTGCCTCTTTATAAAGGAAAAGGCTCGCAACAAGACTGCAAAAACTATAGAGGCATTAGCCTTCTCAGCATTGTTGGCAAATTGTATGCAAAGGTACTTATTGAAAGAGTTATGGAAGTGACCGACAAGAAAATATGGGATGTACAAGCGGGATTCCGAAAGGGTATGGGATGCACGGGTCAGGCTTTTTCCTTGCGAAGCATAGCCGGAAAATTTTTGCCCAAAGGTCAAAAGGTCTATTGCGCATTCGTGGATTTGGAAAAGGCTTACGATAAAGTGGTGAGGAATGAAATGTGGTCGGTGCTGTCAATGAATGGGGTGGACAGCAGCCTCATTCGAGCTCTGAAATCCCTTTATGAGGATTCTAGAGCTTGTGTGAGGATAAACGGGACATACACTGACTGGTTTACCATCGATAAAGGTGTTAGACAGGGATGTGTAGCGTCGCCGTGGCTGTTTAACCTCTTCATGGACAGTTGTTTGCAAGATTTAAAACATAGTGACTGCGGATTAAGGATGAATGGGTTACTCGTCAAATGCCTCCTTTATGCTGATGATCAGGTTATACTTGCATCTTCAACGGAGGAGTTGCAGGAGATGGTAACAATCATGCATCGTGCGTTAGAAAGGAAAGGAATGAAAGTGAATGTAAGTAAAACGAAAGTTATGGTTTTTGAAAAGGAGGAATGCGTTACGGCTTGTAATGTTTTGATCGATGGACAGCGAGTGGAACAAGTGAATGAGTTTGTTTACTTAGGTACTTTGTTTACAAGAGATGGTAAGAATGAAGCAGATATTGAAAGGAGAGTTAATGCAGGTAATTGTGTGAATGGAGCTCTGAAGGCATTTATGAACAGTCAAAACGTGTCCAAAAAGGCACGTTTGGCTGTACATAGAGGTGTGTTAGTGCCTACCCTTATGTATGGTAGTGAAAGTTGGGTATGGCAGAAGAGATTTGAAAGTAGAATAAATGCTGTAGAAATGAGAGCACTGAGAAGTATGTGTGGTGTGTCTTTGACCGACAGAGTAAAGAATTGTGTGATACGAGAGTGGTGTGGGGTAAAAGAAGATGTAGTGACAAGCATTGAGAAAGGCATGTTAAGATGGTTTGGGCACATGGAGAGGATGGATGACGATAGACTGACAAAGAAGATATATCAGGCTAGTGTGAATGGGACAGGACAAAGGGGAAGACCTAGGAGAACGTTATCTGACCAGATTGGAGACATCCTGAAGAAAGGACAAGTCAGAAGTACCCTTAACAGAAGAGCATGCATGAGAAACTTGATGGGAGTGAGTGAAGCAAGTGAGGTATGTAAGGATCGTTGCAAATGGCGTTCCGTAGTCTCTGCCTACCCCTCCGGGAAACAGGCGTGAGTCTATGTATGTATGTAAAATTAAAATAAGCCTATTTAATTAATATATACAATACGAAAAATAAATTAAAATTAAATTTAGAAGGCGTCATGGAAGTCATCCGCATCGCAGTCAATCGGAAGCGTGCCCAGAAGACTGGCGGCATTGCCTCGTTGTATAGCAATGCTTATCTTTTGTGCTAAATACGTGCCAGCCCTCTGGTCACCCAAGGCGTCGATCAGTCTCTTTGCGAGATCCCTAAAAAGGGATCTCACACTTGGACCCCATGGCCCCAAGGTTTCGACCCCAAACGGCTCAAATACATAATCTCCTACAAGATTTACGTATTTGCGCCGTTTGAGGGTCTCTGCTGAAGCAGCAGCAGCGCCCGCACAACCTGCTGTGCTGGGAAGATGGGATGGCGTAAGGGTATCGACACATGTCGCGTCCCATACCAAAGGCCTACCCAGCTTCCACGGCAGTAAAGACATCCCGTCCGGTCTCTTGCCATCGTCGCGTCCCAAACCCTGAGGTTCAAGTTGGGCTGGAATGCCAGCGGTGACAAGAGCACGGCGCAAATGTCGTTGAGGTTGGCGTGTCGTGAAATACGACCCGCGCTCCTGCTGCAAGACAGACCACTAACTTGGTATGTATGCATGAAATAATATCATAATCTGTTTATTTCATCCAATTTCATTTTGTACAATTTTTCTATCTTAATTTAAACATGTGAAGACAAAATATTTATAGAATAGTAGGTACACGTGAAAGATAGAGTTAAACGACGGTGTCTGAGCTAGTAAAAACTATGTTACAGACACCGACGCCATCCCCCACAAATAGACCTGTATACCTACCGTATACAGATCTAGAATTATACTCAGTGGTATCAAACACCATAAAATTAGTTAAAACTTAGTACAAAGATGTTTTGCATAAAAAAATATACAATTATGAACTTATTAGGATAAAATTAAATTTTGTAAAATAAACTATGGTATATTGCCGTGTGGTTGACGGCATAGAATACAAGTGTCACCACCCCCTATCTTCCCGTGGGTGTCGTAAGAGGCGACTAAGGGATAACACGATGAAAATACCATCTTTGCGTAGAGACGGAAAACTCGACATCAAACCCTATACGACTGGCTCGTTGGTCTCGCGGCATAAATGTGCGCGTGGGATCGGTTCCCGGGTTCGATTCCTGGGTCGGGCAGTGTTATTGGGTTTTTCTGTCACGATATTCTCAGTAGCAGCACGGAGTCTGGAAATGTGCCCAGTACGGCAATAGGCTCGCCCCTTATTACGTGGGACTAAAGTATATCTGGCGAAAAGTGGGTGTAGAAATACACCTCTGCCTACCCCTTCGGGGATAAAAGGCGTGACGATATGTATGTATGTATGTAACTATGATATAAAGCATGCAGCACAGAGAGGATGTGTGTTAGATTGTGTGATAGTGTGTTTGTGAGTGTATATGTGTACAAGGACGTGTTTCGTAAGTGTTGAAATGAGAAAGGGTAATTTATAGGTTGTTTATTCTTTTTAAATGGATTCTTAGAGCCCTTTTACGCTGACGTTTTATACTAAAGGCCCTTTAATAAATTAGAAATATAAAACGCCCAATTTAGAACACCAGATTTAAGTTAAACTTCGCATACAAATCTATACTAATATTATAAAGTTGAAGAGTTTGTTTGTTTGCTTGAACGCGCTAATCTCAGGAACATAACATCACGCTACGAGCCACGGGAGCGGAGCAGTAGTCGTAATTAACGCGCGTGTAACGGCGAGCTCATCTGGTCATAAATTAATTTAAAAAGAGGCAAAACAAGAGAGATATGGTCGAAACAGGCATCACTAGAAACCAATTCTAAAGTATGAAACAATTTTATTGTGAAAAAGCAGCTAAAATATCATCACCAAGAATCTTTTTGATTCATCGGTCCTGTATATAAACCGTCCTACTGCTGGGCACGGGCCTCTTCTCACTGCAGGGTAAGTCCATAGTCCACCACGCTAGCCACGTGCGGGTTGGCAGGTTAAGAATCTTTTTTCCATCATCAGCCTTTAAAAGTCCACAGCTGGACTAGGCCTCTTCTTTGAAAGGAGGAATTGACCTACTATACCACGCTGGCCAAACGGGTTGGTATAGGGTTTGTATCAAGTTTTCCTTCTCTTACAGTGCTGTTCTCTGCATAATATGCTCCCTCTGTCGGCTCTTACGACACCCATGGGATGATATGGGCTGGTGACATTCCGTATTCTTAATCCGTCACCACACGGACCTTTTTACCTCACCATAAACTAATAACCAAAGCTTTTCTTACCTCCAACCCCCCATCCGACGACTCCAAGACCGTTAATCATTGTGGTGTGAGAATCAGTGCCAACTACGGAGTCTGGGTATAACACGTCGCCTGTGAACACCACCCGGGCTAGGTATTCTAGATTCACCTGCAAGTTATAAAGATATTGTTATAGCCGAAAATCTGCTCAGGGCTCAAATACACCATACCAGGCCTCCTTCACTCTACAGCGATAAGTGCCTACACTTTCGCGCGGCTTCCAAGCCCGCGTCCGACGCGCCGCGCAAGGTTTGTCGACTTGAAAATTTGATTTTATTTATTTTACGAGAGCAAGTTGTAAAATAGATTTTTGGTTTGTTGAGATATCCCAACGATTCTAGTGTCAAATTAAAGGTCTAGTTCAAAAACCATTTTATCTGTTTGAATCATGTAAATCGGTCCACGCGTTTAGGAAATAACTAATAATTAGTATAGTGAAAATGTAAACGACCAGATTTTTTGTGGTTTTTGTTCTACGAGCTCAAATAGTTGGATAGGATACTTATAGGTTGATTATTTATTATTAGGTACGTGGTCAAGTAGGTAGATAGACGATGAATAAATATTATAGAAGCAGCGGCAAGTCGACAACCCTAGCGCGATAGCTAGCGCGTCACTCCGCGCCAGACAGCGACAGCGTTATATGTTAGAAAAGAGCGGGAACGGTTAGGTGAATATCGCAGTAGGCACTGAGTGCTTATGCGAGCTGAATTGCACTTTGTTGCTTAGTAGCAAGAGTCGCCATTTCAATGAATTGATTTGACAAGTGGTGCTTCTGTACGTAAGTACTGTTTATTCTGTGACCATACCATCAAAGGATAGAGACTTGTGCGAAATATATCTTTTGTATTATTAATTTTGGTTGGAGTGACGATATACGCAAAGTGGCTGGCAGCGGCTGGACACGAACAGCTGAAAATTGGGCTCAGTGGCGTGCTATTGGAGAGGCCTATATCCAACAGTGGACTCTTGCAGGCTGATGATGATGAACGTCATCATGGAAACATCATCATCATCATTTTAATACTCTTGGGTCATTTAAATTGCATGTAAACACTTATATTGTACTTTAAGCGTAACTACGCCATTCTGGCCCGTATATTTTCATGATACCGTACCATATTCACTAGCCCACAGATACATATATTTACACGCCCGTAGAATATACATAGACCCGTATCGTATCCATTGGCCCATAGAATAAACATGGCCATGGCACATTCATAAGCCCGAAGCATATTCTTGGGGCCCTTAGGGCTTTTTCGTACTGTCTAGAGAGATAGGCCAATTTCATAAGACAGGGTCCTTTCCGCTCATTGACATATATTCTAACGATAGACGGAGCATTCCCTATTTATAAATATTTTGTTCAAATTGTCTAACGTATGACAAGTATATGACGTCTAATCGTACTAGCGCAACACGCAGGCGCAAGCAGCGCTAATGACTTACAATGTCTAGTTATATAGCCAATCAACGACAGCCGGTCCGGGCATCTAACCAATGAGCCACCAATAGTACTCTAATGCTACTCATGGCATTTGCATAGACTAATTACATCGTAAAAGATATGTTTTCTGCCTACAATATTATTTCATAAGAACAATAAGAATAGTTTATTTTTCATGAATTAAAAAGGAGTTAGTTGCCGTGGTTTTGTTCAAGTAAAATGGCGGCAACTATAGACATAATCAGTTGTATTATTACACAATAAAAAACAAATATGTTAAGTTAAAATCTCGCCTCAGGACCGAATAATTATGATTTTTAAAAGTTCTTCTTTGCATGAGAATTGCTCAGACATACATTACATAATATATAAGGCAGCATTGTTTGCCAATCTTTAAGGATGCCCTTTCTGACCACATCGTTCTATACCTACACATGGCAGATGGCACTACGCGCTACTGAGAAGCAAAATCATTCTGTGACGAAGTGGCCTGAGTAGCTTAGTCGGTACAGCACCGACACGGTTCGTCGTCGTCGTGGTCGCCGGTCAAAGTCATGCCCTCAGGCATTTAATTTAATAGCTTTAAATAAATTGCAATTCAATTTATTTAAGCTAGAAATGCATGAAAATATATTTAAATATCTATTCAATAACCGCCAAACACAATTAATTTTGTGAGTTTTTGTCCCTTGGTCGAATAATGGTCAATTTTTGCATTTTCTTATAATTGCAAATGTGTACTATGTTGAAGTGTACTGTTTTTAAAGTGTGTGTCACGATTGTTTTGTAAAAAAAAGATAGGAAAAAAATAGTGTTATACAATATCAAATTGGTTTTCTTTTTTTTTTTTTTTACATTTGTGAAACTAAAACACTCTTAAAACCAATTCCTCCAAATCAAGTCTAGTCTAAGTCATATATTTTTACCTACAACTATTTGCAATGTATGTCTGCACAGTACTTAGTCTATGATCGTAAATGACGTCACATAAAAATAAAGATACATTTTAATGTGGTATTATGAAATAATTCATTGTTTTTATTGTTTGAATAATAAGCGATATTGACTAATGCTACTACAGAATCAAGTTCTGATTCGAATTAAGCGATATATCGTCGCCACACAGTCAATAAACGAAGCGCACCTACACCGCAGGAAAGTCAAAGTGACACTAGATTGCTTTGCCGGTATGTTCATGCAAAGCATTTGAACAAAGTCAATGTTCTGAATGCTACATCTAGTACGTTAGTACATATATATCGATGTTTCCGCTCTAGTCATGATGCTCTAATCAAGTTAAGCCTTTCCCAAAACAAAATCTCAAATCTGCTAGAGGTTTAAATAAAAAGTTTGGTACATTACCTGATGAACAATACCGGATCCGGGTGGCACTATCAACATGTTGTCGAAAGCTTGGGCACCCCACTAGAAAAAAAACAAAACCTTTTTAATAAAGAAGAAAAACGATTATTTCAAACGTTCCACGCACACAAACTCTCCGAGATGTTAAAAAATTACAGACGTAAAGCCGAAATAGTAAAATTTTTGGCTTTACTCAATACCTCAATAGTCATCCACTATGACTTAACAAATAAATAATTTTATTTATCTTACACACATACACATCGTCACGCCTTTTATCCCCGAAGGGGTAGGCAGAGGTGTATTTCTACACCCACTTTTCGCCAGATATACTTTAGTCCCACGTAATAAGGGGCGAGCCTATTGCCGTACCGGGCACATTTCCAGACTCCGTGCTACTACTGAGAATTTCGTTACAGAAAAACCCAATAACACTGCCCGACCCAGGAATCGAACCCGGGACCTCCCGATCCCACGCGCATATTAATGCCGCGAGACCAACGAGGCAGTCGTATAGGGTTTGATGTCGAGTTTTCCGTCTCTACGCAAAGATGGTATTTGCATCGTGTTATCCCTTAGTCGCCTCTTACGACACCCACGGGAAGATAGGGGGTGGTGACACTTGTATTCTATGCCGTCAACCACACACACACGGCCGTGTGGTTGACGGCATAGAATTTATTTATCTTCTTGGATAATAATTATGTAACACAAATAAAAGACTTCTCACCTTCAAGAACTGGAATCGTTCCTTGTTCCTCTCAAACTCCAGTTCTTGATTCTTGTTTAATGCGTCAGGGCTGGAATAAAAATAAATCTTATACTAATATACACGCTGATTTTTAATTGGTTTTGGAGCGAAAGCCATCTTATTACTTATCGTTAATAGAACCTAACCAGCTAATAATATTTGAAATATAAGCTAAAAAAATCTTGAGAAATTAATTAATTTAATAGTACTAGAACACGAAGTTTCACTTTGCCGCACACTGCCGAAGTACGGGCGATCGTGTCACACACACACTGGCAGTTATTACCGCCCTCCCACTGCCCGCCATGCACACGCGCCACCCTCCGCTGCAGGGCGCCAGCAGGGGGCGGGGGCGGGGCGGAGGCGCGGCGGGGTGCGGCGCGGGCGCAAGTTGACCTTCAGTCTTAAGAAATTAGGTCAATGGGACAGTCGTATATCACGCTCCCGTCACTCTGTGTCCGTGTTACGTAATAAAACTACAATCGTGGATCCTTACTATACTGATGTGTTTGCTAGTGGATTGATAGGCCGCAACCTGTACTGACTCCATAGGGCTTTATTAGTGGATCGAGGTTATAAGATTTGTGTACACAGAAGAAACGGAGTCGCGAGAAACGTGTGTGCAAATGTGTAAATTGATTGTGATGTAAGCAGAAGACCGTAAAGGTAAGTGACTTGTTTTACTGATTGTTGTGAATACCAACGTTGATAACATGTTTTAAACACGCCAGAAATAAGTAAATACCTAAATTCGGCTTTCGACGATTAATACGTAAATAATAATAAGTTCTTCTTTTCGTCTACCAGTTTAATATGATTGCGTGAACCCACAGCTTATTTCTGTTGACTTACGAAGGAATAGGTAGGTACAGCTATTTAGTTACATGTGTTTATTATTTTAATCATTATTATGTGCTTAAAATTATTGAAGTTGTCATCGTAATTAATTTGTGTTTTGTAAGTACGTAAATTAGGTATCACTATCCATCCGTACTTCTTATGCTGGGCTGGGACCTCACTACCGGCTAACGTCAATGTCTGCTAGCGCGATAATTATTGCGATAATTTTTAACGTGCTAAAGTAGGTGGCTAAACTTGTTAACGTGAGTGCTCATCATAGGCGATAAAAACGCCAAACGCCAAAGTTAATGCCGTTGTCAAATTATCGCGTTAAGTCGTGGCTACACCTACGGTTAACGTACATTATCGCAATAATTAATGGCATTTCTCGTTAGTATGGCCCCAGCAGAAGTGCTTTGCTGATTGATACGTGTTTTATGTGTAGGTAGTCACCTACTGTTACACGCGCTGTACTGTACCTAAAACAGCTGTTGACCTCGCCGCGCGAAGTCATCAGCTGTTTTAGGTACCTACAGCGCGCCGACGAGTCGATGGACGATCGAGTCGCGCGTAACTACGTATTTCCTAGAGTTATTAACTTTTATAACTTTATTATTTTACGTGGTAGGTAAATTTTGATTTTGAATATGAATAGCAGATATTTTTTCCAACGTGAGGTTTTTTTTCCTAAACCAATAAAAAATCAGCGTGTATAAAGCTGAATAGTTTGTTTGTTTGGTTGAACGCGCTAATCTCAGGAACTACTGGACCGATTGGAAAAATTAATTCAGTGTTAGATAGCCCATTTATCGAAGAAGGCTATAGGATATATAACATCACGCTATGAGCGACGGGAGCGGAGCAGTAGCCTTAAATAACGCGGGTATAACCGCGGGCTTCCTCTCGTATAACATATCAAAGATACAAGTACGACAAAATTTGCGAGAAATATGCCTGAACCTCTTTATAAAAATTTGAACTATTGTCATCGTCGTCCTAGCGTTATTACGGTTAAATCCAAGAATTATTGGAACCTGGGGACCGCTTACTTGTCTAACCAGATATGACAGAATAACAGCTTTTCCACAGAACGACTGACCCCGCTTTAATGGTTTAGCTTTAGACCTCCCTTCTTGAGTCGTTCTCCTCATGACTGAGGGTCGATTCTCCTGCTGGGATGCAACTATTTGCTTCACGATGTTACGCCATTTGTGTCTGTCCTTGGCGTCATGGAGAGCGTCGTGTAGTTTAGTGTTCAACGCTGTGCGGACCTGGTCAGACCATCTTATGGGACTACGTCCTCTTGGGCGTCTGCCGTCAACTTTACCAGTCACCATAAGTTGTTCCAAGTTGTTACCTTTTTTCCGGGCAATATGGCCAAAGAATTCCAGACTTAGCTTTAGACCAGTCTATTTAAGAGTACTGATTCTCCGCAACGACTGTCAACGTTCTTCATGACAGCCGGGACCAGCGGCATACGGTTTAAATATTTAGTTTCAATATCGCGAAATCCATGGATGGAACAAATATAATACATACATACATATACTCACGCCTGTTTCCCAGAGGGCTAGGTAGAGACTACGGAACGCCATTTGCAACGATCCTGACATATCTCTCTTGCTTCATTCACTCCCATCAGATTCCTCATGCATGCTCTTCTGTTTAGGGTACTTCTAACCTGTCCTGTTTTTAGGATGTCTCCAATCTGGTCAGAGCACGTCCGCCTAGGTCTTCCCCTTCGTCCTGTCCCATTCACACTTGCCTTGTATATCTGCTTGGTCAATCTTTCGTCATCCATCCTTTCCACGTGCCCAAACCATCTTAGCATACCTTTCTCGATGTGTAGTGACAAGTCACTACATCTTCTTATACCCCACAACACTCTCTTATCACACAATTCTTTACTCTGTCTGTCAAAGAAACACCACACATACTTCTCGGTGCTCTCATTTCTACAGCATTTATTCTACTTTCATGACTCTTCAAATATAGTGACGGCCATTAACGTACTCTCTGAGGCATGGGGCAAGCGATCATTAGGGCGGTTTCAGATTAGCGTATTTTTCTGCGCGTATACGGTCGTTTTAGCATACGCGCTTACACGCGCGCTACATTACGCGCTTCAAAAAACCAGACTCACGTAAACGGGCGTATTCGCTCGAAATGGTAGTGACGTCTTGTCAGTGTCAACATGGATTCTGACGGCTCGTGGTTATACGAGCTTAAAAGCGCGTCAACGCTCGTACGAGTTGCGCGTGTGCCAAAAGGCGCGCCTATACGCGCCTATATGCACTTCCAAAAACGAGCTTATACGCGCGTATAAAACGCTAATCTGAAACCGCTCTTAATTTACCAGCTGCTGACGCTACAAAATATACAAGGCGCACAATTGTGTTAAGTGTACGGCGCAGCAGTATTCTCCCCTCACCTATACAGTTAGATCTTAGCTAAGTAGTTTATAATATATAATCATATAATAATTATGCGCTGTAACGGTCGTTACGGGAAGTCAGTACCCTCGAATAAACTGATACTGGTCTAAACCATGGAATATCGCTATCCCTTTGGGTTGCAGAGGTCAGACGACAGTCGCTCTGTGGAAAAGCTGATATTCTGTCATATCTGTTTGGACTAGTAAGCGGACCTCGGGCTCCAAGGCGTGAAAGTTTTGGATGCTACCGCTAGGCCGATGATGATGATGATGATGACAAATATAAATAAAGCTTCAAAAGTCTAATTTTATTTAATTAACATATAAACCCGCACTAGGCCAGCGTGGTGGACTATGGCCTTACCCTTCTCATAGTGAGAAGAGGCCCGTGCCCAGCAGTGGGGCAGTATCAAGGGCTGATGATGTGAACATATAAACATTATGAACGTAAAAATATTTTAATTTGTCCGTTAATCCGTCTGGTGACGGATTAAGAATACGGAATGTCACCACCCCATATCATCCCATGGGTGTCGTAAGAGCCGACAGAGGGAGCATATTATGCAGAGAACAGCACTGTAAGAGAAGGAAAACTTGATACAAACCCTATACCAACCCGTTTGGCCAGCGTGGTATAGTAGGCCAATTCCTCCTTTCAAAGGAGAGGTCTAGTCCAGCAGTGGACTGTTAAAGGCTGATGATGAAATATTTTAATGGCATCTCGTACCTACTCTTAGGAAAAGAGTGTGATGCTGATGAGTCTGACAATTATGTCAGACTTACTTATATTAATAAAAGCCCTTAAATAGACTAAGAATAAAAATAATCTCTTATGCTGTTTTTTACACATAAAAATCAAAACTACCACACTATTCTAAAATAGGCAATAGGCTCGCCCCCTATTACGTGGGACCTAAAAATTCATGGCGAAATGTGGGTGTAATATTTACACCTCTGCCTACCCCTTCGGGGATACAGGCGTGAGACTGTAAATCTACACTATAATATTATAAAGAGGAAAAATTTATATTTTTGTTTGTTTGTAATGGATAAACTCAAAAACTACCGGACCGATTTTAAAAATTCTTTCACCATTAGAAAGCTACATTATCTGCAAGTAACATAGCTATATATATTTTTTTTAAATAGGGGTCCGTAAGATATTTGGGTTTTTACGGTACGCGAAGTAGTTCCCTCAACACGCGGGTGAAATCGCGGGAAACGGCTAGTAAATAAATAATCTAAAGTACTCACACTCTGGCAAAATCCACTTGTACAGAGTGATCGATCACAAGATCCGCTGGACATATAGGGTTGATCTTCTGGGCGTCACCTCCTAGATCCTTTACAGCGTCACGCATCGCGGCAAAGTCTACCACTGCTGGGACACCAGTTAGATCCTGGAAGTATATCAAGAGTTGGTTATAAGATGTCTCCTTCCGGAGAATTGCTGTATTGTCATTGCCAGAACACAAATACGAATATTATAATATTAGCCCCACTGTATCCCCGCTCTCTGCCCTTTCCTTCGCTCTAGGGTCGGCACATATCTGACGGAAGATGCGTCGCGTATCATCCGTCACGTAACGCCAAAACAGCCAAATATATGATAAACTGTTTTAGATTAAGTTGGAACTACGTATTTTTAACTATATTCTCTTTTTTGTGATATCTGTTTGTTTCCCAAATAAATAAATAAATCATTCAATCTTTCACACCTAACCGATGATGCGTCAGTGCTTCGAGCGTACAGCGTCTCTTCCGTTTCCGTCAACGTATCGTCGGTCGACGTCGCACGCACCACGTGTATTTTGAAAAATTAAATGTCATACAAAGCAACCGCACTGAAGTTGCCGAAAGCAGAAACTGACTAGACGCGTAATGTAATAGGTCTAATTTGACGGAATAGACGCAACTGATGCAGATACGCTTGACATATTTTCCGTCAGATGTGTACCGACCCATCTGACGGAATAGACGCGACCGATGATACGCTCGACGCATCTTCCGTCAGATATGTTCCGACGCCTAGATATCCACCATAGATAACAATCTTAACTAAAAAACAAATATGTAGATTCTACCTCAAACAACTCAATAACTTAGTCTCCCAGAAAAATCCACCAAAACTGACCTGCAAAATAACCCTAGCGGGTTTAAAAGAGATCTCCACCCCGCCCTCCACGGCCTGGTTCTTCTCCCAGTCCAGGACATTCTGGACGTCCTTCTCTAGCACTTGGAAGTTGTCGCAGTTCCTCACGCAAGACTCCAGGAGAACACGCACGCAGAACGGCAGACGATCTGGTGAAGAAGAATGGAGTTAATACACAACAGATATCTGTATACATAAAATGCTAGCGTTACTGACTATCTGTCAATCTATCTATATCGTCACGCCTGTCTCCCATTGGGGTAGGCAGAGACTATAGAACGCCACATGCTTCGGTTCAAACATACCTCTTTTGCTTCCTCGACATTCATTAACCTCATCATGCATGCGCGTCGGTTATGGGTACTTTTAATTTGGCCCTTTTTCAGTACGTCACCTATTTGGTCGGCGTACGTCCGCCTAGGGCGTCCCCCACCGACATTTCCATTCATTCTCGCACGATACACTCCTTTCGTATTCCTTCTTTCATCCATCCGTTCCAAATGTCCAAACCAACCCAACATTCCTTTTTCAACCTTTGTCACTACATCTTATTTTAGACCACACTTCTCTCGTATCACACTGTTTTTCACTTTATCATCAGCCTTACTCCGCACATACTCCTTAAAGCTCTCATCTCCACAGCATTGATTCTACTTTCATGCTTCTTCTGCCATACCCATGATTCACTACCATACATCAGTGTTGGCGCCAAAACTCCCTGCAGTATAGCAAGGCGAGCTTGCTTTGGGATAATACCATTGCTGATGATGGACTGTAAGGCGCCATTCACACTATTTCCTGCTTTCACTCTCCTTTCAACATCGCCCTCACATTTTCCATCTCGCGTAAACAAAGACCCTAAATACACAAACACGTTCACTTGCTCCACTTTTTCATCTCCTATCATTACGTCACATTCAGTTACACTATCATCCCTCTGTGGAGAATAAAGGTGTGGTGTTCCTCCAACAGGAGGGAGGCGCCTCTAACCAAGCTGGTTGGTCGTGCTTGGTGGCCTGCAGGCCGACGGACATACTTCGGAAGTTGTATATATGCCGCTTGGCTTGCGAAAGTTGCTTGCGCGATTCAGGATTTTTTAATTTGGCGCGTCGGCTGCGATAGGTTATGTCAATCAATACAGATTTACAATAGAAGCGCATTTCTTAAGGATTTCGTATGCCGATTCCAATGGGGGGTGGCGACTGTCGTCAGTGTAGTTCGTAGTTGGCGCCGTTGGCGCCGTTAGCGGCGCTGGCGTCGTTCTCCGTCTCTCTTGCTCTCGTAGAGACAGCTGTCACAGCGCGACTGCCACGCCGCCAAGCGGCAATATGGGTCACAGAAAGTTTGTCTACAGAGCACCCATAAGAATGCGCCTCTATGTAAATATCTATGCTCTATGGTGAGGTAGTGTAGTAGAAGTTCCGTCGTCATTGGGTAGATAGCGCCGTATGTAGCTAGTCGCTACACTGACTGACTGACAGACAACGCGCAGTCAATACCATGGGCATAGAGCATAGATATTTAAATAGAAGCACATTTCTTATAGCCGCTCTGTAGACAAACTTTCTGTGACCAGTGTGACCCATATTGCCGCTTGGCGGCGTGGCAGTCGCGCTGTGACAGCTGACTCTACGAGTGCAAGAGAGACAAAAGTTTCTTCTGTGTATCTTAACTACGAGAGCAAGAGAGACGGAGAGCGACGCCAGCGCCGCCAACGGCGCCAACTACGTACTACACTGACAACCGTCAACACGCCAGTTGGAATCGGCACACGAAATCCTTAAGAAATGCGCTTATATTATGTAAATCTGTATTCATTGCCATGGGGCTCAGGCAGCTGAAATTTGGCATGTATGTTCCTCGGGGACCGTAAGGGAGCATTAAGAAGGCATTTTTCGAAATTTTTTCGGGGTCAGGCAGAAACGGTAAAATAAAATTGTGCATCATTTTGTTTCTATTTTGATTCATACAAAATAATTTAGCGGGTCTTAATCGCGTTAACTTAACTTATTTAAGGTATAAATACCAATTTGTTTCCGACGTTTCGCTCGTCTTGCACCGACCTCTCTCTAGTCTCTCCGCGACCAAGCTCGGTGCAAGACGAGCGAAACGTCGGAAACAAATAGGTATTTATACCTTAAATAAGTTAAGTTAACGCGATTAAGACCCGCTAAATTATTATTTTTTTATGTATACAAATCGCGAAAGTTTAAAATCGATTCTATTTTAATTTTCAACACTTGTAAAAAAAAATTCAAACGGATTTCGTCCCTAAATTCATTTTAAAAGAAAACCACTCTTTTATAAATGAGTACTTTTTTACACTTACAAAAAAGACAGTGGACGCCACAAACTAACAGAATATACAATCGTAATCACGGCCTTGATTAAATTTACGTAACTAAATAGTATTACGAGTGGCCAAGGCTGTTTACTATGTACCTATCTATGCGTTTATTTGATTTTACTTTACCGTAGGTATATATGTAAAGAAGTAGTGTATTGGAGATACTATTAACAAACAACCATGTTTAGGGTTCAAACGCACTGCATGCAACATTGACCTTTCGTAGTTTTGTGCATACCTAATTAGCGGACGCCCTCAGCTACGTCCGCATATTATTTTATTTTACCCGTTTTGCCCGATTCCGTGGGAATTTCGGGAAATCCCTTCTCAGTGCACCCCTACGGTCTTCAAGGAATATACATGTCAAATTTCAGCTTCCTGCGTCTAATAGTTTAGGCTGTAGCTTGTAGTATATTATTATATATACGGCTGTAGCTTGTCTGTCAGTCAGTCAGTAACGCAAGGATTTTATATATACAGATAAATCGTTTATTTTCGCTGACCAAACGCTATCTGAAGCAAACTTTGGAATAGTCTGAGATCCCAGGGGCCAGAACTTTCTTATTTTCTCAGAAACAAAATGTATATAATAATGGGGTTGTATTTAACTGTTAGTCAATTTATTTCTGGTTTCCACCAAAAATACTAATTGCACCACTAAGCTAAGTTGACGGAACCCTGCTTCGCAGGGCTCCTATTTTTGGGAGCAGGGTCACAAGAGAACCTAACATAACCTATTAAGTTTTCTGAGTGGATAAGTTTCCCGAGCGGACGAAACTTTTCATATCAAATGATATTTTGTAAAAAGATCATCATATTTGGTGTACAAATAGTATTTTAGTGTGCAAGTCAGTATTTTAGTGAAGTAATAAAGTTTTTTTGCGTAACTCACTTCAGTGTGTTACATAACATTTTTGATACGCAGTTAAAAATATCCCATAATAATGTAGTGTTAGTATGTGTCATGAGTATACACATACTTGTTAGCTTGGATCGTGGGCCAATTTTTAGGTACGAGGTGCTAAGGTTAGGTAAAAATCATAGAGATATAAAGAATAGAGTGGTAGAGAGAGGCCAATGAGTGTCCGTCGGTGCGAGAGAGAACGCTACAGTTAAAAGGCCCCCTGCATCTCTCTCTAACAGTACATGCACAATATCAACATTGCGCAATGGCGTGCTATCTGTAACTATTAAGCTTCAGCACGCCGCGGAATCGAAAAGGCGATCGTGTTCCCTCTCTCTTTCTCACTCTAATAAATGACGGTCCTACGTGACAGAAAAGGATAGAAGCATATAAAAGTGCGATGCGGTGCTGATAGGTGTAACTCAGCCCTTATTTATATCAGTTTCTCAGTAATCAATAGTTTAAAAGTTGTTTTTATTGATACACGAAGATAGTTTGAAATGACAAAAAAGTGTACAATTATACTGTAAAAATTTGACCATAATACAAATTCAATGTTTGGGGACACAACGACAACACACTTTGACAGTTGCCAACCCCATTGCAGAATGTAGAGCATGCGTTGTTTGCAGGCTGCCTTTAACTTTTGCGTTCTCTCTCCCACCGGCAGACACGACACAGTATTGAGTTTGGTACTATTCTGGCACTCTATCCTTTATATCTCTATGGTAAAAATAATACTGACTTTTCTTAAATTCTGTCGACTTTTCTTAAATAATAATACTGTCGCAATTATTTCGGCGGCGGTTATTTTTACCAGACGCTTTAAAGTTTCCAAAATATCTAGCTATCGATAGAGACCACTAGGGGGCGCATTTAGAAAATGTATGGATATTGTACCCGAGGGCCTTTAGCACCTCGTACCTAAAAATTGACCCACGATACAAGCTAATAAGTATGTGTACACTCAAGTCATGACACATACTAACACTACATTATTATATACATTTTGTTTCTGAGAAAATAAGTAAGGTCTGGCGGCCCTGGGATCTTACTCTATTAGGAAAACCCTTATAAAATCTATTTCATACACCAGATCTTCAAACAGCTAACATGTTACTAGTAGTATACTTTGCTGACAACCATTTGTATGTATTTATGTGAATTATAAGTTTGGGAGTCAAAAAATTCGACCTTAATTAGAATTTATCCATTGTTGTCAAATGATGTTGACATTATGTATACAAATGGTAAGTTAGAAGACACATTTTAAGTTATCCGTTAAAAAATCTAAACTAATCTAATATAATCTTAATATATAAAATCCTTGCGTTACTGACTGACTGACAGACACGCTACAGCCGAAACTATTGGGCGCAGGAACCTGAAATTTGGCATGTATGTTCCTTGGGGACCGTAGGGGTGCACTAAGAAGGGATTTCCCGAAATTCCCACGGGATCGGCCAAAACGGGTTAATTAAAAAAAATTGCAGGCGTAGCTGCTGGCGTCCTCTAGTAGTAATATATATAGCTGAAAAGATTATTTATTAGATAACATCACGCTTAGAGCCACGCGGAGCGGAGCTGTGGTCTTAAATGCCGCTGGTGTAACCGCGGGCTCATCTTATCTAGTAATATTATAAAGATGAAGAGTTTGTTTGGTTGAACGCGCTAATCTCAGTAACTACCAGTCCGATTTGAATAATATTTTTATGTATTTTTTATGTTGGGTAGCCCTTTTTTTATGAGGCAACGACAGCCTAATGGAGATACCAACAGACTGCCATGCAGAGGGTACCGGGTTCGAATCCACGGCGCGCACCAATGACTTTCTGGAGTTATGTGCGTATTGAATTGTTAAAATTATCGCTTGTCCCGTGCCTCGGAGAGCACGTTAAGCTGTCGGTCCCGGCTGTCATGAAGATTTTTGACAGTCGTTATGGGTCGTCAGTACCCATGACTAAACCGACACTAGTCTAAACCATGGAATATCGCTATCCCTTCGGGTTGCGGAGGTCAGACAGGCAGTCGCTCCGTGGAAAAGCTAATATTCAGCCAAATCCGGTTAGACTAGAAAGCGGACCCCAGACTGAAACTGGGATAACGCTAAGAGAAAGAGAGTATAGATTTAGAAACAGTGGCGGCTCGTTCAAAGCAGCGCTGGAGCAGTGAACTCCCAAAATTATAAAATATATTTACTTATACAACTCACATAAGTAAACTTTTTCTATAAACATACTCAATATTTTAATACACATCTATTCTCTTTTCTATAATACATAATTATCCACAAATAAGTAGGTACTTGACTACTAAGCTGTTTATCGTTTTTGTCAACACTCTTGAAACATACATAGGTATTTTTGTTGAGTGGAGCGCTCATAACAGCGCTCTTGGTTCACGAAAGCTTAGCACAACGCTTAATACTGAAATGTAATGAGTGCGAAAGAGAGAGCGTTCTATGCGCTGGGCGCGTGAGACAAAAGATTTGTATGAGAAATAAGGCAAATACGGAGCGGCGCTCCTGGCTAGCTTGACGAGGTGCGCATGCGCGAATATATTACCCGACTAAATGATGTGACCATTTGTCACGAAGAAAAATTAAAACGTGTGCGCCGTTTTTTTTTTAATAGTGTTTTACCGGTATCATTTGAATGTAAACATTTAAACAAAAGCAAAACATTTCTCTGCAAGTGCGTTGGTATTGGTAATTAAAAGGATTGGTGTTTAAAATATAGTTAATTGTATGTGTGATCGTGTGTATATAATTATGTTTAAGAAAGACAGTTAAATTGTGTTACTAATATGGAATATAACAGCGTAAACTTTATAAAAAACTGAAAATCTTAAAAAAACGACCAATATGATAAAATGCTTCGGTATATATGTGTGGTTGCGAAAATGCGAAGGAAGTAAGAAGCTGTTTTATTTTCCGTGTATTTTGTTTAGTGGCGGCGCGCGCCGGAGTTGATACTGCGTGGACGGTTCAGGTAGGTATCGATGATTTAGCACATCTTACTGTTAATTACAAAAGCACTCACAAAATAAATGGTAAGCAGTTTCATCTTTTTTTTTTGTGAACACCCAATATGATCTTTCAGGAGCCGCCTCTGTTTAGAAAATTCTTTTTTTCGTTAGGCAAGTTACGCACGATTGCCTATCTACTATCGTGCCCATCTCTGACAGTCTCTATGGTGAGACAATACCCTTGAATATATTGACACTCGTTTAATCTAAACCACGAAATATCGCTATCCGTTTGGGTTACGGAGATCAGACAATTGCTCTATGGAAAAGCTAATATTCAATCAAATCCGGTTAGACTAGTAAGCGGACCCCGGGATGCAACAATATAGTTGAGTGTGTACCTATCTGTCACAGACTAACTTCGGAATTCAATATTCGATCTACTTATAGATAGATCTATAGATTTTAGATTCGTTTTTGACAAAAGCTCCATACAAAATATGTCAAACACGAATCTCGAATCTCAAAATCCATGTATGGATCGAATATTGAAAATGGCCGTAAATGCTATCATGGTTTACGAATGTTTTTATCTGTTAGACCTTTTGTGTCTGTATTTAGTTATAAATAGTATACTTAGTATATGAATAGAATTCTTTCTTTTTTTTATAACTGGGATAACACAACGAGACTGAGTTATATTGATAAACAAATGCATTTGGATCGAGGTCATACAGATACAGCTGTGAATATTAAGATAAGCACATTCTAGATGCCTAAGAAACAACAAATAGTATTGTTACGAGCTGGGGTTCGACGATAAATTCAAACTGACTATGCCACTAAACTGTACTTTATTTTAACACACAAACACTAGATACACACACTTAATTTTCACTTCACTAATAAAACACACTATTCACACCACTAGAACAACACTAAACACTTCCGACTTATTTCCTTCGCTTCTTGTTGATCGCTTCGATATTCAATTGAAACTGTCCTGTCTCCGGGTCATCTCACGATTCCTCTAGGGGAACCGGGGGGAAACTGATACAGGTGCTGTCCTGTCTCAATGGTGTCAGCCGCCGCCTGCAACTGCAGACGGGTCACGGGGGTGTGGTCCTTGCCGCTGGCGTCGTATCCGGGCGTCTTGTCCGGGTGTACTTCACGCCGCTAGCGAGACCTGACCCCACCGGCAGTATTCCCAAGAGGGCAACGTCCGGTGAGCGATCTACGAGCCAGCGGCGGCTTGTTCGGTGGGGGCTACGCTTACGTTGGCGAGGTCGAGCTTGCCGGAGGAGGCTCCCGACAAGCGCCCGTCAGCCGACGTGAGCGAGCTGGAGTCAATCCGGTGTGACTGCTGCGGGGATCAAGTCCCGCGGCAGTGGTCGGTCCGGTGGGCGCCGATGGTATGGCGCCAGCTCCCGCAGGTGGCGGAAGGATGACCCGTCAGCGCGAGCGAACATGTTGGCGCTCAGGCGACCGATGAAGTCGTCGAGGCTCTCCATGCGTAGGTCCCTGGAGATGACGTCGTTCCTCACGTAGCGAGGGGCGTCTACAACGGCGCGTAGGGCGAGCGACTGCTGCGCACGCAGCCGTTTGCGGAGGGTCTCCGCAGCCAGCGCGTACCACGCTGGGGAGGCATAGGTGAGGCGGGTGCGGATGTATGCCTTGTAGACAGCCAGCTTCGCACGGAGGGGAAGTCCGGACGCCAAGACAGGACGCAGGAGAGCTCGAGCGGTTCGCGCTTGGCCAACAACGTTCTTCACGTGTGGGGCCATCGTGAGACGACGGTCTATGGTCACACCGAGGTATTTCACCGTCGGGGACCAGTCGACGTGGTGTCCGAGCATGGTGAGAGGCGGGGGCAGTCTCCGTCCACCCATGGAGATTGCCTGGGTCTTCGCCACGTTGACCGTCAGTCTCCAGTCTTCCAACCAGGGCGGGAGTGCATCCAGTGCGCGCTGCATCTTAACCGCCGCGTGAACGGGGTTAAGGGAGGTGGTGATGTAACGCACGTCTGCGTACAGTGCCAGCATGGCGCCTCCAGCGACGGGGATGTCGTCCGTGTACCTGCTGTAGCACACGGGCGAGAGGCAACTCCCTTGAGGTACGCCGGCTCTGATGGGCCGCTCTGTTGACAGGACGCCGTCAACTGTCACTTGAAAGCGCCTGTCCTGAAGAAAGGTGGCCACAGTCTTGACTACTCGGCGGGGAGTAGTAGACGTGGACAGCTTGTAGACCAGGCCGGCGTGCCAGACGCGATCGAACGCCTTCTCCATATCGAGAAGTACTGCAACAGCGCTCTCCCTCTTGTTGAGGGCCACCGTCATGTGGTGCAGTACTCTCGCGAGCTGGTGCGTCGTGGAGTGTTCGGCTCGGAATCCGAACTGTTCGTCGCGTGGCTGGATGTGCGGTACAAGATGCAGCAGTAGAAGCTTCTCGAAGACTTTCGAGAGTGTCGACAGCAGCGTGATAAGCCGATAGCTTTCGGGCTTCAGTATGTTCTTCCCGGGCTTGGGCAGCATTATGACTCGGCCGAGTCTCCATGCTGCGGGAAAGTGGCTTGTGCGGAGGATGCCGTTGAACAGCTGCGTCAACGTCGCGATTGCTCGCGGAGGTAGGTGACGCAGGGCTTCGTTGGTGATCCGGTCGGGACCTGGGGCTTTTCGCAGTTTGGTGCGGCGAATCATTCGCTGCACCTGACCCGGGGAAAAGACTACTGGGTCTTCCGTGGGGGCTATCGGCGATTGGAAGAAAGACTCCAGACGCTGCTGGATAGCTTCTACATGCTGCATGTCAGAAGCTGGATTCGGCTGGAACTGGGTCTCCAAGTGGTCGGCAAAGATCTCCGCTCGGTCCTCGGGGCGGTAACGTGGGGTACCGTCACCAGCCAGAAGGGGCCTAATCGGAGGTTGCTTCCCAGAGAGTTGGCGGCACAGGCGGTGGATGCCTGACCAGTCTTCACCTGCTCGCTCGATGGTGCGGTGCCAGGACTCGGTGGCGACTGTCTCCAGAGCACTCGAGATCTTCGCAGCCAGAGCGTTGAGCTGGGACTTCATAGTCGGGCAACGGGTGCGTTGCCATTGGCGTCTCAGCTTCCTCTTCCTCTCGATCATCGCCATGATGTGGACCGGGAGTTGGGGAGGCCGGCGTGTCGACGCAGCGTCCAGACGCGAGACTCGAAGCGCTGTGTTGATCACAGCGCTGAGGTGCTCAGCGAGTGTGTCGACGTCTGCGTGGGTCTCGATCCGGCGATAGGGCGCGTGCTTCGCCATGTAATCGGCGAATGCTTGCCAATCCTGGCGGTGTCGAGAGGGTGGTGTCACTGTTCGAGCCGGAGCACTCGACAGTGTGAGTAGTACGGGTTGGTGGTCCGAGAGGAGGTGGTCGTCCAGGACGTCGATCAATGGTGCGGTCGGCAGGCCGCGGATGACCGTCACGTCGATGACGTCTAGTGTGAGGGCTGCGTGGTACGGATAGTGCGTCGGGATTCCTAGCCCCAGCACGTCGTAGCCGTTGCGGTCTGCATCGTCCAGTAGACGGCGGCCGTCAGGGCAGGTGGTGGTTGAGTTCCAAGCCGTGTGTTTAGCGTTGAAGTCGCCCGCTATGGTCGCGTTCGGCGAGTCCAGCAGGGCGTGAACATCAGCCGTCGCTAGTCTGTTGTTGGGCGGCTTGTAGAAAGCAAACACACGGATGGGGCGGCTATCTATGCAGACTTCTACGCCAAGGGCGTACGACGACTGCAGCGTTGGCACAGGCAGCGGTTGGTGAACGATCCTTCTCTTCACTAGGACTGCTAATCCCCTATACGCAGTCCCAGCTGGAGAGATATGGTCCTCTCGGTACACGTGGTATCCTGGCATCTTGAATGAAAGGCTGGCCTTAAGGTGCGTCTCGTTGACGAGGGCGATGTCAACCTGCCGCTGGGAGAGCAGCAACCTTAGGAGCCTGGTCTTCTCGGGGGACACTCCGTCGGCGTTCCAATAGACAATGCGTAGGCTACTAGCGGCCATAAGCGCATAGTTCGCCTACGCATTTGAGGATGAGTGGGACCGGATCCCGCCCGTCCTGCAGGGCCTGTAACACGGCGTTGAGCGCGCCGATGGCCACGGTAATCACCGGGTCTGTCCTGTCTCGCGCGCTCTCGCTCTATTTATACTGGCCGGATAACATCACTAGCGCATTCTAGACTCTTCCACAAAACTGTCGAAATAATCTCGAACAGTCTATACTCGATACAGCAACGCCATCTAGTACAGAGTAGCTGAATTACCTTTAAACCACCGATACATTCAATCTCTTCTAGTACCCCCATTCACCGATAGATGCCGTAACAGTATCAATTCATTGATAAGAGGCATTCCAATGTATCGCGTTGGCAACGTAAGATGATGAAGCTATGACTTTCCGTCTTGATAGATAATTTAAAATTTTACTCCAGGCTAGTGTTACACTTGCCTGGAGTAAAATTTAAATATAATAATATTTTGGGGAAAAAGGTAAAAATTACTGTAATATTTAACTTTTTCCCCAAAATGTTAGAATGGAAAGTCACATTTGGTTAGTTATGCCTTTTATACGATATATTAATGATTTTACAATATTTTTAAGTTGAAAAGGAAAATGTAGATTATTGAATAAATACAGTGAAAATAAAATAAAATACGTAAATCATCTTATAGAATTCTTACAGACGCTACTATTTCCATTCATACATTTGCTATAACTACGATACCGTAATTTATTTTTTACAAAAACTAAGAAACATTTTAAACTCGATTTTCTCCTGATTTACAAAATGTTTTACGTTATGACGGCAGTGTAGTCCACCCGTTTACATAAAACTAGAGGACGCCTGCAGCCACGCTCACAATTTTTTTTTTATTTAACTGTTTCTGACCGATTCCGTGGGAATTTCAGAAAATCCCGTCTTAGTGCACCCCTGCGATCCCCAAGGAACATACATGCCAAATTTCAGCTTATTGCGCCTAATAGTTTCGGCTGTAGCGTGTCTGTCAGTCAGTCAGTAACGCAAGGATTTTATATATTAAGATTCTTGTGTTACCGACTGACTGACAGACAACGAAACTATTGGGAGCCAGAAGTAGCTGCGGGAATCTTCTAGTGAAATAATAATAATATTCTACCACATTCACACAACACCATCTAGATCTAAACTAAGCAGTGTTTGTACTATGGGTACTAGATAACGCATAAAAATACACATATTCTTCTTTTTGTAAATACATACATATTATACATAAAAACACCCAGACCAAGACAAACATGATCATGCACACAAATGTTTTACTTAAGCGGGAATCGAACCCGCGACCTTCGACGTAGCAGTCGCTTGCACTCCCGCTACGCCAACCGGCCGTCTAAATATAAATAGTGAGGTACCTACATAGGATCTTTAAAATTACACGATATGTAAAAAAAACTTATTTTCAGCCCCGAAGTTTCGGACAAGTTTTATGTTTACTTTGAAACCTTCTGACTTTGAAGAAGATTAAGTATTATTTATCTTTACTTTGAATGTTGATAGTGGATAGACCACGACTGATAACCTAATGGACGGAAAGAGAAACCCCCCACGCACCCTCGGATTGACCACCCCAACTACTGCAATAGAAAAAGGTTGACAATACCGAACTCCTCTAAAAGGATAAGGGATGTAGGAATGTATGCGCCGACTATTCTTCGACACGTGTTTCGCCTCTGCACGAGGCATCCTCAGGAGCGATGGGCAACGGCTGTCAGCCGGCTGTCATCCTTCCATTAGGTTACAATGGAGTTCCGCCAAGTAACGCCTGATTCAATCAACTATACCACGACTGACGTTAGCCGGTTCGGGGAATGGGGAATATGGATTGATCAATTAAACATAGATGATAATAATTGAACATTAGTTTTCCCACATATTGCTAAAAACACCTGCTCGGTTGGAATGCTTGTGGTAAACTGATTTGTAAATTGCACTCATACGACCTGCGAGAATCCTGAGAAAGATTTTTCCGAAAATCCCTCGGGATTCGGCAGTAACAATTAAAATGCCCCGCACATTTTACTTGCGGGCATTCTCTAGTAACATGGTTATGATGATTAGGTCACTTTGCGCACGCCACTCTGTGCCTAGACACCGTTGGCATTAGGCATGACAGCGATATATCAAAACGAATCTAAAATCTGATTGCAGTCAGAAATCGTATCGTATCAATATTATTTATTTATTTATAAACTTTGTGCACATAAATAGTACAGAGGCGGACTTAATGCCGTAGGCATTATCTACCAGTCAACCTTTGGGTGATGCAGAGATACATGTAATAGGTGCAATTCATAAATCTACATTAAAAGCAAGACAGAAACCTGATTAATACATATATATTTATTTAACTATTTTGTAATAACTTACACAAGGAAACGGGACATTCTTAAAACCGAGTACTTGCTGGGTGGCCAGCTCTTGTCTAGAGACAATAATGCTAGGGATCTGGGTGTACATCACGATTCCAAACTAACATTTGACGATCACATAGATTCAATAGTCAGAAAAGCCTACAAGTCTCTTGGCTTCGTGATGCGCATGTCTAATTGTTTTACTGATTTAAAAATATTATATTTGCACTTATGTACGCAGTATTTTGGAGTACGGTTCCCAGGTTTGGAATCCTCGCTATGCCACATACATCGACCGTATCGAAAACATCCAGAAAAGATTTGTAAAATTCCTATGTTATCGTCAAAAAATTCCGTATCATTCAAATAATTATATTAGTATGTGTAAAAAACACCATCTTCTACCTCTTAAAGAACGTCGTGACATAGCAGATATTATATTCTTACTTAAAACTATACATAACGAAATTGATAGTCCTGAGCTCCTGTTTAAAATTGGATTTAATGTGCCCAGTAAGGCAGTGCGTTTTAATCCTCCCATAAATGTACCTCGAGCCTCTTCTAACTATAGGCAAAATAGCTATTTGGTGCGAGTAAGCAGGCTCCTAAACAAAATATGTAAAACTCATGACATTGACCCATTTTCTAGTAGTATGACGCGAGTAAGGAAGTGCTTAACTGAATCGTTTTTCAAATAAAATTAAACCTTTATTTTATCTCTGGTTTTGGTTGTGGAGAGTTTTCAACTTTATAAGTTGTTAATAGCTTAGTTTAGTTAATACTACTTTAACAGAAAGCAGTTTGTATGTGTGCGTGTACACGGGTTACTTTTTGTATTATATTATAGTTCTATAAGTGAAAACTTGTAATTGGCTTACCGTTACCTATCATGTTGTTGTTATACGCTGTATGTAGCTGTAAGTTTTCCATATCATAAATAAAAATAAATATATATATATATATATATATATATATATATATATATATATATATATATATATATATATATATATATATATATATATATATATATATTACATACATAGTACTTAAATACCATACATACATATAATATAATTATATAAATTATAAATATATACTACATATATACATTAAAATAATGATATACATACAAAATAGATAAATTATAATCCTATGATGATTCAGTTTGTTCGTCTATATAGGTCTGGCGAACTCTGGTTTTAAACACAAAACGGCTAGTGGACATCCTGATATCGAGAGGGAGAGCATTCCAGAGAAGGATAGATTGTATATTAAACGAAGAATGTACAAGGCTAGAACTGTGAGAAGGACAGAGGAGAAGAAGGTTATTTGAGGAACGAAGATTTTTCTCATGTGTATTACAAAGAAATTGAAAATGAGGAGTTAAATACACAGGCGCATTTGGGGAGTGCAATAAAGAATAAAGAGTACACAGAGTACGTAGGCTACGGCGTTGGCGAATGGGTAACCATCGTAGCTTTAACCGGTACTCAGTAATATGATCATATTTGCGGAGATTGAAAACGAATCTAATGCAATTATTGAGAAGGCGGTCGAGCTTGTTGAGCTGATCTGCATTAAGGTCGAGATAGCACACATCACCATAGTCAATTATAGGAAATATTAAAGTCTGTACTAACATTGTCTTAGTCTTGACCGGCAGAAAGTTCATCAAACGATACAGAGACCGTAAGGCACCAATGACTTTACGACTGACATTTGCCACTTGAGTACGCCAATCAAGGTGGGCGTCAATATATAAACCAAGATCCTTGACGCTAGAACTAAACGGGATAATTTGCCCGTCAAAAATTACATCTGGTAGTGCCTGCAAGTCAACCCTGTTCAATATACGGGAACTGCCAACTAGAATAGCCTGACATTTAGCAGGGTTCACTGCCAATCCAAACCGTTTCGACCAATCCTTGATAGCATTAAGATCTTGGTTTATTGCCCCTATTGCAGAACGTAGATTTTCCACCTTGGATTGTGTGTAAAGCTGGAGATCATCGGCATACAGATGATACGCACAATGAAGTTCATGGGTAAGGAGATTAATAAATAATGAGAACAGAAGAGGAGAAAGTATTCCGCCTTGAGGAACACCAGAGTACAAATCACACCATATTGATGAGGTTTCATCAACCCGTACTGACTGCTGGCGTCCACGAAGATAAGAAGAGAACCATTCCAGTGCCATAGGTGAGATCATTAGATGGGAAAGGATTGAAAGAAGGAGGTCGTGACTGACGTTGTTGAAGGCGTTTGAGAAGTCCACCAAGATCAATACTGTAACCTTGGTTTCCTCCACCCCCACCCTCACATCGCCAGTCACCTTGAGCAATGCGGAGAGAGTACTATGTCCAGGTCTGAATCCAGATTGAAGTGGTGACAGGATGTTGTTGTGGTAAACAAACCCGAACAACTACAATAAATAATACAAAAAAAAATAAACTACAATATTCCAATATGAGAAAACCGATTTTAGAAAACGCAAAACAATACCACGATAACGCAAACAATCTAATCCGAACCAAACGGTGCAAGCGCAACCAAACTACAAAGTAAATCTAAAGCTTACGTTTTCGATAGTCTTCATATTCATTCGTTCTCTTTCACACTACCAAACGACTAGTTAGTTAGAATGAGAGAAAGCGAATTTTATTTCTTTTTCTTACTAACTTAGTGATCCGTTGAAAGAGCGATAGAGATGAAGCGAATTGTCGCGAAGCAAGCGAATCGTTTTGGATTTTGGCGGTTTTATGAATTCCAGATTGAATAGAAAAAAAAAACTAAATATCGAGGCAATATTATCTAATTCAGATTATTTGCAACTATTTAATGTTTATTTTGAAAATTGCAAATAGTTATGCCTAAAATACAATAAGATTTCGATTGTTTGCGTTTGTCGTACGCTACGCTCAAAAATCAGCTACGGAAATCGATTTATAAAATCGGTTTTTGAAATCCTTTTTAAAATCTGAAATCGGATTTTTATAGGTTTGCGTAAAAATCCGAAAACGCCCATGCCTAGTTGGCATAGACCTAATTACGGCACTACCTCGACAAGTGTACAACGGCATAAGAATAAACTGTATAAATAATTAATTTCCACTCACCATATTTATCTCCAAGCGCGGTTAGATCGTAGTAACTAAACTGCTTGCCGTTGACTTCGATGCTCTTCACCAAGTTGCTGTACGGGTTCTTTGTGCCTGGAGACGTACAAATACATATTATATTCTATTCAACATAACAAATCGCTCGTTATAAGGTCATCTTCAAGCAACGACAACCCAGCCTACTAGACGGCAGACGTAAAGCGAACATTTTCTGACAACACGTTAGACTTACATTAGACCAATCACAAAACTAGTTATGAATTATGACGTACCGCAAATTTGAACCGGCCAATTAGAATGCATTTTTGTAGCCCCCTTCGCCCCGCATACCTCACCGCTTTGACAGAATTGTTTGTTTGTAGAAATGAAAACATATATATTTGCAAGGAGCAAGTTAGGTGTCTAGTAGGTTGGGGTGTCGTTGTGTTCAAGACATACTGTGGATTTGTTCAAGATTAGAAGATAGTATAATTTTTTGGTCCATGAATGTATTTCACCAATTGACACGTTATGTGGAAAACGAATGTCTTGCCATGCCAGCTGCGCCGGGCCTTGGTAAACAGGATAGGCCAAAGAAGCGCTGGTTTTAAGTCGTAAGAGATGATGTGTGCACATTCAATGCATTCACTACTAAGGATGCCAGAGGTCGGGAGAAATGGTGCGGATGCCGGGCTCCAAAGTAATGGAGCGCCACTGGGAAATTGCTGCGATGTTGATGATAATATATTTTAAAAGTCAGTAACCGTGTAAAAGTTCAGTAACCGTGGTTAGGTCACCCACGGTGAAGCTAAGCGAGATCCCAGGAGTGGACGCTCCGCGTGGGCTTGACGGAGGCCTGCGCAGGATGCGTCCAATGGTGCGGGTGCGAGGGACAGTTCTTCTCTCTCTTCCTCGCAGTCGGGCGCGGTCGCGGGAGTAGAGGCGTGTCGGTGTTGCGTTGCCGCGCGCCCTATGTCCCGCGACCAAATGGGGGCGCACCATCGTTGCGTCGCGGTGGGCCGGCAGAGGAAGAGGAGATATGGCGTTGCTTTGCCGTCTTCCCTATCCTCTGCGGCCGCTGGGTGTTTTGGCGGCGGACCCCAACACCTTCATCCGCCGCCAAAGGGGTTTTATTCGGGGCCCGCCTGACCATCTGGCGACCCTCCGACACATGGGTACATGAGGAACACGGGTTGGTTTTTAATCAGTAAGAGTCTGACCGTCCCCTTTGGCCTTCCTCCAGGACGGAGACACGACACCAAAAAAAAAAGGCTAGGTGATCGTGCCCGATGCCTGATGGACCTGGATCCGGCAGATGTTGCTAACATCTTGTATAGTAATCGCATGCGAAACTTTTAGTAGCGCGATTCATGATCTTCGCGTCTTCGTAGTACCTTGGGTTTCCACTAGATGTCGCCAGTGTTTATCTCTTTGTTCTCTTATAATAGATGGCGCTAGTTATATGCAGCTACTGCTATAATAGTTTACTTTGATAAAGCTACTTTTATTTCAATATAAATATCTGTGAGTCTTATCAGCAGTCTTATAATATTTTTAAAGTTTTGTTTACATGTTGCAAAACATAATAGTAGGGGAGCCCACGATGCTAAATTGCGATTTACTCGAGCCTCATACGGCCATTTTCAATATTCGATCCATACATGGATTTTGAGATTCGAGATTCGTGTTTGACATATTTTGTATGGAGCTTATATCAAAAACGAATCTAAAATCTACAGATCTATCGATAGTTAGAATATTGAATTCCGTAGATAGAGACCTATTGCATTGCACAGCTTAGATTGCCTTAGATGATAAAAAGATAAAAATAGCGGCTATGGATATTCAATATTTTTTTAAATAGCTGTTGCCTTAATCTGTCCAGATAATCGTCAGATTATGAGTAAGCACGTCTAGGATAAAGCATATAGGTATGTATATAATATCTTAATCTGACGCGCTTGAGTATCTTAATTGACATTTTAAATTTTCTAATAATGGCCACGAGTTTGCGCGACACCTAAATCGTCAGATTATTCAATGTGAGCCTTTTTTTTAGGTTCACTTAACATCCCCTTCGAAAATCTGACACGCTCAAATCATTTTCTTTTTTTTACAAATTATGAAATCTTACCTCCACTATGATGCAAATGATCAGATTAACATTCCGACTTCATCAAAAATACGTAGTAGGTACATGGATGCTATCAATATCTGACGTGCTCGAGTAAATCCCGAAATCCCTTCATGGGCTCCCATAAGATATTTTTTACGCGAAAATATAAACTGTTTTTATCTGGCTATCTTGTATGACAAACAACTTCGATTAAGTATATAAAATAAGACGCTTGGGGCCTTTCTTACGACGAGACAAGACTTATTTTCCTCCTTTTCAGCTTAAGGGGACTACAAGAGCTATTTCGCTGTCCCTGTCGGATTGTATACATAAGAAAGAGAAGCGCAACGACGACGTGACGTTCAGAACTCTTTACAAACCATAAAATAAATTAATTACAGAAAATGTATTGATTGGATTAAAAAAATAAAACAGCATTTCGTTAGTATGTTGCACAGAGTACCTTTTTATATACGGGTCCCGGGATCGATTCCCGGGTTGGGCAAAAGTGGTACTGGATTTTTACGAATACTTAGTAGCAGCCCGGAGTCTGGTGATGTGCCCGGTAACGGCAATAGGCTCGCCCCCTATTAAGTGGGACCTAAGAGTTTGGTATGTTGCTTGTTGAATAATTTGTCAAAAAATCAGAATGATTGTATGTATTTTAATATGGTTTTTATTCGTTAAATTATTTTTTAGATGTATCTTTGTGATTTTTTCTATCGATTAAAGTTAGTTATATTATGTTTTCAACAAACTAGATTATATTCTGAAGAATATCATATATTTTTCT
This sequence comes from Euclidia mi, assembly GCA_944739405.2. Classification (NCBI taxonomy): domain Eukaryota; kingdom Metazoa; phylum Arthropoda; class Insecta; order Lepidoptera; family Erebidae; genus Euclidia; species Euclidia mi. The sequence goes on along the minus strand of OX123210.2, from coordinate 16,027,143 downwards.
GATTGTGTTAACTGCATTGAATCATATACTTTAAAGCATTATAAAACTAGCGTTTAGCTCTTGTAGTCCCCTTAACGTAATTTTACGATTAAGAACTTATAAAATTTTAATTTCTTCACTGCGCGCTACATAGTATAAAACAAAATCTGTCTTCTGTCTTCTGTCTGCCTGTGTCACGTATGCTTAAATCTTAAAAACTACGCAACGGATTTTAGAGCGGTTTTTTTTTAATAGATAGAATGATTCAAGAGGAAGGTTTATAATATCTTAATATATAAAATACTTGCGTTACTGACTGACTGACAGACACGCTACAGCCGAAACTATTGGGCGCAGGAAGCTGATACTTGGCATGTATGTTCCTTGAGGACCGTAGGGGGCACTAAGAAGGGATTTCCCGAAATTCCCACGGGATCGGCCAAAACGGGTAAATTAAAAAAGATGCAGGCGTAGCTGCTGGCGTCCTCTAGTGTACCTATAGTTGACGCGGGCGAAGCCGCTGGCGACGTCTAGTATCATATAAACCGAATACTAACAGAACTGTTTAGGTCAATCATTTTATTTTATAAGTCAGCACAAAGTAGAAAGAATAACTTATTTTTAGTTGGGGTTGGGAAACGGTAATTAAAACAAAATGTCCGGGCGTAGCTACAGGAATCCTCCAGTAAGTAATAAATCAGTAATTTCAACTTTCTCCACTCGTCAATATACATTTTGATTAGTTATGCTAATTCTCACACACCTCCGTGCAAAAAAAGGGGTACCTACAAAGTTTTCATGGATTAACAATAGTTACCTATCTAATTAATTAAATGAAATCTTATCTTTTATACTAATATATAAAGCTGAAGAGTTTTGCTTTTTTCATTGAACGCGTTAATCTCAGGAACTAATGGTCAGATTTGAAAAATTCTATCAGTGTTAGATAGCCCATTTATCGAAGAAGGCTATAGGCTATATAACATCGCGCTATGAGCGACGGGAGCGGAGCAGTAGCCTTAAATAACGCGGGTGTAACCGCGGGCATTCTCTAGTTACGTAATAAAACCACAAGAATCGATAAAGTACCCAATTATTTAGAACGTTGCTTTCATTCATTTAATTTAGATATGGCAATCAGAGACCACATCCGTCAAGCTACAATATGGCGCGAAAATAACGCGTAGTTCTGACAATTGATTAATTGACCTACGACCGCGACCGTTCACAATCGAGGCCCTATTTTTTTTTATAGTGTTACGAATTGAAAATAACGCCATCTATCAGTGAATGGGAGAATTACATGAGATTGAATGTATCGGTGGTTTGAAGGTAATTCAGCTATCCTCTAATAGATGGCGTAGGTGTAAATAGAACATTTACGCAATTCTAGAAACACCTTACACGTTTCCAGAAATATCGTGAGTCGTCTCGAAAAGCCTAGTGATGTTATCCGGCCAGTATAAATAGAGCGAGAGCGCGCGAGGCAACACAGTAACAATTGAATACGGAAAGCGATCAACATCAAGCGAAGGAAGTAATTCGGAAGTGTTTAGTGGTGTTTTATTAGTGTTGTTCTAGTGGTGTGAATAGTGTGTTACTAGTGAAGTGAAAATTAAGTGTGTGTATCTCGTGTTATACTTAGTGTTTGTGTTAGTGAATAAAGTGCAGTGTTTCTGGCATAGTGAGTTATAATTTATCACGAACCCCAGCTCGTAACAAATTGGTGTCAGAAGTGGGATAAATTATGCCGGTTATGCCGAAAGAAGAAACTGAAGGAGTGCGCACCAGGAACCAGCGCCAGCAAGACCTGGACCAGAGACGCTTCGGAGACGTTCCTTCTCCATCGTCTGGTGGATCAGGCGACTCCGCGGCTGCAGTGGAGCCTGCAAGCGCACACTCCATGGCGGTGCCCGACATCGCGGCTCTGATGGCGTTCATGCAGGAGCAAGCGCGACGCCTGGAGGAACAGCTTCAGCGCGACAAGGAGGAGCAGGCTCGCCGTCAAGAAGAGCACGCGCGCCGTCAGGAGGAGCATGCGCGCCGCCTGGAGGAACAGCTTCAGCGCGACAAGGAGGAGCAGGCTCGCCGTCAAGAGGAGCACGCGCGCCGCCTAGAACAACAGCTCCAGCGTGACAAGGAGGAGCACGCGCGCCGCCTAGAAGAGCAGGTGGTGCTTATGAAGGACCTCAGCGCCGCTGTAGGGAAGGACTTGAAGGCGGTCAAGGAGGAACTCCAGCAGCACGAGGCCCGTATCAGCGACATTGAGAAGCGCGTACATGACCACCACGAGACCTGTATTGCCGAATTGGAGAAGAAATTGTGTAGGCTCGGGTCCTGCGACATTACACCTGCAGCTGTGGCGCCCTCGCCTCGTTGGTTTAAGGTTCCACCCTTTGACGGCTCGTCATCGTGGGTTGCATACAAGGTTCAGTTTGAGGCCGTAATGCGAGCGAAAAGGTGGGACAAAGAACAGGCCTTCACCGCCCTAACCTTGGGCCTTCGTGATCAGGCCTTGACGGTGTTGGAGGTGCTTGGGCAAGACGTCTCCTATGAAAAGCTGATGGAGGCGTTGGAGGCGAGGTACGGAGACGCACACCTCGAACATGTGTATCGTGCTCAGCTGAAGGACAGGACACAACGCACCGGAGAAACTCTGCAGCAGTGGGCTCTAGAGGTGGAAAGGCTGGTCAGGAAGGCATACCAGTCGTCGCCTGTGCTCATTGACGGGAACCTCGTACAAGCGTTTACGGATGGGATCCGGGACCTGGAGGTAAGAGCAGCAGTGAGGCTGGGGCACTTCAAGTCCCTGAAGGCAGCCTTAGCCTACGCTCTGGAGGTGGAAGCAGCGCGACACGAGGATCGAACTTACCGTATCAGGGAAGTTGTTTCTTCACCACGGTGCTACAACTGCGGGGAAAGAGGCCATATCCGCTTGAGCTGCCCAAAGCGTAAGCGGCACGTTGATACCCTCTCTCCACCGAAGGGGTCACCTGATGTACCTGTCTGGCGGCAAGAGCAACGTAGCGCAGATGCTCTGACGTGTAGGCCTTACCCCGACCAACGCAAACACTGTGCAAGACAGGAAGCGAAGCCGCCAGCGCTAGTGAGAATGTTGAAGACGGATCTGAGTGACAGATGGAAAGAAGCTCTGCAGAGTGCTCAGCAAGAAGACAAGGACGTACAACCGATTCTCGAATGGAAGAAATCAGGCGCTTCTAGGCCCAAATGGAGTGATATCGCAGCAATGAGCCCTGTCACCAAAGGTTATTGGGCACAGTGGGAAAGCTTGGTTATCCAGGATGGAGTTCTGTGCCGCAAATGGGAAAACGCTCGAGGTAACCAATGCCATCTGCAAATGGTAGTGCCCAAGACTAAGGTGCCGGAAGTACTGCGGCTCTATCACAATGGTGCTTCGGGAGGTCACATGGGTGTTAAGAAGACGCTTACTAAGGTCCGAGAGCGGTTTTATTGGCTCCACTGTCGGAACGACGTCGAGGATTGGTGCCGCAAATGCACAAGTTGTGCGGCTGTCAAGAGGCCACGCTCTCGTAGCAGAGGTGCATTGAAGGCGTACAATGTAGGAGCTCCAGGGGAATCTGGACAACAGATGTCTGAGAAGATTAAGACTCGCTACGACCGGAAGGCAAACAACAAAGGCTCCGATGAGGGATCATTGGTGTGGCTTCATAACCCAGTACGAAGCAACGGTAAATCGCCTAAGTTACAAGCCAGGTGGGACGGGCCATATCGCATAATTACCAGGATGAACGACGTTACCTATCGAATCCAGAAGGGGTCGCGAGGTGCACCGAAGATAGTTCATGTGGACCGGTTGGCTCGTTACTATGGGTCCAACGATGTTCGAGACGAACACGTTTAAGAGGGAGGCCGTGTTACGAATTGAAAATAACGCCATCTATCAGTGAATGGGAGAATTACATGAGATTGAATGTATCGGTGGTTTGAAGGTAATTCAGCTATCCTCTAATAGATGGCGTAGGTGTAAATAGAACATTTACGCAATTCTAGAAACACCTTACACGTTTCCAGAAATATCGTGAGTCGTCTCGAAAAGCCTAGTGATGTTATCCGGCCAGTATAAATAGAGCGAGAGCGCGCGAGGCAACACAGTAACAATTGAATACGGAAAGCGATCAACATCAAGCGAAGGAAGTAATTCGGAAGTGTTTAGTGGTGTTTTATTAGTGTTGTTCTAGTGGTGTGAATAGTGTGTTACTAGTGAAGTGAAAATTAAGTGTGTGTATCTCGTGTTATACTTAGTGTTTGTGTAGTAAATAAAGTTCAGTTTTCTGGCATAGTGAGTTATAATTTATCGTCGAACCCCAGCTCGTAACAATAGTATAAGACGGCAAACGAGCAGACGGATCGCCTGATGGTAAGCAATTACCGCCGCCCATGGACACAAGCAACACCACAGGAGTCACAAGTGCGTTGCCGCCCCTTGGGGATGGGAAAAGGGATAGAATGAGGAGTGGGATGAGGGAGAAGGGATAGGGGATAGGGCCTCCAGCACTCTCACTCACCGAACGAAACGCAACAGTTCAGGTACTGTTACTTTACGTCGATCTTCTGTGAGAGGGTAGTAATTCCCCGGTCGAGCCAGCCCATTCATACTGAAATCAGCAAGGCTCTACTACCTTTAAATTATTACTACGAGTAGTTTACATTTGACTTTTAGATTTATTATGGCAACGATAGCCTAGTACAGCCATTCTCAGTGTGTTCTGCGGAGCCCCAGGTCTCCATGAAGCATCTATAAGGGCTCACGGCAGTGTTGCTCGAATTCAAATAAAATGACTAAATTAGAACTAGAAATCACTGGATAGCAGACTTTGTATCATTTTGGGGCTCCACTATTTGGTGGATCCAAAAGGGTTCCATCTACACTAATATTATAAAGAGGAAAAGTTTGTATTTTTGTTTGTAATGGATAAACTCAAAAACTACTGGACCGATTTTTAAAATTCTTTCACCATTAGAAAGCTACATTATCTGCGAGTAACATAGGCTATATTGTGTTTTAGAAAAAATAGGGGTCCGTAAGATATTTGGGTTTTTCGGGTACGCCAAATAGTTCCCTCAGGTCGCGGGTGAAACCGCGGGAAACGGCTAGTCTCAAATAAAGAACTGCAGGAGGAATTGAGAACCACTGCAGCCATTCTCAAACTGTGCTCCGCGGAGCCCCAGGGCGCCGCAAAGCGTCTCTAGGAGCTACACGAAGATGTACGTTAGTAAAATAAATGGTTTTAAAGTGCGCGTAGGACTCGGCTTTGTTTTATTTTAGGACGCCGTCAAATATTTGGTTAAGTACCCAAAAGGGTTCCATCCCTAAAAAGTTTAAAAACCACTGATCTATACTAATATTATAAAGCTGAAGACTTTGTTTGGTTGAATGCGCTGATCTCGGGAACTACTGGTCCGATTTGAAAAATTCTTTCAGTGTTAGATAGCCCATTTATCGAGGAAGGCTATAGGCTATATAACATCGCGCTATGAGCGACAGGAGCAGAGCAGTAGTCCCAAATAACACGTGTGTAACCGCAGGTTCATACAGTATGTAATAGATTTATGTAAGTGGCCTGTTAGATATGAATACAATTGGCAATAAAAATATAAATATAATAATCATATCGGTTTTTATTATCTAAGATAATAAGGTAAACTGTTGAATAAAAACTCAGTTGTAAAGAGACATGTAATAGTTAGATTATATTTTTTTCAACTACATAGTTTCTTAGGGTTCCGTACCTATAAGGTAAAAAACGGGACCCTATTACTAAGCCTCCGCTGTCTGTCTGTCCATCTCTCTGTCTGTCTGTCACCAGGCTGTATCTCATAAATCGTGATAGCTAGAAAGCTGAAATTTTCACAAATTATGTATTTCGATTGCCGCTATAACAACAAATACTAAAAATACCTATCACGGCTAATGAGATACAGCCTGATGACAGACAGAGAGTGGAGGCTTAGTAATTTTACCTTTTAGGTACGGAACCCTAAAAACTTTTTAATAGGTACTTAGTGTGATTCCTGAGGAAGGTGAAGGTGTATAATTCATTACACACACATAAATAAAATTGGGAGTGTCCGTTTGTAATATTAAAATAACCGCTTTTTACTCAATGCATATGGATGTATACACAGTACATTTATTGAGATTTATTATAATTATTGTCTGTCAGTCTGTTTGTTCTCGCTAATCTCTGGAACGGCTGGACTGATTTTGACGGGACGTTCACTAGCAGATAGCTGATGTACCAAGGAGTAACTTAGGCTATAAATTAACGGGTACGTGAAGTAGTTCCCTCAGGACGCGGGTGAGACCGCGGGAAACAGCTAGTAAATAATATAAGTAATTTAATAATTATTATGTATAGTAGCCTTGACTGCTCGGTAACGGCCTACAGCAGAGCGTGGCTGCGGCGGAGTAAAGGTCTAAGACCACTAACACGACTCGCCTCACACCCAAGCAAAAGAATATCTTTAAGGTAAAAGCACTAATGCTTGACACTGAACTAATAGATGACATTTTCACAGAAAAACGTTCCTAATAAGAAAACTAATCATTTAAATAACATTGTTACTGGTGTTAAAGATACCTAGTGCTATCTTTGATAAATGTTCAAAAGCTTGTGTACACATTCAGAAGCAAATTTCAAAATTATATTAGTTTACAACAAACTATGTGAGTAGGTTGGCATGTTGCGCGTAATTCTTAGCGTTTTTCGTAAGGCAACTGACTTTTAGCATGTAAGATTTTTCTTATATTTATGATTATAGGTTTTTGTTAGTTTCAATATTAAAAATGTATGAAATGATTGATTTATTAGGACCATTTCCTTGTTATTTTGGCTTGTTTTTGTATCATTTTTAAGTGGTGTCTACTATTAGTTCCCGAAATCAGTCAAAACCTAAAAGATGACACATGTGTCATCTACTAGGGTTACATCTAACTGAATTTTATAGCTTATTTTAATGCAGATTTAGCCTTATTTTGTAGAAATAAAGTTCCTGTCTTAGTTTCATTTGTTTTAATCTACTCTAACTAAAAGTAGACAGTGTCAACTATTAGGGTATACTAGATGTCAAATATTAGTATTTAGTGTCAACTATTAGGGTAAAATAGATGTCAACTATTAGTATCTATTAATATCAGTGCAGATCCCCTGAACCCCTGATAGTGCCCATCCACGTGACAAAGTCTCTTGCATAATTATGGGTAAAGTCATGTCTACTATTAGTGCCAATTGATGTCAATTATTGGTGCATTTAATTTTCAATGCTGTCATCTTTTAGTGTTTACAACAAACCTAAGAAAATTTAGATTTTTGTTGAAAATACAACAGCTTTAAAATAATTTATATAAAAAAGTGAATCTCTGAATGTTGCTCTAATTGTAAAAATATTTGCAACTGTATTTTTTGATAAATAGATTTTATATTTGAGAATGAAGTTTGACTTCTCCTTAATGTGTCAAGCATTAGTGCTTTTACCTTAAATATGAACTTCAAGTACCTATTGCTCTTTAGGAGGCGAGTCGTGTAACAAGTGGGCTTAAGAACTTACAGCTAGCATCGAGTTCTGCAAGGATCGAACTTTAAAACCGGCCAATCAGGACGCAGAAAGCCCATCGATTCGACGTGAGATGAGGCGTATGTTACTTAAAGTCGTACTAATCCACCTGAAACTATGATAACCTGATACTAGAATTCGCTTTTAATAATGTCTACAAAAATATCAATGAAAACATATTGGTAAATTGTGCAGAAGCATTAGACAATAGGTGCTTAGATTTATAGATTGATCTGGCTTTTTATTGTATGTCATAAAAATACTATTTCATTACTTGTTGACTGCCAGTACACTGATCAGAGACATAATAGATTTATTGTGTTTGGTATTGTGGCATTCAAGAGGTTAATTATCAACCCCCTTTGTTCTGGTTGCAGTGGCGGAACCAGTGGGAAGGGATGAGAAAAGAATCCCTTCTCCCTACAAATGCATCTGTTTTCTTTCAAAGACAGATTACTTTTTAATGTTGTTCCGGATAAAACCTCTCTTCACCAGGTTCAAGATCTTCCCTGAAACCATTTTTTTTTCTTATGTTTCATTCATCATCATCATCAGCCTGCCAAAGTCTACTGTTGGAGGTAGGCCTTTCCAATGGCACGCCATTGAGCCCATAGTGTAGGAAACCCTCTAACCCTCTAGGTGAAGTGACAATATACCCAAAGTATTTTGGAAGAAGCATGAAAGTAGAATCAATGCTGTGGAGATGAGAGCTTTGAAGGGTATGTGCGGAGTAAGGCTGATAGATAAAGTGGAAAACAGTGTGGTACGAGAGAAGTGCGGTCTAAAAGAACATGTAGTGACAAAGAATGAAAAAGGAATGTTGCATTGGTTTGGACATTTGGAACAGAGGGATGAAAGAAGAAATACGAAAGGAATGTATTGTGCGAGAATGAATGGAAATTCGGTAGGGGACGCCCTAGGCCACCAAATATGTGACGTACTGAAAAAGGCCAAATTAAAAGCCATAACCGACGCGCATGCATGATGAGGTTAATGAATGTCGAGGAAGTGAAAGAGGTATGTTTGAATCGAAGCATGTGGCGTTCTATAGTCTCTGCCTACCCCAATGGGAGACAGGCGTGACGATATAGATAGATAGATATTTTGACCTATTTTTAGAAATTCAGATCCAATTTTTTTAGTTTTAGTTACAGAACCCTAAACTTAATATTAAAATTTACGTTTTTTATACGATTTTCGTTTTTCACAACTATTAATTACACACATATGGAAGGTTACACACTGCGCTAGACCTTCACAAAATTCACACATGTGGACTTGCTTATTTGGAAAACACTATGGAGATTTGCAATTTGTGGTTTCATAGGTGTTTAGATAATTAATTTTACACAGTTTTACAGTAACATACTACTATCTAACAATAAATCTAGAAGAGAGACAGTGTAAGCTACTCTTTAACTGCTTGAATGCCGGCCGCAATACAAGACTCAATAAAAAAACTATTACATCGGCCAGACAGGTTAATATATGTATGGTTACAATTATTTAATAGCATTCCAATCTAGTCCATTTTCATGTCTATAGGACCTCTACCAACCTTTTGATAATATTGTCCAATTTTCAATAAATGATGCAAATATGTCACCTATTACTGTAAAATAACCTACAAATCCATGTAGGGTTCAAAGGTTGTTTAATGTTTACATACCTCACATACGCATGATTGTTTGATGAGCAAATTTGCACCTTAGGTGAGAAGTCACTTATAATGCTTTTTGTCACTTTGTAGATTTGATAAATTCAGAATTACAGTTTTATTTTATAGACTCACGCCTGTATCCTTGAAGGGGCAGAGGTGTAATATTAAACCCACATTTCGCGGTCTCAGGTAATAGAGGGCGAGCCTATTGCCATTACTGGGTACATGGTCTGACTCTGTGCTGCTACTGAGAATTTAGAACAACTCAGTACCACTTTGGCCTGACCTGAGAATCAAATTCCTGATCAGCAGGCGCATACGCTATCCACTGGACTACAGAGGCAGTTATTACTAGTAATAACTATTATTTACCTTTTCCGGATTTATGTCGAAAAGAAAGGAATGTCCGAAGAAGTACGCCTTTGGCCCACCGCATCTCTCAAAAAATGGTTTAAGTTTGGCCAACTGGTTGATTACAAATCCAACAGTAATCGGACTTTGAAGCAGGGCAATCAGTGTGCTGCACTGTCTAATCCAAGTAAACCATGTGCTGGATAAATCATACAAGACCTCTTGATGCTAAATTATTATGTCAGGTTAGGTTATTTCATAATTTTAATTATGGACATAGATTACAAATCTAAGCTCCTTTCACAGAGTACCTTTGTATATAGGCTCCTTTGACCAAGGAGCAAATATCTTTCTTCTTGCCTTTGACACTATCACAAGCAATCACAAGCAACTTAAAACTTGACAATAAAAACAAAAACATAACCTTTCATTGAATCTATCACTAAGAAGGTTTCTCTGAATGGAGGTTTTATTTGTCTGTATTTAGAGTTTACCAGCCAGTAAAAAAGGTTACCATTTGAGCATTTTACAATAATGAGTTATCACTAAGAAGGTTTCTCTGAATGGAGGTTTTATTTTTCTGTATTTAAAGTTTACCAGCCAGTAAAAAAGGTTACCATTTGAGCATTTTACAATAATGAGTTATTCAGTTTCCGTATATAAAAAGGTACTCTGTGGTTATTCAGTCTAAATATTTGCAATAATATTAAAAGAGCTGATGGGTTAAACAACTTTTATTGTAACATGTACATACACATCACAAACCTCATAATTTTTTTCAAAGAAACTTTGCAGGTGTTTTATTACAAAATAGTTGCATTATCATTAGTAGGTATTTCACAGAAATATTTAAGTAATTAGCTAATAAAATAAATTACTGAACCTAAGCAGGGGGTAACTGCCTACTGTGTTTACGACAGTTAGAATTGACTAAATCAGAGTTATTCTGGTTTTCACTAGAGACAAACGACGTTGCAAACAACATCCACACATAGAAACTAACACACACATAGCCAAAATTATGTAAATATGTAATCAAAGTTGTTTATGAACCAAGCCTGATAAGAACAGTTTTAGTTTCTCGTAAAAAATCTCATATGACTGCAATATGTAAACACGAGTTTCAAAATATTCTGATAAGACAGACAAGTTGAATTTAATTATAGGTAGCTTTATCCTTTATCAAGGTAACCTAGTGAGGTATGATGCCGATATGGCCTAAGGCGAATTTTCGGTATGACGAAACTTGTTTTTAAAATTTCTAGCATATATTACACCGAAAATACCTATTATTTTTGGTTATGATATGTTCTATAATTGATTTCATTTATGCCGAATATGTATGACGTAAAACGAATGCATAATTAACCTTAAATATACATTAATTATTATAATGTTCATTCTAAGCGCGTCTAGTGTAGAAAAAAATTATCAAGATTATTTTTTTAAGAAGAAAATGTAAACACACCTGACATGACGTAGAGATGTCAACTTTTTTTTTTCAAAGCACTAATTAGGCACACAACACACTCCCGAATCCCAACTCACGACTGCGAGGAAATTCAAGGAATGGGATTTGATTAGAGAAAATATTCTCTACGTCACAAGACGCGGCAACTAACGGAGAAGAACACGTTTTGATTGACTAATTTGACACTGACAAGTGACAAAAGATGTGGTATTGCCATCTGATAAGATATCATACATTTTTTTAGTACTGCTATTTCTACTAATTTACTTAGCAATAAATTGATACGTAGGTATACTGCATTATTTCTTTCAATCCTAGTTAGTTTAGCCAAAGATTATGATAATCTAGCACTTTTTAGATCAGGAGGATCAGGAAATTTATTCAAGTTCATAAATCTAAAAATTTAATTTAATTGGGTTACAAATAGCAGTAATCGTTACACACGTTATAAAAAATATATTCCAAGGAAAACCGTTTAAACAGCAGTGTTTTTAGGTAGTTAGTTATTCAAATGAAAGAAAATGTTGTAATTAAATATTAAATAGGTACACAAAAGCTCTGAACCGCCGTAATATCCACTTCGGTATAGCAATATAAGAACATTTTAGCGCGTTATATGCACAATTTCAGGTTTCTAAACCGAAACAGTGATACGCGAATGTGAGCTCTAGAAGTAATAATAATGTAATTTAGTAAAATATTTTTAAGCCATAAAAATTTGTCGGTCATATGCTATCACGCGAGCCAGTGCGGGTTTGCATAATTAAGCTGAATTGTTCACCTTCTCAATTCGTTCAGGTTTTGACGGGTGAACATGTGGCATTACGGGTTAACATAGTCAGTCCTGACCTTTTTTTATTTTTTTAGTCGATGAAGAATTCCGGGCTAACTCTCGATGTCGTTTTTTTTTTGGATGCGCACTACGCCACTGCGCCTGTGTGCGATATCTGTGAAGCGCCTTTTTTGCCATCCTTTTTCGAAAATAACTGTTATAATAATAATTAACGCATATAATCTCAGCGCGCGGCGCCCCTGTCACCCTGGCGCCTGTGTGCGCCGCGCACATTGCACATAGGGACGGTTCGGCCCTGCAGTAACGGCCCGACCACAGCCTACAGCGGTGGCGGCAGCGACGAGCGATTTCGATGTAGATACATGGGGCGATTACTCTAACGCGACATCCAGGGCCGAACCTTCCCTATGTGCAATGTGCGCGGCGCACACAGGCGCCAGGGTGGCAGGGGCGCCGCGCGCCGAGATATGCGTTAATTATAACACTTATTTTCGAAAAAGGATGGCAGAAAAAGCGCTTCACAGATTTCGCACACAGGCGCAGTGGCGTAGGAAAGCCAAATATAAAATTAAATTTAGGTCGGAATTGTTAGTGTCTGCGCTGCATAAACGCCTGATCATTTTAAATGGCATCAAGTTACTCGTTTAAGTAATACTGTACCTGACTCCTAAATTTATTTTACTTACACCCGCACATATTTTTGTTATTCGATTTCTAATTTTGTTACGCTGGCATCAATACGTAAAAACTGCGAATCATTGTAATCTTAATGTCAAATAACCAAAATTAAAGCTGTTATCAACGGAATCTGAGGTTTTCATTACAAAACTTTGTCTACTATTACACATTAAAATTGGCGACCGTGACAGGACGGATTTGCAAAATTCGGATCGAAGTACGAAAACAAAGAATTCTCGTCAAAAGGAAATCTACCAAAGATTGATTGTGGAGGACTACAGACGCAGGAACACTATCAAAGAAGACAACTAAGCCAGCCAGGTCGGTCAGCAGAAAGCGCCGCGCCCAGCCTTAGCTTCTACGACGACGCCACGTCGGGGTTCACCGTCAGCCTGCCACGCCAGTTCGAGGATTCCGTCAACATTTGTAGAACAGCTCGTGTTTCTATCAGTGCCAACAGCCATCAGCGAGGACCAATGCAGCCGGAAGCAGCCGTCTCGCCTATCAGTTAAGTGCCATTCCCATAGTTTACCCTAACACCTAAACCTATTTTTCCTATCAAAAGGGTCGCTGTTTGGTACATTCCACTTGTGTATTTCATTAGTTCAACAAAGTATCTAGCTAATTTAAAGCTTATTTCAAGTAAACAACCAGTAAATATAGAAAAATAGTGTAATTAAAATTCATTGTTCAGTGTGACAACTACCTACGTCATCATTTGTAAAATTATAAATTCTTAAAATACCAGTACATTCCTTAAAATAAGTTCATAAATGAACAATACTTGAGTATCTAAACACCAATTAGTAATATTGCCAATTTTTCTCATAGACACCCTCCCAATAGTTCGTGCCATTATTGTAGTTAACATTATTTCAAATATTTTGGGCCGACTATTCCAGAAACTCCATCGCTGCCTGACGCTGCCAGCTACCGCTAGCCGCGTTTGGGTGACGTCGGTGCATCGTCGTGCTGCCGAGCTGCAGCCGCGTGGCTGCCCCAGGTGCCGCCGAAGGAGTATCAGATAAGATTCTAAACATATAACTTTATTCCTTCATTTTGCGTTACTGTTTAGAACTCAATTAACAATAAGCATTTTTCGTAAAGTTCTCAGTGCTAGTTTATCGTTTGTTGTTGCTATTAGTATTTAACAAAATGTCTTTAAGCGAAGATAAAGACTGTAATGCAAAACAATTGAAGGAACTGTTTGCTAAGCGTAGCTCGGTCAAAGGTCGTTTAACAAAGTTTAAAAAATATTTAGATGGAGTATGCTCTTCAAAATTGAATAAAACCCAAATTAAAGAGTTAGAAATTAGTATTGGTAAAATACGAGCTATGTCTAGCAAATTTGATGAACTACAGGCTCAGATTGAGGTCATTAATTGCGATAATATGGACTCCGAGATCGACGAACGTGATGAAATTGAGCAGATCTTCACTTCACATCTTGCAATTGCTGAAGAGCAACTTGATAAGTACAAAAATACTTCAAACGAATCTGATTTGCACAATTCATCACAATGTCATAACGATCTGTCATCTCAATGTCATCATGTTGATTTTAAATTACCACAAATACAAATCGCAAAGTTTGATGGCGCTTATTTCCGCTGGCTTGAGTTCCGAGATACCTATTTATCGCTTATTCATAACAATGAACGCATTAAACCTATTCACAAGTTCCATTATTTGGTATCGTATCTTGAAAAGGAAGCCGCGCGAATTATTTCCAATTTAGAGATTTCTGAAAATAATTATAAAACTGCATGGCAGCTTTTGTGCGATCGTTACGATAACAAGCGCCAACTTATAAATCAACACCTTAATTCATTGATATATTTCGAATCAACACAACAACAACACAAACGTGAATCGGACAAATCACTGAGGTTTCTAGTTGACCACGTAACTAAAAACTTGCGAGCATTGTCAAGTTTAGCAACGAAAGATGAACTGCTTGAAATGATAATTATTAAAATTCTTATACCAAAATTAGATAATCGTACTGCCATGAAGTGGGAAGAACATCGTAATAATTTGTCCAATCTCCCTGCTTTAAAGGATTTCAAAAAATTCCTAACTGATCGCGCTGATGTGTTAGAAACTATGAATCAAAACAAGTCTGATATACCCAAGGTCACACAATCACGTCAAAACAATAATAACAATTCTCGTAGTACTAAATCCTTTTCATCTACAGTTCAGAACACCGGCTCTGTCGCTAAGCAGTGCGTTGTCTGTAAGGGTGACCACTGGATATACGACTGCCCTACATTCCTTGCGAAGAGCGTTCAGGAACGACGAGATGAAGCATTTAAGTTGCACTTATGCTCCAATTGTTTACGAACTGGGCATCGTGCACGTGACTGCAAGTTGGGTCCCTGTCGTGAGTGCAAGCGTAGGCACAATTCACTCTTGCATTCCCCTAATTTAAACAATACTAGTGCAAGTAATGCTAGTACAGTCAGCAGCAATAATACCAACACAGATCGTGGTTCAACTGAAATATCAGTAAATAATTCTATTAGTGATAATTTTATAGAAAATCACATTCTTTTATCAACAGCTATGGTTAATGTTATCAATCCACAAACAAACAAACAATTTCGAGTGCGTGCTTTGTTAGACTGTGGCAGTCAGTCTTCATTTATTAGCCAGTCACTTATGAACAAGTTATCATTACAGGTATGTGCTATTAATACTATAAACGTTATCGGTATAGGCAACAACTTAGCGGAATACGTAAACAAAAGTTGTATTGCCCGATTAAATTCTCTTAATGATGACTATAGTGTTGTACAGTCATTTTATGTATTAAACCAATTAACAAGTGTTATTCCAAAACAATCTATAGACATTAGTCAATTAAATATTCCAACCAACCTACAGCTAGCTGATCCTAGCTTTAATCGGCCTTCAGCCATAGACGTCTTGATAGGTGCAGACCTGTTTTGGGACCTACTCGGATGTGATCAGCTTGCATTAGGTACTAATATGCCCCAGCTTCGTAGCTCAAAGCTAGGTTGGCTCGTTGCCGGCCCAATTTCTCCAAATGTAAGGAATTGTTCGTCACCTAAAAATATTCCGTGTCATGTTTCAATTAGTGATAGTGACGAATGCAATAATTCCAATATTGATTCTCATTTGAAAAGGTTTTGGGAACTTGAGCAGGTTCCAGATAAGCAATATTTTAGCAAAATTGAGCAGGCATGTGAAGACCATTTTTATCGTAATACTTATCGTTTAGAATCGGGTAGATTTTGTGTGAGGCTGCCCCTAATTGATAATCCAGATTGTTTAGGAGATTCTTACGCTATGGCTAAAAAACGATTGTTGTATTTAGAAAGACGTTTCCGTAAGAATCCAGAATTAAAGTTGAAATATTGCAATTTCATTCAAGAATATTTAGAGTTAGGTCATTTAGAGGAATGTCCGACTACTAATCCCGTTCCATCCTATTATCTTTGCCATCATGCAGTATATAAGCAAAACAGTGAAACGACAAAGACTCGTGTTGTCTTTGATGGATCGGCACGAACTTCCTCAGGTTTCTCTCTGAACGATCTGCAGATGGTCGGTCCCAATGTTCAAGACTCAATCTTTTCTATTTTGATTCGAGCTCGTCAGTACAAATATATTTTGACAGCTGATATTGAAAAATTCTTTAGAATGGTTGAATTAAATGAAAAGGATCGTAATTTACAATTAATACTTTGGAGAAGTGATGAGTCCAATCCTATCAAAATTTTACGTCTGAAAACCGTAACTTATGGTCTTGCAAGTGCTACATATTTGAGCACCAAGTGTTTGTCAGTATTGGCAGAGGATTGCGATGACCAGCTTATAGGTAACATTATTAAACACGACCATTACGTCGACGATCTAGTCACCGGATCAAACGACGAGTCCAAGCTATTATACATTCAACGCAAGGTGTCAGACACTTTAAAGTCAGGTGGGTTTAAACTACGTAAATTCAGATCGAATTTACCAAGCATTTTATCATCATCAGTCATTGATCAGAATGATAAGGTTAGTTTAAGTGAATCTAATAATACTTTAGGATTAAATTGGAATCCTAAAACCGATACCCTTCAAATATCGATTGAGATTCCCAATAAAAATGATGTGGTTACCAAGCGATCGATACTGTCTGCATCATTCAAGATTTTTGATCCTCTTGGAATTCTCAGTCCATGTGTAATTATACCTAAAATGTTACTTCAGTCCTTATGGCTGAACAAGAAGGGTTGGGATGAACCAGTTAGTTCCGATATCCTGGAATCCTGGAACAAGTTCATTGGCAATTTACATTTTTTATCAGATTTACAGATCCCGCGCTTAACACTATGCGAAGCTCCTAATTATATAGAAATACATACCTTTAGTGATGCTTCTCAAGTCGCTTACGGTGCCTGTGTGTACCTACGGTCACACAACTTAGCTGGCGAGGTAAAGGTAAATTTACTGTGTGCTAAGTCTAAGGTGGCGCCGTTGAAACCGATAACAATACCGCGTCTGGAGCTTTGCGCTGCGCTATTAGCTGCAAAATTGTGTAAGACAGTTACCAGCTCTCTGCGATGTGATGTCAATCGCATCATTTACTGGTGCGATTCCAGCGTTGTCCTCAGCTGGTTAAATGGTAATTCTGCAAAGTTAAAAACGTTTGTAGCTAATAGGGTAGCCGAAATTAATGAACTTACCGATAGTTCGTCGTGGCGCTATGTGCCGACTGATCAGAATCCAGCTGACCTGATCTCAAGGGGCGTGAGCCCAGATCAAATCATCAATTCTAATTTCTGGTGGTCAGGTCCAAGCTTTCTAATACAGCCTGAATCCGATTGGCCCTATTTAAAGAAATTAATAAATGAATCAGACTTACCTGAGATGAAGTCCACTTCCGCTGTTGTCCTGGAACCAGCAACAGAAATTCTAAAAATAGATAAGTTTTCATCGTTTTTAAAACTGAGACGTGTATTTGCGTATGTCAATAGATTCATACATAACATAAGATATAAATGTCCTAAAGATAAATTATTTGGTAAATTAAATGTTAGCGAATTAGAATTATCTTTTATTAGCTTATGTAAAATTGCTCAGCAAACTTCATTTACTCTAGAGTACAATCTTTTGTTAAAAAATAAAACTTTAAGTAGCAAGTCAACACTTTTGTCACTTTCACCCTTTTTGGATGATGACAAGGTGATGAGGGTCGGTGGTAGGATAGAATTATCTAATTACAATTATACTAAAAAACATCCTATACTTTTACACGCTTCTCATCCACTCACTAAATTGTATTTTAAATATGAACACTTACACAATATGCATGCTGGGCCTCAGCTGTTGCTGGCCTGTGTAAGAGAGACTGTGTGGCCTATAAATGGTAGGCATTTGGCCCGCCGCACAGTACATGTTTGTGTTCGATGTAGACGTATACAAGGTAAAACATTAACTCCCATGATGGGAAATTTACCTGCACAGCGCATCATACCTGATTTTCCATTCCGTACTGTGGGAGTTGACTTCGCTGGTCCGTTCCTAACACTAAATAGAAAGGGTCGAGGTGCACGACTAATTAAAACCTATTTATGTTTGTTTGTATGTTTTCGCTATAAGTGTGTGCACCTGGAAGCCGTCAGTGATTTGTCCAAGGACGCGTTTATCATGACGTTACGCAGATTTATATCGCGTCGAGGTAAGCCAGCGGAGATATTTTGCGATAGCGGTCGCAACTTTGTTGCGGCAGCTAAAGAGATTGGCAATTTTCTTAAAACTAATCATGAACCTGTAGTTAATTTTGCTACCAATGAAGGCATAAAGTTTGTGTTTTCTCCCACGTATGCTCCACATTTCGGCGGCATCTGGGAAGTCGGCGTTAAATCCGCGAAATACCATTTAAAACGCGTTATGGGGAACCATCATTTAACGTTTGAGGAGATATGTACTCTCTTCACACAAGTGGAAGCTGTGCTTAATAGTCGACCTTTGTGCCCACTCTCCCCTTCCCCTAACGATTACCATTTCCTATCTCCCGGTCACTTTCTGATAGGGCGTGCCCTAAATGCATTGCCTGGTCCATCGCTCGAGCACGAGAACCAGAACAACCTTCAACGTTACTTGAAGCTTGAACAGATTCATCGGCATTTTTGGCAGCGCTGGGAAAAGGAATATATAGCTGAACTACAACAGCGCTCCAAATGGCGTACTAATTCAGCATCCCTGCAAGTTGGAGATTTAGTTCTTCTCCAGGAGGATAACGTCCCACCACTGAGCTGGCGAATGGGACGAGTCAGCCGCCTGTTCCCTGGAACCGACGGCGTCACACGAGTCGCAGACGTGGAGACTACCAGAGGCTGCTTCAGGAGGCCTCTCACACGGATCTGCCCCTTGCCTACATCTTTACCGGATGACGACTAACGCAGTTGAAAGGAGTCTTTCAACGGGGGGGAAGATGTCTGCGCTGCATAAACGCCTGATCATTTTAAATGGCATCAAGTTACTCGTTTAAGTAATACTGTACCTGACTCCTAAATTTATTTTACTTACACCCGCACATATTTTTGTTATTCGATTTCTAATTTTGTTACGCTGGCATCAATACGTAAAAACTGCGAATCATTGTAATCTTAATGTCAAATAACCAAAATTAAAGCTGTTATCAACGGAATCTGAGGTTTTCATTACAAAACTTTGTCTACTATTACACAGTTAGGTAACGACTAAAAAAAAAAAAAGTCATCCGCCCTACGCCACTGCACAGGCGCTTCATAGATTTCGCACACAGGCGCTGCATTGGGTCGGAACGGCACTGGCGACATTAGTCACCGCGTAGCAAAGCACGCCATGTAAGTACATCGAAAACGCTCGCCGCTGCCGCCGCCTCTGTAGGCTGTGGCTGGGCCGTAATACTGATCAAAAAGATGTTGGAGCTATACAGGCTATCTGAGAGCGCCCGGTGATACCAGTCGCTTTAGACGGCAAGCCTTCTGTCTTCCACAAATGATTATATCGAGTCTGTTTTTATTTAATAATTAATAAATAAAGGAGATAGGTACACGAGCAGACGGATCGCCTGATGGTAAGCGTTTACCGCCGCATATGGACACAAGCAACATAACATAAAAAACGCCCGTGGAATGGTCACAACATGACATAACAATAGCAACGAACTCAAACTTCAACTTTATATTAGTATTCTTAAGCAAATTTTTCGATCCAAAAGAGCTTGAACTTGGTGAAATAAGGTGGAAAACAGGTTCTTCCGTTATAAGCAGTCGCCTCGACTCTTGGCATTGTGTACACGGACCGACTTCGGTTCGATTCCCACACGAGACAAACTCTGTGAGATAAAAAAAATTGTTCCAGTCTGCCTCCGTGGTCCAGTGGATAGCGCATGCGTCTACTGATCAGGAGGTTTGGTACGATTGGGTCGGGCAAGGGTTCCCCCCGTGGGATCTCCACCTTGTCATGGTGGGGGGCCTTAGTAACCGTGGCTTGGACACCCGGGGTGAAGCTAAGAGATCCCGAGAGTGGACGCTCCGCGTGGGGCTGGAAGGCGCCTGCGCAGGATGCGTCCAAAGGTGCGGTTGCGGGGGACAGTTCTGTCTGTCCCTCTGTGTCGGGAGCGGTCGCGGGAGGAGAGGCGTGTCGGTGTTGAGTTGCCGCGTGCCCTATCTCCCGCGACCAAATAGGGGCGCACCATTGTTGCGTCGTGGTGGGGCCGCAGAGGAAGAGGAGATGCGGTGTTGCGATGCCGTCCTCCCTATCCTCTGCGGCCGCTGGGTGTTTTGGCGGCGGAGCCCAACACCTTCATCCGCCGCCAAGGAGGTTGTGGCCTTCGGGCTATCCGCCGGGGTGTCAGGGTAGAATGCTTACGCGACCCCCTGGCGCCCCCAAAAAATGGCGTTGTAGTATGCGCTGTGGTTTTAGTGGCCTTGCACTCCAGCCGTCGAGTCCTACATACGTGCGTAAATGCATTTCCACAGCGAAGACAAAAAAAAATAGGTCGTGCAAGGGTTACTGAGTATTGCCGAATTCTCAGTAGCAGCACGGAGTCTAGCAATGTGCCCGGTAAAGGCAATAGGCTCGCCCCCTATTACGTGGGACCTAAAATACATAACATAGCGAAATGTGCCTAATCCTTCAGGGATACAGGCTTGAGTCTATGATATTATGAGTCTGGGTGTTCTTGTTAATGTTTGTAAAGTCCCACAGGACAGAATTGATACATAGTGCGGACGCGCGGCGTTGTCCTTAAATGCAAAGGTATGAGATTAAATATAATTGCGATCTAGTTGTATAATTTACTCTTGCTGCGTGTCATAGCTTAGAAATAATACACACTGCTTAGAACCAATAAATAACATAACTTTACGCTTTTATCCCGAAGGGGAGAGGTGTATTTGCACACCCACAGTTTGCCAGTTATGTTTCGGCAACGAGCTCAGGTATTTACATAGAGGCGCATTTCCTATGGACGCTCTGAAGCAGGGCCGAGCCGTCCCTATGTGCAATGTGCGCGGCGCACACAGGCGCCAGGGTATTCGGGGCGCCGCGGGCCAGGATATGCGTTAATTATTAAAATTATTTTCGAAAAAGGATGACAAAAAGGCGCTTCATAGATTTTGCACACAGGCGCTTCATAGATTTTGCACACAGGCGCTTCATAGATTTTGCACACAGGCGCTTCATAGATTTTGCACACAGGCGCTTTATAGATTTCGCACACAGGCGCTGGATTGGGTCGGCTCGGCCCTGCTCTGAAGACACTTTCTGTGATCCAAATTGCCGCTTGGCGGCGTGGCAGTCGCGCTGTGACAGCAGTCTCTACGAGAGCAAGAGAGACGGACGTTCCTCCTGTGTATCTTAACTACGAGAGCAAGAGAGACAGAGAACGACGCCGCCACAGCGCCAACTACGAACTAAACTGGAGACAGTGCCCACTTGGAATTGGCACACAAAATCCTTAAGAACTGCCCTTCTATGTAAATCTGTATTCATTGGTTTCGGTCCCACAATCAATTCATAGAGAAATAAAACAATTTATACTAAACCATAACATTTATTATGTCGTAAAAACCCTTTAGAATATGCACAGCACATTATAAAGACATTTGTCTTACACAATTCATAATTAATACATAATTTCGTAAAGAAATGGAAAACAAAATTGTACTTTATGTATTACTCATTATTTAAAACATTTTGGGATTACTAATACTTTTTGGATAAACGTGGATGTATAAATAAAGACATACTAATCATTTGACAGCTGTAAAATAATTTTGATAAAAACGCGCGAAAGATACCTTTAAAAATGGGTCTTGTTGCCTCTTTCTAGAATTGAGAAACTTGACTAAATTATTCGTCTCTCGAATAGAGGAAGGATGGTCAATTTTTTAAGGGCAGTTGGCATGGCTTAACATATTTTATAGATAGACGGTTGTATGGGAGCTTTCAAAATAGTTACGACCAAGAAGAAGTGAAAGAGGTATCATTCTAAGTTGGTGTTGTTCACTCTTTCTAAAATTTGAAAATCATACAATGTACAATACATCTGACAGGGACATCATGCACAACTATTAGCTTTGTCTCTTTCTCAAAAAAGTGTCGCGCGGTCTATGACAGAGCCAGAAAATCTAAAGTAGTTAAATTAGGAACTTAGTGTTCATTTTGGTTATAATTTTTAATCAGTTTGTAAGTTTCTGTGTCCATAGAAAAAGTGAGATTGGCTGTAAATGTAAAGTGTATATATGTAAAAAAAAGTAGATATAGCAATATAATACACGAAGTTGATGGTCTTTGCGAAGAGACGGACAACTCTACATCAAACACTATACCACCCGTCTGGGCAGCGTGGTGTAGTAGAACAAGTCCTCCTGTTTGTTGGGTTGAACACGGTAATCTCTGAAACGACTGGGCCGAATTGAATAGGTAATTTCGACAACCACAATGAAAAAGATCGTATCGTAACTCATATTTTGTAACTTTTCAGGAGAGCGCGTCAAAGATTCAAAAAATTCTCAATCAATTCTGTTAAGTCCTAGAAACCTTGTCCTAAAATCCTTGAAACTTGAAAACTAAAAACTTGAGGGGATACTTTACATTTACATATGATTAGTGTGTTAGTAACTTACGTAGTTTATTTGTTTTGTGAGTTACAATAATATTACACGGGGTAAACATTATAATGTGACATTGTATCTCAGACTTACAATGCAAATTTGCATGGTATATTACACTTTGCAAAAAAAATTGTAAGTGAGATACAATGGCTCAAATATTTAATACTAGTCGACGCCAGCGGCTTTGCACGCACATATTTTCGAATTTCCCGTTTTGCCCGATCCCGTGGGAATTTCGGGAAATCCCGTCTTAGTGCACCCCTATGGTCCCCAAGGAACATACATGCTAAATTTCAGCTTCTTGCGCCGCGTAGTTTCGGCTGTAGCGTGTCTGTCAGTCAGTCAGTAACGCAAGGATTTTATATATTAAGATTATTAATGATAGGCCAACGTACTAGCGTGTAACTAAATATACCTTTTTATCATCTTCATTGGACATCAACTTACAATTTTTTACTACTGGCTAAAATTGTAAAGCGAATGAATTCTGATACAGGGATGAGCGTATAAAAAAGAGATTTTTTTGTTTACTGTGGATATGATTGTAACTCAAATTCACCATAAAGTGAGTTACGATGTTTTTCATTGCAGGTGTCGATTTACTCTTGTGTTGAATAGCCCATTTATCGCGGAAGGCTGACATCACGCTATAAGCTACGGGAGCGGAGCAGTAGCTGTAAATAACGCGAGTGTAAAGGGTTCTGCTAGTACAGATTATGCTATATCTACCTTTTTCTAGATCCAAATATCCTGATTTCTAAAATACCTTGTGTCGTAAAAAATACAATTACAATCGTAATATTTATTAAATTAATAACTAAACTACCGGCAAAGCATTTCGGCGTCTGGGATTGTGTTCTTTTTGCTGCTGGCGAAGAAACGAATCGTGTCCCGTAGCGCTGCGGGGAAGTACGGAGCCGACATGCTTCGGGCGACGCATGCGTAGCATGGAGGGAGAGACCAGCGGATCTTGCGGGTTTTATCTTCGGACTGTGGACAAAATATAATAAATTAATAGGTTATTAAGTTGAAGGTACAATCATTGTTTATTGTAGATATGATTATCTTCCGGTTTCAGGAGTAGGCAGCTATAGCCTAGTGGAGATACCAACGGACTGTCATGCAAAGGGTATCAGGTTCGAATCCACGGCGCGCACCAATGACTTTTCGAAGTTAAGTCACAGAATAAAGAATAGTACTAACGTACAGAAAATTCACTTGTCAAACCAATTTATGGAATTTGCGCCTCTTGCTACTAAGCAACAAAGTGCAATTCAACTCGCATAAGCACTCAGTGCCTACTGCGATATTCACCTAACCGTTCCCTTTCTTTTCTAACACATAACGCTGTCACTGTCTGGCGCGGAGTGGCGCGTTAGGGTTGTTGACTTGCCGCTGCAACTATAATATTTATTCATCGTCTATCTACTTACTTGACCACGTACCTACAAATAAATAATTATCATATAAGTATCCTATCCCACTATTTGAGCTCGTAGAACAAATACCACAAAAATTCTGGTTGTTTACATTTTTACTATACTGATTCTTAGTTATTTCCTAAACGCGTGGACCGATTTACATGATTCAAACAGATAAAATGGTTTTTGAACTAGATCTTTAATTTGACACCATAATCGTTAAGATATCTCAACAAACAAAAAATCTAATTTTCAAGTTGCTCTCGTAATATAAATAAAATAAAATCAAGTCGCTTTCGACACACAGTTAATTGAGCAATACTTTGCATTAGACTTGTGATGATACATTTTTGTTGTTAAAGGCGTTTAGGTATATAATTTGAACAGTGTATGAACACGGCGCGTGAGAATACGGAGCGGTCGCACTCGTTGCGTGACGTCTAATGTGAGCGGCGCGCGCTCACATTAGACGTCACGCAACGCAACGAGTGCGACCGCTCCGTATTCTCACGCGCGTAACAAAAATGCATGAACAAAAATGTATCATCACAAGTCTAATGCACCCACTAAATCCAACCACGTCGACGTGGTCGGCCGAGGTACTTGTAAGTTTGTACCTAAAATGCGAAGTGCGCCGGGCCTGGTTAAGTGTGTATTAAATTGTTAATTATCGCTCGCCCCGTGCTTCGGAGAGCACGTTAAGCCGTCGGTCCCGGCTGTCATGAAGATCTTTGACAGTCGTTATAGCGCGTCAGTACCTTCTAAATAAACACTAGTCTAAACCATGGAATATCGCTATCCCTTCGGGTTGCGGAGTTCAGATAGGCAGTCGCTCTGTGGAAAAGCTAATATTCAGCCAAATCCGGGTAGACTAGTAAGCGGACTCCGGGTTGAAACTGGGATAAAGCTAGGAGAATGACGATGTTGCCTCGTGTGGGAATCGAACCCACAACACTCGACGCAGTGTCAAGCGGCTAGGCGGCCGCTTAAACCACTACCCCAACCGTGCAGTCAAATTAAAAATGTTAATTATCGCTCGCTTAATAATGTGCCCGGTTGATGGCAATAGGCTCGCTCCCTATTACATTGGGACTTAAATATAACTGGCGAAATGTGGGTGTTTATACACCTCTGCCTACCCCTTCGTGGATAAAAGGCGTGAAGTTATGTTATGCATGTTATTAAGTTGAAGGTACAATCATTGTTTATTGTAGATATGATTATCAACCGGTTTCAATATACGACTAACGTTGGATTTTGAGATTCGAGATACGTGTTTGGTACCTGGTGAAACCAACGGTTGCACCAGGTACTCTCCGTAAACCGGATAACACATACACCACATCGGAGGAGGAGACAAGACGCGTCCTACTCGAAACACACTTCCCAGGCTGCGTCCTCACCCCGGTAATAACGTGGCACGATACACCAACAGTGGCGACCGAACACGAATGGAGACACGCAAACAACGTGGTCACAGAAGAAAAACTCCGATGGACCATCGATGGCTTCCACCCCTTCAAAGCAGCCGGACTGGATGGCATCTTCCCAGGGTTATTACAATGGGGAGGAGAACCTGTCCTTAAAAGACTCCTGGCAATTATGAGGGCTAGCCTGGCCCTTAGATATATACCGAAGAGGTGGAGGGAAGTTAAACTAATCTTCATACCAAAACCAGGCAAAACAGACTATACCCATGCCAAGTCCTTTAGACCAATAAGCCTCACCTCCTTCATGCTTAAAGCCTTGGAAAGGCTTTGCGAGAGTGAACTAAGAAGTGGGGCTCTTAAGCACCTACCCTTACATGCCAACCAACATGCATACAGCTCAGGGAAATCGACGGAATCGGCCTTACATCAGGTCGTGAACCAGATAGAAGCTGCTATACAACAAAAAAGCATCTGCCTGGGCACCTTCATCGACATAGAAGGAGCCTTCGACAAGACAAACTTTTCCAGCATAAGCAACGCCCTAGCCAGGCATGGTGTGGACCAGATGCTCATACAGTGGATCCAAAACATGTTCAGCAAAAGGGTAGTGCGCCTGCAAGGCGACACTCAGACAGCCTTGATAACTAAAGGGTGCCCGCAGGGAGGTGTACTCTCCCCGCTATTGTGGAACTTAGTCATCAATGAACTCATAGACAAACTCAACGCGAGATACTTCTTTACAATAGGTTATGCAGATGATCTAACCATACTCACCTCAGGTAAGGTAACCAGTACAGTGTACGACCTAACCCAACAAGCCCTACGCATAGTAGAGTGGTGGTGTAATGAGTACGAATTATCTGTAAACCCGACCAAGACCGAACTAGTTATGTTCACACACAAACGCGCGCTGGGTACTTACCGATTGCCCAGGTTATTTGATACAGAGCTTAAGCTGTCTACCGAGGTCAAGTACCTGGGTGTCACTCTCGACAGCAAATTGACATGGAACAGCCACATGGAAAATAAGCTCAATAAAGCCAGCATCATCTTCTGGCAGTGCAAGAAGATGATAGGTAAACGCTGGGGCCTATCCCCCAAAATTGTCTTATGGCTCTATAAGACAATAATACGTCCGATGGTAAGCTACGGCGCAGTAGTGTGGTGGCCTCGGACCAACCTAATAACGGCCGCCAACAAGCTTCAGAAGCTTCAAAGACTTGCATGCCTAGCGGCCACGGGCTGTATGAAAACAACGCCAACAGCGGCACTTGAAGTGTTGCTGGACCTGCCTCCATTGCACCTGTTCATACAACAGGAAGCAACGATGTCGGCAGTCCGGCTAAGAGCTCTGAAGCTCTAGAAAGACACTAACTCACCGCACACTAACAACTTAAATACACTCTTTAAAGAAGTTCCTATCACACAAGCCATTGGCGACCGTATACCGAAACAATTTGTTTTCGACAAGAAATACAAAATCCAACTGAACGAGGACATACACGAAGGAGCAGTTAACCACAACGAGCTCACGATCTTCACAGATGGGTCTAAAACAGATACAGGTACGGGTTCAGGAGTATTCTCCGAGGACTTAAACATCAACATCGCAGCACCGCTGGGAGCCTACAACACGGTCTACCAGGCCGAATGTTTTGGCATAATCCTAGCTGCCACAGCAATCATGGCACGTGAGGTAAGGGAACGATCCATTAGGATCCTCTCAGATAGTAAGGCTGTCCTCTCAGCCCTCAAAAGCCATACTATCACCTCGGCACTCACGCTTGAATGCCACCAGAAACTAACAGAGGTAGGTAAACTAAACAAATTAACACTGCAATGGATTAAGGGCCACAGTGGCTCAAGAGGGAATGACGCAGCCGACGTACTTGCCAGAAGAGGGGCCACTTTAGAGGTGGTGGGACCCGAGCCCATTATTCCCCTCCCTTCTGGTTTTTATCGCAACCTGGTAAGAAATAGGACCAGGACCAAACACAACCAGTCCTGGATTGGTATTGAAACATGTAGGCAGGCCAAGGAGGCTCTTCCCGCAGTAGACGGTAAGATAGCTAAACAAATCCTCCGGCTGTCCAAACAACAACTACGGACAGTCACGGCCGCCTACACAGGACACGGATTCTTTAATAAACACCTATTTACTATAGGTATCACCGACAGTCCGCTGTGCAGGGCCTGTATGGCAGCAGACGAGACGGCAGCCCACCTGCTCCTCGACTGCCCTGAGGTCGCACAGTACAGGCAGCAGTACCTGACCAGATACAGCACCCTGAGGGAGGCCGTGGGCCACATCAAGAGTCTGCTGGCCTTCCTCGAAGAGCTGGGGTGGCTCGAATGACGACACCATTCCCACCCGCACGCAAAATACACGCCAAGACGTGGAGTTGCGGAAACAGCCCGTGCCATCAAGTATCAAGTAAGTATCAAGTACGTGTTTGACATATTTTGACAGAGCTTATGTCAAAGGCGAATCTAAAATCTGAAAAAAAAAAATGGTTAGATCGAATGTTGAATTCAGTGGTGTTATATCAATGAATACAGATTTACATTTAGAAGAGCATTTCTTAAGGATTTCGTGTGCCGATTCCAAGTGGCGAGTTGGCGACTGTCGTCAGTGTAGTACGTAGTTGTCGCCGTTGGCGGCGCTGGCGTCGTTCTCCGTCTCTCTTGCTCTCGTAGTTAAGATACACAGGAGGAACGTTCGTCTCTCTTGCACTCATAAAGACAGCTGTCACAGCGCGACTGCCACGCCGCCAGGCGGCAATTTGGGTCACAGAAAGTTTGTCTACAGAGCGCCCATAAGAAATGCGCCTCTATGTAAATATCTATGTTCTATGGTTATATGTACGACAAAAATATTTAGGCAAATCTAGTTCTAAACATAGCATAACGTTAAAAACAATCATCATCATCCTCCTAGCGTTAGCCCAGTTTCAATCTGGGGTCCGCTTACTAGTCTAACCGGATTTGGCTGAATATTCGCTTTTCCATAGAGCGACTGCCTGTCTGACCTCCGCAACCCGAAGGGATAGCGATATTCTATGGTTTAGACTAGTGTCAGTTTCTGTTAGAAGGTACTGACGCCCTGTAACGATTGTCAAAGATCTTCATGACAACCGGGACCGACGGCTTAATGTCCTCTCCGAGGCACGGGACAAGCGATAATTAACAATTCAATACGCACATAACTCCGAAAAGTTATTGGTGCGCGCCGTGGATTCGAACCCGATACCCTCTGCATGGCAGTCTGTTGGTATCTCCACTAGGCTATCGCTGCCTTTACTTACTCCAATTGCTCATCGACCCAACATGTGCCTTGGCCTCCAAAGCGAGAGAACGCTATAACGTTAAAAACAATAATAGAACAAAAATAAGAGTCGTATTCACACGTTATACTAATAACGTGTGACTGCAGCTCTTATTTTTGTTCTGCTATTGTTTTTCCAGTAACCTTGTTAATTTCAGCATCCTGAAAGTTGTCATCCTTGAGCAGAAGAGCATGCATGAGGAATCTGATGGGAGTGAATGAAGCAAGAGATATGTCAGGATCGTTGCAAATGGCGTTCCGTAGTCTCTGCCTACCCCTCCGGGAAACAGGCGTGAGAGAGTATGTATGTATGAAAGTCTTGTTTCATACTTTTTCAGCGTCGTTTTTTTTGTCGTTGTCTGGTTTTAGTATTTATACTTTTTATTATAAAATTTTCCGTAACACAGAAAATTTCTCCATTTGACAAAATTTCTTCTTGATTTTTTAAAAAGGAGTGAGTGAACTGTACCTTGAAAGATACCTGTCTTCATAATGTTTCGGAAGACGTTGTGAATGCAGTATTTTTTTATTATTAAGATGTGTTTATACTTTATCTATGCTTTTAAATGCCATGATAGAACAATGCCTCATATTGAATACATTGTAAGGAAAGCTGCATATCTCTGATGTTTTTAAGTTACTCAGTATCACCAAAGAGCTCAGATATTTACATAAAGGCGCATTTCTTATGGGCGCTTTGTAGACAAACTTTCTGTGCACAAATTGCCGCTTGGCGGCGTGGCAGTCGCGCTGCGATAGCTGTCTCTACGAGAGCAAGAGAGACGAACTTTCCTCCTGTGTATCTTAACTACGAGAGCAAGAGAGACTGAGAACGATGCCAGCGCCGCCAACGGCGCCAACTACGAACTATACTGGCGACAGTCGCCACTCGAAATCGGCACACGAAATCCTTAAGAAATGCGCTTCTATGTAAATCTGTATTCAGTGGTATCACTCTCAGTAATGTACTCAAAAGACATATGAGTTCATACAGCGTGCCTTGTTTTATTTTTCGTTTTATTTACTAGGAATTTTTGTTTTTGTATTTTATTTTTACCCGACTACAGCGAAGCCAAAAGGAAAGGGCTCGAATTAGAGCGGTAGTAGCACCTATTGTATACTACTAGGGTATAGGTAGTTACAGATCGGTTCACGAAAGTTGAGCACAAATGGTTTGTGTCGCGCATATGTACATTCGTGCACCAATGGCGTGGCTCCGTTGTTGACGCATTCCCTAAGCATTCCACCCGCCCCTCGCCCCGCACCTCCACGGGGACCTAAAAAATCATTTCTGCGCATCTTTCATGAATCGACCTATACCTGTCATGTTTGTATAATGCAGGTAAGTGTTCCTGGCACCCACATTAGGTATACAATAGGTGGCTAGAGCTCGAGTTTGAACATTTCTATACTTACTTATACTGAGCTATTTTCTTGTTTCTTCCTTTTTAGACGCCTCTTTTTACGTAGTCGGGTTATAGTTTTTAAACTTATTTGTAGGCAAACCTCATTGGTGGCCTCATGTAGTGCAACCTTATTTGAGGTTGATACAGGCCGAATAGAAGAATGGCCTTTGAATGAATGAATGATGGACACTTTTTGAATCGGAGTCAAACAGGAAACAGCTGAATAGGCGCTCGCAACCACGTGAACGGTGGACGCTAGTTTTTCATAGAAATTGTAATTGTTTTCTATGATTATTGATAATTCACGCCTGCCCATATGTCGAAGAAACAAATGTTAGTAGAAGGAGAAAATGGATGAACTGAAATTAAAATCGCTTGGCCTATAGTCGAAAGATTATATAATTTTTTTTTGTTAGTGTTGGTTTCCTCACCTTTATAAGCGCGAGTGCGCTTAACATAGTGTTGGCCAGTATCCAGTGCGCGGCGTGCTGTTCTCCAGCTCGCTTCATCACCAGACACAACATTTGTTCAGCGATGTGAGCCGCGGGGGGGTGCTGGTCTGACAGACCGCACACACACAGGGTAGCGTCCACGTAGGCCTGGATTGAGGCAGTTGGGTCCTTTATTGACTGAAATAGAAATATCATCATCAGCCTTTAACAGTCCACTGCTGGACTAGGCCTCTCCTTTGAAAGGAGGAATTGGCCTACTATACCACGCTGGCCAAACGGGTCGGTATAGGGTTTGTATCAAGTTTTCCTTCTCTTACAGTGCTGTTCTCTGCATAATATGCTCCCTCTGTCGGCTCTTACGACACCCATGGGATGATATGGGGTGGTGACAATCCGTATTCTTAATCCGTCACCACACGGACAGAAATAGAAATATAGTAACGTAGTACGAAATAGAAATATAGTAAAATTAATATTTGTTTTTTATGGTAATAGGCGGCAACGAGCAGACGGATCGCCTGATGGTAAGTAATTACCTTCGCTCTTGGACACAAGCAACACCACAGGAGTCACAAGTGCGTTGTCGGCCCTTGGGATCAGGAAAAGGGATAGGATGAGGGAGAAGGAATAGGGGATAGGGCCTCTGGCACTCTCAATCACCGAACGAAACGCAACAGTTTAGGTACTGTTACTTTACGTCGATTTTCTGTGAGAGGGTAGTACTTCCCCGGTCGAGCCGACCCATTCATGCTGAAATCAGCAAGGCTTTACTACTATACTATTCTACTACTAATGCTTTTGTAAGTTAGGAAATTCTCAGTAGCAGCACGGAGTCTGGTAATGTGCCCGGTACGGCAATAGGCTCGCCCCCTACGTGGGACTAAAATAAATCTGGCGAAAAGTGGGTGTAGCAATATACCTCTGCCTACCTCTTCGGGGATGTAGGCGTGAGACTATGTATGTAAATTTACACGACGAAAATAAAATACGCTGGTCAAATCATGACTGTAACTGTAATTAATTGACGACCCGGTGGCATGAAGGGAGTGTAAACTAGGCACGCCGAAGGTCGCGGGTTCGACTCCCGCTCAAGTCAAAAAAATTGTGTGCGTGAACATGAATGTTTGTCTTTGTGGGGGTGTTTCTTATGTTAAATGTGTATATATTTACAAAAATGAGTATAATTGTATGTTTATCCATTGTCTACTCAATACACATAATCGGAGTTCCAAATCACCTTAACTACATAAGCCGACAAACCATCTGAACAAAATAAAATGCCATAAGTCCAGAGTATGCTACAACATCATGTTAAAGACTTATGTATGTTAATGTAAGTGTATATATGTATTTTATTTAGGATTATCTTATTGATAATTTAATTTCTCAGCTACACCATCCCCACAAAAATGCTTTAATCATTCCTGTCCATCCCAAGGTTGTATGACAGAGATCGCCCCTGGCGATAAGGCCGCCGTTTGTACATGAAACTTAGCTTCAAGTCACTGTATACAATGTACTTTGGTGTGCAATAAAGAATACATCAATCAATCAACATAGCCGGTACACCAAAAATATACAATACTCATTGTACACCAAAGGTTGCTCGTTTGTTTTTTACATACATAGTCTCACGCCTATAACCCCAAAGAGGTAGGCAGAGGTGTATTTCTACACCCACTTTTCGCCAGATATACTTTAGTCCCACGTAATAAGGGGCGAGTCTATTGCCGTACCGGGCACATTTCCAGACTCCGTGCTGCTACTGAGAATTTCGTGACAGAAAAACCCAATAACACTGCCCGACCCAGGAATCGAACCCGGGACCTCCCGATCCCACGCGCACATTTATGCCGCGAGACCAACGAGGCAGTCGTATAGGGTTTGATGTCGAGTTTTCCGTCTCTACGCAAAGATGGTATTTGCATCGTGTTATCCCTTAGTCGCCTCTTACGACACCCACGGGAAGATAGGGGGTGGTGACACTTGTATTCTATGCCGTCAACCACACGGCTCGTTTTTAAACAAATTTTACTTTTTAAAATACTTTTTTCAGCTTTTGGCAAACCAGTAAATCCTTTTCATTTATAATATTTATTTATACAACTTACCTGTAAATGTACATCAATAACGTCAGCGGCATTGGGTCCAAGCTTCGTCAAGTTTTCTACTGTTGGATTCTGCAGGAATTTGCCCACGTCCGTTTCCACTTCTTCGATTCCTGAAAAGGTAATCGATTAAAAGTCTGATCTTTCTGACAAAAGTCAAAACCGGGGAATATCACTACCCATTTGGATTGCAGAGGTCAGACAGGCAGTTGCTTTGCGGGCAAACTAATATTTAGTAATTCTGGTAACACTGGTAAGCGGGCCCTAGGCTGCAATTGGGATAAGATGAATAATCATCATCATTTACTATGGCATACTTTGCGCTGACTCCTATACGTCTATTTTCAGGTTTATTCGCAGACATAGATCTACATAGATAACGCAAATGCATGCACTTCGCGTGTCTGAACCCCGACCAAGCGTCGAGGTTGGTCGCCGCTAACTTCAGTCCCCGCGCGTCCGTTGTTGCAGCCGAACGTCCGCAAAAACTAAAAAAATGCCTCGTTGCGTGATAATTAACTGCAATAGCCCAAAAATTTCGAGCACCCAAAGGCAGGAACATATTGCCTATCACAGGTAAGTTATTTTAAAATTATATTATGCGTAAATTCATATTAAAACTGTTTTTAAGTGTTCCAAGCTGCGTGTCGTTCCAGAATATACCTAACTATAAATTACCGTTAAGTAAACTTTATTCACATTACGTTGCCGCGTTTGCTTTGGACGTTTGATCTGACGTTGTGTGTTAGGAGACGATGAATATCGCACAAGCGATACTGTCGCGCATCGCTTCGACTTCGTGATACAGGCAATGTCACAGTAGGTATTAAAAAGTCGGCACGCTTGGTTTCAATACAAATCGTGATAATTGCGTTATCTATGTAGATCTATATCTGTGGGTTTATTAGCCAGTCTTTGGCCGCTGCAGAGAGCTGGTGCAACTGGGAAATGCCGCCAGGGGAGCGGTGGAGCGGGCAATCAATCACGACGTGGGCTAGTTTGGTCTGGCTCTCCGCACTCGCAGGATAGCGACTCTCTGAGCCCCCATTTGTGAAGATGATGGTTGGATCATCCATGTCCGGTTCTGAATCTATTTAGTTTCATCCACATTTTGTGTTTGGGTCTACGATCAGCTCTTTTTGGCGGTGGTAAGAAGATATGATAATAGAATTAAATTGTTTTTATAGATAAATGTTAATGATAAATGGTACTTTTTCAGAGGTGTCCGGGAATAAAACAATGTTTCGCCCAAATGTCCGGGACTCTTGCTGTTTATCCGACGTCGGCAATTTAGGTGCTGGCAGCCCTACATACATGTATAGACTCACGCCTGTATCCCCGAAGGGGTAGGCAGAGGTGTAGTACTACACCCACATATCGCCAGGAATTTTTAGGTCCCACGTAATAGGGGGCTAGCCTATTGCCGTACCGGTCACATTACCAGACTCCGTGCTGCTACTGAGAATTTCCTACCGGAAAAACCCAATAACACTTTGCCCGAACCGGGAATCGAACCCGAGACCTCCCAATCCCACGCGCACATTTATGCCGCGAGACCAACGAGGCAGTCATACCTACATACATAACATAACAAAATGGCTACTCACCAGAATGATCCAGTGTGATATCACCAGTAAGATCGTTAGCAAAGTTGACAACAGTATCGATATGTTCGGCGTCTTCTGTCGCGCTGTCGTTTGATTGTGCGTCATCATCTTCTTCGTCCTGGTCTGAGCCGGACTGGTCCTCGTCGGAGTCTGTTACATCTGTGGAAAAGAAAAAAGTATAATATTCCACCACATAAACACAACCGGCACCGGATCTGGCGAGCATGTAAGAAAAGTCAAAGTCAAAATCCTTTATTCATTTGGGTCACAATGTGACGCTTATGAACGCCAAAATAATAAAATTATAAAACAATTACTTAATGACTCTACATTTACATTTACTGCCACGTTCGCAAAGCAAGGGCGTAGATCCATGAGAAAGAACGGGCAATAAAACTCACGGTCACTATTTTTCATCGCCAGGTTTTGCATAATACACATAATTTACATTTTGTAAGATGCTGCAACTGTTACACCTTCTATATCACTTGTATATAGAAAAGATTAATGAACGTAGAAGAAGCGCGTGAGGTTTGTAAGGATAGAAGCAAGTGGCGTTCCGTTGTCTCTGTCTACCCCAACGGGCAAAAGACGTGAGTATACAGGGTGTCACAAAACCCATCACTAAGCCGAAGTCTACTCGTTGTGGACATCATGCAAAGTCATACTAACCAAAAATAATACCTGGGCAACAATTATTTTTTTTAAGTTGTCACATTTTTTAAACCGCAATGCCCGAAATACCTACTTATCCATGGGGTCATAGGACATCCACAGAACAGGTTGGCGAGTTAAATCCATCGATTTTGTACCTTATTACAAATTACAAAAGTTGTATAGTAACTTTGAGCCTCAATATCTCCTGAACCTGTAATTTCCCAGGTATGGTACCAAAGTAAAAAATGTTCGTAATGATTGTAACAATATGAGGTTTCAGTTTTCGTTAAGGGTCTTTTTACACCCTGTATATAATAATATATGTATGCATGTTGTGTACATATATATTTTCACGCCTTTTTCAGGTTAGATGAGACTGTAATTCAAGTAACTAGGTTATGTTAAGTTCTCTTGTGACCCTCAACCCAAAAATAGGAGCCCTGCGAAGCATGGCTCCGTCAA
Organism: Euclidia mi; assembly: GCA_944739405.2. Lineage (NCBI taxonomy): Eukaryota > Metazoa > Arthropoda > Insecta > Lepidoptera > Erebidae > Euclidia > Euclidia mi. The sequence goes on along the minus strand of OX123210.2, from coordinate 15,991,620 downwards.
CTCGAGTTTTTTTAAAATTTAAAATTCGTACATTTACCAACTCATGCTGGTAAATCTTAGGATTTACTGGTAAATCTTAAGATTTACTGTACTTCGAGCTTTGACAGTAACATATATACATTACACCATAGTCCCGAACTAACTTGGGGATTTGAGAGTCTTGGCAGATGGGTATTTAGGTTTGTTAACCAGATTGCTAAGACTGCCAGATGTTATTCCTAGCTGCGTTGTGGTTTAAGCGGCTGCCTCACCGCTTGACACTGCGCCGAGTGTCGTGGGTTCGATCCCCACACGAGACAACACTTTGTGTGATACATAAATTGTTTCGAGTCTGGGTGTTCATTGTGTCCGTTAGTTGTATGTTTGTAAAGGATTTAGTCCTAACAATTAAGTGTCATCATCAGCCCTTTATAATACTGTCCCACTGCTGGGCACGGGCCTCTTCTCACTATGAGAAGGTTAAGGCCATAGTCCACCACGCTGGCCAAGTGCGGGTTGGCAGACTTCACATGTCTTCGAGAACATTATGGAGAGCTCTCAGACATGCAGGTTTCCTCACGATGTTTGCCTTCACCGATAAGCAAGCGATAATTAACAATTTAATACGCACTTAACTCCGAAATGTCATTGGTACGTGCCGTGGATTCGAACCCGAGACCCACTGCGTAGCAGTCTGTCGGTCTCTCCACCCAGCTATCGCTGCTTGACAATTAAGTGTGTACACTTACATTCATCCTCACTGCCTTCTCCATCGCTGAGTTCAGCCGAAGCACCGAGCTTGTCTCGCATAGTCTTCTTATTAGAAGCACCTCCTAAACTGTTGCCTGTCAACAAACAAATATTTATTTATTGAAAATCTCATTGTCTGTGGTGATACGCCGCAGTCGCACTTATTTTCGCTTGGGTGGATATAACCCCAACTTCATACATTATCTTTAGATCTGTCGACCTGGGTGCTCAGCCTATTGAGTGCCTTCCATGTTGGCCAATGAAGTTTATTATTATCCTGGAGGTAAGTTTTCTGTCGGTGGAATGAAGGTGGGGATGGATAAGTTGTCACGCCACAAGTTGATTATATCCTTAAAAGCGTTGTTACCTCTTGTGGATATGGTGCGGAGAAAACTGTGCCGACTATTTAGTCTTTTGGCTGCCGGGATTTGGCCATATAATGGGTGTCTTGAATATAATCTTAATATATAAAATCCTTGCGTTACTGACTGACTGACAGACACGCTACAGCCGAAACTATTGGGCGCAGGAAGCTGAAATTTGGCATGTGTGTTCTTTGGGGACCGTAGGGGTGCACTAAGAAGGGATTTCCCGAAATTCACACGGGATCGGCCAAAATGGTTAAATTAAAAACGCAGGCGTAGCTGCTGGCGTCCTCTAGTATAATATAATATTCTACCACAATCACACAACACCATCTAGTCCCAAACTAAGCAGAGCTTGTACTATGGGTACTAGACAATGGATAAACATACATATATACCTTTTTTTTGTAAATACATACATATATTATACATAGAAACACCCAGACCACGACAAACATCCATGTTCACGCACACAAATGTTTGACTTAAACTGGAATCGAACCCGCGACCTTCGGCGTAGCAGTCGCTTACACTACCGCTTCGCCAACCGGTCGTCAGTTCCCTGTTTGCACTTTTCAAGCCCAGTAGCTACTTCTCTGCGGATAGCTGGCGGGGAAATACCTGCCAGTAACACTATACCAAATGATAAACAATCTTTATTAAAACTCAACTTACCAGCTAGTACAACTCTGCTGAGCCTGTCACTGCTATCTGGTAGCGAAGTAATAGCATTCACAACTTGCATGCACGCTTCCCGACCTATCTCATTGTAACTCCAAGTCTAAACACTTGTTTCTATACTAGTACTTTAAGGCTTAATAGTGTTACGAATGGCAATAATTAAAATAACGCCATCTATCGGTGAATGGGAGAACTAGATGAGATTAGATGTATCGGTGGTTTAAAGCTGTTTCATCTATCCTCTAATAGATGGCGTTGCTGTAAATAGAACAAACTAGAATGACCGCAAGCTACCAGAACTTTCGTAATGCGTTTCGAAAAGACTAGTTATGTGTTCCGGCCGGTATAAATACCGCACAGACGGGCGAGAAGGGATAGTTACAATTGAATATCGGAGCGATAATCATCAAGCGAAGGGAAGTAAGTCGGAAGTGTTTAGTGGTGTTTCTAGTAGTGTGAAATAAGTGTGTTTTTATTAGTGTTGAGAATTAAGTGTGAAATAAGTGTGTTTTTAATAATTGTGTATAAATTGTGTTGTGTTAAATAAAATACAGTTTAGTGGCATAGTGAGTTTTAATTTATCGTCGAACCCCAGCTCGTAACAATAGTTTGTTTGGTTAAATGCACTCATCTCAGGTAGTACTAGTCCGATTTGATTAATTCTTATTTGAAATCCCATTTATAGAGGAAAACGGTTGAAAGTATGAACTGATTTTCTTGTGGTTTTTATTTGTGCGTATGTTATTAATAAAATATTTGTCTTCTTTTCTTTCCCTAAAAACTGCTGCAGACTATATACCATCACGCTATAAACAATGGGTGCGAACCAGTGTCCCAAAACAGCGCGGGTATAACAACAGGCTCAGATAGTTAGCTAGTAAGAAATAAACCCAACTCACCAGCCAATACGACTCTGCTGAGCCTGTCACTGCTATCCGGTAGCGATGTAATAGCATCCACAACTTGCATGCACGCCTCCCGACCTATCTCGTTGTGACTCAGGTCTAAAGACTGGAACAAAAAAAAAATTATAAATATTAGACTCTTTCTCAAAAAGTAAACATTCTGTTAAATTTGGTTAGACCAGTAAGTAGAGTCCTGGTTCCGGGACGAAAAGTTTTGGATGCAGTCAGAAACAAGAGGAATTCTGGTAGTAGAGCCTTGCTGATTTCAGCATGAATGGGCTGCCTCGACCGGGGAAGTACTACCCTCTCACAGAAAATCGACGTAAAGTAACAGTACTCAAACTGTTGTTTCGTTCGGTGAGTGAGAGTGCCGGAGGCCCTATCCCCTATTCCTTCTCCCTCATCCCACTCCTCATCCTATACCTTTCCCAACCCCAACGGGCGGCAACGCACTAGTGACTCCTGTGGTGTTGCTCGTGTCCATGGGCGGCGGTAATTGCTTACCATCAGGCGATCCGTCGGCTCGTTTGCCGCCTATTGTTATAAAAAAAAGTGGAATTGGCTTATCATTTCTATTACCGCTATCGTTTGGTTGCCATATCAACATAAGCTATTCATTCTTAATTGACTATGTCAATGCCATAGTGATACGAGAGTGGTGTGGGGTAAAAGAAGATGTAGTGACCAAGCATCGAGAAAGGTATGTTAAGATGGTTTGGGCACATGGAGAGGATGGATGACGAAAGACTGACAAAGAAGATATGTAAGGCAAGTGTGAATGGGACAGGACGAAGGGGAAGACCTAGGCGGACGTTCTCTGACCAGATTGGAGACATCATAAAAAAAGGACAGGTCAGAAGTACCCTAAACAGAAGAGCATGCATGAGAAACTTGATGGGAGTGGATGAAGCAAGAGAGGTATGTCAGGATCGTTGCAAATGGCGTTCCGTAATCTCTGCCTACCCCTCCGGGAAACAGGCGTGAGTCTATGTATGTATGTATGTCAATGCCATACATTTATGCACTTACGGCCAGTCACAATAAAATAGTAGGTACTAGCAATTTCCCGCGGTTTCACCCGCGTCCTGAGGGAACTACTTTGCGTTTTCCGGTTAATTTATAGCCTAAGTTACTCGTTGGTACATCAGCTATCCGCCAGTGAAGGTCCTTTCAAAATCGGTCCAGCCGTTCCAGAGATTAGCGAGAACAAACAGACAGACAGACAGGTAGGCAAAAATTGTAAAAATTGTAATTTTGGTATACGTACCGTGTATACATCCATATGCTTTTAATAAAAAGCGGTTATTTTAATATTACAAACAGACACTCCAACTTTATTTATATGTATAGATTATAATAACTTTTATTGACATAAAATAGAGCAAAATTTGTTATATTTAACCCCGTCTCCATATAAAACTGTATTAGGGTTGAGCTACACCTATCAGCACCGCATCGCACTTTCCTATACTTCTATCCTTTTCTGTCACTTAGGACCGTCATTTACTAGAGCGAGAAAGACAGAGAGAACGCTTCAGCACGCCGCGGAATCGATCGTGCCTTACAGGAGACTATGCCAATATTTGAACTAACAATAGTGGCTATATTGGGTTAGGCAAAGGAGTAGTAGTGGAATGAGAGAGAAGGAATAGTGCATGGGCCTCGAGCACTCTTACTCACCGAACGAAACGTAACATAGATATTTCTTCTCTTTTCTTTTTCCTTTTTTTTATATTTATACTGTTGCGTAACAATATAGTTACTTTACGTCGATATATGGTGAGAGGGTAGTACTTCCCCGGTCGAGCCGGCCCATTCATGCTGAAAACAGCAAGCTCCACTACCTCTGATTCTTCGTATACCTTTTCATAGTGAGAAGAGGCCCGTGCCCAGCAGAAGGACAGTTTATACACAAGGCTCATCTTAATATATAAAATCCTTGCGCTGCTGACTGACTGACAGACAAGCTACAGCTGAAACTACTCGGCGCAAGAAGCTGAAATTTAGCATGCATGTTCCTTGGGGACCGTAGGGGTGCACTAAGACGGGATTTCCCGAAATTCTAACGGGATCGGACAAAACGGGAAATTCGGAAATATGTACGTGTCAAGCCGCTGGCGTCGCCTAGTGAGGGTATAAATACCTATTTATTGTCTCTCCGCGACCACGCTCGGTGCAAGACGAGCGAAACGTCGGAAACACATAGATATCTTAAATAAGTTAATTGTACGCGATTAAAACCAGCTAATTTATTTTGTATGATGTATACAAATCTCGAAAGTTTGAAATCGATTATTTTTCTCTATATCTTACCTCTAGGAGTAATGCGTTGTCCTTGAAAGCCTTTGCTAGCGCCGAAGCTCCCTTACTCTTCAAAAGACAGTCACCAAAGTTGATACTCTTCAAATTCGGCAAGCTGTAAGGGAAAAATATATTTGAAAATCCGTTTTAAAGAGGGCATCGGGCTCTGTTTATTTTAATTGTAAATTATCGCTGCCTCCGAGAGCACGTTAAGCTGTCGGTCCCGGCTGTCATGAAGATCTTTGACAGTCGTTATAGAAAGTCAGTGTTTGAATAAACTTATACTGGTCTAATATCGCTTATGGTAAAAATGCCGCCAAGGTTAGTCCAGCGTTGTACTTTTAAATAAATTTTTGGTCAAATTAAGGTCGAATTTCGACCATGAAACTACCCTTAGTCTATATAATTATACTTCAGTACTTTTTCTTTGTGTATGTATTACAATTTCTATAGCCCACTACGGTTCGCCTAATCAATTATCGAACCAATTTTGGTGGGTGATTCGTGGTGGTATTGTGGTCTAATTTAACTACTATCCGAAAATTAATTTACTTGAACAGCGCATCAGCTACAGCAGTGGCTGCTACTTAATATTTTATTGTGGTCGACTCGTGGTCGTAATTCGACCACTAACCAAAAACTAGCACACTTAGACAGCGCATCAGCTATAGGGTGGCCGCTACTTCATAATATTTTATTGTGGTCGAATTGTGGTCGTAATTCGACCATTAGCAAAAAATTGGTTGCCTGTAAAGTCGGTATACGGGCGAAAGTTTTACGTGACAACGACTTTGAGTGGTAAAATAATTTTAATGTGAATATTCATTCGTATAGTAGGAAGAAGGATGAAAGACGCGTGCCTTTCACTTTTTATGTCTGTCTCTCTCGCTCTTAGGCGGGACGCGTGCCTCTCACTCGCTCTCATTGTGAGCGCATAACGTGAGCGGAGCGTAACGCAGTTTCTTGAAGTGTCACCCGGCAAACCAATTTATAAGACGTTGTCACGTCAAAAACTAGCACACTTACTTGGACAGCGCATCAGCTATGGCAGTGGCTGCAACTTTATAATATTTTATTGTGTGGTCGAATCGAGGTCGTAATTCGACCACTTGCCAAAAACTAGCACACTTACTTGGACAGCGCATCAGCTATAGCGGTGGCGCCTTTAGCTCCAACAGTGTTGTCGTTGAGGTTCAACCTCGTGAGTTGAGCGTTGTTCTTGAAAGCGTCTGATAACGCGGTGATACCCACGTGGTATATACCGTTTTGGGGCATCGCTACCTCTTCCAGGGTGCCCATGTTCTGTGAACAAAGAGAAAGGGTTATTTAAAACAGTTTTTTGTTAGTTAGTAGTTTTTAGTTAGTAGTGCGGCAATAGGCTCGCCCCCTATTACGTGGGACTAAAATAAATCTGGCGAAAAGTGGGTGTAGCAATATACCTCTGCCTACCTCTTCGGGGATATAGGCGTGAGCGGATAACAAACTAGTCATTTCTGTCTTTCCGAGAATGTTCTCGTAACAGTCGAAACATAATCGATACTTCGAGTAAACAAACAGTAACGCCATCTAGCAGAGAGTAGATGAAATACCTTTAAACTACAGATATTGAGACTATGTATGTATGGTTAGTAGTTTATATTAAGCGCTGGCCTTTAGAGTAGTAAGTGGACCCCAGCCTTCAAGGTGAAGTTTTTAGGTATAAAAATGTTGCTGTATTCAGCATGAATAGTCCAGTTCGATGGAGGAAGTACTACCCACTCACAGAACGTCTATGTAAAGTAACAGTATCTTGTGACGTCGTGCATCTCCGTCAGGACTGTGACGTCGAACGTAGGAGCAGACGTACGAGCGACGCCGTTCATTCTGCCCCCTTTGCTCCAGCTCACGGCCACCACTTGAGTCTTCTTTCCTATCAAGACCCTGGCTTTCGGAACACCAGTGAATACCAATTATACTTATCGGACTACGCCCTGAATTTCTCATGTTCTCAATTATTAATTTTCTTAGTTTTAAAGTAGCTGCATTGTATCAATATAGGAATTATATGGTGAAGTGTACAATTCTCAGTGTTTTCTTTCGTAAGTTAAAGCTGATTTTCTTCTTTTTTTGATCGACGAGTGACTGAGTCTGGAGTCAATTGTTTCTTGCCTTTCAAGCGTTTTTTTCTCAACTGATCTTTTTAATTTTGGGGTCGAATTGAAGATGAATTCCGACCACTGGTCAAACACATGTATACTTATCAATAGAGTCAGGTATACTTGTCAATAAATACAGGGAATTGATATGCATTTGCAAAATATTTTAATAATACAACATAGAGAGTATACTTATTAACCCAAAAATTATGTTTAACAGTGTGCGATGGCGATGACATAAGACCCTATTTTCATTAAATGTTACTTCAATAGTAAATCAGAATAAACTGTTAAATCGTGCAAAATAAGACTGAATGGCGCAGTCACTGTAGGTACATGTGCTTGTGTGTGTTAGGTACCTGCAATGGCGATCAGCTGAGCGGCGGCGGCGGTCAATACACCGAGTTAATTTTCAAAGTGTACGATGACAAAAAATTTATTTTACTTTTAGTGACTAAATTTTCATGTATTTTGTATTCAGTTATAGTAGTATATTCACGTCTTAAAATATTTTGCTAATGCAAATCAACAGCCTGTCATTATCATCTTTTTCATCTTCTTAGCGTTATCCCAGTTTCAATCTGGGGTCCGCTTACTAGTCTAACCGGATTTGGCTGAATATTAGCTTTTGCCGTGTGGTTGACGGCATAGAATACAAGTGTCACCAACCCCTATCTTCCCGTGGGTGTCGTAAGAGGCGACTAAGGGATAAAACGATGCAAATACCATCTTTGCGTAGAGACGGAAAACTCGACATCAAACCCTATACGACTGCCTCGTTGGTCTCGCGGCGTAAATATGCGCGTGGGATCGGGAGGTCCCGGGTTCGATTCCTGGGTCGGGCGGTGTTATTGGGTTTTTCTGTCACGAAATTCTCAGTAGCAGCACGGAGTCTGGAAATGTGCCCGGTACGGCAATAGGCTCGCCCCTTATTACGTGGGGCTAAAGTATATGTGGCGAAAAGTGGGTGTAGAAATACACCTCTGCCTACCCCTTCGGGGATAAAAGGCGTGACGATATGTATGTATGTATGTAATAGCTTTTCCACGGAGCGACTGCCTGTCTGACCTCCGCAACCCGAAGGGATAGCGATATTCCATGGTTTAGACTAGTGCCGTTTATTTAGAATATACTTCAAGATACTGACGCCTTGTAACGATTGTCAAAGATCATCATGACAGCCAGGACCGACGGCTTAACGTGCTCTCCGAGGCACGGGACAAGCGATAATTAACAATTCAATACGCACATAACTCCGAAAAGTCATTGATGCGCGCCGTGGCTCCGAACCTGATACCCTCTGCATGGCAGTCTATTGGTATCTCCACTCGGCTATCGCTGCCTTAGCCGTTTTTAATAAGTGTTTTACTGAAAGGTAAGGTAAGTTTTACCTTGAATACTTTAGCAAGCGCAGTGGCCCCATCATTCTCCAGTCTGTTTCGTCCTGCAACAAATATCTTCAATCTTCGAGGTCGCGCTAAGAGGGCCTTGGCGAGTAGACGGCCCCCTGTGATTCCTAGACCGTTGTTGTTCAGGCGGAGTTCCTAGGAAAAAGAAGAAAGAGATTTAATTTTTTTTTAATAGACTCACGCCTTTATCCCCGAAGGGGTAGGCAGAGGTGTAATATTACACCCACATTTCGCCGTGAATTTTAGGTCCCACGTAATAGGGGGCGAGCCTATTGCCGTAACCGGGCATATTACAATTACCATATGGCCTTAAATAAGGTGGGTGTAACCGCGGGCTCATCTAGTTTAGAAATAAGGGAAGTCCTAAACGATTTCAAACTTTCGCGATTTGTATTTATTATTCAACTTTATTTAGCGGACCTGACTCGCGATAACTATGATATTTTATGCATATATACCTCGGTATTTTCCGGGACTATTCCATCCGTGACCACGACCGGTGGAAATCGGTCGAAACGTCCAAAAATACCCAGGTAATACAATAAAAGTGATGCCCGTAAGTAATATGTAACGGGTCTATATCGCGTAATTATTTGAAAATAACGGTTTCCTTGACGCTGAAAAGTCCCAGAAATATGTCAAGTATGTATTTTACCTTTTAAGAAAGTCGCGAATGTTTAAAAGTATTAATTAAATATGTCAGTTATCGCGAGTAAGAACCGCTAAATAAACTTGTGTAAGGGCAGTGCCTCACTTACCTCCAGTTCACTGCAGACATCACTCTGCAACAACTTGGCCAGTCCCTCAACACCGATAGGCCCAAAAGCGTTATCACTCAAGTCTAGGACACTGAGACGGGCACCGGCTGTTATCATAGCGTCTCCGAGGGCAGCCTGGAACAGACAAGTGATATTAGAATGGAAGCCTGATAAAAATATTTATATTAATACAATTTGAATAAACGATTTTAAACTTTCGCGATTAGTATAGGTCCCGCCGCGACCACGGCTGAAGCAAGTCAGCTGAAACGTTGGCAAAAAACCGAGGTATTTATGCCTTAAATATATTAATTATCGTGAGTAAGACCCGCTATATAACCTTGTATAATTTGAATAGATCTGATATTGATATGTACATAGATTTATTTATTTATTTAGGTCTACCAGCTATTGTTACAGTAATACATGCATAATTTACAAAAGTAATATCCTTATTACTAACTGCACAATCTTCACAGGTAAACACCACTTGCTAATTAGAGCATGTTAGATTAACCCTAATTAAGTTTAAATTTGCAGAATTATTATACAAAACAAAATGCTTCCTAACTGCTTGCATTGGAAATTTCAAGGATCTTCCCAATAAAAGCATTTAAGGAGCAGCAATGAATATCTATGACATCGCAATGTTCATTAATCAGCCTACATATTCTAGGAACAGGCGAACATGCACCAAATTTGGTCCTACATAGTGGTGGGATCAAAGGTGTGACTGGTTTGCGAGGACGGCCACATGGCACTCTAAATGGAAATCTTTCTAGTAGCTGCGGGCAATCAATTGATTGTGTAGAAGTTTATAAAGAAATTTCAGATCAAAAATGACTCTTCTTTTATCGAGCGTCGTTGTTTTAAAATGAGATAGTTTTTCGTTATATGACATTTGACAAGTATTTGCAATTTCAAAGTTGTTTTAGCAATATAAAATGGAACTGGCATATGCTTTTGATATGTCAGGTGGTCAACGAATAATGAATAGCTTATGTTACCATGGAACCCGTAGATAGCAATATTAGATAACAAGTGCAAATGCCAGTTGTCTAGTCCTCAAGACTAGTATGGTATTGTTAACCCAGTAAATTTTGTACAACCTTAAAATTGATACATAATATACATAGGCATAATATTAATGAACTATAATACTATTAATACTATTATACAAATGCTAGTTTCCTGCTGTGTAGTAGAAATGTGCTTTCCGAACTCCTTCACACTACCACTTTTGGGCGGAAGCCCGTGCAGGTCAACTCATATTTAACACCACTGATCTGCACTGACTTCTACTCCCTTCACCTGAGTCCGGTGTAGGGAGTGGCGAATGGTCTCAGGGGTAGCGCAGGTCGCGATGATCCCTTAGGCAAGGCTGGTGGACTATCCTTCTCGAGGTTGCCGCCCGTTCTTGGTCCAGTTCCTTCAGAAATGGATGCAACCAAAACCTCCAGCCGAAACACAAACAACAGGCACATTACACAAACACATACACACACGTACACACATGCGCGCACACATCCACATACAGGAACACATCTCTTCACCACGCCCCTTCGTGGTCGGGTGGGTGTGGGCTCGTAGTAAAAAGTCACGGGTAAGAGAACCTGACCACCTGCGCTAGGACCTGCGCAGTCGAGCGCCGTACGCGGGGATGACGGAGTCCTGGGGGGTTGAGCCGAGCGGCGCTGGCGGTAATGTGACCGTGAGGCAACACGCCCTCTTTGGTCCTGATTTCACGCTAAACGGTAGCCCCCGCTGTGAGCCGCAGCGGGGGAAATGGCCATCGTGTCCCGTCAGAGGGCCACAGGCTAGGGACGTAGGGTCCACATCAGCAGTTGGAATTTATTTCGGCTGTTGATGTGGTTGGTGAAGGCTATACGGAGGGCGCAAGCGAGGGATGACGGCTAGAGTTGGTAACTCGGCTCAGGCCGTTGACCCAAGCGGGCGCCCGAAGTCGTGCTGTAAACCAGCCCCGCGTTCCTATATCCCTCTGGTAATCCTAACGTCCGGATGACGTTCCCAGTTGCGGGCTCCATGGAGGGTGGGAAGCCAGAGGGATGAAGTCTTAGTAAACTTGTATGGATACCGAAATCCCTTTAATTACCCCAACTGCGACGGTGGCAGCGAAAGCTGTTCCCGCCGCATCAACTAAACAGATGGTTGACGCCGTGGCCTCGGCTGCAGGTGTTAAACCATCCCCCAAGGACGAGACTTCAGCGCTGGCTAACGCTAGTACTGGTCCCGTCCTTACAATCGTCAGCCCGTTTGAAATCAAGCGGGAAGACGACTCCTCCTTCGCAGGCTGGCAAGTGGTAAGTCACCACAAGGGCAAGGGTAAGGGCAAGACCACCAATCCTGCCCAACACCCGCCCACCACACAACCGAGTGGCCCCGCTGCTACCAGCTCTGCGAAGAAGAAGAGGGCAAACAAAAACAAGAGACAGCGCCTGGCAATAAGGCGGAAGGCGGCACAAACCGCTGCCGCAGCCGGTGCTGCCTCTACAAAAACAGCGGTGCAGGTCGCTGTCGCAGGTCCCAGTAATGTGACCAGCGCGCAGCCTGCGCTCAGCAGTAGGGGGTGCACAAAGGCCGGAGGCAGTACGGGGAAGCCGCCTGCCGGCAAGCGGCGGGCTGGTCACCCTGGACGGCATCTAGCCCCAGCACCACCAGGAAACACGGCAGGTAAAACTGCCGAAAACAAGGAAAGAGGTGAGGCCAAACGCGCTCTCAACGAGACCAGCTCGCCTCGAGGGGAGCACAAGAAGCCCCGCCTCGACTCCTCCACTAAACAGGGTAAGTCCTATGCACAGGTCTCCAAGGCATCTCTGGGCGTTGCAGTAACATGCAAGCGCACAGGGAACTTGCCGAAGGAGTTCGTGGACCGGATACTCACGGAGATTCAAAGGAAGATCCTGAGTGACGCCTGGTCGACTAAAACTCCAAAACGCCCCGCCCCTGCGTTCACCGGGAAACCCATGTACGCGGACGGGGTCCTCAAACTCTGGTGCGCCGACGAGGCAACGCGTACCTGGCTGACGGAGGCGGTCTCTCTCCTGGTCCCACCACCGGGCTTCGAACTGGAGGTCAGGGGCCAGGAAGAGGCCCCGAAGAGAGTGCGGTGCGGCGTTGTCGTTCCCAACGAACAGGGGGTCTGGGACGACGTGCGCGACGTGGGTCGGGCTCTGGAGTTCCAGAACCCCTGGTTGGCGGTCGACAAATGGTCTCTGCTGCACTCGGAGAAACAGTCAGGTGGGTGGTTCCTGGTCGTGGGCGTCCCGGAGGAACAAGTCCCGGTCCTGGTGCAGAACGAGCGCCGCCTCGCGTTGGGGCTGGGTGCAGTCTACGTCCGGTTCCGGGACTCTACAGGAAAGTATGTCGACCATCCTCCGGGATGCGACAACTCCACACAACAAGCCTCAAACACCCAGTCAGGGTGCTCCGCGAAATCCGGCCTGTCAGAGCCGGCCGCGTCTGGCTCGGGGGCTGGCCCGTCAGCCGAGGGTAACTCGGAAGATGAGAGCTTGCTCCTGAGTCCGGTGCGGCGGGACGACGGGGTGGAGGCTGGCGACATCCTGGCTGGCCTAACGCAGCTGAAGGTCGGGGAGGAGGGGACATCACCCACAGATGAACCCTCTGCCTAGTGACGTCAGCTGCCTACAAATCAACCTCCATCATAGCCAAACGGCCACTGCGCAACTGCGCAAATGGATGGAGGTCCAACATTCAGCCATCGTGCTCATCCAGGAACCTTGGATAAGGGGTGGCCTCATTAGAGGCCTCTCCAGCCTGGGAGGTAAGATTTACTATTCTACTGACCACACACATCCAAGAACCTGCATACTTACAACTAAAAACATCAGAGCCCAAGCTTTAACGGAGTTCTGTTCCAGAGACATCACAGCAATACAAATTGAAATAATACAGCAGCCAAGGAGTATAGCGGTCGTTTTCGCATCGGTCTACATGCCCGAGGCCGAAGACCCGCCTCCGTTCGACCTCACGCGTCTGGTTAACCAGTGCGAGAGAACCAATACGGAGGTCGTAATAGGAACGGACTCCAATGCCCACCACCAAATGTGGGGCATGGACTGCAACAATAACAGAGGTACGTCATTGGTTGAATACTTATTCACCACTAATCTTACCCTATTAAACACAGGTACGGAGCCCACCTTCGTCACTAAACGTAGTCAGACAATTATCGACTTAACTCTCGCAACAGAAGGAGCGGCTGAACGCATCAAGGGATGGCACGTCTCGAAAGAGTCATCATGCTCAGACCACAGATGGATCAGCTTCTCCATGAAAGTCGATATACAGCCCACACAGCCCCGCAGGAAACCACACAACACTGACAAAGCAAAGTATGTCTTACTACTTAATGAGAAACTTACCCTTACGGCCACGCCGCCGGTACTGGGTGACACTGAACAGATCGACGATCAGGTATGTATACTGACGCAGTCGATGCTAGACAGCTATTATGCAGCTTGCCCAGAAACCACTCCACCTTCAACCCCGGGGAAACAACCCGGGTGGGGCGCTGAACTTGAACGTAAGCGCAAGAAGGTAAGAAAGTCTCTAAATAGGGCAATGAACACAAGCGCGGACACAGATTGGGACGCTTATAAAGCGGCCAAATCAGACTACAGAAAATGCCTCAGATTCAGACGCACCATGGGATGGAGAAAATTCTGTGGGAGCATTGAATCCTGCCAACAAGCAAACCGGGTAAGGAAACTACTGGCCCAGCAACCGACGGTTGCACCAGGTACTCTCCGTAAACCGGATAACACATACACTACATCGGAGGAGGAGACAAGACGCGTCCTACTCGAAACACACTTCCCAGGCTGCGTCCTCACCCCGGTAGTAACGTGGCACGATACACCAACAGTGGCGACCGAACACGAATGGAGACAAGCAAACAACGTGGTCACAGGAGAAAAACTCCGATGGGCCATCGATAGCTTCCACCCCTTCAAAGCAGCCGGACTGGATGGCATCTTCCCAGGGTTACTACAATGGGGAGGGGAACCTGTCCTTAAAAGACTCCTGGCAATCATGAGGTCTAGCCTGGCCCTCAGATATGTACCGAAGAGGTGGAGGGAAGTCAAACTAATCTTCATACCAAAACCAGGCAAAACAGACTATACCCATGCAAAGTCCTTTAGACCAATAAGCCTTACCTCCTTCATGCTTAAAGCCTTGGAAAGGCTTTGCGAGAGGGAACTAAGAAGTGGGGCTCTTAAGCACCTACCCTTACATGCCAACCAACATGCATACAGCTCAGGGAAATCGACGGAATCGGCCTTACATCAGGTCGTGGCCCAGATAGAAGCTGCTATACAACAAAAAAGCATCTGCTTGGGCACCTTCATCGACATAGAAGGAGCCTTCGACAAGACAAACTTTTCCAGCATAAGCAACGCCCTAGCCAGGCATGGTGTGGATCAGATGCTCATACAGTGGATCCAAAACATGCTCAGCAAAAGGGTAGTGCGCCTGCAAGGCGACAATCAGACAGCCTTGATAACTAAAGGGTGCCCGCAGGGAGGTGTACTCTCCCCGCTATTGTGGAACTTAGTCATCAATGAACTCATAGACAAACTCAACGCGAGATACTTCTATACAATAGGTTATGCAGATGATCTAACCATACTCACATCAGGTAAGGTAACCAGTACAGTGTACGACCTAACCCAACAAGCCCTACGCATAGTAGAGTGGTGGTGTAATGAGTACGAATTATCTGTAAACCCGACCAAGACCGAACTAGTTATGTTCACACACAAACGCGCGCTGGGTACTTACCGATTGCCCAGGTTATTCGATACAGAGCTTAAGCTGTCTACCGAGGTCAAGTACCTAGGTGTCACTCTCGACAGCAAATTGACATGGAACAGCCACATGGAAAATAAGCTCAATAAAGCCAGCATCATTTTCTGGCAGTGCAAGAAGATGATAGGAAAACGCTGGGGCCTATCCCCCAAAATTGTCTTATGGCTCTATAAGACAATAATACGTCCGATGGTAAGCTACGGCGCAGTAGTGTGGTGGCCTAGGACCAACCTAATAACGGCCGCCAACAAGCTTCAGAAGCTTCAAAGACTTGCATGCCTAGCGGCCACGGGCTGTATGAAAACAACGCCAACAGCGGCACTTGAAGTGTTGCTGGATCTGCCTCCATTGCACCTGTTCATACAACAGGAAGCAACGATGTCGGCAGTCCGGCTGAGAGCCCTGAAGCTCTGGAAAGACACGAATATACCGCACACTAACAACTTAAATACACTCTTTAAAGAAGTTCCTATCACACAAGCAATAAGCGACCGCATACCGAAACAATTTGTTTTCGACAAGAAATACAAAATCCAACTGTACGAGGATCTACACGGAGGAGCAGTTAATCACAACGAGCTCACGATCTTCACAGATGGGTCCAAAACGGATACAGGTACGGGTTCAGGAGTATTCTCCGAGGACCTAAACATCAACATCGCAGCACCGCTGGGAGCCTACAACACGGTCTACCAGGCCGAATGTTTTGGCATAATCCTAGCTGCCACAGCAATCATGGCACGTGAGGTAAGGAAACGATCCATTAGGATCCTCTCAGATAGTAAGGCTGTCCTCTCAGCCCTCAAAAGCCATACTATCACCTCGGCACTCACGCTTGAATGCCACCAGAAACTAACAGAGGTAGGTAAACTAAACAAATTAACACTGCAATGGATCAAGGGCCACAGTGGCTCAAGAGGGAATGACGCAGCCGACGTACTCGCCAGAAGAGGGGCCACTTTAGAGGTGGTGGGACCCGAGCCCATAATTCCCCTCCCTTCTGGTTTTTATCGCAACCTGGTAAGAAATAGGACCAGGACCAAACACAACCAGTCCTGGATTGGTATTGAAACATGTAGGCAGGCCAAGGAGGCTCTTCCCGCAGTAGACGGTAAGATAGCCAAACAAATCCTCCGGCTGTCCAAACAACAACTACGGACAGTCACGGCCGCCTACACAGGACACGGATTCTTTAATAAACACCTATTTACTATAGGTATCACCGACAGCCCGCTGTGCAGGGCCTGTATGGCAGCAGACGAGACGGCAGCCCACCTGCTCCTCGACTGCCCTGTGGTCGCACAGTACAGGCAGCAGTACCTGACCAGATACAGCACCCTGAGGGAGGCCGTGGGCCACATCAAGAGTCTGCTGGCCTTCCTCGAAGAGCTGGGGTGGCTCGAATGAAGACACCATTCCCACCCGCACGCAAAATACACGCCAAGACGTGGAGTTGCGGAAACAGCCCGTGCCATCAAGTATCAAGTAAGTACCACTTGTTTCAAGTTGGCGTTCGATGAACTATGAAAATTATATGCTGCACTAAGCATCCAAAACTTAGCGCAGTGTTTAATTTCAACCGAGAAATCTGCGACATCGCTGCATACGCGTATCTACTGGGCATACGGAGTTTGCGTTTTGTACCAGTTCATTAGTCGGTAAGGGCGAACATGCTAGCTCGCAGGTTTGCACGCTGCTCACTTAAAGTGAAAATAACGTTGTTTCGAGCATATTGTACGTCATTTTATACGTGCAGCCTGTGGGCTAGATATACCCAACGATCGTACAACGCCCTCCGTGTCCAGTACAACAACGCTTTCAGGGTATTGGTGGGGCTGCCTCGTTTCTGTAGCGCATCGGGGATGTTCGCGGATGCACATATAAACTGCTTTTACGCTACAATGCGAACGAGATGTGCTTCTTTGGTGCGCAGGGTGCGGGCCAGCTCCAACAGTATCCTGAAAATGATAGCTGGCAGGCTGAATTGCACGTATGTGAACCACTGCAATGCCATCACACATGGGATGATATAAATAAAATGTAAAATTAAAAAGAAAAACTAACATAATTCATAAGGTTTTACTAACATATTGAGTCAAATTGTCTGTGTTACTTGTCAAATAAATATTATTATTATTAACTGGAGAAGCAACACCTACATTGTACTAAAGGGAAGAAGGCTCTAAGTAGTTTAATCATCATCTTCTTGCCCTGGTCCCAATTGATTTGGGGTTTGCGCAGTAAGTCCTTCGCTTCCATTCTTTTCTGTCGCCCGTCATCTGATCATTTACCTCTTTCTCTTTCATATCCATCCTCACACAGTCCATCCATCTTTTCCTTGGCCTCCCTTTGCCTTTCCATCCCTCTACCTTCATATTCATCACTTGCTTACCTACATACATATCATCTCTTCGCATAATGTGTCCATACCAAGCCAAACAACTTCCTTTCACTTTCTCGTCTATAGGCTTTCAGACTACCTCTCACGTATTCATTCCTAATCCTATCCATTCTCGTAACTCCACACATCTCATCTCTGCCACATGTAATCGTTTTTATCATCCATCTTCTAGCTCTAAGTAGTTTAAATAGAATAAAATTGGTAGTGAACTGACAAAAAAAAACTCTATTCTTACCAAAGCAGGTGGTATCTCGGTCTTCATTCTCCCAGTGAACATATCAGAGAACCTCGCTATCTTCAGCTCAGGGTGGTGTTCCAACGCCTTGGCAATAGCCTCCGCTGCTGATACACCCAAGGTGTTGCCGGTGAGGGTGAGGTACTGGAGGTCAGGGCACGCATTGATGGCGTCGACAATGGGTTGGGCTGGAAGAAAGAGGTTTATTGATATCATCTTAGTAATAGTATTATCATGGCCGTCTGAGAGTCTGGGGTCTGCTTAATAGTCTAGACCAGTGGTTCTCTAAGTTATCTGAGAGTTATCATCAAACAAAAATTCTAATCTTGAGACCCTCTTAGCTGTTTTTGAAAAAAAAGGGGCATCAATGAGAGGAGAAAAAAAGGGGCATAAGGAGGAAGAGAACTTCGGTCATTAATATCGCCTTACATATTATACAACCCATAAAATAAAATAAATAAAATTGTTTATTTCGATCACATAGTACATTTACAACATTTAAATAGGAGACCACCTTTTAAGCAAGGTATTGCTTGTGTTAGGTGGCTCCGCTCTTCCCCTTAGTCATTACTAAACTTACATTATGCAATTGAACGAAACAAGAAATTACAATTCTGGAATATAACAAAATTAAAAATAAAATAATAGAAATAACAAAAATTTTACATTTGATGAAAATTTGGGTAGTTATCTTTTAGGGTTGTGGTTTTACCCTTATAAACCAGTGTTATCAAAGCAACTTTTAAAGCGTCCGGAAAGATCCCTTGCTCAAAACATAAATTGGTTAAAGTTTAGAAACGTGCTGCCTCGATGGACGAAAAGTGAAGATACTCAAAACATAAATTGGTTAAAGTTTAGAAACGTGCTGCCTCGATGGACGAAAAGTGAAGATATTAGAGGGTTCTAGGGGGGTTTTCTTTTATAAAACGGCGTTTCCGGCAAGAAAATCGTGTTGCATAGGTATGAGAAGACCCCCCAGAACCCCCTAATATCCTTACTTTTCGTCTATCAAGGCAGCACATTTCTAAACCCAACCCCATAAAGGAGATGTACCATTTGGCCATACATTATGGGCCTGGCACGGCCAAACACGATACCATGTGTGTTTTGAAGATAAATGACTACTCTATTAACCTGTATAATTTCTTTTTAAGTAACTTTTGGTGGAAATAAGATACGAGATATTTGAAATGGAAATTATTCCGCAACTAAATATACCTCAAAATTGAATTTTAACATAAATATAATACCTAGATGTAAATAAAGGTATGTCTTTGCGTCTTAAAGAACAAAAACTACATAAAGAGTGGCCAATAATAATGAATAATCACCTGTGTACTAGGGAACCTCGTACTATGTATACTCGTCCAAAAAGCTAACCACAATCACAAACACCGCTGCATATTCTTAGCATGGGTAGAAGGTACTGATCATTATTATTGAATTTATATTCAATTAAGTACATTACATTAAAACCGTACGAAAACACCAATGAATCAGAGCAAAATATTTACGATGCACAGTAGCAACACAAATGACATAACAGATAAAAAAAGTGTTGCAAATGGTTTGAAAAAATATTTCTACTATCGATTAAAAAACAAAACGATTTTTACCGATTAATTATTATGGAATATATAACAAATTATATATTTCTTGATTCTTTTTACAAATATACTTATAAAGTAATTAAAATATATTGTTTTCTAATATAATAATAAAAATATTATTTCCTTAAAACAATTTCTGCCTACCATACTTCATTTTATTTTTAATGCTGGCAACATAAGACATTCATCCGCTATTACCATAGCCTATTCAAAATAATTAATCTTTAAAAACGAAATTCTTTCACCGATACTCTATCAAGAAACGAAAATGATGTAAACATTTTAAAAATTATATGTTTAATTTCAACGATTCACAACTTTCTGGCTGCTACAGGCCGTATTTGGTATTTCTCCTTTGCTAAATAAGAGATATTTACCCATAGTTTGAGAAATACTGATCTAGGCACTTAGAATATTAGCTTTTCCACATAGCAACTGCTATCTGACCTCCACAACCCAAAGGGATATTGATATTCCATGGCTTATGCTAGTGTCAGTAAAACCAAACAGATATTGATATTGGCAGCAAAGGCTGCTCCGTAACTTCACTTCCTGGTGAGTATTTTGCCTAAACCAAATGGATAGTGGTACTCCATGGCTTAGACCAGTATCAGTAAATTATAACATTGCTTATAAAATTATTTTAGTGGTCATATTAGCTCGACAAAACTGCTTCAAGTAATAGTTATAGTTGCCAAACTTTGTTATTCACAACTTAAGTCATCAATGGTTAAGTGAACTAAGTTCTCTGGAATATCACTTAGCTTTATGTAGTTTGTTAATTTCCAATAATGATGCAAAACAGGATGACAGGAATTATTGTTTTTCTAATTTCTGTTTCATAGTATGGACTCATAAGAGGAAAATACATAAAGCTAATAGTACCTACCTATCCTTCTGCAGAAAGCAAAGAACTCAACATTAAATCCTATGCAAATGTGTATAGTTAGCATGCAAAGCAAAATCTTACTATTATCTATTGATTCAAAATACTATTGAGACATACTCTAGGAGAGTCCTATATGCAGCAGTGGACTGTAGAAGGCTCTATGAGCATAAAATAAAATGATCCTGTACATTGTCCAGTTACCTAAAAAATTCAGGACTTCCAAATATGACCTTGGCTTGTACTAGATACCTATTAAAAAACTCTGTGGTCTGAACTGACATTGTTAAAGTTTTATCAATGGAACTACTAAGGCATGACGCCAAATCATACAATGTATTTTTTAAGATCAATATTTTGGGCTAACGCCCTTAGCAACGGGATAAACAACTAGTTTAACTGGTTGAGAAGATGACCACAATACAAAAACACGTCGTTCATATTCTGTAGTGTTCTGTAGAATTAAAGTTTTACGTTTACGCATAGAGAGGTTATGTTGTACAAAATGTTTGTAAACTACGAAAATTGCTTATAAATGTGGTATCACATAATTATAACGAAAATGCAATTATTATACGTATTGAATAATCAGTAAAAAGGGAAATAATGCATTTCAATTACCATCCTGCACCGAATCCAATTTCAGAGATTTTCCAGAAAAATCCACGCCACGAATTGGCCTGCCTGCATCGCTGAGCGCTGAGTTAAACGAATTTAGATCGAAAGCCGACATTTTCGTTCTTTATTCAAGAATTAATAAATAAAACTTTACACAAAACACGTAAATAATCACAATCAACGGACTTTTTTCAATTTTTGCGTCATTGACATTCAAACTGAATACAGCTCAAAATTATTTGGTACGTGGTTTTTGTCTTTGTTTATTATTTAAAGTTAGAGCAAGAGAAAGCATACTAAATGCTTAATAACCTCTTAATTTGACGTATGGAACGCAACAAGCCGTTACTAAGGAGGTAATGAATGGATGGAAATCTATATTTTTTTCTTAGTAGGTATTGGCTGTGAAAATTAAAAGAAACTACTAAAATTTTAATATAATAAAATAGATGTAATAAGAGAAACATCGATTTCCTATCTGTGTTAAACTGAGCTGAGCACCTGGGCGTAGCTACCGCCGTATCAACAATGCAAAGTTCTGGGGACCCCGCGGTAAGTTTGTAAGTAAAATTCATACAACTCACTTCAAAATGACATAGAATTTAAAAAAGCACATTAATGCATATAAAACATCAAAGAACTGCACATTCACTGCCCATTCAAATAAAGAAAAACCGTGTCTAATAACCGTAACCGTAACATTGTAGAATAATAACCGTATTTACACGTTATTGTAACCAATGCCGCACATCACTAGCTGACAATGACATTTTCACAAATCACAATAAACAAATCAAAACATAACCTAAAGTACACCAGGAAAGTTGTATTTCGTAATTTATTATTACAGTTCTTATAATAAGGCAGAACACCGTAAGTTTAAGGTACGTATAGTCTTGTGTTTTGAATAGATCACGCGATTGAAACTATTCTCTTCTAATATATCACAAATTATCATCATTGTCTTGCCCTGGTCCCAATTTATTTGGGGTCGGCCCAGTATGTCCTCTTCCATACTTCTCTGTCACCAGTCATCCGATCATTTACCATTTTCTCTTTCATATCGATCCTCACACAGTCCATCCATCTTTTCCTTGGCCATCCTCTCCCTTTTCGTCCTTCTACATGCATATTCATCACTTTGTTACCTACATACATCTCATCTCTCCGCATAACATGTCCATACCAGGCCAATCGACTCCCTTTTATCATTTCATCAATGGGCGCCACTTTCATACTACCTCTAACGTAATCATTCCGAATTCTGTCCATTCTTGTCACTCCACACATCCATCGTAACATTCTCATCTCTCCCACATGCAACCGTTTCTCATCCATCTTCTTTGTAGCCCAACACTCAGCTCCATACAGTACGACAGGCCTTATAACCGACTTATACATGCGGCCCTTTAATTTCACAGGCATTTTTTGGTCACATATTAATATATCACAAATTATACTTACGTGAAAGTTGTTGGTTTAAAACATCTTGTAATTTGTGGCTCAAAATGCTCAAATTTAACATCATAATAAAGACCATAGTAGTTTGTTTCTCTGTTCTACAGCGCATCTAGTTTATAGTCTAAATAAGTCGCCTATTTCAATAGTAACCTATGTCACAGCATAGCCTATATAGTGTAGAGATCAACATACTGCTAAGCAGTCTCGGGCTCACGGCACGGATGACAAATTTTGTATGGAGCATATGTCAAATATGTAACTCTAGTAGCCAAATCCATGGATAGATCGAATACTTAAAGTATATTTAAAGTTATTGCAAACACTTCTTTTGGTGACCATGTGTGACTCTAAAAGCATGATATTTAGACAGTGGCTTCCTTTTGTAGTATAAACACCCTCTAAGGCAAGAAGGATTTCTTTTCTATCTCCAAGGAGGTAAAAAAGGATTTGCAATTTCTTTTGATATCTTTATGACTGCCTCGTTGGTCTCGCGGCATAAATATGCACGTGGGAGTGGGAGGTCTCGGGTTCGATTCCCGGGTTGGGCAAAAGTGTTACTGGGTTTTTCCGAATTCTCAGTAGCAGCATGGAGTCTGGTGATGTGCCCGGTAACAGCAATAGGCTCGCCCCCTATTACGTTGGACCTAAAAATTCATGGCGAAATATGGGTGTAATATTTACACCTCTGCCTACCCCTTCGGGGATACAGGCGTGACTATAAATAAAAATAAATAAATTTGATATCTTTAAAGCATAAAAGTGGTAACAGTACAAAAAAATTATAACATAATATATTTTTTCTTGCAGCTTAAAATGGCAGAGACACTTAAATTAAACCTGCAATTTGGTGGTGGAGCTGAGCTACTGTTTGACAGAATAAAAAAGCGGGAAGTGGAATTGCCAGCGTTAAAAAAATATTTACCAGAGAGTAACAAAGACAAATGGACGATAAGAGAGCTGTTATTATGGATTAAAGATAATTTATTGAAAGAGAGACCTGAGTTGTTTTTACAGGTAAATCATCATCATCCTCAGCATTACCCCAGTTGAAATCTGGGGTCTGCTTACTAGTCTAACTGGATTTGTCAGAATATTACTTAGCTAGATTTCCAGAAAGCAAGTCCCCCTGTCTGACCTTTGCAAGCCAAAGGGTTAAGAATGTTCTATGGTTTAGGCTAGTATTAGTTTATTTGAGGGTATTGGCTCCCTATAACAACTGCCAAAAAGATCTTCATGATAGCCAGGTCTGACAGCGTAACATGCTGTCTGAGGCACGGGGCAAGCTATTTTTATTTATTTATCAAAAATAGTAGGGTGCATAGGATTCCCACTGAGGGTGCATAGGATTCCCACCAAGAACTTAGGGTCCAAAGCCAACCTCACCTGCAAGTGGTGCACCTGCCGATCAACGGGCGAGGCGACGGCAAACAAAATGTTCCAATAAGCGGCAATAGGCTCGCCACCTATTACGTGGGATCAAAACACTGGCGAAAAGTGGGCGTTTAATATGCCTCTGCCTACCCCTTCGGGAAAACAGGCGTGAGTCTATGTATGTATGTATGTAAAAATAGTATAAAGTCAACCCTTAAATAATTTATTTTAGTAGTAGTATGTCCGTGTGGCGATGGATTAAGAATATGAAATGTCACCACCCCATATCATCCCATGGGTTTCGTAAGAGCCGACAGAAGGAGCATATTATGCAGAGAACAGCACTGTAAGAGAAGGAAAACTTGATACAAACCCTATACTAACCCGTTTGGCCAGCGTGGTATAGTAGGCCAATTCCTCCTTTCAAAGGAGAGGCCTAGTCCAGCAGTGGACTGTTAAGGGCTGATGATGATGATCTATACTGTTGTGTTTCGATTGGTGAGTGAAGTGCTGGAAGCCACATAATCTATTCCAGTGGTTCTCAAACTTTTTTAGGGATGGAACCCTTTTGGGTTACCAAATATTTCGCGGAGACCTAAAATAAAACAAAGCCGTGTCCTATGTGTACTTTAAAACTATTTATTTTATTGACTTACACCTTCATGCAGCCTCTAAAGATGCTTCGTGGAGCCCTGGAGCTCCGCGGAGCACACTGAGAATGGCTGATCTATTCATTCTTCCTCATTCGACTCCTCCTTATATTCCTTCTCCCAAGCCAAAGTTTGGCAACTCACTTATTGATTCCTTTGGTGTTGCTTGTGTCCATGGGCAGCGGTAATAGGTAACCATCAGGCGATCCGTCTGCTCGTTTAAAGCCGATTACATAAAAAAAACCCTACATCAACCATGTCGATAAGATGTGAAGAAATAAGCAATAACTGAAATATTATACTTTGTTTTGCAGGGTGAGTCTATTAGGCCTGGTATCCTAGTATTAATAAATGACTCTGATTGGGAACTTTTTGGCGAACTAGACTATGAGCTGCAAGAAAGAGATAGCATTATGTTTATATCTACTCTACATGGAGGTTAAAATAATATAATATACTGTTTAATATATTTTTTATTTATTTTCGTGTTTTATTTACCTAAAGAGCTTCAGTAAAAAAGGTAGGTACCTATATAAAGTGTGTAAATTATGTAATGTCAAATAGACATCTATTTTTAAGGAACACTTGCACACTTATCTTAATCTTAACCCATTCACTGCCTACCTGAAAATTAACGTCATTACCCAGGTGCCGCCATAGTATGATATACAGCCCGCCCATCGGCGGGTCCGGCATCTCGATTAAGTATCCTTGCCCGCACATCGGCGTTTTCGGCATGAAGCTCTAGATTTCGACATGAACCGTTTGATATGTTCAGTTTACATGTACTGTATCGTGTTTAAGGCGTGTATGTAAAGTTTCCTGCGATATTTGTGGTAAAATTGTGACAGTTTTATTGGTTATTAGCTGAAATAGTAATGGTGCATGAAGGTAAGGCAGAACTGTCACTTAATTAATCTAAGATTAATCAAAATCATGCAAAACCGTCTTTCAGATAAAATTAAGCTAATACATACGTAAAGAAATCAAAAATGTCTTTAAAAAACCCACATCTATGTGCATTTTTCAATAGTCAGGTGTCGTCAACCCCTACACTCAATTAGTAAAAAAAATACATAATGTAAATTTACTTACAATTTAATTTTTATCTTTCCACTTTACTATAGGTAATAATGTAATATTTTCTTTCTTTTGTTCAGGCAATAAAACTGAATTTGGTAAAGACGATGGAAGAAATCAAACGACTTTTTCAAAGAATCACATAAAGAACGAGATGCACCGTCGCATCCTTTTGTTATGTTTTAGCTAGCCACAAAGATGTCTACAAAGTACAATATGTCCTTGTATATACGGTTCATTTGGCTAAGGATAACACGGACGCATAAAAAAATTGTTAACTACTGTTAACCTATTGTCTACTGACCGGCCGGCCAGCTCCTTTTGCATATTATTATACTTTTTGCAATAATATACTCTATGTCCGAGGCATACGGTTGACTAGATGACGCCCGCGGTTACACCCGCGTTATTGAAGGCTAGTGCTCCGCTCCCGTGGCTTATAGCGTGATGTTATATAGCTTATAGCCTTCCTCAATAAATAACCTATCTAACACTGAAAAATTTTTTCAAATCGGACTGGTAGTTCCTGAGATTAGCGCGTTCAACCAAACAAACAAACAAACTCTTCAGCTTTATATATTAGTATAGATGATGCCCGCGGTTACACCCGCGTTATTTAAGGCTTCTGCTCCGCTGCCGTCGCTCATAGCGCGATGTTATATAGCCTATAGCCTTCCTCGATAAATGGGTTATCTAACAGTGAAATAATTTTTCAAATCGGACCGGTAGTTCCTGAGATTAGCGCGTTCAACCAAACAAACAAACAAACTCTTCAGCTTTATATATTAGTATCAGATACTACAATCGAGAAAGTATATAATATTTTCCTGAAGCCTATTATTAATAGTATTAAAACATTATAATTTTAACTAAAATTATCATGTTTCACAAAAGGTTGGTAAAGCCTGAATAATTGTTATGCCCGCCCATGGGCGGTTTCGGCATGAAAGGTCGGAATCGACATTTTTCCAAACCTGAGATATCTGCAGGCCGTTTTGGTAACGAATAAATTTTAGTAAAACGAATCATTTCACGAAATCTTCCTTTTTTCTAATTGTTATTGGCTTAGATATCGGAGGTTGAAATCCAACCGCCCATGGGCGGGCTTGGCGTGTCAGTTAAGACGTTTCGCCCGCCGATGGGCGGGCACGGCACTGAATGGGTTAATATATAAAATCCTTGCGTTACTGACTGACTGACAGACACGCTACAGCCGAAACTATTGGGCGCAGGAAGCTGAAATTTGGCATGCATGTTCCTTGGGGACCGTAGGGGTGCACTAAGAAGGGATTTCCCGAAATTCCAACGGGATCGGCCAAAACGGGTAAATTAAAAAAAAATGTAGGCGTAGCTGCTGGCGTCCTCCAGTACTTATATAAAATTCTTGCGTTACTGACTGACTGACAGACACTCTACAGCCGAAACTATTGGGCGCAGGAAGCTGAAATTTGGCATGTATGTTCCTTGGGGTCCGTAGGGGTGCACTAAGAAGGGATTTCCCGAAATTCCCACGAGATCGGCCAAAACGGGTAAATAAAAAAAAATGCAGGCGTAGCTGCTGGCGTCCTCTAGTTAGGTATACAATCTGTGTTACAAGGGACTTTACAAACAATCAACCAATGGGCTCAAACATCACCCAGACTCGAAACAACAGTCAATCGAAGGGAAAGGGAATCGAACCCACTACGCTCAGTGAAGCCACCACTTGTACCACTAGGCCATACGTGTAGTCTACAAACACACACACATGCACATACACGCGCACACACATGGAAGCACATATACACAGGCATACATACCTACCACTTACACATTTATACATTACACACGTATTCTGCATGCACTGATTTGTTATTGTCTTTTAATTTTTACAGTAATTACCTACAATTTGTTTTCATTTTGTTAATTAAGGCAACTCGATCATGGGCGCTGGAAGTAACAGGGCTTATAATACAGGATTTTTCCTAGTTTAACCCCTTTTGCACTAATTTTAAACGTTAGCCAATTAAGTATATAAAATGTCTTTCGCACAAAAAAAAAATGTAACTAGGTTAAGTTTTTATACAAAGGACGCCAGCAGCTACGCCAGCAGCTACGCCTGCATTTTTTTTTAAATTTACTCGTTTTGGCCGATCCCGTGGGAATTTCGGGAAATCCCTTCTTAGTGCACCCCTACGGTCCCCAAGGAACATACATGCCAAATTTTAGCTTCCCGCGCCCAACAGTTTCGGCTGTAGCGTGTCTGTCAGTCAGTCAGTAACCCAAGGATTTTATACATTAAGATTATTATGTTATGTTATTATTATGTTATGTTATTATTATGTTATTATTATTGTCCAGATGTCTGTCTGCCAACAAGTCTCCTTGCAGAAACCGTTACAGGTGCTGCCAAATGCAGGTTGGCGGAATTCACGTGTTTGGTCCCCTGTTGAACTTAGCACTCTCCTAATTAGTCTCACAGTAGCGTTGTGAGCCAATATGAGGAGGCGCCACAGGCTGAGCCAAGGCTCTCCAAATCTATTATCTATCTAGCAAAGCACAGAACTGAAGATAAAACCATTTTACTAAACCCAAAGTGAGAACTATCCCATTTATCGAGGAAGGCTATAGGCTATGTAACATCACGCTATGAGCCATAGGAGCAGAGTAGAGCGGCTCATCTAGTTATAGACATCATTTTACCAAACCGTACCTACTTGACAAGAGACTACAACGCATAGTTTTTAGGGTTCCATACCTAAAAGGTAAAAAACGGGACCCTATTACTAAGCCTCCGCTGTCTGTCTGTCTGTCACCAGGCTGTACTTATCTCATAAACCGTGATAGCTAGAAAGCTGAAATTTCCACAAATTATGAATGTGGTTGCCGCTATAACAACAAATACTAAAAATTAAAAAAAAATCAAATATTAAGGGGGTCCCATACAATTAAGGGTTCTTTTTTTCGTATTTTTTTTGCTCAAAATTACTAACGGTAACAGGTAGACGTTTAATATGTTCACAGAATATGTAGCTGTATATTACATTTCAAAATAAATAATTAAATAAAAAAAAGTAAATATTAAAGGGGGGCTCCCATACAACAATAGTTATTTTCACCACAGCAGCTCAAACATGCCGCTTTTGCTGCGAGACAACAGTGAACAAAACGCGATTTTGATTCGAGCGTGAGGCAAAGTAGCTTTTTAATTTTTCAATCTTCAGTGCCACGAATTGACATTGTTCAGCCATAAATTTGAAACATTCTAATTTTACTGTGCTCTGTCTCTTTCACATGCATATAAAAAAGCGAGTGAAAAAACAAACTCCTTCGAATTCGACCTCAAAGAAAACACTTACGGCAACGCAAAAAAAAAAGATATCTGTAATAAAGAAATTACTTTTTTTATATGCTATTGCTTACATGTTTAATTTATTATTGGATTTTAATAAAAATAAGTCTAATTAATAGTATAAAATTTGTATTTAACCAATAATTTTTTATTTAGAATTACAACAATGATACATTTGAAAAATAAACATCAGGGACGCGGTATTAAAACGCGATTTAAAAAAGTAGCGGGAATAAAAATTTCGGTGATGCTGATACAGTAGGTATGACGTAACGTGTTAAATTATATTAATATATAAAATAATCTAAAAGATGAGTGAAACTAGCGATGATGACTGTAGAAGAGTGAAATCAACAAGTGATTATGCAGAATTCAATCTATTCCTGTTCATTTCTATGTCTCCTAAGTTATATGTGTTCTCACTGCTGTGGTGAAAAGTTATGTGTGCTACACGAGAGCAAAGTTTTTTGTATCTCGTGCTGTTGAGTCCCTCACCACGCTCAGGATTCTAACTTTGATTCACTCGCTACGCTCGTGAATCAATCATAGAATCCTTCGCTTGCTCGGGACTCAAAATCAGCACTCGAAACAAAAAACAACTTTGCTCTCTTGTTGCTCAAATAACTATTGTGAATTCTGCATAATCACTTGTTGATTTATCTCTTCTGGTGTTAAAGTACAGTCATCATCGCTAGTTTCACTCATCTATTTAGATTTTTTTATATATTAATATAAATTTAACACGTTACGCTATACCTACTGTATCAGCATCAGCGAAATTTTTATTCCCGCTACTTTTTTAAATCGCGTTTTAATACCGCGTCCCTGATGTTTATTGTTGTAATTCTAAATAAAAATGTATTGGTTAAATACTAATTTTATACTATTAATTAGACTTTTTTATTAAAATCCAATAATAAATTAAACATGTAAACAATAACATATTAAAAAAAGTAATTTCTTTATTACAAGTATATTTTTTTTTTTGCGTTGCCGTAGGTGTTTTCTTTGAGGTCGAATTCCAAAATCGAATTTCGAATTCGAAGGGGTTTGTTTTTTCACTCACTTTTTATATGCATGTGAAAGAGACAGAGCACAGTAAAATTCGAATGTTTCAAATTTGTGGCTGAACAATGTCAATTCGTGGCACTGAAGATTAAAGAAATAAAAAACTACTTTGCCTCACGCTCGAATCAAAATCGCGTTTTGTTCACTGTTGTCTCGCAGCAAAAGCGGCATGTTTGAGCTGCTGTATGAAGTAATTTTAAGCAATTTGTTACTCGATGTTAATAAACAAGTAGAAACTTAAAAAAATATATAAGTAAGTATACATACAACAAACATGATTTTCTTTTATAAATGATGCTACGGAACCCTTCGTGCTGGAGTCCGAGTCGCACTTGCCCAATTTTTTTATCGTTACACACTAAGTGCACATGTAGGTACATATGTAGTACACATAACATAATCATTATCTCGCGTGTATGTGTCACGTAATTGGCTCACTGTGTGACAGTGTCCCGTCCCGACAAAACTCACGCACAGGGACTGACTTGACATGACAGTTTTATAAAAATTGCGTTATTTGTTTATTGAGAAATATAATATGGAAAGTTCGTGTGGTTACGGATTAATAATATGGAATGTAATATCACCACCCCATATCATACCATAGGTGTCGTAAGAGCCGATTTGGGGACCATACCTACTATGCAGAGAACAGCACTGTAAGAGAAGGAAAACTTAATAGAAACCCTATACCAACCCGTTTGGCCAGCGTGGTATAGTAGGGCAGTTCCTCCTTTCAAAGTAGAGGTCTAATCTAGCAGTGGAATGTTAAAGGCTGATGATGATGATAAAATAGAAAACTTAATATTTATTGTAAATACATACCAATATTTTAGTTTTTCGTCTTTTTTTCACGCTCCTTGCGTGCCTTGTGACGTTCATAATATGTCGCCAAAAGTTCAGCAACGCTTGCACAGGTGATCATTTGGATGGGACATTTACATCAGAGCGCTACCGCGCTTCGCAGGGCACTTAAAGTGTTGTTTGTTGTGAACAAAATAAATAAATATGAAATAACCGCCCAATTAAAGCTGCTCGGGGATAACTATGTATTTAAGCTCTGTTGCCGCCGGCGCGCGTTTGGAGTGCCTGTAGAAGTTGGTTATGAACGTGGATAGTTACGAAAATCAGTTTTTATGTTTTTTATTTAATTTTAAATACTTGCTTGTACCCCAGTCCGTGCCTGTTGCCTGTCACTCATTTAAAAATAAAGGGTCCACCCCTCTCTTCGCACCCTTGTTTATTCGCGCGAGTACACTCGAGCAGACAAGTCAATCGGTTATCCCATAAAAACAATACTTGTCAAAAATACCAAGTCTGGCGACCGTAAAAAGTTGTAAGATCCATGTAATACCAAGTCGGTTAATTAAAAATCTTTATGTTTTAAATAAATATATTGACTCGACCATCTCATGAAAATACAATATAATATCTGATAATTAATATAATATGTATAAATTAGATTGTTTAATGCGATTGTCAAGTCAATATATTTATTTAAAACATTAAAGACTTTTAATTAACCGACTTGTTATTACATGGATCTTACAACTTTTTACGGTCGCGAGACTTGGTATTTTTGACAAATTGTTTTTATGGGATCTCATTTCTTTTTGTAGATAGTCTTACTTTTGTCCTTTCCGGTACCTTCTACTTCTTGTACACCAACAACGAATTTTCTTATTTAAAGCTGTAACTGCAAATGTAATTTTGTAATCCTTTATATTTATATTGGATTACAAAGTTATTTATGCAGTTGATGTATTTCGAAAACTGGACAGAAATTGAAAAATATTTTAATTTTCCCTTAATTCATATACTAAACACTAATCGTATTCTAAATTTCAAGTTTCTATGTCTGCTAGAAGTGCTTTAGACTTTTGGTGATCGGTCAGTGAGTGACAAAATTAAGAATTTTGACTCGTTATAATTCATAAACTACTAGTTCAAATTGAATGAAATTTGAAATACACCATGTTTATACAATGCCTGCATGGTTACTAAAAAAAATCAGGCTTCTAGTTTTATCCACAACGAAGTTATAGGGGGTCGAAAATGGCCTGAATTGCTTCGAGAAAAGGATGGTACGGCCGTGCCGCTTTTTTGCTCGACTTGGTGGGGGCACTACTGTGCCGCGTGCCCCCAGATTATTTATTTACTACTAACAATAATTAGGTGCAGACAGACCCTTGTAGTACAACTATAGCTTTTGTTGATGAAAAGTATAGGGTACTTTTTCATTAAACAACGAATATGCCTAATCAATTCCATAATTTGTACTTCTATCTTCTTACTACTATCATAAACACGATTTTTTGTGAGAATGAATGGATCGATGTGGGTCACTGTTTTACTTTAAAAGTTCTGAATGAAATTTAATTTAACTTTGTAGTAACTATCAGTTTATAAAATACTAGAGGATGCCCGCGGTTACATCCGCGTTATTTAAGGCTACTGCTCTGCTCCCGTCGCTCATAGCGTGATGTTATATGGCCTATAGCCTTCCTCGATAAATGGGCTATCTAACACTGAAATATTTTTCAACTCGGATCATTAGTTCTTGAGATTAGCGCGTTCAACCAAACAAACAAACAAACTCTTCAGTTTTAAATATTACACATACATACATACATACATATCGTCACGCCTTTTATCTCTGAAGGGGTAGGCAGAGGTGTATTTCTACACCCACTTTTCGCCAGATATACTTTAGTCCCACGTAATAAGGGGCGAGCCTATTGCCGTACCGGGCACATTTCCAGACTCCGTGCTGCTACTGAGAATTTCGTGACAGAAAAACCCAATAACACCGCCCGACCCAGGAATCGAACCCGGGACCTCCCGATCCCACGAGCATATTTACGCCGCGAGACCAACGAGGCAGTCGTATAGGGTTTGATGTCGAGTTTTCCGTCTCTACACAAAGATGGTATTTGCATCGTTTTATCCCTTAGTCGCCTCTTACGACACCCACGGTATGATAGGGGGTGGTGACACTTGTATTCTATGCCGTCAACCACACGGCAATATTAGTATAAGATTATAATAGCTAATTGGCTTCTTTTTTGTCGCGATACCAAACCTCCACGGGTTGATCGATAGGGCTTAGTCTAGCCCTGTATGTAGAGCCGTTGATTTATTACCTGGTTTTATAAATTTACTGACATATATCATACATGGAGAGCCACGGGCAAAAGCTTGTCCAAACCATAGAGCATAGATATTTAAATAGAGGCGCATTTCTTATGGGCGCTCTGTAGACAAACGTTCTGTGACCCATATTGTCGCTTGGTGCCGTGTAGGGCTTGTAATTATTCGAAGTTCTTAGAAATTCGAATATTCGATTTTTTTCCAGGAAGTATTCGAATTATTCGAATATTATTCGAATATCACCTTTTTCTTTTAAACCTCAATAAAACCATACGTACACACTGAATAAACAAGTTACAGTTGTGTATTTTTATTTATTAGATACATATATAAAATGTAATCACCTTTCAGTAACATACATACTTTGACATTCTAATTAAACAAAAAGCAATGAACTTTATTCAAAACAGACAAAACAAAAATATTTATAATATTTTAATTAAAAATTAACCCGCTGCGCGGGTTATCATAACAAAACCTTAGCCTTAAATTCTTAGGAACTTGAGAGTCATTGAGATCAATCGAGTGCCTAATATGCCTTTTTGGACACTTTGACTGTTCATAAACACCTTCAGAGCTCCATTCACTCTATCACCTGCATTAACTTTTCTTTCAATATCTTCTTTATTCTTACCATTCCTTGTAAACATCATACCTAAGTAAACAAACTCAGTAACTTGGCCCACTCATTGTCCTTTGATCATCATTAACATAGCAAAGCCGTAACGCATTCCTCTTTTTCAAAAACCAGTAGTAGTAGACTTTCGTTTTGCTTACATTCACTTTCATTCCCTTTCTCTCTAACGCACCATGCACGATTTTCACCATCTCCAGCAACTCATCCGCTGAAGACGCAAATATTACCTGATCATCAGCATAAAGGAGGCATTTCACAAGTAACCTATTCATCCTAAATCCACAGTCACTATACTTTAGATCTTGCAAATAACTGTCCATGAAGAGGTTAAACAGCCACGGCGACGCCACACATCCCTGTCTAACACCTGTTTCGATGGTAAACCAGTCAGTGTATACCCCGTTTATCCTCACAAAAGCTCTAGAATCCTCATAAAGGGATTTCAGAGCTAGAATGAGGTTGCTGTTCACCCCATACATAGACAGTACCGACCACATTTGTTTCATCACCACTTTTCCAAATTCACGAATGTGCAATAGACCTTTTAACTTTTGGCCAAAAACTTTTCGCCTATGCTTCACAAAAAAAAACCCTGATCCGTACACCACATACCCTTTCGGAATTCCGCTTGTACATCCCATATTTTCTTGTTAGTTACTTTCATAACTCTTTCAATCAGTAGCTTTGCATGCAATTTGCCAACAATGCTGAAATAAAAAAGCAATAATAAGTTTTAATTAAATAAAGATTAATTAGAGATCATAAATCACACCACAATCACAATAATCACTCGTGGGATTGACGTAAACTTTGGTAATGCGATCTAAGAAAACGTAACTATAAATCATTCGAATATTCGAATTTAACACCACTCAATATTCGAATAGTAAAAATGAACGAATATTCGCATTATTCGAACATTCGAATATTCGAATTACAAGCCCTAGTGCCGTGGCAGTCGCACTGTGACAGCTGTCTCTACGAGTGCAAGAGAGACGAACGTTTCTCCTGTGTATCTTAACTACGAGAGCAATAGAGACGGAGAACGACGCCAGCACCGCCAACGGCGCCCACTACGAACGACAGTCGCCAACTCGCCACTTGAAATCGGCACACGAAATCCTTAAGAAATGCGCTTCTATATGTAAATCTGTATTCATTGTCCAAACTGATATATCATCGCAGCGCCCAAATTACTGAAGTTAGAAACATGACATTTGGACAGCGGATCCCCTTTTATGAAGTAAATACCTACCCGCTAATAAAATATTTTCAAATATTCTATCCTAAGGGGTTAAAAGGCAATAAAAATTGGTTTGAAAAGTCACTTGTTACCTAGCATTATATGAATGCGGACGACGGCTAGTGCACTACAAAAAACTGAATTACCACTTTTCTCCCCGAAAGTATTTTAAAACCCAGTAGGTACTAGCCCAAAAGAGATTGAGTTTTAATCTGAGTAATATCATTACGTGTTGTATAAGGGACCGGGCAGTGTTGTGAAACGTGACGTTTGTGCCTCTATGACTTATTGTCCGTGGTTGTATTAAAAACAATGAAGGGGAAAATTGTTTTCGCCCTTTTTTGGCAGCGGTGGGATAAATATTTTTGTTCTAATTTTACATACATACATACATAGACTCACGCCTGTTTCCCCGAAGGGGTAGGCAGAGGCGTATTAAACCCCCACTTTTCGCCAGTGTTTTGATCCCACGTAATAGGTGGCGAGCCTATTGCCGCTTATCGGGATATTTTTTTTGCCAGAGCCTCGTCCGTTGATTGGCAGGTGCACCACTTGCAGGTGAGGTTGGCTTGGGACCCTAAGTTCTTGGTGGAAATCCTATGCACCCCTCTCATTCTAATTTTAGACTTATAAATTAATGTTATATACAGGGTGTCACAAGACCCATCACCAAGCCGAAGTCTACTCGTTGTGGACATCATGCCAAGTCATACTAACAAAAAATAATACCTGGGAAACGATTTCTTTTTTAAGTTTTCACATTTTTTAAACCGCAATTAAAAGCGCGCGCGTCATCATCATCATCATATCAGCCAAACGACGTCCACTGCTGGATATAGGCCTCCCCCAAGGTTCTCCACACAGACCGGTCTTGAGCCGCCCGCATCCAACCGCCTCCCGCGATCTTGACGAGATCGTCGGTCCACCTTGCGGGGGGCCTACCTCTGCTGCGTCGTCCGGTACGTGGCCGCCACATCAGAACCTTTCTGCTCCAACGGCCATCGGTTCTTCGAGCTATGTGCCCTGCCCACTGCCACTTCAGCTTGGCTATCCGGAGAGCTATGTCGGCGACTTTGGTTCTACTGCGGATCTCCTCATTTCGGAGATAGCGCGCGCGTGCTATCCCCGAAATACCTACTTATCCATTGGGTCATAGGGCATCTAAAGAACATATTGGCGGGGTAAATGCATCGATTTTGTACCTAATTAGAAAAAGTCCATACTGACTTTGAGCCTCAATATCTCCTGAAACTGTAATTTCCCAGGTACGGTGCCGAAGTAAAAAATGTTCGTAGTGATTGGTACAACATGGGATTTCAGTTTTCGTTAAGGGTCTTTTTACAACCTGTATGTGGATAAAGTCTTAATTAGTATTAAAATAAGTCCACACTACTATTATTACCTCTCTTACTAAAGTAAACTATCTGTATACCACCTCATTAATGACTCAGTAGTAACTATAATTCTCTTTTTAATAAATTCACATTATGGGTGACACATTACAAACAGTCAATGAACTAGACAACATTGAAATTGCGAGCGCGGTAGAATGTGATGTTTCAAATCTCTCTAAACATATAAATGTGAATAGAAATGACGTGACTGTAATATCCCAAAATATACGTAGCATATACTGTAACTTTGACGATTTTGTAATTATGCTGTCTAGTTTTAATTTCGGAATTGACGTAATTGTCTTAACGGAATGTAGATTAAATAAAAACAAACCTATTCCGCACCTTCCTAATTATCAATCTTATACAACTACACGCTAGTTAAATCAAAACGACGGAGTAGTTGTGTACGTGAAAAACTCGTTAAATACCAATATTCGTGAAGTGCAATTAATTCAGGCGTCATGTATCCAGGTTGAAGTTTTGAATAACACTGTTTTATGTATTTATTGGTCTCCATCTGTGTCCAATATTGATAGTTTTATTGACTCACTTAGCTTACACTTAGAATCACTGCCTTCGCAGAAAAAATTAATAATAACAGGGGACTTAAACATTAACGTAAGGCCCAAAAGATCTGAAGTATCTCATGAGCAAAAAAACCGTATAAATTACCTAACCATGCTGTCAACGTTTGGTATACTACCTGGCCATACCTTACCTACTCGAGAACGTTCCTGTTTAGACCACTTCATGTTGAGGACAAATGCAACCAGGACTACTGCATCGATCGCTATTTTACAAACTACTATAACAGATCACTACACAATATTATTAGTACTCTCAAAGATTAAAAACAAATTAATTAAAAATAAAACCACCAAAACGACAAATTTTGAGCAAGCTTTAAAATATTAACAAGAAAAAAATATAGCTGAATTACTTTTTTGTAACGATCCAAACGTGTTAACTGACCTTCTCATTAATACAATAATTGATTCAATCGACCAAAATACTACTACAAAACATGTTCCAAATAGCAAACGAATAATTAAACCGTGGATCACCACTGGTATACTGAAATGTATAAAAAACCGAAATAGACTACAAAAAAATTGCCGCAATGACCCACATAACGAAATTCTAAAAATTACTTACCATCGCTACAGAAATTATTGCAATTACCTGATCAAAAAGTTAAAAAGACAATATTAAAGAAAGTTACTTACTGAATCGGTCACAAATACAAAACTACTATGGAAAAACATAAAGACAATAACTTACACAAATAAAACTAAAAATCAAAGCAATGATTTATTAAAGATCATGCCATCTCCAAGGGAATCAGTAAACTTCGTAAACGATTACTTCGCTAACATAGGTAAACGGGTCATTCTTCAAGGCCTCGATTTTGGTGGTCACACGGCAGTATGTCAATAGTTATTGAAGTTATGGCTTTAAACTATTTTTTATATGTTTCTTTATGTAATACGGCAACCAAAAAAACAGTTTTACTGATATCGACCAACAATAAATAGCCAATATCTAAATCCAAAGACTGAAAACGGGGACAATATTGCTGTTCTCCGCATGTCACACTCATTGTGTAATTCAAACAATCGTGTATAATTTTATATTCCCTTTACGAATTGCTATGTATTATACCTTAAAATATTTGTCCCGGGTAGTAGTTTTCGAAATAAATATGGACTTATATAAATGTTATAATATTTAAGAAATTTCATATAAAATGTATCGGTCACACGATTTTGGCACTCGTGTGAACGCGTGATTCAACCCTCAATAATTCGACTATTGAATGACTTTTGGCATCTTATTTGTATTCACGCGCATCACCAGTCAGCAAGCGCCGGCTGAGGGAACCACACATGATTCTCGATGGCACATACGCGACAGCAGGGGTACGTAATTATTTCGTCAATATTTTTTTTACCTACGTAGGTAAGATTCGTGGCTACTATGTTTTAATGATTCATAGGATTCTCAACAGTTCTTATTTATTGTAATAATAGTCTGAATAGGTAAGATTGCCATAAGAGTTCTTGAATTACGATAATGTTTTACTGTAAATAGTTATTTAGGAATTACAAAAATTTCATCAGATTTGTGGCATCAGATTCGAGTTCCCAGTACCATGAATCTGACTCATTGAACCACGAATCTGATTAGCAGCTTTTTAATACCGTGTAATTTCATTTTAAACGTTATTTTACGGTTTAAAACTACTTAAATCCATTTAATAAGCATTTTTGCGATATTTTTTTACCGCCGTAAATGAAAACGATATTGGAGGAGGTGGATTGTATTATTTGATTTCTTGTTGTCTTGGTGACCTTTTAGTTAATACTTTGTTTAGATGGAACATATAGACGACGCAGGCTGTTTTTATATCTGTAACTCATTATGCATTGTGTAACATGTATTATACTTATCAATAAAACTATCTTTATTACAGATCAATCTACATCTAGTCAAACATACCGCGACGTAGCCAAGGGGAGAAACTAGATCTTTCTTTGGCCATCCATCCAGTTATAATCCAACTAAATTCAAAATTAAACATCTGGTACCTAGATGATGAAACCCTAGGCGGTGACATAGAGTCTGTGTACCAAGATCTAGCACTTCTGAAATCAAATTTTTTATCCATAGGCTTAGAACTGAATACAAACAAATGCGAAATTTTTATTAATGACAATTTAGATAAATCCTTTATTCTTTCAAAATTTCAATATTTGGCTCCCAATATCACTCAAGTTGAAAAAAGTCCTCTTCGCCTCCTGGGGTCCCCAATTTTAGACGACGGTTTTGATTCCTTTATACAGCAAAAAATTCAAAATGTTAGTGAAATTTCTGACAGGCTACTCAAAATTAATATACCTTCATTCGGCTTTCACTATTATTCGATATTGTCTTTTTGTCCGTAAATTTACGCACGAATTACGGTGTTCACCTTTTTGGAAAAATCCAACTCCACTCATTCAAATTGACAAAATTATACAGAATACCCTGAGTAAAATTTTGAATGTGACCCGGAACGACCCGGTGTGGCTACAGGCGTCCTTACCTGTGCGCTTAGGCGGCCTCGGCGTTCGCAAAATTACCGACGTAAACCTACCAGCGTTCTTGTCATCGGTCCACAGCACTGCAGAATTGACTAGGAAAATTTTAGCTCCCACACTGGTTGATTCTGAGGTGCAGTTTAAGACCGATGCCTTGAACGCTTGGAGAAATGCTTGTCCAGGAACTGAGTTACCCCGAAACTTATCCTCCCAGAGGCAATGGGATGGGCCGCTTTGCAGCATGGTACGAGAAAACCTTCTCAATACATCGTCCAAAACTGCAGAGCGTGCTCGCCTGTTGGCTGTGGGAGAATGAGAATCGGGCCTCTGACTCCAGGCACTGTAGGTACCTCCAATATAGGTACCGTGTTAGATGATACGACCTTTCGCTTCGCTACTTGCCTCCGTTTAGGTGCGTCATGTGTCTCTCCGCATCGTTGTCACTGTGGAGAGGCTGTCGATAGCCTTGGTCACCATGGCCTGTCATGCAGCAGGAGCGCGGGTCGTATTTCACGACACTCCAACCTCAATGACATACTGCGCCGTGCTCTTGCCACAGCTGGCGTTCCAGCCCAACTTGAACCTCAAGGCTTGGCACGCGACGATGGCAAAAGACCAGACGGGATGTCGTTACTGCCGTGGAAGCTGGTTAGGCCTTTGGTATGGGACGAAACATGTATCGATACCCTTGCGCCATCTCATCTTCCCAGCACAGCAGGTTATCCGGGCGTTGCTGCTGCTACAGCGGCCCTCAAACGGCGCAAATATGTAAATCTAATAGGAGATTATGTATTTGAGCCGTTTGGGGTCGAAACATTGGGGCCATGGGATCCAAGTGCGCGATCACTTTTTAGAGATCTCGCAAAGAGACTCATAGACGCCTCGCGTGACCAGAGGGTCACGCCTCGTTGTATAGCCATACAACGAGGCAATGCTGCCAGTCTTCTGGGCAGGCTTCCAATTGACTGCGATGAGTTTAATGACGCCATCTAAATTTTAATTTTTAATTTTTTGATTTTTCACTTGTTTTAATATATTAATTAGTTCTTTTTAATTATTTTAAGACTTAATCTAATTATATTTAAATAATTATTGGATAATATGATCTTTGATTAATGTTTAAATAATCATTAATCAAAGACTTAATCCAATGTTTTTGTTAGTGAATTGCAAAAAATACTGTGATTTAGTAAGCTGTGCTAGATATTAATCAAAAGAAGAGTCAACGTTATATTCTTGTTGTAATTTTTTTTTCAATCCTTCTTTATGCCAGTGTGATTGTAATTAATAAGACTTTTACTTTTAATGTTACGATAATCATAAAGACTGATTTATAAAATAGCTAGTTACTTTTATCAGACAATTATAAAGTAACACGGTGATGTGTGAGCTTATGCAAGATTGTAATTATACTGTAGGTACATGTTACATTTGTATTGTAACTTGGGAACATCATAAGTCAGTATGATTGTAATTATTGAACAGTATATTTGTGTTAGTTATTGAATAAAAGTGAAGTTATGTTAATAATTGAAATAAATATTACTTTTTGATTGTATTTGAGATATTTCATTAATGTTCAAACAACCTTACTATCTTAAATGTTATATCAGTGTGCCTATTGACATTGCAAATCTGAAAACATTAATATCTCATTGGATGATGACTATAATATAGACCTTCATCCTTTATGTTCGCTTAGATACGATTAGACCAATAGCTATGCAAGCAGTAACGTGTAAACTATTCTAAAGTGTGTATTTCATAGGCATATCACATAATAAAAATCTAAACTTAGATGCTTGCTTGATCTTACAGCTTATGAGTCTGTTAAACGAGCTTAAGCTGTTGATTTTAGCATCAAATTTTATCATGTCAGATTCGTGGTTTGCTACGTCAGATTCGTGGCACCAACATTTTTAAAAGTGAATATTTTCTTTATTTGTCGATCGATTTTGGTGTAATTACACCATTTGGTTTGTATTGTTTTGAAGATTGATAAACAGAAGCCAATTTTGTAAAAATATGAAATAAAAAAAATGCCACGAATTTGATGCGAAGAATCTTGCGCGAAGAATGACCCAAACATTTAGCTCAAGACATCCAATCAAAGTCGTCTAATAGACTCACTACGTCTAATATGTCAAATACACAATGCAATTCTTTTGCGATGTTAGAGACTAACGATAAAGAGGTGGAACAAACTCTAATGAGCTTGAAGTCGGACAGTGCCCCGGGATGGGATAGAATTTCCACTAAATTCTTGAAATACATCGCTAAAGAAATCGTTCCAATCATTACCCATCTAATAAATCTCTGCTTTAGGAAAGGCATCTTTCCAGCCTCGTTGAAACAGTCTATTATCACGCCAATTCACAAGGGAGGGGACAGAGACGATGTCAACAATTATAGACCGATCTCCGTTTTGCCAGCCATATCTAAACTAATAGAAAAAATTGCTAATATCAGACTCATAAATTACCTAAATAAATTTCAAATCATATCTTCTTCTCAATATGGTTTTAGGCAAGGAGTATCGACTGAAGATGCTGTGGCTTCCCTCAGTTCACTAGTATCTGAACATCTAGATACAGGAAGCAGATGCTTAACTGTATTCCTAGATCTAAAAAAGGCGTTTGACACCGTCTCTGTTCCAACCCTTGTAAACAAACTAGAAAACGTTGGTATAAGAGGAATCCCTCTTAATTTTTTTAAAGACTACCTTACCGATAGACGACAAATGGTAAAGATAGACCAGTTCACTAGTGACGCGGCGGATGTGTCATTCGGCGTGCCGCAGGGAAGCGTACTGGGACCTACACTTTTCCTAACGTATATAAACGATCTCTGCAACTTAAAAGTGTTAAACGCAAAAAATTTTGCCTTCGCCGATGACACGGCTGTTGTCTTCTCTGGGAAAAACTGGCCGGAGGTCAAACTTCACGCAGAGCTGGGTATGGCCCAGTTTACTAACTGGCTCAATGACAATATTCTCACCCTAAATACATCCAAAACCAATTACGTGTGCTTCAGCATCTCAAATCGTTCGCAACCAGACGAGGACTTTACAATTAAAATACACTCCTGTAACAAACCTTTTTATAATTCCTGTAAGTGTCCAAAAATAGATAAAGTGCCACAAGCAAAATATTTAGGTGTCATAATTGACCAACGGCTTTCGTGGTACCCTCATCTGGAGCACATCACTGGAAGGCTTAGGAAACTTGGTTGGATTTTTAAAACCTTACGGTATGTCGTTCCTACTCAACTCAATAAAAATATAGGTCCACCTAGAAATCTATTGAATGAAATTTATAATGCAATAGCAAAATCAGTTGTGGTATATTGTATCCCTATTTGGGGAGGTGCAGCTAAATCTAAATTTATTGAAATTGAACGAGCACACCGAGCTTTAATAAAAATAATGTATTTAAAAAAAGTTAGATTTCCCACAGAGAGTCTTTATCAGATAAGCGGTCTGCTTTCTGTTAGGAAATTATACATTATCCACACTGTTTTAAAAAAACATAAGACCCTACCGTATGATGTCAACGTACTGAGAAAAAGACGAAAAGACATTATTGCAATGGTCCCACAAACCAAAACTCAATCTGCCGCTATGCAATATAATAAACGGGCTGCTAAGTTGTATAATAAAGTAAATAAAGAATATATATATATATATATATATATATATATATATATCCTAAAACATTAAGAGACTGTAAAAGAATATTAGAGAGTTGGATAAAAAACGTTACGTATGAAGATACTGAGTCACTCCTACAGCACATAAAATAACACACATTCTTACACACGCACACACACACACTTACACGCACACAAAAACACACACACTCAAATGCACACAAAAACACACACACACACACACACTCAAATGCACACACACCTTATTATCTTTCTTTTGTTTGTGATAAATAAGTAAAATAAAATTTAAGTTAACTTAGATTTTGACACTGTTTTACGTTATGGAAGAGCGGAGTCTCCTAATACAGGCATTGTTTGCTTAAGAGCGTATACGCCTCGAGCGGCGGCTCGAGTTTAGGTTTTTATAGTACCGCGGTCGCCCGCACACCGCGCATGCGAGACCCGGCGCACTATGACGGTATCGCGTGGAATAATAATCTTGATCCTTCTTGCCATACATGAACAGTATTCGTTTATGTAATACGTCGATTATGATATGAAAGTATTCAAATTAATTATTTTCAATGCACATGCATTTAAAGGTATCAAATAACGATAGATATTACATATTTGTTTAGTAGGATGATGTTCCTCAGGATAACAACGACTATTTATAATAATTTGGCGCAGTTTTATTATATGATAGAAATAATTTATAATTGTCATCTACATAATTGTTACATTTCAAATATACATCTATTTTGTTATTAATGCATGAAAACCCACGAATGACACTTTAATTTATGAATTTATGAACATTCGA
This sequence comes from Euclidia mi, assembly GCA_944739405.2. NCBI lineage: Eukaryota > Metazoa > Arthropoda > Insecta > Lepidoptera > Erebidae > Euclidia > Euclidia mi. The sequence continues at coordinate 15,947,798 of OX123210.2, read as the reverse complement.
CCACTAAAACACAAAATCAACTATTTTTATTTCAGTAAAATTTAACAATATAAATTTAAAAACATAATGGCATAATTAGGCATTGAAAAAAAAAGACTGTTCAAAAGCATAAAATCTAAAACGCCACTGTTCGAAAAAAGGTTGTGAAGCTCTGAATGTTTGTTTACAAAAAGTCTATCTTCTCGTGGCACCAACTATAATTTGACTTCTATTGTTCTCACTGACGTTGACACATTGGTTTATTAACAACAGGCAGCGATAGCCTACTGGAGATACCAACGGACTGCTATGCAGAAGGTATCGGGTTCGAATCCACGGTATGCTAGAACGATGATGATGACATTGTTCAATTAACGATCTAGACACGATAACATTCCAATATCAGTTTATTTAGGAGAATACCATTTGTGACATGAGTATGACACTGACATTAGATCGAAACTGCATTTTGAACAAATATAGTTAGAAGAATTGAGTCAAAATAAACTGTTAACTGGTGCAGAATAAGACTGCACAGTAGGTAGGTGGGCTTGTGTGTGTTAGGTACCTGCAATGCGAGCTAGTGGGGATCAGCTGAGCTGCGGCGGTTTGTAAGATATTATTCGATTCAAGTGTGCTTTCAATTGCATTGCATAGTACGTTTTAGGTAAATACCTATTACATTGGTATCATGCTAACGACGGCGCGTCCTAGCTTAAAAATAACCATAATTTTGCCCCCATCAAGAACCTCATACATGGGCTCTGTAAATTCATCGGTCGGTCACCCATCCATACTATGACCGTGATGTCAATTACTTTACCTTAACTTATGTAGTTTGTACGAAAATAAACCTGCGATAAAGGCTTTGCAAGCCAATCCCATGGTCACCCATCAAAGATCAAATGCGTCTAACTACTGTACTGTAAAAAAATACGTTGAGAAAAAAATAAGGATCAAGAAGCTTTAGCCGCGCTATAAACGTTTTGGAATGCAATATTTACGTAAAATGGCGGACGCGGACGCGAGCGACAGGTCCGTCCTCTGAGAGCGCTCAGCGCTGAATGGCGGACGTAGCATCGCGCTTCGAGTTATATAGGTCTTTTTTAAAAAATCATATTAATTACAAACGAAAAGTTTAGATTCCAATTTTTTTATATGACTTAAAATGAATCTTAAGGTTTGTAAATATGTATATATCTTTTTAATAATCACAGTAGTTTTTTAGATATAAATGCAAGTTTGCGGGCTAAAATTAAGCAAAATGCACTGTTTTGTTCTCCGATTTTCTTGAAAATTATGAATGAAAGTACAATTTATTTTTTAGGGACTCGCTTGTATAGCTTTTGCTCGTACAGTTTACATTTACAGAATTATAGAACGATAAGTTTTCATAGCACTAGCGACCATTAATGCTGGCCTAAACTACAGAAATTACGAAAATGACTTTTTTAAATTCATCCGTTTTAAAATATTTACTATTGTAACCCATATATTTTTCTCCAGCACTCTCTTGATAAAGAACTGAACTTTTATATTTTCTATATCTTTTCCATTAATTGTCATTTATCCGTAACGTAATAGAACAATAAAAACCCGCAAAATCGCCTCCGACGGATTAAACGCTCTTAAAAGGAGGCTCGAATCATCAATTATTGTTTTTATAATCATTTGTTACTGAAATAAAAAGATATTATTATTATATTATTATTATCAGCAGCATGCGAAACAGCGGATTAAAGGATTTTTTTCATAAATAAACACATCCAAAACCTCAGTATAATTATTATAATCAGTCGTGGCGATTTAGTACCTACGTTTTGATGTATTTGCGAGTCGTTTCTCGATGAAAACAATTTCCAGACATTTTCTAAATGCGCCCCCTGTCAGTATCGACATTATCAAACTCGCATTAGACCCCCTGAACTTATTTTATGTACCTAAATAAGTTTATTATTTTATTTTATTTCATAGACTCACGCCTGTATCCCCGAAGGGGTAGGCAGAGGTGTAATATTACACCCACATTTCGCCATGATTTTTTAGGTCCCACGTAATAGGAGGCGAGCCTATTGCCGTACCGGGCACATTACCAGACTCCGAGCTGCTACTGAGAATTTCCTAACGGAAAAACCCAATAACACTTTGCCCGACCCGGGAATCGAACCCGAGACCTCCCAATCCCACGTGCACATTTATGCCGCGAGACCAACGAGGCAGTCTATATAGAGGTTTATATAGTTTATATTAAATAAACTGTCCCAATTTTAGCCACGGGCCTCTCCTCAATAGGAGAAGCGTTATATCACTGTCCACCACACCGGCCAAGTGCGGTTTGGCAGACTTCACATGTCTTTCGAGAACATTATGAGGAACTATCAGACATGCAGGTTTCCTCATAGTGTTTACCTTCATCGTTTAGCAAGCGATAATTAGCAATTTAATTGGCACATAACTTCGAAAAGTCTTGGTCGCGCGCCGCGAATTTAATTTAAATCCAAAACCTTTTGCGCAACAGTCTCTTGTTCTGTTCACTAGGCTACGACCGTTTTTTTTTATAGCTTGCATCCCCTAAGGGGTAGTCAGATGAGTAATTAAATATTACACCCACATTTCGCCATGAATTTTAGGTCCCACTTAATAGAGGGCTATTTTTCCTACGGTAATAAATGCTTTAAAAACCGAATTGATTGCAGGAATCAATAATATCTACAAATTCTAAAACACACATTGCTATACAATACACAGCTGTATATTACACCTCTGCCTACACCTTCGATACACAGGCGTGAGTCTACAAAAAAAATAAAAAAACATAAACAGCTGTGTATTTTTTTACACCTACATTTCGCCATGAATTTTTCAGTCCCACGTAATAGGGGGCGAGCCTATTGCCGTTACCGGGCACATCACCAGACTCCAAGCTACTACTGAGTATTAGGCAACCCCAGTAACACTTTTGCCGACCCGGGAATCGAACGCGAGACCTCCTATCAGTAGTCGCATACGCTATCCACTGGCCCACGGAGGCAGTCAGCTGTTTATGTTCTTGGCTAATTACATATTGTTTTATTTTTCGACCAATTAATCGAACCCAGACCCCACAATCACAAACTTAAGCAACGCTACTAAACAGGCAGTGTACTTTAAAAAGGTTACATGCTTGTCAAGTCAGACAAGTTGATATGACAATCGTAAGAGATCGGGCGAACTCGGTTAACTTCGGCACAATATCGATTTGAAGTTGGATGGACTAGTGTTGATACTTGTTGATTTGAGTTTAATTCTAAGTATGTGTTTTGATGTCCGTGTGGTGACGGATTAAGAATACGGAATGTCACCACCCCATATCATCCCATGGGTGTCGTAAGAGCCGGCAGACGGAGCATATTAGGCAGAGAACAGCACTGTGAGAGAAGGAAAACTTGATACAAACCCTATACCAATCCGTTTGGCCAGCGTGGTATAGTAGGCCAATTCCTCGTTTCAAAGGAGAGGCCTAGTCCAGCAGTGGACTGTTAAAGGCTGATAATGATGATGTGTTTTGAATATTACAAGTTGAAGATAACAGATTCACAAGTAGATTAATTTATGAGCTTTAGGGTCACAGCTCATTAGAGCCACCCGGCACCTACTCCGCACCGCCTCGCCTCGTGCGGTTAGTATTCTTCATATGAACTTGTATGGGTATGCGCTCACTACATCAACTCCATAGCGTCACCGGATCGCCTATGTCATAAGCCCTCCACGCGTGGGAGGCGAGTGGATCACTCGGTGACAACTCGCTGCTCGCATGCTTGCCTTGCGTTGACTGCGCATCGCCAAAGCGCGAGTCCGAAGCGGACCTCTCGCTGCCCGCGAATGATTCTTTTGTTGCGTCTTTCATTTTCTTCTTCATCAAGCGCGACAGCTATGAGTGCCAATTCAAGATTTGTAAAATTTGACATTACGAAACTCACGTGTAGACCACACGTCAAATGCAAATAGTGCCAATTGTTAACAGACTACTCGAAAATTCGTGGACCAAGCGACATCCACTCGTTGACCACGCGGCGTTCACTCGTTGACTGCGCGGGGTCCACTGGATGATCGCGCGACGTTTTGGTGATAATGCGGCGTCCACCCGTGGACCACCTGTCGACAACAAGTGGACGCCTTACGACGAGGCGGTCCGGGGTGGGTGCCGGGTGGCTCTATACTTCTTCTTTATACGGTAAACGCGTATGAGCAAACGAAGTGTGAGACGTCCTCCGATTAGATGGTTCGACGATCTGAAACAGACGTCTAGGGCGGTCTGATGTGCGTTATAATAGGCCTATGACCAGAAACGGATTGCAATAGACTTATTGATTAATACAATAACCAGCTGTTGTGGCATAAATCGCCAATGAAACAACGGTAATCGCGGTGGACGAGTCAGTGGGGTGGAGCGGGCAGCAAATTTGGCGATCATAAGCGTAATATACATGTAGTCGTGTGATTCATCACACACATTTTTAGAGATAGTAGAGCCTTGCTGGTTTCAGCATGAATGGGTCTGCTCGACCGGGGAAGAAGAAAATCGACGTAAAGTAACAGTAAAGGCCTCCCCCCCGTCATACCCTGTTCCTTTTCCCTCATCCCACTCCTCCTCCTATCCCTTTCCCTATTCTAAGGGGCGGCAACGCACTTGTAACTCCAGTCGTGTTGCTTGTGTCCAAGGGCCGCGGTAATTGCTGACCATCAGGCAATCCGTCTACTCATTTGCCGGTATTACTATAAAAAAAAACTGCCTTTCGCAGTCCACTACTGGACATAAGCATATCCTTATTTAAGGTTACAATAGCATTGCTTGTACCTAACTAATATTATGAAAATCGATTTTTAACTTTCGAAATTTGTATACATCATACAAAATAAAGAACAATGGCCATTTTTGACCTAAGCATGTATAGAGATAAAAATTATTTCAAAATTAAGGTTATTTTTTAGTGTAATGATTTCACTAACAATTATATTTTATAGAAGTCTAGGTAAAAAGAAAACTTTTGGGTTGTAAAGATGTTCTAGAACTCGTGAACGCATCCTTATCAAAATATTTTTTATTCACTGCACTGTTATATTATCTGTGCCCGATAATACTTCCTTGTTTAGCTACGTTCCATTTCACTTATACCACATCTTTAACAACTGGTATTGTCAAAACCTCGAGAAAACTTAATTTTATATATAAATTTAATCAAGTTGTTAAAAGCTGATCATAAATGAATGTATTTTTTTATGTTAAAAGATATAAAAAGATAAATATAAATGTATTTCTGCCATTGAAAACATTGGATAAGGATGCAACGGAACGTTTTTGACGTAAAGAGGCCGCTGGTGACAGTGGTGACATTGGACATGGGTGAATCTGTCAAATTAATACGAACTAATTTCGGTGTATTATGTAAATTCCTAGACCATTATAAGAAAAACTGTCTTTACAGTATAATTTCTTGATCATAGAGCTACTTGTTTTTGTACATTTTATCTATATACACAATAATTCATTATCAGGTCATTCAATGTATGAGAAGTGGCCATTGTTCTTTGCGGGTCTTAATCGCGACCACGCTCTCCGTCGGTCTCTCCGCGACCACGCTCGGTGCAAGACCAGCGAAACGTCGGAAACAAATAGGTATTTATACCTTAAATGAGTTAATTGGACGCGATTAAGACCCGCTAATTTATTTTGTATGGAATATTATTATAGATTGCCAGGATGGATGGATGCTATACTCGTCACACAAAAACTACCGAACAGCTTTCTACGAAAGTTTACAGTGATACCTATAGCTTATACATAGACTACCCAGGGGGTGTAGTACGAGTTTTGATCGAGTTGCGAGTCGTTTCTCGATGGGAACAATTGCAATTAATAATAACACTAGAGCTTGTGTTATGGGTAGTAGATAATGGATAAACATACATACAGGATGTCACAAGACCCATCGATTACTCGTTTTGCACATCATGCCAAGTCATACGACGCGAAAATAATACCTGGGAAACAAAATATTTTTTAAGCTTAAAAAAAGACATTTTATTAGCGGCAATGTATAGCGCGCGCTTGCAGAAAAAATTGGCGCGAGTTATGCATCGTACCTACGCCGGCCGTATCTACCTACACCGTGCGCTACGGTGGCGGTAGTTTATGATCACGTGGTCGCGCGGCCGAGGGGAATGACCTCGCAGCTGATTGCTGGTAGGCATACACTACGCGTCGGGAACTTTAAAGCCGTTTATTTTAGGGAAATATTGAAAATTTTGTTTATGTTTATTTGGCAGAAAGTGTAAATTTATCATTCTAAACACGATTTTGGAATAATTCGAAAAAAAAATTCGTGACTTTGAGTCTCAATATCTCCTGAACCAGTAATTTCCCAGGTATGCCGCCGAAGACCGGTTGGCGCAGCGGGAGTGTAAGCAACTGCTACGCCGAAGGTCGCGGGTTCGATTCCCGCTCAAGTCAAACATTTGTGTGCATGAACATGGATGTTTGTCTTGGTCTGGGTGTTTCTATGTATAATATGTATGTATTTACAAAAAAAAAAGTATATATGTATGTTTATCCATTGTCTAGTACCCATAGTACAAGCTCTGCTTAGTTTGGGACTAGATGGTGTTGTATGAATGTGGTAGAATATTATTATTATAAGTAAAAAATGATCGTAATAATTGGTACAATATGGGGTTTCAGTTTTCGTTAAGGGTCTTTTTACACCTACTAAAAAGTATACATATACTTTACTTGTAAATCAGATATGTACAGACGCGTACACACACATAATACAAACAAACACAGACGAAAATATAGGGGCTTTGACAGTTTTGACAGGTTTCTGGACCTGATGCCTCAGTGCTGCCGCGTAGTGAACGTCATTACAGAAGACTCTCATTGAATGTGCCCGCTGTCGGTCTCGACTGACTGTTACTACGAGCTAGAGGGCGCTGTATGTAAATTGTTGCCGTCGAAATATTTGTCTGAGTTTCATTGAGTTTTGAGTCATCACAACTCGATTAAATTTCATACATACACATACATACATAGACTCACGCCTGTTTCCCCGAAGGGGTAGGCAGAGGCATATTAAACGCCCATTTTTCGCCAGTGTTTTGATCCCACGTAATAGGTGGCGAGCCTGTTGCCGCTTATCGGGGTATTTTGTTTTTACCAGAGCCTCGTCCGTTGATCGGCAGGAACACCACTTGCAGGTGAGGTTGGCTTGGGATCCTAAGTTCTTGGTGGGAACCCTATACACCCCGATTAAATTTAGACAAATATTATCTTACTACAAGTATCAATTTTACTCATTCCACATCTAATCTTATATTCTGCTCAACCACATAGGTGCCCATGTAAACTTATTGGAAGCGTACTAAGCTATTTATTTTCAATATATTCATGAAAAAACCAACCCGATATAAGCTTGTTTCAGGAAAATTTCTGAATACATATGTTTTTTAAGCGTGGCCTCTGGAGTTGCGTGGCACGACTGTGCATATGCCCGAACGTCGCGGCAAATATACGGTACTAGATGATGCCCGCGGTTACACCCGCGTTATTTAATGCTGCTGCTCCGCTCCCGTCGCTCATAGCGCGATATTATAAAGCCTATAGCTTCCTCGATAAATGAGCTATCTAACACTGAAAGAATTTTTCAAATCGGTCCAGTAGTTCTTGAGATTAGCGCGTTCAACCAAACAAACAAACTCTTCAGCTTTATAATTATATTAGTGTAAGACAAGACTTCGTCCACGGCTCCCCCTGCGTGGATCACACACCTAAACCTCCCTTAAGAATCATACTATTTTTGAACACCGTACAAAAATTAATTCATTCGTTTTTGAGTTTATTTTGAACTGCCTTTTATGATATTTTATTTTATTTTTATTTACAGACTTACGCCTGTGTCCCCGAAGGGTAGACAGAGGTGTACATTTTTACACTCACATTTCGCCATGAATTTTTAGGTCCCACGTAATGCGTAATAGCACACTTTTGCCCGGCCCGGGAATCGAAGCCGGGTCCCCTGATCAGCAGTCGCATACGCTATCCACTGGACCACGGAGGCAGTCAGTTTTATGATATACTAGAGGACGCCAGCAGCTACGCCTGCAATGTTTTTAAATTTACCCGTTTTGGACGATCCCGTGGGAATTTCGGGAAATCCCTTCTTAGTGCACCCCTACGGTCCCCAAGGAACATACATGCCAAATTTCATCTTCCTGCGCCCAATAGTTTCGGCTGTAGCTTGTCTGTCAGTCAGTCAGTAACGCAAGGATTTTATATATTAAGACAAGACAAACATACATGTTCATCATGTACACAAATGTTGACTTGAGCGGGAATCGAACCCGCGTACTTCGGAGTGACAGATATCTGCCTTACATAGCGATAACCTAAGGGCGATACCAACAGGGAAAACTGTTGAAAAATGTAGAGGGTTCGAATCCACGGCGCGCACCAATGACTTTTAGAAGTTATGTGCGCATTAAATTGTTAATTAACGCCTGTCCCATACCTCAGAGAGCATCCTTCCCTAATAATTCCGGCTGTCATGAAGATATTTGACAGTCGTCATAGGAAAACTGTACTAATGAATACAGATTTACATAGAAGCGCAGTTCTTAAGGATTTCGTGTGCCGATTCCATGTGGGGACTGTCTCCAGTTTAGTTCGTAGTTGGCGCCGTTGACGGCGCTGGCGTCGTTCTCTGTCTCTCTTGCTCTCGTAGTTAAGATACACAGGAGGAACGTTCGTCTCTCTTGCTCTCGTAGAGACAGCTGTCACAGCGCGACTGCAACGCCGCCGAGCGGCAATTTGGGTCACAGAAAGTTTGTCATCAGAGCGCCCATAGGAAATGCGCCTCTATGTAAATATCTGAGCTCTTTGTCTGTACCTCTGATTAAAAGTCTAACCTCATTACGGAGAAATACTATTTCCACAGAGCGAATTCCTGTCTGACCTCCGCAACCCAAAGGGATAGCGATATTCTATGGCTTAGGTATTATGTCAGTATATACAGGGTGTAAAAAGACCCATAACGATAACTGAAATCCGATATTGTATCAATCATTGCGACCATTTTTTACTTCGGTACTATATCTGGGAAATTACTGGTTCAGGAGATATTGAGGCTCAAAGTCACTTTTTAATAGGTAGTAGAGCCTTGCTGATTTCAGACCGAACGGGGAAGTACTACCCTCTCACAGAAAATCGACGTAAAGTAACAGTACCTAAACTGCTGCGTTTCGTTCGGTGAGTGAGAGTACTGGAGCCCCTATCCCCTATTCCTTCTCCCTCATCCCACTCCTCCTCCCATCCCTTTTCCCAACCCAAAGGGCGGCAACGCACTTGTGAATCCTCTGATGTTGCTTGTGTCCATGGGCGACGGTAATTGTTTACCATCAGGCGAAAAAAAAAACTATACAATTGTTCTAATTAGGTACTACGTAATAATCGATGTAATTACGCCGCCAATTTGTTCGGTGGATTCCTATACACCCATGGATAAGTAGGTATTTCGGGCATTGCACGCGCGCTCTTTTATTTGCGTTTTAAAAATGGGTCACTAAAAAAATAAGTAGGTATATATAATTACTGCTCAGTATGACTTGGCATGATGTCCAAAACGAGTAGGCTTCGGCTTGGTGATGGGTCTTGTGACACAATGTATATTTAAGGGTCTCCTCCTCAAAACTCCTCATTAAACACCTTAATAACCATTTTACTATTATAATTAACACGAAAATTTATGGGAATGGATGTATAATAATATAATATAATAATATTCTACCACATACACACATCACCATCTAGTCCCAAACTAAGCAGAGCTTGTGTTATGGGTAGACTAGATAATGGTTAAACATACATCTATACTTACTACATATTATACATAGAAACACCCAGGCTAAGACAAACATTCATGTTCATGCACAGAAATGTTTGACTTGAGCGGCAATCGAACCCGCGACCTTCGACGTAGCAGTCGCTTACACTCCCGCTGCGCCAACCGGTCGTCAAGATGTATGAATGTTTGCTGCTCTTTCACCCAAAAACAATAAACAGATTTTGATGAAACTTTTCAACACTATAGCTCATACATCAGAAGAGCACATACCTACTAGTATCTCCACGCGGGCGAAACCGTATGCAGAAGTTAGTTGAACATACTAGAAAATAAATTTGTCTTAAAATATCATACAATTTCATACAAGACATTTGTATGAGTATCCTACAATTGTCTGAATATCATACAAAAATAACATATAGATAACGTATCATAAAAACAATGACGGTCCTGAAAACTTGCGCCGGTTCGCTATCTCCCTCTATCGCATGCTGTCCCGCTCTTACGGGGTACAAGGAGTTATGTTAGGGAGTTTTCCGATGCGGTATTGTGAGATAATAGGGGTTGAGGGATGAATTGTATGAAGATGCTTGGAAAATTGTTTTTATTGACATAAAGAATAAATGTTTTATGAATGTGATATATATGTGTATGTTTTCAATTTTATAATGTGTCTCCTTCATACAGCCCATTTTAACTGAGTCCTGAGTAAGTTATTTTTATAAGAAGGAACTATAATATTGAGAAAAAATATTTTTCACCACAGCAGCTCAAACATGCCACTTTTGTTGCGAGACAACAGTGAACTAAACACGATTTTGTATCGAGCGTGAGGCAAAGTAGCTTTTTAATTTTTCAATCTTCAGTGCCACGAATTGACATTGTTCAGCCATAAATTTGAAACATTCGAATTTTACTGTGCTCTGTCTCTTTCACATGCATATAAAAAGTGAGTGAAAAAACAAACCCCTTCGAATTCGAAATTCGATTTTGGAATTCGACCTCAAAGAAAACACCTACGGCAACGCAAAAAAAAAAGATATTTGTAAAAAAGAAATTAGGTACTTTTTTTATATGTTATTGTTTACATGTTTAATTTATTATTGGATTTTAATAAAAATAAGTCTAATTAATAGTATAAAGTTAGTATTTAACCAATACATTTTTATTTAGAATTACATCAATGATACATTTGAAAAGTAAACATCAGGGACGCGGTATTAAAACGCGATTAAAATAAGTAGCGGGAATAAAAATTTCGCTGATGCTGATACAGTAGGTATAGCGTAACGTGTTAAATTATATTAATATATAAAATAATCTAAAAAGATGAGTGAAACTAGCGATGATGACTGTACTTTAACACCAGAAGAGTTAAATCAACAAGTGATTATGCAGAATTCAATGTATTCCTGTTCATTTCTATGTGTTCTCACTGCTGTGGTGAAAAGTTATGTGTGCTACACGAGAGCAAAGTTTTTTGTATCTCGTGCTGTTGAGTCCCTCACCACGCTCATGATTCTAACTTTGATTCACTCGCTACGCTCGTGAATCAATCATAGAATCCTTCGCTTGCTCGGGACTCAAAATCAGCACGCGAAACAAAAAACAACTTTGCTCTCTTGTTGCACAAATAACTATTTCTCTTAGTCAACTAACTGCTGGACATATGGGAAGCAGGAAAACCACACTTTCATAGTCGGAGACATTTCGAACAGTTGAAATATGAAGAATGAGTAGTTTAGCTTCTGCAATTTTAAACTAGTTTTAACCTAATATTCTGTTAAATCAGCTTAGACTGCAAAGCAAACCATAGGTTCCAAGACACAATTCTTGAATGCAACCTTGATAATTAAATTACGTTTTTCGACTACCAGTTCCAATAAATACACCCATATCCTCAAAATAAAACATAAACATTAGCATTAAGAGTAGGTATATGTGCCAAAATATTGGTTATTCAACATAAAAGTAGGTAGAGGTACGTGGAATAGGTAAATCCCGAAAAACAATTTTAAATGATTATTATTAATGACCACGAAGTTTTAAAAACAACCAAACATCACACTTAACTTTACAACCCATTTAACCAAATGCCTTTTATAATTGAATCACTGAGTTCTTATATCTCTTTTTCTGGTATGCAATAAATAATTTTCTATCTATCTAACTAAATGCCTTATCCAAAAGCTCACCCCACCCTCAAGCTTCGAGTCTCGAAATATCGAACACACCCTCAGTACACCTCTATCGTTTAAACGGGACGGGCGCGTTCACCCCTCTACAAAAAACCTTTAAAAGAACCCCCACAAATACCGAAAAATCCCTCCCCAAACATATATCTCAAAAAAGTGTTCCAAATTCTGTAAAAAGCCAGTGATTTTTCAGTGTGAAATCGTGTGAATGAGTCGTTTTAGCTGAAATTCGTTCGCTCCCAAGATGGCTACAGCGCACGTATAACGTACTATTTCAGTGTGTTAAAAGGATTTTTCAGGAGTTTCTGGTAAGTAATATGTATAAAAACACTTTCTTTTTAAACTGACATAAAAATAAAGTAAAAGGTTTGTAATTTTCTGTGTATATTGCCTCACAAATCCGTCATTTGTAACCCGATTTGGAAAATTATTTTTCGTTTAGAAGGATATACTTTCCACCTTCCCTCCTAGTTTAAGGAATGGCATTAAAGTCGTTTTGTTGAATTAAAAATATGACTGCCTCGTTGGTCTCGCGGCATAAATGTGCGCGTGGGATTGGGAGGTCTCGGGTTCGATTCCCGGGTCGGGCAGTGTTATTGGGTTTTCCGTTAGTAAATTCTCAGTAGCAGCACGGAGTCTGGTAATGTGCCCGGTACGGCAATAGGCATGCCGCCTATTACGTGGGACCTAAACAATTCATGGCGAAATGTGGGTGTAATATTACACCTGTGTGAAACAAGAACCGGGATTAATTGATAGCACGGTTGCGCTCTGATGTAAATGTTGCAAGTCGTGAGTTTGACACCGTTGCTTGACTTTTCCGATCTGTTACGAACGCCAAGACAAGGCACGCTATGAGCGTTATATTAATAATACTAAATAGTATATAATATAAGCGATAGCCGAGTGGTGAGACCGACAGACTGCTACGCAGAGGGTCTCGGGTACGAATCCACGGCACGCGCCAATAACTTTTCGAAGTTAAGTGCGTATTAAATTGTTATTTGTCGCTTGCTTATCGGTGAAGGAAAAGATTGTGAGGAAACCTGCATGTCTGAGAGTTCTCCATAATGTTCTCGATAGACATGTGAAGTCTGCCAACCCGCACTTGGCCAGCTTGGTGGACTATGGCCTTACCCTTCTTATAATGGGAAGAGGCCCGTGCCCAGCAGTGGGATAGTATAAAGGGCTGATGATATATAATTGTATCTATAATATAAGCGATGGAAATAAGGAAAAATATATATTCAATCTAGAAGGTATATAATGTATGTTGACTAAAGAATACATAAGTGCAGGTTATATAGCTTAACGTCTGTGTTCTTAAGCGGCAAGAGAGGTGTATAAATCGACTATCTATAGGTACATAATATAATAGTCATAAAAGTAGAATAAATGCTGAAGAAATAAGAGCACTGAGAAGTATGTGTGGTGTATCTTTGACCGAAAGAGGAAAGAATTGTGTGATACGAGAGTGGTGTGGGGTAAAAGAAGCTGTAGTGACAAGCATCGAGAAAGGCATGCTAGGATGGTTTGGACACATGGAGAGGATGGATGACGAAAGACTGACCAAGCAGATATATAAGGCAAGTGTGAATGGGACAGGACGAAGGGGAAGACCTAGGCGGACGTTCTCAGATTGGATACATCCTAAAAACAGGGCAGGTAAGAAGTACCCTGAACAGTCGGAATCTGATGGGAGTGAATGAAGCATGAGAAATATGTCAAGATCGTTGCAAACGGCGTTCCGTAGTCTCTGCCTATCCCTCCGGGAAACAGGCGTGAGTCTATGTATGTGTACATAATATAAAATGAAGTCCTTCTTTCTACCTGTCTGTCTGTATGATCGCGATAATCTCAAATACTATCCAACGGATTTTTTTACGGTTTTCACTAATAGATTGGGTAGATTAGGTGGGTAAGTTTTATTTTTATTTATTTATAGTCTCACGCCTGTATTCCCGAAGGGGTAGGCAGAGGTGTAATATTACACCCACATTTCGCCATGAATTTTTAGGACCCACGTAATAGGGGGCGAGCCTATTGCCGTTACCGGGCACTTCACCAGACTCCGTGCTGCTACTGAGTATTCGGAAAAACCCAGTAAGACTTTTGCCCGACCCGGGAATTGAAGCCGGGACCTCCGATCGCATATGCTATCCACTGGACTACGGAGGCAGTGGATAAGTTTAGTTGGGTAATTCATGCGGGCGGCTTGATAAATGGGTAAGCTAATTTTGATCATAGTGTTTTATACTACGTACGTCCGCGACTCCGCCCGTGTCTTTAGGATATCACCAGAACAGGTAGCCTGTGCATGTGTTATTCTTATCTTATCTTAATATATAAAATCCTTGCGTTACTGACTGACTGACAGACAAGCTACAGCCGAAACTATTGGGCGCAGGAAGCTGCAATTTGGCATGTATGTTCCTTGGGGACCGTAGGGGTGCACTAAGAAGGGATTTCCCGAAATTCCCACGGGATCGGCCAAAACGGGTAAATTTAAAAAAAATGCAGGCGTAGCTGCTGGCGTCCTCTAGTACTAATATATAAAGCTGAAGAGTTTGTTTGTTTTTTCCTTTTGTTGATCACGCTAATCTCTAGAACTACTGGTAGGATTTGAAAAATTATTTTATCGTTAGATAGCACATTTATCGAGGAAGGCTATAGGCTATATAACATTGCGCTATGAGCGACGGGAGCGGAGCAGTAGCCTTAAATAACGCGGGTATAGCCGCGGGCATCCTCTAGTTTATCTATAAACATAAATAAAATTGGAGTGTCTGTTTGTAATATTAAAATAACCGCTTTTTACTAAATGCATATGAATGTATACACGGTACATATAACGAAATGATTTTTCTTTAAATTTTGTCTGTCTGTCTGTGTGTTCTCGCTAATCTCTGGAACTGCTGGACTGATTTTGACGGGACTTTCACTGGCGGATAGCTGATGTACCAAGGAATAACTTAAATTAACCGGGTACGCGTAGTAGTTCCCTCAGGAGGCGGGTGAAACCGCGGGAAACAGCTAGTAGTCTATATTACTGCAAAGTGTCATTAAAATCCAAAAGCGGGACAAACCAACCAACAAACAAACACCATTTCGCTTTTAATTAATGTAAGCATCGATTTAAGCCAACCCGCACTTGCCCAGCGTGGTGGACTCTGGCCCTACCCTTCTCATAGTGAGAAGAGGCCCGTGCCCAGCAGTGGGACAGAACATATGTAACGTATGGCCGATGATGAATGATTGATAGCCTAGTGGTGATACCAACGGACGGCTATGCAGTGTCTCGGGTTTGAATCCACGGCGCGCATCAATGACTTTTCGAAGTTAAGAACCTATTAAATTGTTAATTATCGCTTGTCCCATGCCTCGGAGAGCACTTTAAGCCGTCGGTCACGGTTGTCATGAAGATCTTTGATAGTCGTTACAGGGTGTCAGTCAGGGGCGGCTGTACCTTAAGTGCGCTCGTGCGCTAAACTACCAGATTTAAAAAGGTCTATAAGAAAAATTACCTACATAGGTATTAAGTTTAAGTAACAAAATTTGATTAACGATCTATAATGGGTACAACATTACCGAAATTACGACAAAACAATTTATATTTTATTTTAATGCACTTAAGGCGTGTTTTACAGTTGACAAAACATGCCTCGTGCGCTAGACCTCAGCGCACGGCCGATGCTCATACAACTATACGAGACTCGAGCGATATGGCCTGGCGCGTGAGACGGAGATAGTTCAGTACAAAATGTTCGGCGAAATAACACCTTCCCGTACGCCGCACGCGTTCCCCGATGATGCCCGAACGTCGGCAAGGATTTTCATTGAAAAGCTTTTTGATATACCTAACTAGGTGTTTGGTGTTTACTAATTTGTGGGTTAGGAAGTGTGAGATTTTATAATGAAATCAGCATTAACGATAAAGTTGACTATGTATTTTACACTAGGTATTAATAAATTATATGCGCGCCATTTTTGCGCCAATTTGAAACTAGAGAGTAAATAGGTACAAAAGTATTACGTTGCGAAGATTTATTACTGAAATTTAAGAAATGTTTGTGATTTGTAGGACTTGAGCGTCTCAGTAAGCAGGTACATTATGTTCGAATGTACTATTTGTTGAATCTATACCTGTACATATAAAACAGGCAAGTAAGTTATTTTATAAAAATAACTAATTTGGTACTTAGTACCTACCTATTGTAGATAAAATGATGTTTAACTTTATCTTAGAAATCGGATAAATATTACTTAGGCTCAGTTTCACCGCTGTCGTATTAGGTATGTATATACTTATAAATTAATTTATATAAACCCTCCAACATTGAATTTATCTGGAACATAGGCCGCCCATGGTTACGGCGGTGAAATGAGGCCTCAATTTGCTGGCAAATTGCACCACCACTTCTTTATCGCTATCCCTTCGGGTTGCGGAGGTCAGACAGGCAGTCGCTCCGTGGAAAAGCTAATACTCAGCCAAATCCGGTTAGACTAGTAAGCGGACCCCAGATTGAAACTGGGATAACGCTAAGAGGATGATGTTGACTTGGATATCAGTAATTTTAGCGCACAGCCCAAATACATGAGCCCCAGATATTATTACATATCTCTCACGTACAAGAAGCTGAAATGTGGCATGTCTCTATGTTCTTTGGAGATCGTAAGGGGGCACTGAGAATGAATTACCTACTCGAAATACCCATTGCATCGGGAAGATGCGGTTAAGGGTTGAGCTACATCTATCAGCACCGCATCGCACTTTCCTATGCTTCTATCCTTTTCTGTCACTTAGGACCGTCATTTACTGGAGCGAGAAAGAGAGAGGGAACGCGTCAGCACGCCGCGGAATCGAAAAGGCCATCGTGTTCCCTCTCTCTTTCTCGCTCTAGTAAATGACGGTCCTAAGTGACAGGAAAGGATAGAAGCATAGGAAAGTGCGATGCGGTACTAATAGGTGTAGCTCAACCCTTCTAATTCGTTCAGTACTCAGACTGCCTCCGTGGTCCAGTGGATAGCGTATGCGACTGCTGATCCGTGACACTTTTTCTCGACCCAGGTATCGAAACCGAGACCGATCAGACGCATAAGCTATCCATTGGACCACGGAGGCAGTCTATACATATAAATATACTAGAGAACGCCAGCAGATACGCCTGCAATTTTTTAAATTTACCCGTTTTGGCCGAACCCGTGGGAATTTCGGGAAATCCCTTTTTAATGCACCTTTACGGTCCCCAAGGAACATACATGCCAAATTTTAGCTTCCTGTGCCCAATAGTATCGGCTGTAGCGTATCTGTCAGTCAGTAAGTAACGCAAGGATTTTATATATTAAGATTGGTTATTTTTGTCTTTGTATCTTCTAACTGATACGAATTTGCTTCTACCAACGTCAATGAAAGACGCATTTTACTCGCAGAATTTTGTTTATTCGAAGTCGGGTTTTAGTACTTTAATAATAAAATAATGTTAAGGGTTTACTTACTGTTAATTTTTTACTTCGGCACCATACCTGTGATATTACTGGCTTAGAAGACATTGAGGCTCAAAGTCACCATATTTTTTTTCTAATTAGGTACAAAACCGCAGCGATAGACCAGTGGAGTACGTAACGGACTGCCGAGACTATGGTCTCGGGTTCGATCCCCAGGTACCCCGGGCACACACCTCTGACTTTCAAAGTTATGTGTGTATTAAAAATGTTAATTATCGCTCGCTTAACAATGTGCCCGGTAGATGGCAATGGGCTCGCCTCGCCCCCTATTACATTGAGACCGAAACATAACTGGCGAAGTGTGGGTGTGTAATACACCTCTGCCTACCCCTTCGGGGATAAAAGGCGTTAAGTTATGTTTATGTATGTTTATGTAATATTATAGAGATGTTATAAACTGCCTCTGTGGTCCAATGGTTAACGCATACGTCTGCTGGGTGTTCATTGTGTCCGTTAGTTGTATGTTTGTAAAGTCCCCCGCGACACAGGATTTAGTCCTAGTGCGGGAGTTGTCTTTTTCAAAAGAAAAGAAAAAGAAAAAAAAAACGATGCTTTTTTCGCGCCAATTTGTCTATAGATGTCCTGTGCACCCATGGATAAGTAGGTATTTCGAGTACTGCACGCACGCACTTTACGTTGCCGCATATAAAAGAAGTTTGCTTAAAAAAAATGATTACCCAGGTATTATTTTTGCTGTTTGAAGTCAATAGAGACGCAATTTTCTTTGCAGAATTATATTTATTGGTACTCGAGTTTTAGTTATTGTACTTCTAATAAAGTTCTTATAATAAAATTATGTAGAGGGGTTACTGCTGCACTTGACCTTGGGTTCAGCCCTCGCTTTATTGATTGTAACCCTCCATAGGGCGGCTTAAGGATATTTTATGAGTTTGTTGTGTATAAATATTAAAAGTGTAGGTACTTAATAATTTATCAAAAACTTCGCTAGGGGTTGGACTCAGTACTGTAGATTACAGCTGTTTAAAAATAATACATACATACATAGTCTCACGGCTATATCCCCAAAGTGGTACGCAGAGGTATATTGCTACACCCACTTTTCGCCAGATTGATTTTAGTCCCACGTAATAGGGGGCGAACCTATTGCCGTACCGGGCACATTACCAGACTCCGTGCTGCTACTGAGAATTTCCTAACGGAAAAACCCAATAACACTTTGACCGACCCGGGAATCGAACCCGAGACCTTCCAATCCCACGCGCACATTTATGCCGCGGCAGTCAGTTTATAAAAATAATATTACCATAAGAACGAATTTTTTACCCACTATTTTGTACATATACCTTAATACGTAATTAAAAAAACGCGACTGCACGGCTCTAAAACGAATTAAAAGTAAAATAAATTGCCTCCGAACCATTTTATTACAAAATTTTAATAACTAGATTTAGACTGATTAGAATGTCTCGTTGGTCTCGCGGCATAAATGTGCACGAGGGATTGGGAGGTCTCGGGTTCGATGTAATTGGGTCTGTCCGTTAGGAAATTCTCAGTAGCAGCACGGAGTCTGGTAATGTGCCCGGTACGGCAACAGGCTCACCCCATATTACGTGGGCCCTAAAAAACATGGCAAAATGTGGGTGTAATATTATACCTCTGCCTACCCCTTCGCGGATACAGGCATGAGTCTATAAATAAAAAAAAAATAATAATAACTAGATATCACCCGTGAGTCCGATCGGTAAGATGTCGTCAGGACAAAACTTAGTTATTTATGAGGTTTATTAAAGATTCATCAAAAACCGGGTTAAAGTTTTTGCGTAAAATCCGTTATGTAGTTTTTAGGTTTGACTTTGACTGCCTCCGTGGTCCAGTGGATAGGATATGCGTCTGCTGATCGGAGATCCCGGGTTCCCAGGCAAAGTGTTACTGGGTTTTTCCGAATTCTCAGTAGCAGCCCGGAGTCTGGTAATGTGCCCGGTACGACAATAGTCTCGCCCCTTATTACGTGGGATCTTAAAATTCTTGGCGAAATGTGGGTGTAATATTAGACCTCTGCCTACCCCTTGGGGGTACAGGAGTGAGTCTATAAAAAAAATGTTTTTTGCGTTACAAACGTAAGTCTTCCTTTCTTATTAGATCTGTTTCCACGAAATAAATTATCATTAAAATTACAACGCTGAAATGTCTTACATTTTTGTAAATCCGAACCTATCTAACCGTAATTAAATGCTCTCCTAAGGGTTAGGCCAAATGGAAGTAATTTTATAAGTCGTGAGTAGGGTATTTATTTCTTATACGACATGTTTTTTTTTAATTTATAGACTTACGCCTGTACCCCGAAGGGGTAGGCAGTGGTGTAAATATTACACCCACATTTCGCCATGAATTTTTAGGTCCCACGTAATAGGGGGCGAGCCTATTGCCGTTACCGGGCACATCACCAGACTCCGGGCTGCTACTGAGTATTCGGAAAAACCCAGTAACACTTTTGCCCGACCCGGGAATCGAACTCGGGACCTCTGTTCAGCAATCACATACTCTTTCCACTGGACCACGGAGGCAGTCATACGACATGATGACTTTATCAAATGCATACTGGAAGGTAAAATTGAAGGAAAGAGAGGAAGAGGTCCACCCAGGAGGGCATACACGGATCAAATTAAAGAAAAGGCAAAGGTCATGTCGTATAAGGAGGTCAAGATACTGGCTGAAGATATAAATATATGGCGTAAACTCCACCGACAAGAGTAAAGCTCTTAAATTGAAGAGAAAGAGAGTATTTTGAAGGCAGCGCTACCCTAGTGGATCATACCAACAGACTGCCACGCATCGGGTTCGAATCCACGGCGCGCACCAGTGACTTTTCGAAATATGTGTGTATTAAATTATCGCTTGTCTCGTGCCTCGGAGAGCACGTTAAACTGATAGTTCTGGCTATCATGAAGATCTTTGACAGTCGTTATAGGGAGTCAGTGTCCTTGAATAAGCTGTCACTAGTCTAAACCATTGAATATCGCCTTTTCTTCGGGTTGCAGAGGTCAGATAGGCAGTCGCTTTGTGGAAAAGCTAATATTCCGCTAAGTAAATCCGGTTAGACTAGTAAGCGGAGCCCAGGATGCAACTGGGATAACGCTAGGAGGATGATGATATGGGTATTTTTTTGTGTAGCGCAATTTACGCTACATTCCATGTCATAGTAAAGACTTGAGTGGTTTGCTATTTCACACGCAATATTATCAGCCCTTTATGCTGTCCCACTGCTGGGCACGGGCCTCTTCTCACTATGAGAAGGGAAAGGCCATAGTCCACCACGCTGGCCAAGTGCATGTCAGACTTCACATATCTTTCGAGAACATTATGTAGAACTCTCAGACATGCAGGTTTCCTCACGATGTTTTCTTTCACCGATTAGCAAGCGATAATTAACAATTTAATACGCATTTAACTCCGAAAATTCATTGGTGCGTGCCGTGGATTCGAACCCGAGACCCTCTGCGTAGCAGTGTGTCGGTCTCTCCACTCAGCTATCGCACACGCATAATTTCAACTAAATTACGCTCAGTTGAGGTATTACAGCTAGGCAAGCTTTAGTCAGTTACAAACTGCGTGATTACAAAATGTAGCGATAGTTAGAGGCCATCTAGCGAACGACAACGAATACTATCACAACACGACGCCATCTATCGAACACGTTACGACAAAGTCCTGAATCGCGCAAGCGGAGGATTCATATCTGATCCGTATATAAAATGCAACTCCTCAAATACATCCGTCGGTTAGAGGATCCACCCTCTAGTTGGAGGAACACCATACCTTGTAGTTTTGTTTGGATGGCGACTGAAATTACGCCCGTCCGTCTGCCAGCCTAACCTAATTTGATTTAAACGAAATTTTCTCAAATTACGCGTCTCGCGACGCTCAAAAATTTTCCCATCTAGCCTCACCCTAAATGATAATTCCGTCTGACAATTATAATCCATGGGAAATGTACGTCTCCAGTCACCTGCCTTAATACTCCATCATTAGGAAGTCATTAAATAATCATTAACTCATTTCTTAGCTAACTCGTTAAAAGAGATGAAATTTAAAACGGATTATTCGTTTCTTTAAGAGAAACTTGAGAGTCTCGTTCAGATTTTTCGGATGAAAGCCTTCTGGGTGCTGTAGGTAGGTAGGCTTAGGAAAAGTTTAAGCTATTTTTGTAAAGGATTCGATTTATGGTGAGGATATATCAGCGTCGATAGCCCAGTAGTGTACGTAACGGACTGCCGAGACGATGGTCGGGTTCGATCCCCAGTTACCCCGGGCACACACCTGTGACTTTTCGAAGTTATGTGTGTATTAAAAATGATAATTATCGCTCGCTTAATGATGTGCCCGGTAGATGGCAATAGGCTCGCCCCCTATTACATTGGGACCTAAACATAACTGGCAAAGTGTGGGTGTATACACCTCTGCCTACCCCTTCGGGGATAAAAGGCGTGAAGTTATTTTATGTTATGATATATCAGCTCTGTGTATTAAACTATTCCACTTCTAGACACGGATCTTATCACAGTGTGATAAAAGTTATTTCAAAACTTTTTTTGATGATTATACAAAGCTTTTATTTAAATTGGAACATTATCGAAATAAATTTGTAACTAAAGCTTAATCTAATATAATCTAATACAAAAAAATAAAACAAATCTAAAAAGTGAAAATATTTACAAGGTTTAGGCGTCGTAAATAGTTATTTGTGCAACAAGAGAGCAAAGTTGTTTTTTGTTTCGAGTGCTTATTTTGAGTCCTGAGCGTGGTGAGGGACTCAACAGCACGAGATACAAAAATCTTTGCTCTCGTGTAGCACACATAGCTTTTCACCACAGCAGTGAGAACACATATTACTTAGGAGACATAGAAATGAACAGGAATAGATTGAATTCTGCATAATCACTTGTTGATTTAACTCTTCTGGTGTTAAAGTACAGTCATCATCGCTAGTTTCACTCATCTTTTTAGATTATTTTATATATTATTATAATTTAACACGTTACGCTATAGGTACCTACTGTATCAGCATCAGCGAAATGTTTATTCCCGCTACTTTTTTAAATCGCGTTTTAATACCGCGTCCCTGATGTTTATTTTTCAACTGTATCATTGTTGTAATTCTAAATAAAAATGTATTGGTTAAATACTAATTTTATACTATTAATTAGACTTATTTTTATTAAAATCCAATAATAAATTAAACATGTAAACAATAACATATAAAAAAAAAAAAACAAATATCTTTTTTTTGCGTTGCCGTAGGTGTTTTCTTTGAGGTCAAATTCCAAAATCGAATTTCGAATTCGAAGGGGTTTGTTTTTTCACTCACTTTTTATATGCATGTGAAAGAGACAGAGCACAGTAAAATTCGAATGTTTCAAATTTGTGGCTGAACAATGTCAATTCGTGGCATAGAAGATTGAAAAATTAAAAAGCTACTTTGCCTCACGCTCGAATAAAAATCGCGTTTTGTTCACTGTTATCTCGCAGCAAAAGCGGCATGTTTGAGCTGCTGTGTTGAAAACTTATTTTACTTACATCAAGGTAGAATGTCAAAATATCCGTGTGGTGACGGATTAAGAAAACGGAATGTGCCCACCCCATATCATCCCATGGGTGTCGTAAAAGCCGACGGAGGGAGCATATTATGCAGAGAACAGCACTGTAAGAGAAGGAAAACTTGATACAAACCCTATACGAACCCGTTTGGCCAGCGTAGTATAGTAGGCCAATTCCTCCTTTCAAAGGAGAGGCCTAGTCCAGCAGTGGACTATTAAAGGCTGATGATGATGATGAGAATGTCAAAAATACTTTTGTAGATGTCTACGTTATAAAAGGAACTCATTGATAAAATTTCATGCTACTAACCTCAGTTTTTTAGGCTTTCCAATGTCAAAGCCTTTAGAGAAAAGGTAGTAGAGCCTGGCTGATTTCAGCATGAATGGGCCGGCTCAACCGGGAAAGTACTAACCTCTCACAGAAAATCAACGTAAAGTAACAGTACCTAAACTGTTGCGTTTCGTTCGGTGAGTGAGAGTGCCGGATCCCACTCATCCCACTCCTCATCCTATCCCTTTTCCCAACCCCAAGGGGCGGCAACGCACTTGTGACTCCTGTGGTGTTGCTTGTGTCCTTGGGCGGCGGTAATTACTTACCATCAGGCGATCCGTCTGCTCGTTTGCCGCCTATTACTATAAAAAAGAGCCCTAAGCTTATGGTAAAAAGGTAGTAGAGTCTTGCTGATTTTTATCATGAATGGTGTCAGTTTTGTCAGACCGCCGGAAAGCCTCGAGATTAAGTAATTTATCGACAGCTTTATATGCTCTTCGAAGTATGGTAGTATTTTTTTTATAGTCTCGCGCCTGTATCCCCTAAGATGTAGGCAGAGGTGTAAATTACACCCACATTTCGCCATGAATTTTTGGGTCCCACGTATTATGGGGCGAGCCTATTGCCGTTACCGGGCACATCACCAGACTCCGTTTTCTGTTGAGAATTAGGAAAAACCCAGTAACACTTTTGCACGACCCGGGCTTCGAACCCGGGACCTCCGACCAACAGTCGCATACGCTATCCACTGGACCACGGAGGCAGTCAGTATGGTAGTAGTCTGATATAAATGCCTCAAGCGGTCACCCACCAAGTTGTGGCCTGTGCAAGCGTAGCTTAACTTTGCCGACCTATACCGAAGAACTGTACGGTTGGCGTAGTGGTTTAAACGGCCGCCTCGCCGCTTGACGCAGCGCTGAGTGTTGTGAGTTCGATTCGCAAACGAGACAACACTTTGTGTGATTCATAAATTGTTGTTTCGAGTCTGTGTGTTCATTGTGTCCGTTGGTTGTATGTTTGTAAAGTCCCCCGCGACACAGCATTTATTCCTAGTGCGGGAGTTGTCTTTAAAAAAAAAAGTAAGCCATTGCATATCTCTATCACTCTTAGTGCTCTGTGGGAAAGCTAAATATTCTCTCATATCAGGTTAGATAAAAAAGCGTGGATCGTGGGTCTTGAATGCAAATGGGAGAACTAGGTGATGAAACCTTTACTGATGATGATGACTCCATTTATTACTCTTTGATAAAAAAAACAGACAATATTCTATATACATAAACATAAACATTCTATATACATAAAGGCGGCGATAGCCGAGTTGATATACCAACAGACTGCCATGCAGAGGGTATCGGGTTCAAATCCACGGCGCGCACCAATGACTTTTCGGAGTTATGTGCGAATTGAATTGTTAATTATAGCTTGTCCCGTGTCTCGGAGAGCACGTTAAGCCGTCGGTCCCGGTTGTCATGAAGATCTTTGACAATCGTTACAGGGCGTCAGTACCTTCTAAATAAAACCGACACTTGTCTAAACCATGGAATATCGCTATCCCTTCGGGTTACCGAGGTCAGACAGGCAGTCGCTACGTGGAAAAGCTAATATTCAGTTAAATCCGGTTAGACTAGAAAGCGGACCCCAGATTGAAACTGGGATAACGCTAAGAGAAAGAAGATTCTATATACATAAACATTGTATCATGTTTTGTTTTTTACAAAATGTTAACTACGCCGTAGCTCGTAGCACATACGTAGCGCTACCGTAGCAACGAGCTACGTCGTAAACACTTAATAGTCACTCATAAAAATAATGTAACGGGGCCGTTTAAGTGTAGTTCTGAGTACGAAGGGTAGGTTTAATAGGTTTGCAGCGATAGTGCAGTGGTTAACGTAGTTCTTTACGGCCGGTTTCAATGTTCGCTCTATTTCAAGGTAGTAGAGCCTTGCTGATTTCAGTATGAATGGGCCGGCTCGACCGGGGAAGTACAACCCTCTCACAGAAAATCGACGTAAAGTAACAGTACCTAAACTGTTACGTTTCGTTCGGTGAGTGAGAGTGCCGGAGGCCCTATACCCTATTCCTTCTCCCTCATCCCACTCCTCATCCTATCCCCTTTCCCAACACAAAGAAGCGGCAATGCTTTGCTGACTCCAGTGGTGTTACTTGTGTCCATGGGTGGCGGTAATTGCTTACCATCAAGCGATCCGTCTGCTCGTTTGCCGCCTATTACCATAAAGAACATGGATTTTGATATACGAGATCCATGTTTGACATATTTTGTATGGAGCTTATGTCAAAAATGAAGTTAAATTCTGAAAAAATAGACAGATCGAATATTGAATTCAGCGGTTAGTGACTCATCCTAGTGAAGAGATTAACAGACTGTTATGCAGAGGGTCTCGGGTTCAAATCCACGCACATCCAACTGACTTTTCGTACTTATGTACATACATACATAGACTCACGCCTGTTTCCCGGAGGGGTAGGCAGAGACTACCGAACGCCATTTGCAACGATCCTGACATATCTTTCTTGCTTCATTCACTCCCATCAGATTCCTCATGCATGCTCTTCTGTTTAGGGTACTTCTAATCTGTCCTGTTTTTAGGATATCTCCAATCTGGTCAGAGAACGTCCGCCTAGGTCTTTCCCTTCGTCCTGTCCCATCCACACTTGCCTTATATATCTGCTTGGTTAGTCTTTCGTCATCCTACGTCATGTACTAATGTGGGTATTCAAAATCTCTATATACGCAGCGGGGACAAGTTTATCCCCGAAGGGGTAGGCTAAGGTGTATTACACACCCACACATTGCCAGTTATGTTTCGGTCCCTTTAATAGGGGGCGAGCCTATTGATATCTACCGGGTACATAAAAGCAAACGATAATTAACATTTTTAATACACACAACTATGAAAAGTCAGAGGTGTGTGCCCGGGGTACCTGGGGATCGAACTCGAGACTATCGTCTCACCGCTATCACCGCTTTCCTTCCATTAAATCTACCAATAAAATACTACCCCTCATCGCTTCCATAATAATATAAAAAGGTTTTTACAACCCTAAAGTGACATTTGGTTGACAAATTGAATTTTGTATCAAAATCTCACTCAGGGTAGGGCGTGGGGAAAGTTTTATGTATTGCACAAGGGACTGTACGGGAAAAACCTTTTGGATAGTTTTTGTTTAAGCGTTTGATATTAAAAGCTTAGATTAAAATGTTAGAGGACAGGTCAGAAGTACCCTGAACAGACGAGCATGCATGAAAAACTTGATGGAAGTGAATGAAGCAAGAGAGATAATATGTTAGGATCGTTGCAAATGGCGTTCCGTAGTCTCTGCCTACCCCTCCGGTAAACAGGCGTGAGTCTACGTATGTATGAACTGTTAGGGAGGTAAAAAAACTGATCTTTTGTCGTATCTGGTTAGACTAGTAAGTGGACTTTGAGCTCCAAGGCGTGTATCTTGGATGCAACTGGGTTAACGCTAGGACGATGTTTTTTTATATTGTAGGAAGACAAACGAACAAGCGGGTCACCTGATGGTAAGTAATCACCGCCGCCGATAGACACCTGCAATGCCCGAAGGATCACAACTGCGTTGCCTACCTTTTTAAAAGGCGATGATGATGATGTTAGGCAGGTAAAAATATCCTTATCCTTAAATATAAAATCCTTGCGTTACTGACTGACTGTTAGATAACGTGCAGACAAAAATTTTTTTTTATGAACTCACGCCTGTATCCCTGAAGGAGTAGGCAGATAGGCAGGGGTGTAAAATTACACCCACATTTCGCCATTAATTTTTAAGTCCCACGTAATAGGGGGCGAGCCTATTGCCGTACCAGGCACATTACCAGACTCCGTGCTGCTACTGAGAATTTCCTAACGGAAAAACCCAATAACGCTTTGCCCGACCCAAGAATCGAACCCGAGACCTCCCAAGCCCACGCACTCATTTATGCTGCGAGACCAACGAGGCAGTTGTTCATATGTCAATAAATTGTGTTTTCTATGATTGCCTAAGTGTCATCCCAGTTGCATCCAAGCCTTTTCATTCTTGTTAAACCAGGTTTAACAGAATATTTTTTAGTACAATTTTAAGAAGCGGCGATAGCCTAGTGGAGAGACCGACAGACTGCTACGCAGAGGGGCTGGGTTCGAATCCACGGCGCGCACCAATGACTTTTCGAAGTTATATGCGTATTAAATTGTTCATTATCGCTTGCTAAAACGGTGAAGGAAAACATCGTGAGGAAAACTGCATGTCTGAGAGTTCTCCATTATGTAATCGAAAGACATGTGAAATCTGTCACGCACTTGGCCAGCGTGGTGGACTATGGCCTTACCCTTCTCATAATTAGAAGAGGCCCGTGCCCAGCAGTGGGACAGCATAGAGGGCTGATGATGATGATGAGTACAATTTTACCTAACTTTAGCACCGCGTACCTAAAAATTGGACCACGATTCAAGCTAACAAATGTGTGTACACTCATAGCAGATACTAACACTACATTATTCTATACATTTCGTTTCTGAGAAAATAAGTAAGGTCTGGCGGCCCTGGGATCTTAGACTATATCCCCTTAACTCTGATGATGATGACTTCGTTTATTACTCTTTGATAAAAATAGTTACAGAAACAGACAATATTCTATATACATAAACATTGTATCAAGTTTTGTTTTTACAATATGTTAACTACGCCGTAGCTCGTAGCACTTACGTAGCGCTCCCGTAGCAATGTGCTACGTCGTAAACACTTAATAGTAACTCATGAAAATAATGTAACGGGGCCGTTTAAGTGTAGTTCTGAGTACGAAGGGTAGGTTTAATAGGTTTGCATCGATAGTGCAGTGGTTAACGTAGTTCTTTACGACCGGTTTCAATGTTCGCTCTATTTCAAGGTAGTAGAGCCTTGCTGATTTCAGTATGAATGGGCCGGCTCGACCGGGGAAGTAGTACCCTCTCACAGAAAATCGACGTAAAGTAACAGTACCTAAACTGTTGCGTTTCGTTCGGTGAGTGAGAGTGCCGGAGGCCCCGTAGATTTATTATATATAATAAATCTATGGGAGGCCCTATCTCCTATTCCTTCTCCCTCATTCCCATTTGACTGCACGGCTGGCGTACTGGTTTAAGCGGTCGCCTCGCCACTTGGTACTGCGCCGCGTGTCGTGAGTTCGATTCCCACACGAGACAACACTTTGTGTGATCTACAAATTATTGTCTCGAGTCTGGGTGTTCTTTGTGTCCGTTGGTTGAATGTTTGTAAAGTCCCCCGCGACACAGGAATTTGTTCCTAGTGCAGGAGTTGTCTTTTTATTACTAATAGTAATAATAATAATCCCACTCCTCATCCTATCCCTTTTCCCAACCGAAAGGGGCGGCAACGCCTGCTGACTCTAGTGGTGTTACCTGTGTCCATGGGCGGCGATAATTGCTTACCATCAAGCGATCCGTCTGCTCGTTTGCCGCCTATTACCATAAAAAACTTGGATTTAGCGATACGAGATCCATGTTTGACATATTTTGTATGGAACTTATGTCAAAAATATATCTAAATTCTGAAAAAATACATTGATCGAATATTAGATTAAGCGTTTAATGACTCATCCTAGTGGAGAGATTAACAGACTGCTATGCAGAGGGTCCCGGGTTCAAATCCACGGACATCCAACTGACTTTTCGTGCTCATGTACATACATACATACATAGACTCACGCCTGTTTCCCGGAGGGGTAGGCAGAGACTACAGAACGCCAATTGCAACGATCCTGACATATCTCTCTCTTGCTTCATTCACTCCCATCAGATTCCTCATGCATGCTCTTCTGTTTAGGGTACTTCTAATCTGTCCTGTTTTTAGGATATCTCCAATCTGGTCAGAGAACGTCCGCCTAGGTCTTTCCCTTCGTCCTGTCCCATCCACACTTGCCTTATAGAATAGAATAGAATAGAATAAAAGTTTATTGGTTTCAGTATTACAGTAAATTTGTATAAATTACAAAATAAACTATAATGCTGAAAGCAAAAGGTTTAAGCGTCAGCTTATGCTTGGATCCCGGAGAATTACCAAGCGCTGGTTTTCAGCTTAAACCTTTGACTCCCGTTTACAAGAAAATATTAAAAGAAACAAAAAACGTGTAATTTATTTAAAACTAGAGGACGCCAGCAGCTACGCCTGCACTGTTTTTTAAATTTACCCGTTTTGGCCGATCCCGTGGGAATTTCGGGAAATCCCTTCTTAGTGCACCCCTACGATCCCCAAGGAACATACATGCCAAATTTCAGCTTCCTGCGTCCAATAGTTTTGGCTGCAGCGTGTCTGTCAGTCAGTCAGTAACGCAAGGATTTTATATATTAAGATTAAAAGAAACCATACATTACATATATTTAAAAATTGATGTTATGATTCTGATTTATTACCAGCATATGCGGCTGTTTCAATCTTAAATCTAGCACTATATACATTCTTAATAGCACATAGTCTATAAATGTAATCCTTAGATCACTTTATTATTTGAACTTATAATAATCTAGTTAAGTTCTTTTGGGCTTCAAATATGAACTCTGTACATTTATTTTTAAATTTAATTAAACTTTTTATATTTCGGAGAGGTGGTGGTATTGTGTTCCATATTTTGGATGCAGCATATTTGAAACCGCCTTTATATCCCT
This sequence comes from Euclidia mi, assembly GCA_944739405.2. Taxonomy (NCBI): domain Eukaryota; kingdom Metazoa; phylum Arthropoda; class Insecta; order Lepidoptera; family Erebidae; genus Euclidia; species Euclidia mi. Next base: position 15,917,738 of record OX123210.2, on the reverse strand, counting down.
GTGTCTTATGCTTCGGTATCTTTAGCTTTAAAATTTCTTTTGACCTAGTATTTAAGTTATGCGCGTCTGCACACCAAGATAGTTTATTAAATAAATACGGAGGTGTTTTACTTCTGAAGATTCTATGAACGAAGCATAATAAATGCTGATTCCGTCGCGATTCCATATTAACCCTTTCATGGGCGGTGGCGTGTATATACGTTCCAAGACAGCTATGAGTGGTGACAGAACGTACTACCACGTCTATTTTAATTTACTTGTTTTAAGCAGACCGTATGCTTACGTTGACTCGCCATTCAAAATTGTACTAGCTACGTCCTTCCGCCACAACGCATGAAAATTTCAAAATTGCTCTGTCACATTACATTATGATTTTTGGTGCTTCAAAAAGAAGACATCCTGCTCGTGCGCTGGTGGTACGTAGAATACGCACGACGCCATGATACGCCCCCGCGTCCCTACATTCCCGTTGCCTCAGTCACATAGTGTCAACCTAGGGGTACGCGCGCGCGCGCCGCCGAGAACCGGCTGCTTTTACTGTTGTTTTTGAGAGTGATTTTGCATAAAATGTAAGTATTATGACTGATTATTTATTATACGTTATGTAAAAACAGATAAACTATCCTTAGAGAGTTATATTTTGCTATAATTCATTTTTAAACGGACTTTTAAATGAGTAATAAAAGAATGTAAGTACCTACTAGCTCCTTTGATTTTTACGCAGGTACCTACCTAAATTACGTTGTATCTAGATGTTTATCTAGCAGAAAGATAATGGACATTATCTAGGGATCTAATCAATGTGTTTCTTGCTTTTTTAGATGGATAAACGCAAAAGAAAATCTATGAAAATATTTGAACATCGGTCATCGGATGAAACAGCACGGGACCCGTTTGAAGACGACGGAGAGTGCGGTTCAGACAATAATTATGAACCCAGTGAAGAAGATTCCTATAGTGACAGCAACCTTAGTGAGTCTTTCGAATTACCAATAAAAAGATCACGAGTTGGTGGTGCCCTGATAAGAAAACAGACCCGAAAAAGTCAACCCCATGCACGCCGTGGTAAGGTAAAAAAGCAGGTACTATCTAAAAATACTAATAATGGTTCCAGTTTTCGATCTGTTTCAAGTGATACAGATAGTCAGAGCTCAGAATCGGATTCAGAGGCCTCAGAAGATCTTGACGTCAGCAATGATAAAGACTCGCATTCTAGTTGCCAAGGTTCTCTATCCAATCTATCTGAGACAGAGAATAATGTGGGTACTAACGAACAACATGATGAATCTGATTATGAAATTGCGAATTCATCAGACTTGGAAATATTTCCGTTACCTAAACGACTGAAAAGGCAATCTAATGATACTGTAACAAATTTACTTCAAAATGACTACAAGGACGAATCTGCATCACGTTCTATGCGCCGTTTATCTCAAAATAATCCTGAGTTACGTCCTCTTCGCTGTTCACCTCAAGGTGCTCATGAGGATGAACCTAAGTTGCCGCCTGTGCACCAGTTACTTCAAGCTGATCCTGATTTAGGTCCTATTCACGATTTAGGTCCTATTCACCGTTCACCTCAAGACGACCTTGATTTAGATTCTGTTCGCCGTTTATCTCCCCATAGAAATGAACCCAAATCGCCGTCTTTACACCATTTATCTAAAAGCACTCTAGAGTTACCATCTACGCATCATTCACCCAGTAGCCATGTAAGTCATGCAAGTGAGCCTAAGTCACCGTCCGATAATCGTTTAACTCAAGATCAACCTGAGTCAACATCTGCATGCTGTTCACGTCTAGATAATCTTAATATATAAAATCCTTGCGTTACTGACTGACTGACAGACACGCTACAGCCGAAACTATTGGGCGCAGGAAGCTGAAATTTGGCATGTATGTTCCTTGGGGACCGTAGTGGTGCACTAAGAAGGGATTTCCCGAAATTCCCACGGGATCGGCCAAATCGGGTAAATTTAAAAAAAATGCATGCGTAGCTGCTGGCGTCCTCTAGTCAAACATATGAAACATCATCTTTCGATAATGTTTTGCTGGAAGTTCAGCAAAGACCAAGGACCCCTTCTCCGTGCCATTCGCTTCAGGTTAGCCATTTAGAGGTACATGAAACACCTACTTTGTCCCATTTATCAGGAGATGGTTCTGCAATAACTCCTGTTTACCGTTCGCTTCAAGTTGATCATGTAGAGGTACTACTCGAGACGCCTTCTGTGTGCCATTCGTCAAGATATCATTCTGAGCCAGCTTTTTTTCGACCGTCATCGCAAATTGACCAAAGGATTGAAACTGATACTCGTCCTGGACAAAATGATCTTGCGTTACCGTCTACGAACCGTTCTCCTCAAGATAGCCCAAGAGAAGAACCTGAGTTACCTTCTAGTGTAAGAGGTGCTTCTACTATCGATGAAGAATGGAGCGCTACTATCTCTCCCATACCTGATTTCAATTTTGATGATAATTCTGTAGGTATCCGGTTTCCTGTTGATGAAACTACAACAGTAGTTGATATTTTTAATCGAGTATTCCCGCCTGAAATTGTTGATTACATAATGGAATGCACCAACGCCTACGGACTTGATTTATGTAAAAGAAATAGGCCTAAGACTAGAAACAGTCGCTCTTACATATACAAAGAAGTTGACCGAGAAGAGTTACTAAAATTTTTGGGATTGTGTTTACTAAGCGGTCATGTTTCTACTCCACAAAAACGTAAACTGTTTACAATGTCAGATCCATTATATTACCATCCGATTTTTGTGTCGGTACTATCTGGACGTCGATATGAACAGATACTAAGATGTTTAAACGTTGCTTCTCCAGAAGCGAAAGGACTAGAAAAAGTAAGTGCTTTCATGGATTTTGTAACAAGAAACTTCCGATTATGTTATAAACCAGAAAAAGAACTGAGTTTGGATGAATCTTTACTGTTATTCAAAGGTCGTTTGACATATAAACAGTACATAAAATCAAAGCGAGCTAGATATGGCATAAAGTTATATGAACTGACATCATCGAGTGCTTATGTCCTAAATATGTTAATGTATTCTGGTAAAGTAGCTGACACAACAGAAAAAGGGAAGAAAGTATTAAAGACCGTCTTGAGACTTATGAGACCATACATTTTAAAAGGTCATTCCCTTTATATGGATAACTACTACAATTCCATAGAATTATCCCAAAAACTTTTAGATCTCAAGAAACATTCAACGGGAACATTACGAGTGAATAGAAAAGGCAACCCAAAACGTTTATTGTCCAAGAAACTCAAAAAAGGAAATCATGTTTGGGCACAAAGAAATCGTATTTACGTTTCGAAATGGGTGGACAAGCGACCCGTGAACATGATCACCACTGAATATCATCCTGAGTTGGTTGAAATTACTAACAGACGTGGACAGCCTAAAACTAAACCACGAGAAGTGGTTCAATACAACAAATTCATGTCTGGAGTTGATCGTGTTGACCAAATGGTGTCATATTATTCATCACCTCGAAAGACTATAAGGTGGTACAAAAAGGTGTTTTTCCACCTTCTAGATATCGCCGTTTGGAACAGCTTTTTTCTATTTAAAAAATACTGCAAGAATAACGACAAATCTTACGAATTTATTACTTTCCGAGAAGAGCTGATCAGAAATCTAATTCAAATTGAACCCGTTGTTGATCTCAAGCACCTGATAAGGCACTCTAAATACAGCAATCGAAAGGGGTCCAACGAGCAAAATCCAGTGGTTACACCAGCTGATTCTTCAAATTGGGGTCACTGGCCTGAAAAAATTCCTGTACCACTTGGATCAAAGAAAAAGTCTAACTATCTAAAATGTAAAATGTGCAAAAAGAATAATCAAAGAAGGGAAACTGGATTGCGATGCAAGGGATGTGACGATAAACCAGCGCTCTGCGCCCTGTGTTTTGATGAGTGGCATAGCCAATTGAACAACTAATTCATTGACTTTATATGTTTTTCAGAATATTATATTAATGTTAACGAAAATACTTACTCATTATGTTGAATTGAAACTTATACTTACAATGATTCATTACGTTTTTTTGTTATTGTTTTTTTTTTTGTAGAAGTATACAAATTTAGTTTCTTTTTTTCATTCTGGCATTTAAACAGTTGTATGTTGTACGTCTGGATCACAATATTGATGTCACAGTGAAAAAGATATTGAACTTTAAAATCCATGTAGATTTCAATTTCAAGCAAGTCTGTTTACCTACATTTTTAAATGCCACATTGAAGATTTTATAGTAGTAGGTATACCTACTCTTTTATGTTTTTTATTTGTAACTCAGAAGTTGCAAGTATTTTGTTTAGTTTTATTGTCCTAAAATTTTATTAGTCCTGTAGTGAAAAACTTATCATTGATCTCTGTTAAGTTTACTACGGAAATGTTAAAACCTCTGAAAACTGTGATTATAGTTAAACGTTTGATTATAATAATAATTACAAACTTTACTCGATCTCAATAATACCTAAGACTGATTAGCTGTTGTTGTATTACTTCTAAAATAAATAAATAATGCACATTTTAATTATCTCCTTGTGTTTTATTGACCAGTTAAAATATTAAATTAGGTAGGTACCTAATTTAACCTAACGTATGGGTACGTTGGTTAAATCTTTTAGAAAATACAAAATGCTATAGGAACACAACGTTAGCATACGTTATCGTATCCACACGTTGTGTTTAATTAGTAACAAAATGTACTACGTTATGGATAAGAACGTATGCTAACGTTCGACGTACATTAACGTTGTAACATAAATATATAAATAAACATTAATGAATATGACAGAACGTTTTCATACGGCGGACGTTTATGAACGTTGTGACATATAACCTTAGACATATGACACTGAATGTGGCACGACGTAAATATGTGTCTGACGTTTCTTAACGTCGTACTTCTAAATAACATATAAAACCAATAAAATATGCCAGAACGTTTCCGTACGTTGGACGTTTGTAGACGTTGTGTGCATATTATATGTTACAGTATCCTACAAACACGGCACGACGTTTGCAAACGTTTGACGTCAATAAACGTTGTAGACCAATGAGAATGACCTGCTGTACAGGCAATGACTGAGCGTCTATAAACGTTGACGTTAGATAACGATAGTGCCGCTATTTGCCAAATGTATCGAAAAAATACGACTCGACGTCAATAAACGTCTAACCATTTTGTACGAAGAATTGATGTGTCATTCTACATACACCACGTGATCGAGTACCGTCCGCGAAAGGGTTAAGTAATCCCTTTTTGTTTATAATTGGAGAGATCTGCGACCATCTTTGAGTTTTATAACAAAAACGCATACAGGCATTTTGCACTCGCTGTATACATTTCCTAGATTTTTGGAAAAGCCTAGGCCCGTATACTACATCGCAATAATTAAATAATGATAGCACCAAAGAATCTGTAAGCAATCTCCTTACATCCTGAGAGAAAATCTCGGATCCCATATAAAACTCTTAACCTATAGAATGCATTTCGCATTTGATTACTAATATGGTCTGAAAATCGGAGGCGATCATCCATAAGAAGCCCTAAATTCCTAGTGATAGGTACTCTTTCGAGTACTTCACCTTAATCAAAATTGGTGTGTGTATACTTTCCGCAGTCTTTATTTGATATGTAGTACCTAGTAACATCCATTTAGTTTTGGAAGGGTTTAGCACTAAAGTGTTTTTTTTAGTCCAATCGAGGATATATCTGCTTTGTTAGTCTTTCGACATGCTACGTCATGTACTAATGTGGGTATTCAAAATCTCTATATACGCAGCGGGGACAAGTTTATCCCCGAAGGGGTAGGCTAAGGTGTATTATACACCCTCACTTCGCCAGTTATGTTTTGGTCCCTTTAATAGGAGGCGAGCCTTTTGACATCTACCGCGCACATTAAGGCGCTGACAACCGAGCGCTGCTGTCACTGTCGGATTGTATACATAAGAAAGAGAAGCACGACGACGACGGGACGTTCAGATCTTTTTACAATCCATAAAATAAATAAATTACTTAAAATTTAGTTGAATAGTGAAAAATAAAAAAACACCAAGTTCTGTATTTAAATATGGTACATTACTGTTATAAATTTTACCAACGTTCGTTGATAAGTAATACAGATATCTTTGTTGGAAGATAATTTTAAGAGGTTAGTTTACTATTTTTTTGTATCGAGAAAACTTATCAAAAACGTATTTTGAATGCAACAGGGTTCTCAGAAATATGTTCAAGATTAACATATGTATATTTTTTCCACCGTCACAAACTTTATAGATTTAGCAGAAAAATTGTTTGAGACAAGCCTTTTTTTGCCATTTGGCTGTTGTCTAAGCAAACAATAATTAACATTTTAACACTATACACACATAGCTACGAAAAGTCAGAGTGTGTGTGTGCCCGGTGTACCTGGGGATCGAACGCGAGAATATTGTTTCGGCAGTCCGTTACGTACACCACTAGGCTACCACCTCTTTCCATCCCTAAAATCTACCAATAAAATACTACCCCTCATCGCTTCAATAATAATATAAAAAGGTTTTTACAACCCTAAAGTAACATTTGGTTGACAAATTGAATTTTGTATCAAAATCTCACTCAGGGTAGGGTGTGGGGAAAGTTTTATGTATTGCACAAGGGATTGTACGGGAAAACCTTTTGGTAATAGTTTTTGTTTAAGCGTTTGATATTAAAAGCTTAGATTGAAATGTTAGGCTGGAAAAAAAAATTCTATTAATATAATAATAATATTCTACCACATATACACATGACCATCTAGTCCCAAACTAAGCAGAAGCTTGTACTATGGGTAATAGATAATGGATAAACATACAGTTGACACTGACACGATGTCACTACTATTTCGAGCGAACATTCCAAAATATGCACGTAAACGCGAGTTCGGTTTTTTGAAGCGTGTAATGTAGCGCGCGTGTAAGCGCGTATGCTGAAACGACCGTATACACGCAGAAAAATACGCTAATCTGAAACGCTTAGAAATCTGAAACGCTTGATTCTATGTACAATATGTATCAATTTACAAAAATCCATGTATGTTTATCCATTATCTAGTACCCATAGTACAAGCTCTGCTTAGTTTGGGACTAGATGGTGATGTGTGTATGTGGTAGAAAATTATTATTATACTAGAGGACGCCAGCAGCTACGCCTGCATTTTATTTTAATTTACCCGTTTTGGCCGATCCCGAGGGAATTTCGGGAAATCCCTTCTTAGTGCACCCCTACGGTCCCCAAGGAACATACATGCCAAATTTCAGCTTCCTGCGCCCAATAGTTTCGGCTGTAGCGTGTCTGTCAGTCAGTCAGTAACGCAAGGATTTTATAGATTACTAGTCGACGCCCGCAGCTACGCCCGCATTTTATTTTATTTACCCGTTTTGCCCGATCCCGTGGGAATTTCGGGAAATCCCTTCTTAGTGCACCCCTTAGGTCCCCAAGGAACATACATGCCAAATTTCAGCTTCCTGCGCATAATAGTTTCGACTGTAGCATGTCTGTCAGTCAGTCAGTAACGCAAGGATTTTATATATTAAGATTAGAATATTATACTTAATAAGATTTTTTCCCTGCCTAACATTTCAACCTAAGCTTTTAATATCAAACGCTTAAACAAAAACTATTACCAAAAGGTTTTCCCGTACAGTCCCTTGTGCAATACATAAAACTTTCCCCACGCCCTACTCTGAGTGAGATTTTGATACAAAATTCAATTTGTCAACCAAATGTCACTTTAGGGTTGTAAAAACCTTTTTATATTATAATTGAAGCGATGAGGGGTAGTATTTTATTGGTAGATTTTATGGAAGGAAAGCGGCGATAGCCTAGTGGTGTACGTAACGGACTGCCGAGACGATAGTCTCGAGTTCGATACCCCGGGCACCACACACCTCTGACTTTTCATAGTTATGTGCGTATTGAAAATGTTAATTATCGTTGGCTTATTAATGTGTGCGGTAGATGTCAATAGGCTCGCCCCCTATTAAAGGGACCGAAACATAACTGGCGACGTGTGGGTGTGTAATACACCTTAGCCTACCCCTTCGGGGAAAAGGCGTGAATTATGTATGTTATTTTAGAGATAGCTGCATGGGTAAGTAAAAAGCTTTGGAGGGTCTGGTATTCGATGTCCGTGTATGTCATAAAGCCACAAAAAAAAGGGAGACTAGTTAATAATTATAAACTAATCTTCGCCAGTGGCTCCACCCGCGAGATTTGTACTTCTTAACCTTGCTCGTTGCTTTTTCTTCTTACATGTCGAAACTACTGGACGGATTTTGATGAAACTTTGCAGTAAGTTATCTTATACTTACTGATATACAGGGTGTAAAAAGACCCTTAACGAAAACTGAAATCCCATGTTGTACCAATCACTACGAACATTTTATACTTCGGCACCATACCTGGGAAATTACTGGATCAGGAGATATTGAGGCTCAAAGTTAGAATGGATTTTTCTAATTAGGTACCAAATCGATGCATTTACCCCGCCAATATGTTCTTTAGACGCCCTATGACCCCATGGATAAGTAGGTATTTCGGGGATTGCACGCGCGCGCTTTTAATAGCGGTTTCAAAAATGTGAAATCTTAAAAAAAGTCTTTTCCCAGGTATTAATTTTGGTTAGTATGACTTGGCATGATGTCCACAATTAGTAGACTTCGGCTTGGTGATGGGTCTTGTCACACCCTGTATAAAGTTGAAGAGTTTGTTTGTTTGGTTAAACGCGCTAATCTTAGGAACTACCGGTCCGATTTAAAAAAATTCAGTTCTTTCAGTGTTAGATAGGTAATTTATCGAAGAAAGCTATAGGCTATATAACATCACGCTATGAGCGACGGGAGCGGAGCAGTAGCCTTAAATAACGCGGGTGTAACCGCGGGCATCCTCTAGTAGATCATAAATTGGAGTAATACATAGGCAAGCTTTTGACGCTACATCTGCCACACAGGCAAAACGTAATATATAAGCTATAATGCTACAACGTTATATTAAAATCCATTAAGCATTTTATTTGCTTTAAAGCAAATTATGCCCGATTCCTAATGTGGGAGCTGTCTTTAAAAACAATAGAGATCTTGAATATAACATAACTTCACGCCCTTTATCCCCGAAGGGGTAGGCAGAGGTGTATTACACACCCGCACTTCGCCAGTTATGTTTCGGTCCCAATTTAATAGGTGGCGAGCCTATTGCCATCTACCGGACACATTATTAAGCGAGCGATAATTAACATTATTAATACACACATTACTTCGAAAAGTCAGAGATGTGTGCCAGGGGTACCTGGGGATCGAACCCGAGACCATCGTCTCGGCAGTCCGTTGCGTACAACCTGAATAATAATAATAATATTCTACCACATTCACACAACACCATCTAGTCCCAAACTAAACAGAGCTTGTACTATGGGTACTAGATAATACCCACATAAGTACGAAAAGTCAGTTGGATATCCGTGGATTTAAACCCGGGACCCTCTGCGTAACAGTCTGTCAGTTTCTCCACTATTAAACGCCCACTTTTTCAGTGTTTTGATCCCACGTAATAGGTGGCGAGCCTATTGCCGCTTATCGGGATATTTTGTTTGCCAGAACCTTGTCCGTTGATCGGCAGGTGCACCACTTGCAGGTGAGGTTGGCTTGGGACCCTAAGTTCTTGGTGGAAACCCTATGCACCTCTATAATTTTTTTCAGAATTTAGATTCATTATTGACTCCATACAAAATATGTCAAACACGAATCTCGAATGTCCAAATCCATGTTTTTTTTTTATGGTAATAGGCGGCAAACGAGCAGACGGATCACTTGATGGTAAGCAATCACCGCGGCCCATGGACACCAGCAACACTATAGGAGTCACAAGTGCGTTGCCGCCCCTTTGGGTTGAGAAAAGGAATAGGATGAGGAGTGGGATGAGGGAGAAGGAATAGGGGATAGGGCCTCCGGCACTCTCAATCACCGAACAAAACGCAACAGTTTAGGTAAGTACTGTTACTTTACGTCGATTTTCTGTGAGAGGGTAGTACTTCCCCGGTCGAGCCGGCCCATTCATACTGAAATCAGCAAGGCTCTACTACCTTGCAATAGAGCGAATATTGAAACCGGCCGCAACACTATCGCTGCAAACCTATTAAACCTACCCTTCGTACTCAGAACTACACTCAAACGGCCTCGTTACATTATTTTTATGAGTGACTATTAAGTGTTTACGACGTAGCACATTGCTACGGGCGTGCTACGTATGTGCTACGAGCTACGGCGTATTTAACCTATTGTAAAAAAGAAAACATTAAGATACAATAATAAATAAATAAATATATTCTACCACATACACACATCACCATCTATAGTCTGTTCAAGATACGAAAAAATAAAAGGTAAACAAAGAAACCAATGATTTTCAAACTTATGATAACCGATCGAGATAACCCGACCTAATACAAAATGGCCCCCTGTCATGCGAAATGGTTACTTTGGGTGTAATGCATAAGTTGACAGGATAACAAATACATTGACATTTTAGAATCATTGGCTTTTTAGGTTCTTTTTCATGTAAAATAGTTTATTAGCATAACTAATACATTAAAAAAATTCTTTAAAAATACAACTACCGCATTAGGACTAAATCCTGTGTCGCGGGGGTACTTCACAAACATACAACTAACGGACACAATGAACACCCAGACTCGAAACAACAATTTATGGATCACACAAAGTGTTGTCTCGTGTTGGAACCCACAACACTCGGCGCAGTGTCAAGCGGCGAGGCGGCCGCTTAAACCACTACGCCAACCGTGCAGTCAAATTAGAAAAGCCTACCCTCTGCAAGGCAGCCTGCTTGTATAACGGCCATTCTCCGGTTGCAAGTTTTTACTAGTCCGGGCTTACATAATCCATAATATTATCAAATTCAATCATGGATTTTTTTTTATATGTTAGTTTGCATCCGTATCTAACTGTAAACAAAATATTGCGTTCTGTTTTTAATTAGTTAAGACTAAATTAATTTAACCTATGTTCAAAAAACCTCTATTCTCTAATTACCGTGGCGTGTCCGCACACCAACTTAATGTTAAAATTTGCTTATAATTTCTAAAACGTACAGATTTACTTTGATCTATTCAAGGTATTAAACGATATTAAGCAACGGGTATCACATAACAAAATATCGACTCAATAGAACCAGTCTGAAAATAATTATCATTAAATAACCGCATGTCCAATCGAAAGTTATAATTGCCGTGACATTTTCTGTTCTCGGGTGCACATCCCTAAATAACGGCACTTGGCACATCACTACCGCACGCGTCAGATCTCCTCAGTGTGTGCCGCGGCCGATCAGCAGTTGCAGGTCTCTTACGTTAGTGTACCGCCAACGAAGCACTTGAGTATATAATTACCGTAGCCTTGGTTAAAAACTTTTCTAATTACCGTTATACTTATTTAAATACTTGATTTTTTAAGTTAGTCTCTAGTTGATAGTGTAAATGGAACAGTACTTTGGCCACCGTATGTTGTAATAAGCCAGTATTTGCATACTGTGTTGGTTTTCTTAATTTTTTAAAAAGTCTATCGTTTTCTAATAACCGTATACTAATTACCGTGTGTTAATAATTACCGTTGTATGAAAAATTAATACTTGTTTACTAACTGTAGCCGCGACGTCGTTGCGTCGTATTACTAGAAAGTTTTCGTAGAATATTATTATCATTGTCGGTAAATATGTTTATACTATATGCTGACCAATAATCGTCATCATCATCAGCCTATATCATTCCACTGCTGGACGTAGGCCTCTCCTATGGCGATAAGCTCGGTCTTCAGCTTTTCTCTTCCAATCCCTGCCCGCTGCAATTTGTAGGATGGGAAAACCCAAAAAGACCAAAGAGGAAGTTAAAGAAAAGAGAAGGCTAGCCGCACGATAACGCCAAGGACAAATTACAAATGACCGTGTTTGTTTATACAAATCAAAAGAAAAAGAGAAAAAAGGTATAATAAAAGAAAAAAAGATAAAAAAATACTTCCTATCTGCGAAATGTCACCAAAAAACCGGAAGAGAACTCAAAAAGGGAAAATTTCAGAGCTTATAAAAGACAATAAGGAAAAATACAAATTTTAAACAATTCGGGAAGAAGTAGTCGTAGATCTAGATGTGCTTGATAATAGTATATTATTATTACATCTCAATGATTCGTCATACTCGCTGCGTTAAAAAAAAACTCTTAAACTGTATCTTTACAAACATGTTCTGAAAACCCAACTCAAAAAAGAAGTTAATCAGCAAAAAGAGATTTGTCTACAGTCGACTTCTTTTAGAAAAATAGAAGTTCCCTTGAAGAAGATACCAACTTAAATTAAATATAGGTTATAGACTACAGGCCCATGTCCAAAATGGATGGGTCATATGAACCACCAGGTGAGGTATATACGACGATATAAGAGCATAAAATAATAAGATTCAGCACAACGCCGTCACTTGTAAGCTGTCCAACTGAGTGCTGGTGAGAATTCAAAAGTGCAAGTAGGGTGAGTACGTATTTCGGTCATATATTTTTGTACGACATTTTTACCATCGATAGATCCATGAAAAATAATAAGAAAGCGCGCACTGCCGTAAAAAATGGTGCGCCACAAAGTCGGTATTTTTTTTTGATTTTCTGAAAATTTCCAAAATATTACCGACTGGACATGGGCCTGTAGTCTATTAATTCTAATGCTATAATTTTATTATGATTGTGTAGAAATGCATGTCGAATGAGTGATAAGTATTATCATTTTTAATATTTTACATGGACTTGATGATATTTTCTAATTACCGTTGCATCAAATATTCAACTTATCTAATTACCATACACATAAAAATTTTAAGTCTCATTATCTAGAAAACCACCACTAATAGTTAAATGCCTCATTAACTATTGTATTCGTATTTTTGATGTGTTTCATATTCTAATGTGTTTAATGTCAAATCAGTGAAAATTAAAAAGGGTACGGTAATTAGGCGAAGATCGCATAATTGGAGAATGACCGATAAATACTAGCTTAACGCTGCTGCCAAATTGCGCTAGCTAACATATTTAGGATATTAATAGCTCTGTCTTTTTTTCAATAAATAAATGTCTGCAAATGACCGATGTAGGCTCAATAAAGTAATCATAAAAATTCTGCAGTTTAATATCCACCTTTTTAAATTCGGTAAAAACACCACAACTCTCAATTAGCCCACACAAACACAGGCGTACCCGCCGGCTCTTACTAGTCATAACATCAAAAACAATCACGAAACCCTTCCATGCAATCACAGTTTAATAATTGACAACCCTCACCTTCACATCCTGCTTCAAACAATATTCAACCTTAACTTCATACACTTAAAGTCGATAATCTATTACGGGCCGATTGGAAAATTCTTTAAACCATTTAACAGGCAATGCAAGGCATTTTATACTCTACATAGTTAAATATAAGGTACAGTTTTCCTTGAAAGGTTGACTTTTAGGGTTGCAAGGCATAGTAATTCAATAATCTATAGGGCTTTTGTCATAATTTGTCTGATTTATTTGCAAGGGATGCATCAAGGGTCGAGTGTCAAATATTATAAGGGGTGTTGCGATTTACATCCTTTTATTTTATAAGTGGATATGATGTTCTTTAAGATTGTCAAAAAGACTTTTGATGAAAAGGTTCTGTGAATTTAATAAAAAGTTTGAAATGGGTTTTGTTTATTGAGAGATTAAACTCACCAAACTAAGGAAAGAACAATTTTTATGAGTTCTATAGATTTTTCCAGTTCTAGTCAGTCCTGTTCATCTATTGCAGCATTTCTCAAGCTATGTATATCTTTTAAGACACCTCCCTCATTAGAACTAAATCCTGTGTCGCGGGGGACTTTACAAACATACAACTAACGGACACAATGAACACCCAGACTCGAAACAACAATTTATGAATTACACAAAGTGTTGTCTCGTGTGGGGATCGAACCCACAACACTGCTAGCAGTGTCAAGCGGCGAGGCGGCCGCTTAAACCACTACGCCAACCGTGCAGACTGCGACCCACTGATGGGTCTAGTCTAAAGCAACGACAACCCAGCCTACTAGACGGCATACGTAAGGCGAACACTTTCTGACAACACGTTAGACTTATACGTCTTACATAAGACCAATTCCAACACTAGTTATGAATTTATGACGTACCACAAATTTGAACCGGCCAATTAGAATGCATTTTTTTAGCCCCCTTCGCCCCGTATACCTCACAGCATGTTTGTTTGTAGAAATGTTGGTCTAAAGCGTTTACTGAATGGGTTCTGAATGTAACACCGCTGAAGTTTTCCTCCCCTATGCGTTTTATTCTGGCATTATATCCTATTTATACGCCTCCGTGGTCCAGTGGATAGCGTATGCGACTGCTGATCGGAGGTCCCGGGTTCGATTCCCGGTTCGGGCAAAAAGTGTTACTGGGTTTTTCCGAATTCTCAGTAACAGCACGGAGTCTGGTGATGTGCCCGATAACGGTAATAGGCTCGCCCCTATAACGTGGGACCTAAGCATTTATGGCGAAATGTGGGTGTAATGTTTCATCTCTGCCTACCCCTTCAGGGATACAGGCGAGAGTTTATAAAAAAAGTAATCTTAATATATAAAATCCTTGCGTTACTGACTGACTGACAGACACGCTACAGCCGAAACTACTGGTCGTAAGAAGATGAAATTTAGCATGTATGTTCCTTGGGCACCGTAGGGGCGCACTAAGACGGTATTTCCCGAAATTCCCACAGGATCGGGCAAAACGGGAAATTCGAATATATGTGCGTGCGAAGCCGCTGGCGTAGACTAGTCAATTTATAAATTTGACTTTCATACTCTACTTAATATCTTATAACTCTTTGTCAGTGCCATATATAGCCTGTACCTTCATGTACATTGTACCTTCATGAAAATGCAGCGATGGATATGTGTGCGCAAAAAATATGCATTACGGTCTAATATTTCAGGTGAAAAAATGTAACAGACAAACTAACATGCACATTTATAATCTTCATCACCATCGTCCTAGCGTTATCCTATTTGCATTCTAGACTTCAAGCTTTGAGTCCGTAGCCTGCGTACTAATCTGTAATAAACCTATTATACCTAACCTAACCTAACTTTGCACAGAGCGATGAAAAATTACCAACTACCCTATTCCTGACAAGCAGAGTCTACAAGATTTACAACATAGATTTGAAAGTATTGTTTTTTAATTATTTATATTTGTTTCAGGTAACGCCCTGCTTACGTTCGGTTACACGCTAAGAGGTAAGAATATCATTATTTTGTTAGAATATATTACAGATAAAATACAGCGTGATGGAAAAGAGAATTTTGTCCCGTAACTTTATATTTTATACCTTACTCGGGGAGAGGCTTTTGTCCAGCAGTGGGACAGTAATATAAAGACAGACAGGAAAAAATATTCTAAGCGGATGTAGGCAAATGGAAGATATTTCAATTTTATTGCCAAACTAGATGAGCCCGCGGTTACACACGCGTTATTTAGGATTAGGACGATTTTACAGAACAAAGAACGACGAATGTTCGTTGGTATGTTACAAGTGAATGCTCAGATGTATCAGTGCCATTACATTATTGTAAAGTAGTATGGATATTGGCTAGGTTAACAAAATGTCAATGCACCAATAACTGAAATATCAGTGAATTCGTGTGCAGAGGGCGCCACGTGCAAATGTCAAATAATGTGAAATTTAAAGGGCAACGTGATGTTTATATCTAAAACTCTATATAGAGTTTTGAGAAGGAGGAGGCAATTAAACTACTGTTTCGATTTTAAAGCTTACTCCAACAATTTTCTAAAATATTAATACTTTTGTAGGGTCCGTGTGGTGACGGATTAAGAATACGGAATGTCACCAACCCATATCATCCCATGGGTGTCGTAAGAGCCGACAGAGGGAGCATATCATGCAGAGAACAGCACTGTAAGAGAAGGAAAACTTGATACAAACACTATACCAACCCGTTTGGCCAGCGTGGTATAGTAGGCCAATTCCTCCTTTCAAAGGAGAGGCCTAGTCCAGCAGTGGACTGTTAAGGGCTGATGATGATGATGACGATGTAGGGTTTTATAAAGATTATGTTTGTGAGATAAGAGAAAGACTCCTTAACACGAATAAATACAGATCACAAGACCGATCACCAAACCGAAGTCTACTCGTTTTGGACATCATGCCAAGTCATACTAAGCAAAAATTATACCTGAGAAGCGAACTATATTTTAAGTTGACACATATTTAAGCCGTTATTAAAAGTGCGCGCGTGAAATTCTTGAAATAACTACTTATCCATTGGTGCATAGGACATCTATAGAACACATTGGCAAGGTAAATTCATCGATTTTATACTTAACTAGAAAAAAATTATAGTAATTTTAAGCCTCAATATCTCCTGAACCAGTAATTTCCCAGGTATGGTGCCGAAGTAAAAAGTGTTCATAATGATTGGTACAATATGGGATTTCAGTTTTCGTTAAGGGTCTTTTTACACCCTGTATATAGTTTACTGCCTACCAAGCAGTTCCGAAATTTAAATATACTACATGTCTACGACCTAACTATACGAGTGCGGGGAGACGACTGTATTTAAAAAAATGTTTTTATTATTATTATAGTCTCACGCCTGTATCCCCGAAGGAGTAGGCAGAGGTGTAAATAGGTATTACACCCACATTTCGCCATGAATTTTTAGGTCCCACGTAATAGGGGGCGAGTCTATTGCCGTTACCGGGCACATCACCAGACTCCGGGCTGCTACTGAGTATTCGGAAAAAAAACAGTAACACTTTTGCCCAAACCGGGAATCGAACCCGGGAACTCCGATCAGCAGTCGCATACGCTATCCACTGGACACACCACGGAGGCATATATCATCATCATCATCATCATCATATCAGCCAAACGACGGCCACTGCTGGACATAAGCCTCCCCCAAGGTTCTCCACACAGACCGGTCTTGAGCCGCCCGCATCCAACCGCCTCCCGCGATCTTGACGAGATCGTCGGTCCACCTTGCGGGGGGCCTACCTCTGCTGCGTCGTCCGGTACGTGGTCGCCACTCCAGAACCTTTCTGCCCCAACGGTCATCAGTTCTTCGAGCTATGTGCCCTGCTCACTGCCACTTCAGCTTGGCTATCCGGAGAGCTATGTCGACGACTTTGGTTCTACTGCGGATCTCCTCATTTCTGATTCGATCTCGCAGGGAAACTCCAAGCATAGCTCTCTCCATAGCCTCCATCCATAGCCAGCTCTCTCCATATATATATATGCCTAGCATAGCCCCAGAGAGCTATGCTAGGCATATATATCAGATAAAAAAATGTGTGTGTGTGTAAAAATTGTGATTAAACTTACTGAACCATGTCTCAAAATAATTTGTTACTTACTACAATTTTATCTACAGTCCGGTAGATGTCACTGTTTGTCAGGTCGTATAAGGCCCGTTGCTAGCCGGATCGGCTATTTGCCCGGCCCATCTCAAGAGAGATAAACACCAGTGGCAATACAATTTATAATTCACTGTTCACATTTATACAGACCGAGAAAATAAATAAATAATTCATTTGACTCTACAATTTATATGACACTATTCACATTTAGATTTGCCGAGAAAACCGACGGTTCGTCTTTGTGTGAATAGAGGCCGTAAGTAGTTAATAATTTCTTCCAGAACGTCAATCTATAGACGTAAATAAAATTGGAGTGTCTGTTTGTAATATTATAATAACCGCTTTTTACTTAGTGCATATGGATGTTTACACGGTACATAAACCCAAATTACATTTTTTACAATATTTGTCTGTCTGTTTGTCTGTATGTCTGTCTGTTTGTTCCCGCTAATCTCTGGAACGGCTGGACCGATTTTGACGGGACTTTCAGTGGTAGATAGCTGATGTACCAAGGAGTAACTTAGGCTATAAAATAACGGGTACGCGAAGTAGTTCCCTTAGGACACGGGTGAAACAGACCGCGGCAAACAGCTATTTTACTATGTTTTCGCTACAGTCCTGTCGCTATTTTTAGATTGTATACAGTCATATATCCAACCACTACAAATTCAACTAACGCTCTTTGTAAACCAAACCGTTGGTTTGTGGATCAAATTCAAAACATCCTCCGTTTGGAAATGTGACCGTATACAGTACGTAAGGTTCTTGTGTGTCAGGGACGAAAACTGACCGGGTACCAACAAATGATATCGTATGATATGCCTTACCGGATAAAAGCGAGATTGCACACTTTAAAAGTAAATACATACTGACTTGTATAATAATACCCGCTATATATAGTTGCAAGAACGGAAACTATTGTACCTAGTTCATTATGTTACTATTATTTTTCAGTGACATCTCCCGCACTTGCAACAAGTCCTGTGTTGCGAGGGACTTCATAAAGATTACATTGAATGGACACAAGGAACACAAGTGTTGTCTCGTATTTTTATTTTGTTTTCAATTTCAAAGGAACTTGTTTATTTATCAATACCAATCAGAGATATGAACTGAGCACGTTAAGCCGTCGGTCCCGAGTGTCATGAAGATCTTTGACAGCCGTTACATCATCATAACATAACTTCACGCCTTTTATCCCCTAAAGGGTAGCCAGAGGTGCATTACACACCCACACTTCGCCAGTTATGTTTCGGTCCCAATGTAATAGGGGGCGAGCCTATTTCCATCTACCAGGCACATCATTAAGCGAGCGATAATTAATTTATAATGCACACATAACTTTGAAAAGTCAGAGGTGTGTGCCCGGGGATCGAACCCGAGAACATCGTGTCAACAGTCCGTTACGTTCACCACTGGGCTATCGCCGCTGTAGATTCGATATTCAGTAGATCGTTATATCAGTAGGTACTTCTAAAATAAACGGACACTAGTCTAAACCATGGAATATCGCTAACCTTTGAGTTGCGGAGGTCAGACAGGCAGTCGCTCTGTGGAAAAGCTAATATTCAGCCAAATCCGGTTGGACTAGAAAGCGGAGCCCTGGTTGAAACTGGAATAAAGCTAGGAGGATGATGAGTCAGAGACATGAACTCCAAAACTAGGATATAAACTGTTTTAGGAGCTATGTAATCATTGTCTGTGATGTATTAAAATGTTGAACGTGTGGCAGTCGAACCCACGGCACTTGGCACGGAGCTAAACGACGATGCGACCACTTAGACCATTACGCTATACGTGCAATTAGACTGCTCAGTGAGTGAAACTAATGTAGTTGATTGAATCAGGCGTTACTTGGCGGAACTACATTGTAACCTAATGGAAGGAAAGAGGAACCCACCACGCACCCTCGGATTGACCACCCCAACTATTGCAATAGAAAAAGGTTGACAATACCGAACTCCTCTAAAAGGATAAGGGATATAGGGTAGGTATGGGTTCCAGGAAGATACCTGCCTTGCAGTATCCCGCTGTATGCGCCGACTATTTTTCGACACGAGTTTCGCCTGTGCACGAGGCATCCTCAGGAGCAATGAGCAACGACTGAGCCTGGCTCAGTCGTTGCCCAACGCTCCTGAGGGTGCGTGGTGGGTTCCTCTTTCCTTCCATCAGGTTGAAACTAATGTGTTACTTGAGATGAACTAACATAAATGATAATGTATTTAAATAAAACATCAGTAAACAAACATACATAACTCTTCCTTTACTGAACAGCCGTTATATCTGTGCGCAGGAGACTGTTATTTGCAATATGTTCCACAGCCACCAAGATAGAATTTTTGGCAAAGCTTTTTTTTTTTACTTAAATTATAATAGGCGGCAAACGAGCAGACGGATCGCCTGATGGTAAGCAATTACCGCCGCCTATGGACACAAGCAACACCACAGGAGTAACAAGTGCGTTGCCGCCCCTTGGGGTTGGGAAAAGAGACAGGATAAGGAGTGGGATGAGGGAGAAGGAATAGGGGATAGGGCCTCCGGCACTCTCACTCACCGAACGAAACGCAACAGTTTAGGTGTTGTTACTTTACGTTGATTTTCTGTGAGAGGGCAATACTTTACCGGTCGAGCCGGCCCATTCATGCTGAAATCAGTAAGGCTCTACTACCGTTCAAAACTTCTTCTTAGGGGGTAAAAGCGTCCCATGTCTGGTACTAGCTTTCAGATGCTTTCAGAGAAAATACTTCTTTTGGAATCATCATCATCATCATTACTATCATCAGCATTGTTTGTTAACTGTCACACTGCACAGGTCACGTGCCTCTTCTACAAGAAGAGTGAGGCCATAGCAAAGAACTTAGACTCTTTCCGCTTGGCAGCGTGGCAGTCGTGCTGTGACAGCTGTCCCTACGAGAGCAAGAGAGACGAACGTTCCTCCAGTATATCTTAACTACGAGAGCAAGAGAGACAGAGAACGACGCCAGCGCCGCCATGGCGCCAACTACGAACTAAACTGGAGACAGTCTCCACTTGGAATCGGCACACGAAATGCTTAAGAACTGCGCTTCTATGTAAAATCTGTATTCATTGGCCATAGTTCACCACGTTCCCCGAGTGCGGGTTGGCAGACTTCACACATCTTTCGAGAACATTATGGAGAATTCTTAGACATGCAAGATGCCTCGCGATGTCTTTATTCATAGTTTAGCAAGCGGCAAATCCATTTAATACGCACTTAGCTTCGAAAATCACTGGTGCGCGTACTTTAACTCAAAGCCCTTTGAGTAGCAGTCTATTAATTAGTCTGTCTATTACGCTAACGCTGTCGTTCTTGAAGTAACAAAAAATAGCAACATACAATTACATTTTAGAGCTGTTAAAAATCTCTCGTCTTATTATAATAATATGAGGCGTTTTTAATGGGCATAGAAAAAATACATACATGAAGCTGCCAAAAATATACAATGGCTTCCTCATATCGGTCGATAGACGTTCATTGCTGGACGTAGGTCTCCCCAAGGGTCCGAGCCTCTCCACATAGACCAATCTTGGGCCCGCTAAGGCGGAAATTCCATGAAAAACTCTACACTAACTTGTCAAATTTACCAAAGTCTGGTCAGCGTGGTATAGTAGGCCTAATGCTTACTGACTCACAATTCTATTTTATTTTATAGACTCACGCCTGTATCCCCCAAGGGGTAGGTAGAGGAGTAGTATTACACCCACATTTCGCCATGAATTTTTAAGTGCCACGTAGCCTATATATATAGAGCCTATTGCCGTTACCGGGCACATCACCCGACTCCGTGCTGCTACTGAGAATTTCGGCAAACCTAGTAACACTTTGCCCGACCCGGGAATCGAACCCGGGACCTCCGATCAGCAGTCGCATACGCTATCCACTGGACCACGGAGACAGTCAATTCTATTGCGACGAAAATTAGCAGACACATCCAGAAGTAGATTACGAAAGTTTTTATGATGACGATGAAAAACAACGCCATCTATTGGCAAATTCTAGAAATCACATTTAAATAGAATCTTGATTAAAGTGGTTATGTAAAACAACGCCATCTATTGACAAGATTGTAGAAACTGTCAAATAACTAGCACTACATTGAAACCATCACCCAAAAAACTAGCCCTTCCCAGAATCTTGATTAAATCTACCAGGCTCACATATTCGTGTGCAAGTAAAACTACAGCACATAGAGGCGCCAAGTCATTATAATTCATTTTACGTCGATGTAGCATACAATATGTGCATGTTTAAACACTTTAATAACTTGCTGAATCGTTGAACCTGTCCTAATTTGCGTCACATGGTATTCAAATGGTATCCTTGGGAAGATACCAAATTTTACTTCAAATACTAAACCAACACTATAGTAGTAGTTTTTTGAGAGGCCAGCAGTAGACGGCAAAAAGTTGTATGATGACGATGAAAAACAACGCCATCTATTGACTTATATTAGAAGTCCTAAAACTAGTACTACATTTGTACAGATTCTGATTAAAGTGATGATGCAAAGCAACGACATCTATTGACAAATTATATAAATCACCTTAAAACTAGTACTACAATCCTGATTAAATCTACCAGGCTCACATGCTCGCGTGCAAGTAAACTACAGCGCATAGTGGCGACAAGTCATTATAATTCAGTTTACGTCGATGTTGTACAATATGTGCATGTTTACACATTTTAATAACGTGCTGAATTGTTAACTAGAACTCCTAGGCAAGCTGTAGACTTGGTACAATAAATATTTCTCGAGAATTTTTCCTTTGGTACGGTTCTTCGGAGGGTACGTAAAGACGTCCGAATTTTGGTATGAAGATACAGACATGAATAGTTAGGTTATGCTGACACCATGAAGCCATGATGAAAGTCATGAGGCTAGTAAAGTGATGAATATGAGGGTTTAGAGACATAAAGCAAGAGGGAGACCAAGGAAAAGATGGATGGATTGTCTGAAGGAAGGAGGAGAATGGAAGAGAATAACATTCTGCGCCGATCCTAAGTAATATGGAAACGGCATGGATTGGGCAGGGAGGAAAAGAAAGAGCTGACACCTTGAAGCCAAGTTCGAGTTTGAATACCAATTGGTCGTATTAGAGTCGTTCGTCCATGGAACCATTTGTCATCATCATTTCTGCCTAGCTACTTCCACAGCTGGACATAGACCTCCCCTAAGGCTCTCCACATAAAGCAATTTCAAGCCGGCCGCATCCAACGGCATCCAAAAGCATTTTTAATTCATTTATTAAAAGCTCCCCTGATGGTTAGTGATGGGCGATGGTGTGTAAAGCGGTGAATTGGCCACAAATTCAAGGCTGCTTTGAAGTGTTGCTTAGCTACTTTTTTGTTTTGGTTGTACTCTTAAATCGGGATTCCTTTAGCCACTCCGTTTGAGTCTGCCCCTTAGTGGCCTGTGAGACTATCAAAAACGTTAGGAACTTCTCAAAACCTTACCCACGCGAATCTATCTTTGATCATAACTATCTTTTTATTACACTATTACTACTATTACATTAAATTTTTTTATAGTTATAGGCGGCAAACGAGCAGACGGATCGCCTGATGGTAAGCAATTAACGCCGCCCATGTACACAAGCAACACCACAGGAGTCACAAGTGCGTTGTCGCCCCTTGGGGTTGGGAAAAGGAATAGGATGAGGAGTGGGATGAGGGAGAAGGAATAGGGGATAGGGCCTCAGGCACTCTCACTCACCGAACGAAATGCAACAGTTTAGGTACTGTTATACTTTACGTAAATTTTCTGTGAGAGGGTAGTACTTCCCCGGTCGAGCCGGCCCATTCATACTGAAATCAGCAAGGCTCTAACCTATATACTAAGCGAAAAGTATACCCGGGAAAAGAAAAAAAAATGCGCGCATGCAGTGCTCGAGGACTGATTGGCGCGATGAATCGATTTTGTAATCATTAGAACAATAGAGTATGGTGACTTTGAGCTTCAATATCTCCTGAAGCAGATTTCCGAGGTATGGTGCCGAGGTGAAAAATGTTCGTAATGATTGACACAATATGGAATTTAAATTTTCGTTAAGGGTCTTTTTACATCGTGTATACTCCGCAGCCAAACAGGTAGTACTATAACCTCACGCGAGAGCCTCACACGCGAACTTCCGTGTCGCGTTATCACCATACTGATTACACCTCTTGCACTTTTGATTGACAGGTGCAAGCAAATGTTGCAACTAATTAAAATTAATTATGCACTTTGGTGTTGGTTTTTCCTGTGGGTATTTCTATGTAATTAGTAAAAATGTTTTTTAATAATACCTTTATTTGCTCGAATATGGTGACAATGGTTTTTATAAATCTTATATAATAATATTATGTTCATGCATATTCTAAATTGGTAATTATCGCTTGCTTATCGGTGAAGGAAAACATCGTGAGGAAACCTGCATGTCTGAGACTTCTCCATAATGTTCTCGAAAGACATGTGACGTCTGCCAACCCGCATTTGGCCAGCGTGGTGGACTATGGCCTTACCCTTCTCATAGTGAGAAGAGGCCCGTGCCCACCAGTGGGACAGTATAAAGGGCTGATGATATTCTACCACATAATGGCGTGCAAATTACATTGAAATTAATATTTCTAATAATTATACAATTTTATTCTTGTCAATATAATTATTGTGTAATGATTTTTTTTTTATTTTATCGCTGAATTCTATATTAGGACTTTATTTATTTAGAGATTTGAGATACATATTTGAAATAAGCTCCATACAAAATGATAACTTATCTGAGGTATAAATACCAATTTTTTCCGACGTTTCGCTCGTCTTGCACCGAGCGTGGTCGCGAAGAGACTCTAAAAGTCTCCATTATAACCTAAGTTAGTCCTTGGTACATCAGCTATTTGCCAGTGAACGTCCCTTACATTATCTTAATGATTATGATTAGCGAGAACAAACAGACAGACAGACCGACAGACAGACAGACAAAAATGGTAAAAAATGTCATTTCGGTATATGTGCCGTGTATACATCCATATGCATTTAGTAAAAAGCGGTTATTTTAATATTACAAACGGACACTCCAATTTTATTTATGTGTATAGATGTATAGACTAGATGAGCCCGTGGTTAAATCCGCGTTATTTAGGGCTCCTACTCCGCTCCCGTGGCTCATAGCGTGATGTCCCCATCGACTAGTTTATCGTCACCATGACAATCAAGTGCTCTCACTATACCCTCAGGCTAAGTGATTTTGCCTAGTAAACTAAAGTCTGACGGAAGTACTTACTTTAGAATTTGAGTGCATAGTGACCTCGTTTGAGAACTTTAATAGCGTGACGCAGGATCTAGTTCCGTCTTGGCCAATAGATGTCGCCAATGATGGTTCTCTTCGATTCGAGTACTAACGTAGCGTTTCGTTCAGTATTCTTACGAGAAGAATTAGTATGGTTTGGACACGTGAAGCGAATGAGTGGAGAAAGATTGACGAATCAGATATTTAAGGCAGATGTGTGTGGGCAAGCCGGTTGCGGCAGACCTCGTAAGACGTTCGTCGACCAAATTGGGGACGTCTTGAAAAACTGATAAGAACGAAGCACCCGTAACCGGCGAGCATGTATGAAAAGAGTAATGAATGTAGAGGAAGCACGTGAGGTTTGCAAGGTTAGTAGCAAGTGGCGTTCTGATGTCTCTGCCTACCCCGACGGGAAAAAGGCGTGAGCATATGTATGTATGTAAGAATTAGTAATTTAATCACATTTTCACGTAAAAATACAGAACAGTTTTTGATAAAAAATTCCAAAAGCTTATCATCTGAATGTCACATGCACTACCTTTTGTCGCAATAACCCACACTTGTGGCCATAACTGCAAGCAGACTCTAGTCATTCATAACCGTTCAAAATTCATCGCATACATGTTTAACAGAACCTGGTATTCAAAGATTTCCTTGAAAAGGTACTGAATACTTTCAAAAGTTAAGGGTAACAATATTGTTACGAGCCAGGGTTCTAGAAAATTCATTCGCCTTTCTGTGTTAAGCTGCAAGCTTACGTTTATATGGATACGACATACACATGCAATTTGAAGCCTGACGTAGCGATAGCCTAGTGGAGATACCAACAGACTGCCATGCAGAGGGTTTCGGGTTCGAATCCACGGCATTACCAATGACTTTTCGAAATTAATTTGCGTATTTAATTGTAAATTATCGCTTGCCCCGTGCCTTGGCGAGCACGTTAAGCCATCTGTCCCGACTGTCCTCAAGATCATTGACAGTCGTTATAGGACGTCAGTACCTTCCTAATAAGCTGACACTAGTCTAAACCATGGAATATCGCTATCCCTTCAGGTTGCGGAGGTCAGACAGGCAGTCGCTCTGTGGAAAAGCTTAACACCTATTCATTGAAATCCGGTTAGACTAGTAAGCGGAGCCGGTACCCGAACGGTAACTAGGATAACGCTAGGAGGATGATGATGATAATTACACTACAATTTCCACTTCTGTGTCAACTCAAGTATTGATCTAAAAGACCCGGGACTTCTCGGAATAAATCTTCACTAGGAATAATCACAGACTCCGATGGCTCGGTTACGTCTAAAGAATGGTAGAGGAACGTGGTGTCAAGAGAGCGTATGTGGGCCAACCAACAGGGCGTCGCTGCGTTGTCCTGTTGGTCGTCCCAGATACCGCTGGAAAGACGTAGTAGAGCAAGAGCTGAGGGAGCTTCAAGCTGGTGATTGGGGAAAGATGAAGAAGTGGCCAAACATCGGGTGAAGAGGCGTTCTCTCGCATTGGAG
Source organism: Euclidia mi (assembly GCA_944739405.2). Classification (NCBI taxonomy): domain Eukaryota; kingdom Metazoa; phylum Arthropoda; class Insecta; order Lepidoptera; family Erebidae; genus Euclidia; species Euclidia mi. The sequence continues at coordinate 15,891,452 of OX123210.2, read as the reverse complement.
GCTAAGGCACATTTTGGGTCGATGAGCCATTGGAAGTCAAAGGAATAAATCTTGTGTCGCGGAGGTCTTTACAAACATACAACTAACGGACACCATGAACACTCGAAACAACAATTTATGGATCACACAAAGTCTTATCTCGCGTGGGAATCGAACCCACAAAACTCGGCGCAGTGTCAAGCGGCGATACCAACCGTGCAGTAACCAAACCCAGTCAAAATATTAACTTCAAAAGCTTTACTTAAACTTATGAAGGATTATAATTCCAGAGCAGACCATTTCCTGACGATTAAATATTTAAATTGAATTCAAATAATTCAGATTACACCATTACCAAGTTCGCTATTAATTTATTTTAAGTAGGTACTTTTAAAAGGTTATGCAGGAGGCTAAGTTAGCAGAAATTGGGTTACCGTTTAAAATTTAATTTATTTGGTTTAAATATACATCTTTAAGGTTGAAAGAAAGGTTTCATTTTTACAATCTTTTGTTTACTCTCACCTATACCGGGGTCTGTACAATATAACCTTGTCTCCGATAGCCTAGTGGAGAGACCGACAGACTGCTTCACTGAGGGTCTCAGGTTTGAATCCAGCGCACCAATGACTTTTCGTAGTTATGTGCGTATTAAATTGTTAATTATCGCTTGCTAAACGGTGAAGGAATCATGAGGTTAACTGCATGTCAGAGAGTTCTCTATAATATTCTCGAAAGACATGTAAAGTCTGTCAACCTGCACTTGGCCAGCGTAGTGGACTATGGCCTTACCCTTCTCATAGTGAGAAGAGGCCCGTGCCCAGCAGTGGGACAGTTTATATACAGGGCTGATAATCATGATGATAAATTTAACCCACTTCCAGGTTTTATATTGAGATGAAATTATGCATTCATGTGTATATTACGTGACAATACAATATTATGATGGCATGGAGGTGATCTGATGATGGAGCTGGAAGGTGGCTATAGGAACTCCGCAATAAAACGTCACAACCCCATCGAGTTTGGTCTCGTTTGATTTGTATAGGCGAGTACTTTGATCATATTTTTATATGTTTAGCGCTTGTAAAAGCTTGTTTAAAAACAAAGTTTTTTACTCTTTATTTATTTATTCAGTGCTCATATTGTGACTTGTCTATCGACAAAGTAAAGCAACCTTCGCATAGGTTGGAAATTCGATGGGTAACAGCTTGCTGTTTTAACATCGCTTAGATGTTTGCTATTACTGATTTGATGCGTGACCACTGGTTGTTTTGACATCACGGAGATATGTGCTTTCACTTTTTATCTAGTGCTCATATAGTGACTTCTCTTTGTCTATCGGTAAAGTAAAGCAACGTTTACGTAGGTCAGTAATTGGATGTTGATCGCTTGTTGTTTTGACATTAGTGTCACCGTGTTTATGAGGGCATAAAAACCGTAGGTACCGTAACCGTAGGATAGCGCTGGATAATGAATATATGTACTGGAAATTTTGAGCAATCTTTGAAGAAGAAACACTTACTAACACCCATCTAAAAGCCGAAAATAGGCACAGTTGCTTGACCTTAAGATCAATCGACCCGTTAGACCGCAATTACGCCAGAAACCCTTATATTTCTAAGTATGATGACATTTCCGTTCCCGCGGGAATGTAAAATATTTTTAAGGGTTTCCCCACCCTTCGGATCATAAAAGGGATCCCTAAAACTTTCCACTTAAGAGCAAAATTGAAACATTTTAGTGGCAAACCTTTTAAAGCGGGGTAGTGGGATATTATATTTTCACGCATATTTATTTCTTTTTGTTGTGGCAACATTTAATTTTTACAGGCAAAGGAGGAACAATATTCTGATTTAATATTTCACTAGTTATTGCCTCCGGGTTTGTGTGCGAAGATTTCAGTTATCGGAAAAGAAGGACTATATGCTTTTCTAGGGTCTCCCTTGTTTGACCGAAAGGAATTCGACAAATTTTCACTTCCCAAAAAATTTTTCGCGTAATTTCACTTGCCAAATTATTACTTAGCAAAAAATCTAAAAATGACTGCATTTTGTTCGCTGACGACACTACAATAATCATAAAAAGTGACAATGACATGAATTTAAAAGATGATATTAACCTAGCCCTTGAACGTACCACCTCATGGTTGGAACAGAACAATCTTAGGCTTCGTTCACACGACACTATCCTGCACGTTTTCTTTGTATTCGTTTTTTTAACGTACAATCACCCGGGTGTTCACACGGTAGATTTTCCTTCGTGTAAAAAACGAATAGCCGCAGTCTTCACAGACGTGTGATTGTGAAAAGACGTCAGTGATGGATCCACGCTTGGTTGTTCTTTTATATTGGTACAATCGAAGGCACAAACGGTTTCGCCGCTGACAGAGCAGGAAGTTTTGGGTACATCCTATAAATGAAGAAACAGGGCGTACTAAACTATTTGAGAAGTTATACGATAGATTAAGAAACGATGAAAATAAGTTTTTTAATTACTTTAGGATGTCTATTGAAAGTTTTGAAAACATACTAAATCGATAAAAAACGTATGAACATCGTGCCGTGTGAACGAGTCATAACTATACTATGTATTGTGCCACTGCAAGCCGAATACGTTAAAGTTCATTCGATTTGCTTGACAAGTCCGTTGAGTATTCGTTTAAACGTATAAACGGTGTACGATTTTTTGCAGTACAAGCGTCATGTGAATGGTTCTATAGAGAATAGGCGGGTTCACACAGACCGAGCAGCCTCGCGCGGAAAATGCTTCGCGAGGCTGCTCGGTCTGTGTGGACGTGGTTCGGTCGAGGAAAGCACACGGCAGCCGCGGCCGGCCGCACGCGTGCGCCCGAGCTACCGAATTAGACACGTCCACACAGAGCGCGCAGCCTCGCGAGGAATTGGCGCGCGAGGCAGCGCGCTCTGTGTGGACGCCCCGGCCGAAGCAAGCGCGTGTGCCGCCGCGGGCGAGGGACCGAGCGGCCGAGCCATCGAGTTTGGTTTTTTGTTTTGCCGCGGTCTGTACGCTGTTTCGTGCCTCGCTCGAACATAATAATCCCTACTAATAATATAAATTCGCAAGTGTGTTTGTATGTTGGACATTTTTTTTATAGACTCACGTCTGTATCCGCGTAAAGATAGGAAGAGTTGTAATATTATTACATCCACATTTCACCATGAAATGTTTAGGTCCCACGTGATAGGGGACGAGCCTATTGCCGTTAACGGGCACATCAGCAGACTCCGTGCTGCTACTGAGAATTCGGCAAAACCCAGTAACACTTTTGCCCGGCCCGGGAATCGAACCCGGGACCTCCGCTCAGCAGTCGCACACCCTATCCACTGGTCACTGAATGACGGAGGATACATTTATCATAACATTCTCATCTTTGACGCTATTTATTGTACGAATAATAATCCTTCAGTCTGTGCTTCGGTTACAGTATCCTTGCCTACAGACATTCATTTCCTATAATTCATTCTATATTTTTTTTCCATGTCTACCTATTCCATCCTTTAGGTATAACAATAATCGACGACCAGTTGGCAAAGCGGGAGTGTAAGCGACTACAACGCCGAAGGTCGCGGGTTCGATTCCCGCTCATGTCAAACATTTGTGTGCATGAACATGAATGTTTGTCTTGGTCTGGGTGTTTCTATGTATATATTTACAAAAAAGTAAGTATAAGTAAATATGTATATTATGGCCCATTATTACCATTGTCTAGTACCCAAAGTAGGTACAGCAATTGGCATCAGTCAGGCAGCCGGCTAGTAAAACCACATGCCACAACCCTATTGCAGTATGACCATTTCCAAGTACTATATTTCTAAACAAAATTTAAAAATAAGAGAGAGGAGAGACCAACAATCTCACATTGATACGTAGACCGATAAATGGCAAATGTACTATTTCACTCTAATTCACAAGTCGACAATTTGATACATGCGCAATAATACATAATAGATTTTCAACTATATTTTCATGTTCTGAATTCAAACTTGATGACAACTACAATTTTGTTTTTTTCCTACGGTGCCGAGGCTGCCGCGCTCTAGGCCGCGTTCACATTTATCTGATGTAATCTGTCGTGATGGCGTCTGTCGTATCGCGACAGTCAATATCCCGGTCTGCGACAGAGAGGGGGGGGGGGGGGACGGTACAGCGCGAATTAAGAGATTGGACTCAGATTAATTGTAAAAAAAATACTTTATTTAATTATAATACAGTATATTTAAAATATAAAATAGTAATCGCTAATGTTAGATCTACAAAGGTATTTATAATAAATTAATGCTAAGATGACAATAAGATTATCTAGATAATTTGGTGGGGAGAGATGTGCTGACGAAGCTAACATTGTTGGGTTCCATTACAGTTAACTCGCGCGACACAACTCGTCAGACTAATGTGGACGCGCCATTGTCTGTCGTAAAGCGTCAGACGCGCGTATGCAATTGTGCGCAATGGACGACGAACTAATTGACTTCCTTTTTATAATATTATTCTTATACAGTACCTATAGATGAGCTAATTGAATACGAAATAATATAATCCTATGTAAATAATTTATGGATATAATTGGATATCTACTTAATCTGAATCGGATAATTCATCAAAAACATTGCGAAAGTGTGAACTCCACGAGAGTCAAGACAGAACTGATTTAAAATTGCGTCAGATCGCGACAGACAAATGTGAACGGCAAGTAATTACGACAGAGACCGTCACGAGAGATCACGTCAGATAAATGTGAACGCAGCTTTATTCTATGGCCTCGCTCGTTCGGGGACCATTTCCTCGCGCGACAAATGCCTCGCGAGGCTGCTCGCTCTGTGTGGACCCACCTAAAGTATGTGCCACTATTTATACGTCAAGACGTATACTGCAAAAAAACGTGCAGTACGATGCCGTGTGAACGAAACCTTAGGATAAACATGACTAAAAACAAAATTATACAATTTCAGACAATTAACTCTAATATTCCAAAACTTGACATACAACATAACAATTATCACCTGACCGACACAAAGGAATGCGTATTCTTAAGTATCACTTTGGACAAATATTGTAATTGGAAAGCCCATATAGAAAATATATTAAATAGAATAGACTTAACGTCGACGAATTAAACGACGGATGGAAAAATAAGACGAATTAATTTAACGTCGATGTAGCATACAATTTGTGCATGTTTACACATTTTAATAACTTGCTGAATCTGTCCTAATTTGTGTCACATGGTATTCAAATGGTATCAAATTCTACTTCAAATACTAAACCAAACCATCTCGCAAGCTTAGGTATAGTAGTAGTTTTTGTGAGGCCAGCAGTAGATGGCAAAAAGTTGTATGATGACGATGAAAAACAACGCCATCTATTGACTTATATTAGAAGTCCTAAAACTAGTACTACATTTGTACAGATTTTGATTAAAGTGATGATGCAAAGCAACGACATCTATTGACAAATTATATAAATCACCTTAAAACTAGTACTACCTAGAATCATGATTAAATCTACCAGGCTCACATGCTCGCGTGCAAGTAAACTACAGCGCATAGTGGCGACAAGTCATTATAATTCAGTTTACGTCGATGTTGTACAATATGTGCATGTTTACACATTTTAATAACGTGCTGAATTGTTAACTAGAACTCCTAGGCAAGCTGTAGACTTGGTACAATAAATATTTCTCGAGAATTTTCCCTTTGGTACGGTTCTTCGGAGGGTACGTAAAGACGTCCGAATTTCTGTATGAAGAAATGAAATGAAATGAGATGAAATGGAATGAAATATTATTTATTTATCATACACACATTACACATTATAAGACACATCAATACTAACCAAAAAATTATAAAATGTCAAAAAAAGGAAAAGATTTATATAATAAAAACAAAAAAAGAAACATTACATCTTAATATATAAAATCCTTGCGTTACTGACTGACAGACACGCTACAGCCGAAACTATTGGGCGCAGAAAGCTGAAACTTGGCATGTATATTCCTTAGGGACCGTAGGGGTACACTAAGAAGGGATTTCCCGAAATTCCCACGGGATCGGCCAAAACGGGTAAATTAAAAAAAAATGCAGGCGTAGCTGCTGGCGTCCTCTAGTAATTATATAAAAAAATAACAAACAAGACAAGGAAAATACAATTAAATGACAGAGCAGTAAAGGAGGTAAGGTGAAGAGACAAACATGAATATTATAGTTAGGTTATGCTTACACCATGGAACCATGATGAAAGTCATGAGACTGGTAAAGTGATGAATATGAGGGTTTAGGGACATAAAGCAAGAGGGAAACCTAGAAAAAGATGGATGGATTGTCTGAAGGATGATATGAATGAAAAGGGAGTGAATGTTCAGATAATGTCTGGAAGGGGAGAATGGAAGAGAATAACATTCTGCGCCGATCTTAAGTAATATGGAAACGGCATGGATTGGGTCGCGGGTTCGATTCCCGCTCAAGTCAAACATTTGTGTGCATGAACAGAACATGGATGTTTGTCTTGGTCTGGGTGTTTCTATGTATAATATGTATGTATTTACAAAAAAAAAAGTTTATATATGTATGTTTATCCATTATCTATTACCCATAGTACAAGCTCTGCTTAGTTTGGGACTAGATGGTGTTGTGTGAATGTGGTAGAATATTATATTATTATTATTATTGGGCAGGTAGGAAAAGAAAAAAGTTGACACCATGAATCCAAGTCCGAGTTTGAATACCGATTGGTCGCATTAGAGCCGTTCGTCCATGGAATCATTTGTCATCATCATTTCTGCCTAGCTAATTCCACAGCTGGACACAGACCTCCCCCAAGGAACTCCACACAAAACAGTTTCAAGCCGGCCGCATCCAACGGCATCAAAAAGCATTTTTAATTCATTTATCAAAAGCTCCCCTGATGGTTAGTGATGGGCGATGCTGTGTAAAGCGGTAAATTGGCCACAAATTCAAGTATTAGGTATGGCTGCTTTGAAGTGCTGTTTCGCTACATTTTGTTGTGGTTGCACTCTTAAATCGGGATTCCTTTAGCCACTCCGTTTGAGTCTGACACTTAGTGGCCTGTGAGACTATCAAAAACGTTAGGAACTTCTCCAAACCTTACCCACGCGAATCTATCTTTGATCATAACTATCTTTTTATTACACTACTACTATTACATTACATTTTTTTAAATATTAATAGGCGGCAAACGACCAGACGGATTGCCTGATGGCAAGCAATTAACGCCGTCCATGTACACAAGCAACACCACAGGAGTCACAAGTGCGTTGCCGCCCCTTGGGGTTGGGGAAAGGGATAGGATGAGGAGTGGGATGAGGGAGAAGGAATAGGGGATAGGGCCTCCGGCACTCTCACTCACCGAACGAAACGCAACAGTTACTTTACGTACTGTTACTTTACGTCGATTTTCTGTGAGAGGGTAGTACTTCCCCGGTCGAGCCGGCCGCGGCCCATTCATACTGAAATCAGCAAGGCTCTACTACCTACTAAGCGAAAAGAATACCAGGGAAAAGAAAAGAAATAGCGCGATTAATCGATTTTGTAATCATTTAGAACAATAGAGTATGGTGACTTTGAGCTTCAATATCTCCTGAAGCAGATTTCCGAGGTATGGCACCGAGATAAAAAATGTTCGTAATGATTGACACAATATGGGATTTTAATTTTCGTTAAGGGTCTTTTTACACCGTGTATACTCCGCAGCCAAACAGGTAGTACTATAACCTCACGCGAGAGCCTCACACGCGAACTTTCGTGTCGCGTTATCACCATACTGATTACACCTCTTACACTTTTGATTGACAGGTGCAAGCAAATGTTGCAACTAATTAAAATTAATTATGCACTTTGGTGTTGGTTTTTCCTGTGGGTATTTCTATGTAATTAGTAAAAACGTTTTTTAATAATACCTTTATTTGCTCGAATATGGTGACAATGGTTTTTATAAATCATAGATAGGTAATAATATTATGTTCATGCATATTCTAAATTGGTAATTGTCGCTTGCTTATCGGTGAAGGAAAACATCGTGAGGAAACCTGCATGTCTGAGAGTTCTTCATAATGTTCTCGAAAGACATGTGACGTCTGCCAACCCGCACTTGGCCAGCGTGGTTGACTATGGCCTTACCCTTCTCATAGTGAGAAGAGGCCCGTGCCCACCAGTGGGACAGTATAAAGGGCTGATGATGGCATATTCTACCACATAATGGCGTGCAAATTACATTGAAATTAATGTTTCTAATAATTATACAATTTTATTCTTGTCAATATAATTATTGTGTAATGATTTTTTTTTATTTTATCGCTGAATTCTATATTAGGACTTTATTTATTTAGAGATTTGAGATACATATTTGAAATAAGCTCCATACAAAATGATAACTTATCTGAGGTATAAATACCATTTTTTTCCGACGTTTCGCTCGTCTTGCACCGAGCGTGGTCGCGAAGAGACTCTAAAAGTCTCCATTATAACCTAAGTTAGTCCTTGGTACATCAGCTATTTGCCAGTGAACGTCCCTTACATTATCTTAATGATTATGATTAGCGAGAACAAACAGACAGACAGACCGACAGACAGACAGACAAAAATGGTAAAAAATGTCATTTCGGTATATGTGCCGTGTATACATCCATATGCATTTAGTAAAAAGCGGTTATTTTAATATTACAAACGGACACTCCAATTTTATTTATGTGTATAGATGTATAGACTAGATGAGCCCGTGGTTAAATCCGCGTTATTTAGGGCTCCTACTCCGCTCCCGTGGCTCATAGCGTGATGTCCCCATCGACTAGTTTATCGTCACCATGACAATCAAGTGCTCTCACTATACCCTCAGGCTAAGTGATTTTGCCTAGTAAACTAAAGTCTGACGGAAGTACTTACTTTAGAATTTGAGTGCATAGTGACCTCGTTTGAGAACTTTAATAGCGTGACGCAGGATCTAGTTCCGTCTTGGCCAATAGATGTCGCCAATGATGGTTCTCTTCGATTCGAGTACTAACGTAGCGTTTCGTTCAGTATTCTTACGAGAAGAATTAGTATGGTTTGGACACGTGAAGCGAATGAGTGGAGAAAGATTGACGAATCAGATATTTAAGGCAGATGTGTGTGGGCAAGCCGGTTGCGGCAGACCTCGTAAGACGTTCGTCGACCAAATTGGGGACGTCTTGAAAAACTGATAAGAACGAAGCACCCGTAACCGGCGAGCATGTATGAAAAGAGTAATGAATGTAGAGGAAGCACGTGAGGTTTGCAAGGTTAGTAGCAAGTGGCGTTCTGATGTCTCTGCCTACCCCGACGGGAAAAAGGCGTGAGCATATGTATGTATGTAAGAATTAGTAATTTAATCACATTTTCACGTAAAAATACAGAACAGTTTTTGATAAAAAATTCCAAAAGCTTATCATCTGAATGTCACATGCACTACCTTTTGTCGCAATAACCCACACTTGTGGCCATAACTGCAAGCAGACTCTAGTCATTCATAACCGTTCAAAATTCATCGCATACATGTTTAACAGAACCTGGTATTCAAAGATTTCCTTGAAAAGGTACTGAATACTTTCAAAAGTTAAGGGTAACAATATTGTTACGAGCCAGGGTTCTAGAAAATTCATTCGCCTTTCTGTGTTAAGCTGCAAGCTTACGTTTATATGGATACGACATACACATGCAATTTGAAGCCTGAGGTAGCGATAGCCTAGTGGAGATACCAACAGACTGCCATGCAGAGGGTTTCGGGTTCGAATCCACGGCATTACCAATGACTTTTCGAAATTAATTTGCGTATTTAATTGTAAATTATCGCTTGCCCCGTGCCTTGGCGAGCACGTTAAGCCATCTGTCCCGACTGTCCTCAAGATCATTGACAGTCGTTATAGGACGTCAGTACCTTCCTAATAAGCTGACACTAGTCTAAACCATGGAATATCGCTATCCCTTCAGGTTGCGGAGGTCAGACAGGCAGTCCCTCTGTGGAAAAGCTTAACACCTGTACATTGAAATCCGGTTAGACTAGTAAGCGGAGCCGGTACCCGAACGGTAACTGGGATAACGCTAGGAGGATGATGATGATAATTACACTACAATTTCCACTTCTGTGTCAACTCAAGTATTGATCTAAAAGACCCGGGACTTCTCGGAATAAATCTTCACTAGGAATAATCACAGACTCCGATGGCTCGGTTACGTCTAAAGAATGGTAGAGGAACGTGGTGTCAAGAGAGCGTATGTGGGCCAACCAACAGGGCGTCGCTGCGTTGTCCTGTTGGTCGTCCCAGATACCGCTGGAAAGACGTAGTAGAGCAAGAGCTGAGGGAGCTTCAAGCTGGTGATTGGGGAAAGATGAAGAAGTGGCCAAACATCGGGTGAAGAGGCGTTCTCTCGCATTGGAGGCTAAGGCACATTTTGGGTCGATGAGCCATTGGAAGTCAAAGGAATAAATCTTGTGTCGCGGAGGTCTTTACAAACATACAACTAACGGACACCATGAACACTCGAAACAACAATTTATGGATCACACAAAGTCTTATCTCGCGTGGGAATCGAACCCACAAAACTCGGCGCAGTGTCAAGCGGCGATACCAACCGTGCAGTAACCAAACCCAGTCAAAATATTAACTTCAAAAGCTTTACTTAAACTTATGAAGGATTATAATTCCAGAGCAGACCATTTCCTGACGATTAAATATTTAAATTGAATTCAAATAATTCAGATTACACCATTACCAAGTTCGCTATTAATTTATTTTAAGTAGGTACTTTTAAAAGGTTATGCAGGAGGCTAAGTTAGCAGAAATTGGGTTACCGTTTAAAATTTAATTTATTTGGTTTAAATATACATCTTTAAGGTTGAAAGAAAGGTTTCATTTTTACAATCTTTTGTTTACTCTCACCTATACCGGGGTCTGTACAATATAACCTTGTCTCCGATAGCCTAGTGGAGAGACCGACAGACTGCTTCACTGAGGGTCTCAGGTTTGAATCCAGCGCACCAATGACTTTTCGTAGTTATGTGCGTATTAAATTGTTAATTATCGCTTGCTAAACGGTGAAGGAATCATGAGGTTAACTGCATGTCAGAGAGTTCTCTATAATATTCTCGAAAGACATGTAAAGTCTGTCAACCTGCACTTGGCCAGCGTAGTGGACTATGGCCTTACCCTTCTCATAGTGAGAAGAGGCCCGTGCCCAGCAGTGGGACAGTTTATATACAGGGCTGATAATCATGATGATAAATTTAACCCACTTCCAGGTTTTATATTGAGATGAAATTATGCATTCATGTGTATATTACGTGACAATACAATATCATGATGTCATGGAGGTGATCTGATGATGGAGTTGGAAGGTGGCTATAGGAACTCCGCAATAAAACGTCACAACCCCATCGAGTTTGGTCTCGTTTGATTTGTATAGGCGAGTACTTTGATCATATTTTTATATGTTTAGCGCTTGTAAAAGCTTGTTTAAAAACAAAGTTTTTTACTCTTAATTTATTTATTCAGTGCTCATATTGTGACTTGTCTATCGACAAAGTAAAGCAACCTTCGCATAGGTTGGAAATTCGATGGGTAACAGCTTGCTGTTTTAACATCGCGTAGATGTTTGCTATTACTAATTTGATGCGTGATCACTGGTTGTTTTGACATCACGGAGATATGTGCTTTCACTTTTTTTCCAGTGCTTATATAGTGACTTGACTTTGTCTATCGGTAAAGTAAAGCAACGTTTACGTAGGTCAGTAATTGGATGGGTGATCGCTCGTTGTTTTGACATTAGTGTCACCGTGCTCAAATGGGCATAAAAAACCGTAGGTCCTAGCTGTCGGATAGCGCTGGATAATTAATATAAATATGTACTGGAAATTCTGAGCATTTTTTGAAGAAGAAACACTTACTAACACCCATCTAAAAGCCGAAAATAGGCACAGTTGCTTGACCTTAAGATCAATCGACTCGTTAGATCGCAATTACGCCAGAAACCCTTATATTTAAGTATGATGACATTTCCGTTCCCGCGGGAATGCAAAATATTTTTAAGGGTTTCCCCACCCTTCGGATCTTAAAAGGGATCCCTAAAACTTTCCACTTAAGAGCAAAATTGAAACATTTTAGTGGCAAACCTTTTAAAGCGGGGTAGTGGGATATTATATTTTCACGCATATTTCTTTATTTTTGTTGTGGCAACATTTAATTTTTACAGGCAAAGGAGGAACAATATTCTGATTTAATATTTCACTAGTTATTGCCTCCGGGTTTGTGTGCGAAGATTTCAGTTATCGGAAAAGAAGGACTATAAATGCTTTTCTAGGGTCTCCCTTGTTTGACCGAAAGGAATTCGACAAATTTTCACTTCCCAAAAAATTTTTCGCGTAATTTCATTTGCCAAATTATTACTTAGCAAAAAATCTAAAAATGACTGCATTTTGTTCGCTGACGACACTACAATAATCATAAAAAGTGACAATGACATGAATTTAAAAGATGATATTAACCTAGCCCTTGAACGTACCACCTCATGGTTGGAACAGAACATTCTTAGGCTTCGTTCACACGACATTATCCTGCACGTTTTCTTTGTATTCGTTTTTTTAACGTACAATCACCCGGGTGTTTACACGGTAGATTTTCCTTCGTGTAAAAAACGAATAGCCGCAGTCTTCACAGACGTGTGATTGTGAAAAGACGTCAGTGATGGATCCACGCTTGGTTGTTCTTTTATATTGGTACAATCGAAGGCGCAAACGGTTTCGAAAAAACATCCTATAAATGAAGAAACAGGGCGTATAGGTAAATTCACGAAAGTTGACCATAAATGGCGGCCGTCGCGCATGCATACATTCGTGCACCAATGGCGTTGCTCTATTCCTGACGCATTTAGGGAATGCGTCAAGAACGGAGCCACGCCATTGGCATTCCACCCGCGCCTCACCCCGCACCTCCACGGGGACCTAAAAAATGATTTCTGCGCAGTGGTCATCTTTCGTGAATTTACCTATACTAAACTATTTGAGAAGTTATACGATAGATTAAGAAACGATGAAAAGAAGTTTTATAATTACTTTAGGATGTCTATTGAAAGTTTTGAAAACATACTAAATCGATAAAAAACGTATGAACATCGTGCCGTGTGAACGAGTCATAACTATACTATGTATTGTGCCACTGCAAGCCGAATACGTTAAAGTTCATTCGATTTGCTTGACAAGTCCGTTGAGTATTCGTTTAAACGTATAAACGGTGTACGATTTTTTGCAGTACAAGCGTCATGTGAATGGTTCTATAGAGAATAGGCGGGTTCACACAGACCGAGCAGCCTCGCGCGGAAAATGCTTCGCGAGGCTGCTCGGTCTGTGTGGACGTGGTTCGGTCGAGGAAAGCACACGGCAGCCGCGGCCGGCCGCACGCGTGCGCCCGAGCTACCGAATTAGACACGTCCACACAGAGCGCGCAGCCTCGCGAGGAATTGGCGCGCGAGGCAGCGCGCTCTGTGTGGACGCCCCGGCCGAAGCAAGCGCGTGTGCCGCCGCGGGCGAGGGACCGAGCGGCCGAGCCATCGAGTTTGGTTTTTTGTTTTGCCGCGGTCTGTACGCTGTTTCGTGCCTCGCTCGAACATAATAATCCCTACTAATAATATAAATTCGCAAGTGTGTTTGTATGTTGGACATTTTTTTTATAGACTCACGTCTGTATCCGCGTAAAGATAGGAAGAGTTGTAATATTATTACATCCACATTTCACCATGAAATGTTTAGGTCCCACGTGATAGGGGACGAGCCTATTGCCGTTAACGGGCACATCAGCAGACTCCGTGCTGCTACTGAGAATTCGGCAAAACCCAGTAACACTTTTGCCCGGCCCGGGAATCGAACCCGGGACCTCCGCTCAGCAGTCGCACACCCTATCCACTGGTCACTGAATGACGGAGGATACATTTATCATAACATTCTCATCTTTGACGCTATTTATTGTACGAATAATAATCCTTCAGTCTGTGCTTCGGTTACAGTATCCTTGCCTACAGACATTCATTTCCTATAATTCATTCTATATTTTTTTTTCCATGTCTACCTATTCCATCCTTTAGGTATAACAATAATCGACGACCAGTTGGCAAAGCGGGAGTGTAAGCGACTACAACGCCGAAGGTCGCGGGTTCGATTCCCGCTCATGTCAAACATTTGTGTGCATGAACATGAATGTTTGTCTTGGTCTGGGTGTTTCTATGTATATATTTACAAAAAAGTAAGTATAAGTAAATATGTATATTATGGCCCATTATTACCATTGTCTAGTACCCAAAGTAGGTACAGCAATTGGCATCAGTCAGGCAGCCGGCTAGTAAAACCACATGCCACAACCCTATTGCAGTATGACCATTTCCAAGTACTATATTTCTAAACAAAATTTAAAAATAAGAGAGAGGAGAGACCAACAATCTCACATTGATACGTAGACCGATAGATGGCAAATGTACTATTTCACTCTAATTCACAAGTCGACAATTTGATACATGCGCAATAATACATAATAGATTTTCAACTATATTTTCATGTTCTGAATTCAAACTTGATGACAACTACAATTTTGTTTTTTTCCTACGGTGCCGAGGCTGCCGCGCTCTAGGCCGCGTTCACATTTATCTGATGTAATCTGTCGTGATGGCGTCTGTCGTATCGCGACAGTCAATATCCCGGTCTGCGACAGAGAGGGGGGGGGGGGGGACGGTACAGCGCGAATTAAGAAATTGGACTCAGATTAATTGTAAAAAAAATACTTTATTTAATTATAATACAGTATATTTAAAATATAAAATAGTAATCGCTAATGTTAGATCTACAAAGGTATTTATAATAAATTAATGCTAAGATGACAATAAGATTATCTAGATAATTTGGTGGGGAGAGATGTGCTGACGAAGCTAACATTGTTGGGTTCCATTACAGTTAACTCGCGCGACACAACTCGTCAGACTAATGTGGACGCGCCATTGTCTGTCGTAAAGCGTCAGACGCGCGTATGCAATTGTGCGCAATGGACGACGAACTAATTGACTTCCTTTTTATAATATTATTCTTATACAGTACCTATAGATGAGCTAATTGAATACGAAATAATATAATCCTATGTAAATAATTTATGGATATAATTGGATATCTACTTAATCTGAATCGGATAATTCATCAAAAACATTGCGAAAGTGTGAACTCCACGAGAGTCAAGACAGAACTGATTTAAAATTGCGTCAGATCGCGACAGACAAATGTGAACGGCAAGTAATTACGACAGAGACCGTCACGAGAGATCACGTCAGATAAATGTGAACGCAGCTTTATTCTATGGCCTCGCTCGTTCGGGGACCATTTCCTCGCGCGACAAATGCCTCGCGAGGCTGCTCGCTCTGTGTGGACCCACCTAAAGTATGTGCCACTATTTATACGTCAAGACGTATACTGCAAAAAAACGTGCAGTACGATGCCGTGTGAACGAAACCTTAGGATAAACATGACTAAAAACAAAATTATACAATTTCAGACAATTAACTCTAATATTCCAAAACTTGACATACAACATAACAATTATCACCTGACCGACACAAAGGAATGCGTATTCTTAAGTATCACTTTGGACAAATATTGTAATTGGAAAGCCCATATAGAAAATATATTAAATAGAATAGACTTAACGTCGACGAATTAAACGACGGATGGAAAAATAAGACGAATTAATTTAACGTCGATGTAGCATACAATTTGTGCATGTTTACACATTTTAATAACTTGCTGAATCTGTCCTAATTTGTGTCACATGGTATTCAAATGGTATCAAATTCTACTTCAAATACTAAACCAAACCATCTCGCAAGCTTAGGTATAGTAGTAGTTTTTGTGAGGCCAGCAGTAGATGGCAAAAAGTTGTATGATGACGATGAAAAACAACGCCATCTATTGACTTATATTAGAAGTCCTAAAACTAGTACTACATTTGTACAGATTTTGATTAAAGTGATGATGCAAAGCAACGACATCTATTGACAAATTATATAAATCACCTTAAAACTAGTACTACCTAGAATCATGATTAAATCTACCAGGCTCACATGCTCGCGTGCAAGTAAACTACAGCGCATAGTGGCGACAAGTCATTATAATTCAGTTTACGTCGATGTTGTACAATATGTGCATGTTTACACATTTTAATAACGTGCTGAATTGTTAACTAGAACTCCTAGGCAAGCTGTAGACTTGGTACAATAAATATTTCTCGAGAATTTTCCCTTTGGTACGGTTCTTCGGAGGGTACGTAAAGACGTCCGAATTTCTGTATGAAGAAATGAAATGAAATGAGATGAAATGGAATGAAATATTATTTATTTATCATACACACATTACACATTATAAGACACATCAATACTAACCAAAAAATTATAAAATGTCAAAAAAAAGGAAAAGATTAAATTTATATAATAAAAACAAAAAAAGAAACATTACATCTTAATATATAAAATCCTTGCGTTACTGACTGACAGACACGCTACAGCCGAAACTATTGGGCGCAGAAAGCTGAAACTTGGCATGTATATTCCTTAGGGACCGTAGGGGTACACTAAGAAGGGATTTCCCGAAATTCCCACGGGATCGGCCAAAACGGGTAAATTAAAAAAAAATGCAGGCGTAGCTGCTGGCGTCCTCTAGTAATTATATAAAAAAATAACAAACAAGACAAGGAAAATACAATTAAATGACAGAGCAGTAAAGGAGGTAAGGTGAAGAGACAAACATGAATATTATAGTTAGGTTATGCTTACACCATGGAACCATGATGAAAGTCATGAGACTGGTAAAGTGATGAATATGAGGGTTTAGGGACATAAAGCAAGAGGGAAACCTAGAAAAAGATGGATGGATTGTCTGAAGGATGATATGAATGAAAAGGGAGTGAATGTTCAGATAATGTCTGGAAGGGGAGAATGGAAGAGAATAACATTCTGCGCCGATCTTAAGTAATATGGAAACGGCATGGATTGGGTCGCGGGTTCGATTCCCGCTCAAGTCAAACATTTGTGTGCATGAACAGAACATGGATGTTTGTCTTGGTCTGGGTGTTTCTATGTATAATATGTATGTATTTACAAAAAAAAAAGTTTATATATGTATGTTTATCCATTATCTATTACCCATAGTACAAGCTCTGCTTAGTTTGGGACTAGATGGTGTTGTGTGAATGTGGTAGAATATTATATTATTATTATTATTGGGCAGGTAGGAAAAGAAAAAAGTTGACACCATGAATCCAAGTCCGAGTTTGAATACCGATTGGTCGCATTAGAGCCGTTCGTCCATGGAATCATTTGTCATCATCATTTCTGCCTAGCTAATTCCACAGCTGGACACAGACCTCCCCCAAGGAACTCCACACAAAACAGTTTCAAGCCGGCCGCATCCAACGGCATCAAAAAGCATTTTTAATTCATTTATCAAAAGCTCCCCTGATGGTTAGTGATGGGCGATGCTGTGTAAAGCGGTAAATTGGCCACAAATTCAAGTATTAGGTATGGCTGCTTTGAAGTGCTGTTTCGCTACATTTTGTTGTGGTTGCACTCTTAAATCGGGATTCCTTTAGCCACTCCGTTTGAGTCTGACACTTAGTGGCCTGTGAGACTATCAAAAACGTTAGGAACTTCTCCAAACCTTACCCACGCGAATCTATCTTTGATCATAACTATCTTTTTATTACACTACTACTATTACATTACATTTTTTTAAATATTAATAGGCGGCAAACGACCAGACGGATTGCCTGATGGCAAGCAATTAACGCCGTCCATGTACACAAGCAACACCACAGGAGTCACAAGTGCGTTGCCGCCCCTTGGGGTTGGGGAAAGGGATAGGATGAGGAGTGGGATGAGGGAGAAGGAATAGGGGATAGGGCCTCCGGCACTCTCACTCACCGAACGAAACGCAACAGTTACTTTACGTACTGTTACTTTACGTCGATTTTCTGTGAGAGGGTAGTACTTCCCCGGTCGAGCCGGCCCATTCATACTGAAATCAGCAAGGCTCTACTACCTACTAAGCGAAAAGAATACCAGGGAAAAGAAAAGAAATAGCGCGATTAATCGATTTTGTAATCATTTAGAACAATAGAGTATGGTGACTTTGAGCTTCAATATCTCCTGAAGCAGATTTCCGAGGTATGGCACCGAGATAAAAAATGTTCGTAATGATTGACACAATATGGGATTTTAATTTTCGTTAAGGGTCTTTTTACACCGTGTATACTCCGCAGCCACACAGGTAGTACTATAACCTCACGCGAGAGCCTCACACGCGAACTTTCGTGTCGCGTTATCACCATACTGATTACACCTCTTACACTTTTGATTGACAGGTGCAAGCAAATGTTGCAACTAATTAAAATTAATTATGCACTTTGGTGTTGGTTTTTCCTGTGGGTATTTCTATGTAATTAGTAAAAACGTTTTTTAATAATACCTTTATTTGCTCGAATATGGTGACAATGGTTTTTATAAATCATAGATAATAATATTATGTTCATGCATATTCTAAATTGGTAATTATCGCTTGCTTATCGGTGAAGGAAAACATCGTGAGGACACCTGCATGTCTGAGAGTTCTCCATAATGTTCTCGAAAGACATGTTACGTCTGCCAACCCGCACTTGGCCAGCGTGGTTTTGATTGACAGGTGCAAGGCTCGGCGAGCCTATGGCCTTACCCTTCTCATAGTGAGAAGAGGCCCGTGCCCACCAGTGGGACAGTATAAAGGGCTGATGATGGCATATTCTACCACGTAATGGCGTGCTAATTACATTGAAATTAATATTTCTAATAATTATACAATTTTATTCTTGTCAATATAATTATTGTGTAATGATTTTTTATTATTTTATCGCTGAATTCTATATTAAAACTTTATTTATTTAGAGATTTGTGATACATATTTGAAATAAGCTCCATACAAAATGATAACTTATCTGTGGTATAAATACCTATTTTTCCGACGTTTCGCTCGTCTTGCACCGAGCGTGGTCGCGGAGAGACTCTAAAAGTCACCTTTATAACCTAAGTTAGTCCTTGGAACATCAGCTATCTGCCAGTGAACGTCCCTTACATTATCTTAATGATTATGATTAGCGAGAACAAACAGACAGACAGACAGACAAAAATGGTAAAAATGCCATTTCGGTATATGTGCCGTGTATACATCGATATGCATTTAGTAAAAAGCGGTTATTTTAATATTACAAACGGACACTCCAATTTTATTTATATGTATAGATGTATAGACTTGATGAGTCCGTGGTTAAATCCGCGTTATTTAGGGCTCCTACTCCGCTCCCGTGGCTCATAGCGTGATGTCCCCATCGACTAGTTTATCGTCACCATGACAATCAAGTGCTCTTACTAGACCCCCAGGCTAAGTGATTTTGCCTAGTAAACTAAAGTCTGACGGAAGTACTTACTTTAGAATTTGAGTGCATAGTGACCTCGTTTGAGAACTTTAATAGCGTGACGCAGGATCTAGTTCCGTCTTGGCCAATAGATGTCGCCAATGATGGTTCTCTTCGATTCGAGTACTAACGTAGCGTTTCGTTCAGTATTCTTACGAGAAGAATTAGTATGGTTTGGACACGTGAAGCGAATGAGTGGAGAAAGATTGACGAATCAGATATTTAAGGCAGATGTGTGTGGGCAAGCCGGTTGCGGCAGACCTCGTAAGACGTTCGTCGACCAAATTGGGGACGTCTTGAAAAACTGATAAGAACGAAGCACCCGTAACCGGCGAGCATGTATGAAAAGAGTAATGAATGTAGAGGAAGCACGTGAGGTTTGCAAGGTTAGTAGCAAGTGGCGTTCTGATGTCTCTGCCTACCCCGACGGGAAAAAGGCGTGAGCATATGTATGTATGTAAGAATTAGTAATTTAATCACATTTTCACGTAAAAATACAGAACAGTTTTTGATAAAAAATTCCAAAAGCTTATCATCTGAATGTCACATGCACTACCTTTTGTCGCAATAACCCACACTTGTGGCCATAACTGCAAGCAGACTCTAGTCATTCATAACCGTTCAAAATTCATCGCATACATGTTTAACAGAACCTGGTATTCAAAGATTTCCTTGAAAAGGTACTGAATACTTTCAAAAGTTAAGGGTAACAATATTGTTACGAGCCAGGGTTCTAGAAAATTCATTCGCCTTTCTGTGTTAAGCTGCAAGCTTACGTTTATATGGATACGACATACACATGCAATTTGAAGCCTGACGTAGCGATAGCCTAGTGGAGATACCAACAGACTGCCATGCAGAGGGTTTCGGGTTCGAATCCACGGCATTACCAATGACTTTTCGAAATTAATTTGCGTATTTAATTGTAAATTATCGCTTGCCCCGTGCCTTGGCGAGCACGTTAAGCCATCTGTCCCGACTGTCCTCAAGATCATTGACAGTCGTTATAGGACGTCAGTACCTTCCTAATAAGCTGACACTAGTCTAAACCATGGAATATCGCTATCCCTTCAGGTTGCGGAGGTCAGACAGGCAGTCCCTCTGTGGAAAAGCTTAACACCTGTACATTGAAATCCGGTTAGACTAGTAAGCGGAGCCGGTACCCGAACGGTAACTGGGATAACGCTAGGAGGATGATGATGATAATTACACTACAATTTCCACTTCTGTGTCAACTCAAGTATTGATCTAAAAGACCCGGGACTTCTCGGAATAAATCTTCACTAGGAATAATCACAGACTCCGATGGCTCGGTTACGTCTAAAGAATGGTAGAGGAACGTGGTGTCAAGAGAGCGTATGTGGGCCAACCAACAGGGCGTCGCTGCGTTGTCCTGTTGGTCGTCCCAGATACCGCTGGAAAGACGTAGTAGAGCAAGAGCTGAGGGAGCTTCAAGCTGGTGATTGGGGAAAGATGAAGAAGTGGCCAAACATCGGGTGAAGAGGCGTTCTCTCGCATTGGAGGCTAAGGCACATTTTGGGTCGATGAGCCATTGGAAGTCAAAGGAATAAATCTTGTGTCGCGGAGGTCTTTACAAACATACAACTAACGGACACCATGAACACTCGAAACAACAATTTATGGATCACACAAAGTCTTATCTCGCGTGGGAATCGAACCCACAAAACTCGGCGCAGTGTCAAGCGGCGATACCAACCGTGCAGTAACCAAACCCAGTCAAAATATTAACTTCAAAAGCTTTACTTAAACTTATGAAGGATTATAATTCCAGAGCAGACCATTTCCTGACGATTAAA
Organism: Euclidia mi; assembly: GCA_944739405.2. NCBI lineage: Eukaryota > Metazoa > Arthropoda > Insecta > Lepidoptera > Erebidae > Euclidia > Euclidia mi. The sequence goes on along the minus strand of OX123210.2, from coordinate 15,870,149 downwards.
TATTTAAATTGAACTCAAATAATTCAGATTATACCATTACCAAGTTCGCTATTAATTTATTTTAAGTAGGTACTTTTAAAAGGTTATGCAGGAGGCTAAGTTAGCAGAAATTGCTTACCGTTTAAAATTTAATTTATTTGGTTTAAATACACATCTTTAAGTTTGAAAGAAAGGTTTCATTTTTACAAGCTTTAATTTTCTTTCACCTGTCCCGGTGTCTGTAATGACAAGATTAATTTGACAGCCATAGCCTAGTGGAGAGACCGACAGACTGCTTCACTGAGGGTCTCAGGTTTGAATCCAGCGCACCAATGACTTTTCGTAGTTATGTGCGGATTAAATTGTTAATAATCGCTTGCTAAACGGTGAAGGAATCATAAGGCTAACTGCATGTCAGCGAGTTCTCCGTAATATTCTCGAAAGACATGTGAAGTTTGCCAACCCGCACTTACTTGGCCAGCGTGGTGGATTATGGCCTTACCCTTCTCATAGTCAGAAGAGGCCAATGCCCAGCAGTGGGACAGTTTATATACAGGGCTGATGATGATGATGATAAATTTAACCCACTTCCAGGTTTTATATTAAGTTGAAATTATGCATGCATGTGCATATTACGTGACAGTGCAATATTATGATGTCATGCAGGTGATCTGATGATGGAGTTGGAAGGTGGCTATAGGAACTCCGCAATAAAACGTCACAACCCCATCGAGTTTGGTCTCGTTTGATTTGTATAGACGAGTACTTAGGTACATACATACATAGACTCACGCCTGTTTCCCCGAAGAAGGGGTAGGCGGAGGCATATTAAACGCCCACTTTTCGCCAGTGTTTTGATCCCACGTAATAGGTGGCGAGCCTATTGCCGCTTATCGAGATATTTTGTTTGCCAGAGCCTCGTCCATTGATCGGCAGGTGCACCACTTGCAGGTGAGGTTGGCTTGGGACCCTAAGTTCTAGGTGAGAACCCTATGCACCCCAGTACTTAGGTACTTTGGTCATATATATTTAGCGCTTGTAAAAGCTTGTTTAAAAACAAAGTTTTTTACTCTTTATTTATTTATTCAGTGCTCATATTGTGACTTGTCTATCGACAAAGTAAAGCAACCTTCGCATAGGTTGGAAATTCGATGGGTAACAGCTTGCTGTTTTAACATCGCTTAGATGTTTGCTATTACTGATTTGATGCGTGACCACTGGTTGTGTTGACATCATGGAGATATGTGCCTTCACTTTTTATCCAGTGCACATATAGTGACTTGTCTTTGTCTATCGGTAAAGTAAAGCAACGTTTACGTAGGTCAGTAATTGGATGGGTGATCGCTTGTTGTTTTGACATTAGTGTCACCGTGCTTATGAGGGCATAAAAACCGTAGGTCCTAGCTGTTGGACAGCGCTTGGATAATGAATATATGTACTGGAAATTCTGAGCAATCTTTGAAGAAGAAACACTTACTAACACCCATCTAATAGCCGGAAATAGGCACAGTTGCTTGACCTTAAGATCAATCGACCCGTTAGACCGCAATTACGCCAGAAACCCTTATATTTAAGTATGATGACATTTCCGTTCCCGCGGGAATGCAAAATATTTTTAAGGGTTTCCCCACCCCTCGGATCTTAAAAGGGATCCCTAAAACTTTCCACTTAAGAGCAAAATTGAAACATTTTAGTGGCAAACCTTTTAAAGCGGGGTAGTGGGATATTATATTTTCACGCATATTTATTTCTTTTTGTTGTGGCAACATTTGATTTTTATACTTGTACATTGTTCCTGAGTTTATATTTCACTAGTTTTTGCTTGCAGTTTTGTCTGCATAGGGTTCAGTTATAGCCTATGAGCTATTCTAATGTATGAGATAGGTTACTGCAAAGTGTTATTAAAATCGGTTCAGGATTTTTTACATGATAAAAACTTCTTTACATATATTTAGTATTAAGATTTTTTGTATGGAATCATTTGAGTCTTGTATTATATTTTTAATGTGTAATGTATTCTTCGGCAAAATCAAATCTTACATGCTAAATATTCTGCATAGATCATAAGTCATCATAATAAGACTGCCTCGTTGGTATCGAGGCATAAATGTGCGCGTGAGATTGGGGATAAGTCTCGGCTTCGATTCCCGGGTCGGGCAAAGTGTTATTAAGGTTTTCCGTTAAGAAAATCTCAGTAGCAGCACGGAGTCTGGTAATGCGCCCGGTACGGCAATATGCTCGCCCCCTATTACGTGGGACCTAAAAAACTGATGGCGAAATGTGGGTGTAATATTACACCTCTGCCTACCCCTTCGGGGATACAGGCGTGAGTCTATAAAAAAAATTTAAAAAAAACATCATCAAGTCCCCTGTAGCGCACTTTGCGTGATCCGCAGTAAAGTTTCGTTTCTAACGAATAAAATTAATTAGTGTAGGTACTTGATACCAAGAAAATACTAAGCAAAGCAAAGTGATGAAAAATAAAACTACATGAACAATTTTTATACATTTTATTTTTATAATCACTTTGTCAGTCTTATTAAAATAAAACCTAAATTCTAAACACTATGTACATTATTATAACTACACTTACAAAATAGGTACCTACTTAAAATTAAAATAGTCTAATATAATAATTGTTATTATTTTTTACTCTACACGAAACTTCACACAAACTTTCAAGATTTTTATTTTATGAATGAAATACCTAAATATTCTTGAAATTTAGTACCCATAAACAAGATAATAGCAGCACCTTTGGAGTAGTGATTTAAGCGGCCTTCTCGCTATTTATCACTGCACAGTGTGTTGTAGGTTCTATTTCCGCACGAGGCAACACTTGGTAAATTCATAGCGAAATGTGGGTGTAATATTACACCTCTGCCTAACCCTTCGGGGATACATGCGTGAGTCTATAAAAAAAAATCAACACTTTGTGTGATTCATTACGAGTCCCAGACTCGTAATGAATCACACAAAGTGTTGATTTTTTTGTTCTTAGTGAAAAATTGTTCACAGCACGTCAGAGATTATAAATAAATCTTTCTTCAGTGGATGACTACATTACAAAAGAAAACCACCGACCAAAATGTTTTCTAGTTTCTATAGTTTAGCCCAATGATGTTGCAAAAGTAAAAAGAAGTAGATATGTTATAGGCGTACCAAAAGCAGGACGCTAAACATAAGCCATTTGGCAAGTCTGACATATGGGTGTGATGTCGCGAGCCGGCGTCGAAGTGAAACTGACACATCTTGTCAACCGAAAATAAAATATGGAGTTATCGATGTGTTCGTTAGTGTACCGTTTCTACGGTTTAATTACTACGTAGGTAACGTATCTACCCTTTTCTTGTAATATCATTGGTTTAGCCTCTGCGATGATACGTCAGTCAGGATAAATAATTTTATATGAGTAGAAGAACACCTCCTAGATATCGACAAAAGATAATCTCATCGCAAAAACATTATTTTATTTGAACAGTATGCTCATTTCTACATTCTCCAGGAAGATAAATTCGGAGAGATTCTACGATTAGTCACTTTTAAAATTGTAAAGTGTAAATTGTAGAATCTCTTAAAATTTTAAAGTGAATTTCTTTAAGGTTATCGTATAGTGACGAGTTATTGAATTATTATAAAACCTTCTGGATATATGTAGATCAAACTGAATATGGAAAATTATAGACACATCATTGTCTTGCCCTGGTCACAGTTTCCTGTACTTCGCTTTAATTCTTCTCTGTCACCAATCATCCGATCGTCTACTCCTTTCTCATTCAGATTCATTCCTTATCTCCTTTTTCACACACATTATCGTACCTAATAATATTGAGCCATTTAAATAAGTTATTTCCTTGACATCATTTTGACTCAAAATTTGACTTGACTATTAATAAGTCTTCGTACTACAAGTGCATGTATTGCTTGGCCAAAGCAAATTAATTTTATTGCCACCATTAATATTTCCCATAATCACTTCATACTCGTTATTCAAAGAATAGGAATCATTAACAATAATAACGTCTCCATAATTACTTCTAATATGATTCGCAACTATACTTTCAATTTCTTTAGAATTATACTGACTTATACCATTAACTACTGGTACAAAATTTGTGCTAGTTATATCTTTACATTTTAAAACCAACTTGGCTTCAACTAGTTTGAGATCAGATGGCCATATTTTCAATCCAATTGCAGAGTTGATCGCTTGCGTAGTGGAATTGATGCAATTTTTCTTTGCAATGATAAAATTACCTATAGGTATATCTAAATCTGTGTTGGAATTGGATAATTTGGTTGTTATGTCTTTATTATTAGTAATGTATTGTAGTAAATTATCTTTTAGTGGAATATTTTGAGTCTGAGGTGAATATGAATTCATATATTCATGAACAAATGGTGAAAATTGTGGAGTTCCTATTGAAGAAATTGAATTTATCGGTGTCATATATTGAGTAGAGTAAACTGGTTGATGATTTACTGGTGAATGTTTAGGCATGAAAGCAATATTGTGCCTTTCAGTTGGTTGCAAAGGAGATACTATTAGGGGGGCTGATGGCATTGTAGGTTTTGATACTATCTTTATTGGACGATTTAAAGTCGTTTCAGCTGGTTGTAGTGCAGATATTATTAGAGGTGACGAAGGCATTGTAGGTTTTGATACTATCTTTATTGGACGATTTAAAGCCGTTTCAGCTGGTTGCAATGCAGAAACTAACGGCATTGGTGAGACAACGTTTGGTTTCAAGTTTCTTATAGTATTCATAGGTGTTGCTGGTGTTAAAGGAGATACGATGAGAGGTGCCGAAGGCGTTGTAGGTTTTGATACTATCTTTATTGGACGATTTAAAGCCATTTCAGTTGGTTGCAAAGGAGATACGATGAGAGATGCCACAGGCATTGTAGGTTTTGATACTATCTTTATTGGACGATTTAAATGCGTTTCAGCTGGTTGTAATGCAGATACTATTAGAGGTGCCGAAAGCATTGTAGGTTTTGATACTATTTTTATTGGACGATTTAAAGCCGTTTCGGTTGGTTGCAAAGGAGATACGATGAGAGGTGCCGAAGGCATTGTAGGTTTTGATACTATCTGTATTGGACGATTTAAAGCCGTTTCAGCTGGTTGTAATGCAGATACCAATAAAGGCGCCAAAGGCATTGTAGGTTTTGATACTATCTTTATTGGAGGATTTAAAGCCGTTTCAGTTGGTTGTAATGCAGATACTATTAGAGGTGCCGAGAACATTGTAGGTTTTGATACTATTTTTATTGGACGATTTAAAGCCGTTTCGGTTGGTTGCAAAGGAGATACGATGAGAGGTGCCGAAGGCATTGTAGGTTTTGATACTATCTTTATTGGACGATTTAAAGCCGTTTCAGCTGGTTGTAATGCAGATACTAATAAAGGCGCCAAAGGCATTGTAGGTTTTGATACTATCTTTATTGGAGGATTTAAAGCCGTTTCAGTTGGTTGTAATGCAGATACTATTAGAGGTGCCGAGAACATTGTAGGTTTTAATACTATTTTTATTGGACGATTTAAAGCCGTTTCGGTTGGTTGCAAAGGAGATACGATGAGAGGTGCCGAAGGCATTGTAGGTTTTGATACTATATTTATTGGACGATTTAAAGCCGTTTCAGCTGGTTGTAATGTAGATACTATTAGAGGCGCCAAAGGCATTGTAGGTTTTGATACTATCTTTATTGGACGATTTAAAGTCGTTTCAGCTGGTTGCAATGCAGAAACTAACGGCATTGGTGAAACAACGTCTGGTTTCAAGTTTCTTATAGTATTCATAGGTGTTGCTGGTATTAATAGTGGAACTTTGTGTTTTACATGTGGTTGTAAGGGAGATATCATGGGTGAATAGGATGATTTTAATGGTGCTATTGGTATAAAAGATGACGTTGGAAGATTTCTAGTTTCCGACGGCAGTAGAGGAGAAACAATTGGGGGTCTTGAATATTGTGGTATAGAAGGTTGTAATGGAGAAACTATGAGTGGTGGTGAATAAGGTGTTACTCTTTGGGGCTTTAAGTCTGATATTGGTGACATTAATGGTGTCATAGACATTTTGATTTCCTCTGGTGGTTGCAAAGGCGAAGTTATGGTGACTGGTGAATATGGAGAATCACTTTTCGGCTTTAAAATGGTGTAAGGACTTATAGGGGACATTTGTGGTGTCAAAGGAAGTCGATGTTTTTCTGTTGGCTGCAAAGGTGATATTATAAGCGGTGATGAAAACGATGGAGCTCTTTGTGCTTTTAATCCTAATTTTGACGTTGAGGGTATTGGGAGCAGGTTGTTTATTTCAGATGGTTGAAAAGGTGAAATTATGGGTGGAGATGAGTACGGTGTAGTTTTTCGTGATTTTAAGTTAGGTTGCATAAATGCCTTTTGTGAAATCAAAGGAGTCTTATTTTTGTCTGATGGATGCAGTGGAGATATAATGAGTGGTGATGAGTGTGGGCAAACTCTTTGTAATTTTAAATAATTGCGCGGCCTTGTTGCTTTTAATGATATTACATTTTTCTTAGGAGGCTGTAACGGTGAAATTATAGGAGCTGGTGAATTTTGGGCTGTTCCTTTTGATTTTGAGTTCCTTGAAGGCATTACTGGTATCAGAGGCATTATGTCTTTTTGATTTGGTTGTAAGGCTGATATTATTGGTGGCGTTGAATAACGAGGAATTGAAGGTTTTAATGTTATTTTCTTTGTTTCAGAAGGTTGCAATGGAGAAATAATAGTAGGGGGCGATGGAAGTGAATAGTTTTGTGATTTTAAGTATTTCCAAGGAGTTACAGGTAATGTTGATGGTAGTTGTAGAATTTTGTTCGTCTCAGATGGCTGAAGAGAGGAAATTATTGGCGTCGGTGAAGAGGCTTGTGATTTTAAGTTTGAAGTACGCATAGATGCTACTAGTGATATCGGGGGTATTTTATCTTTATCTGATGGTTGAAGAGGAGATATTATGGGTTCTAGTGTAGGTGAAACTCTTGGTGGTGCAGAAACAGGAGACATTGCTGGTGGTGTCAAAGATATTTTGTCTTTCTCAGAGGGTTGTAGAGGAGGCATTATAACAGGCGATGAATATGTTGTAGGAGAATGAAGTTTTATGTCTCTAAATGAATTTATTGGTAGCCTTCCCGGTTTTAACGATATTTTGTCCGCTTCAGAAGGCTGTAATGGTGAAACTATAGGTGCCGGTCCAGTAACAGGGAGCACAGGTTTCGTTGGTGATATAAGAGAAATTCTGTGTCTTTCACATGGTTGTAACGGAGATATAATGGTTGATGAAATAGCTGGAGATATTGCTGGTATCACAGGAATATTGATTTTCTCAGTTGGCTGCAGTGGCGAAATTATAGGAGGTGATGAATATGCTAAAAATCTTTGTGATTTTGCTGGCGGTGCTGGTGTAATAGATCTTTTGTTTAACTCATCTGGCTGCAAGGGAGAAATTATGGGAATCGGTGAATACTCTGATGCGCTTCGTGATTTTTGTCCTAGGGGTGATGTTGAGGACATCAATGATAATTTATCTGCTTCTGACGGTTGTAAGGCAGAAATTATAAGCGATGATGAATAAACAGGCTGTGATTTCAATTTTGCTAAAGTACCTACAGGTATTGTTGGTATCTCTGGAATTTTGTCTTTCTCACAGGGCTGCAAAGGAGAAATTATGGGGATTGGTGAATATAGAGGAGCACTTGGTAGAGGTGCTCTTTGTGATATTAGGGGAGTCCTGATTTTTTCGGAAGGCTGTAAAGGAGAAATTATTGGTGGAATAGAAGGAGGTGAAATACCTAGTAAAGGATTCGTTGGTGAACTATTTCGTATCAGCGTTGATTCAGATGATTGAGGAGAAATTATAGACATTGGCGAATATGTGATAGAACTTTGTGATTCTACATGAGTTAGAGGTAATATTTTTGATATCAAAGTAACTCTACTTGTCTCAGATGGTTGTAAGGGAGACATTATTAATGTTGGTACAGTTGGTGAAGTAACTTGTGAATTCGAGTCCGATATATGGCTTATGGGTGATATTGATGGCATCGCAGAAATCTTGTCTTTCTCAGAAGGCTGTAAGGCTGATATAATAGTCCTTGATAGAACCGGTGAAGAACTAAAAGATTTGGAGTTTGCAAAAGGATTTTCTGGTGCTTCTGGTAATAATAGAATTTTGTTCGTTTCAGTGGGTTGCAAAGGAGAAATTATAGGCGCCGTAACAAAAGATGATGCTTTTTGTGGCATTTCAGCTTTTATAGATGGTGCAGGTGATAATGTTGATAGAAAATTAATTTTATTTTTGTCTGATGGCTGTAGAGGGGATATTATGGGGATCGATGAACATGGGGAAAGAGGCATTGATGATATCAAAGGCATCCTATGTTTATCAGAGGGTTGCAGGGGAGAAAATATATTCGCTATTGATGTACTTTGTGATCCTAAATCGATAAAGGGATTTTTTGGTGATGATTTTGACATCAACGCTATTCTGCTTGATTCAGAAGGTTGTAAAGGAGATGTTATGGTCGTTGGTTTATGCAATAAACCATCTTTTGATATTGAATCTGTTATAGAGCATAAATGAGATGTTAATACACCTGATTGTAATGGAGAAGTTATAATTATTGGTGTATAAGGTGTAAATTGATTTAATTCTGGTGTAGGTGGCTTTGGGGGTATTGCTGCAATTTTATTTACTTCAGATGGCTGTAAGGGAGACACTATGGCTGATGATGAAGACCATGTAGTATCACGGGATATTTCTATTAAAGGTCGTTGTGACAATGGTGATATAGTAGGTATCTTGTTATCCTCTTTTGGCTGTAAAGAGGATATTATAGGCGCTGATGAAATCATTGAAATGCCTTGTGGAGCGTGACTAAAATTACGTTTAGATGATATTTGTGACGCATAAGGAACTTGAATTGTCTCTACGGGCTGTAAAGGCGATATTATTGGATTTGGTTGGGTCGTTAGTTTATTCAAAGTTGAAATCAGTGGTGTAGTGTTGAATAATGGTTGTAAAGTTGGTGACAAATAAGAAGCTAAATTTAATTGTGTTGGTAGTAATGATGGCTGTAGTTGTGAGACTAGAATAGGAGTATCTTTAGACTGGACAGATGGTGATGTGCCGTGCCTAAATGGTGTTACTTGTGGTGACAAGTTCTGATTTAGATAACCATTGTTTAAATGTGCCGAAGGTAAATACTGCGTGATAGGAGTACCATATCTTGTTGACACGGGTCTAGACAGCATCGGTGTTATAGCCTGAATGTCAGCAGTATCAGGAACCATACCGATAAACCGCATTGGTTTTGATTTTATAGGTTCCGGAGAACACAATGAAAAAAAATTGTATTTATTTTGTGGCTGAAAATTTGACTGTACTGTATCACCTGATTCAGGATAAATATTAGAAACCATGCTGGCTGGAGAAGTACTTGATGTTGAAACTTTTTGTAAAATATTTGCAGTTTCTGGTATTGAATCTAATGGGGTATTATAGCTAGATATTTCAGTAAATGTCGCGTTTTGAGGCAGTACAAAATTCTCTGACATCTGAGAATAGCTTACTGGTTGCAGAACTTCTGACACTGTAGGTAACTGAGTTGAAGATAAAGTTGGTGGTTGTTCTATATATTGAATGGGACTAGGTAATGATTTAGCTGGTAATATGTGGTCTGTTGAAAGTGGAGTTATATATAACGGTTCCATAGAGTATTGTGAGCTTTTAACAGGTGCTGTTGGAATATTTTCGATGATACTTTCATTTAGTAATAGAAGGTTGGTATCTTCAACTAATGTTATATTGCTTTCAAATGACGTAACAGGATACAGAGGACTTAGCATTGGAGAAACAGGGTTTAAAAACAATGTCGTTGGTTGTACTATTTCTTCCATAGGTGTAGGAGATCTGACAGAAATAGGACTAGTATAAGCCATTTCTGGTAAAACTGGGGTACCAGATATTGATCCTGCTTTTGAACTAATAGGAGCTACCAAAGGTGAGAAGGGCTGATAATTTCCTTCAAAATACTTTATATTAGAAGACGGTTGAAGGACCGCTTTATTTACCAATGGGCTACTAAAATATGACAAAGGATTTAAGTAGCTTATTGGTGAACTAAATTCTACGTAGGGGGTTTGGAGTAATGGAAGAGTAGAAGCTGCCGAAGGTGCTGGTATAGGAACAGAAGACGAGTGAAGATAGGAAGGACTGAAAGATATTGCTGACGATGGCTGATAGGAATATCTAATTGGACTATCATAAGGTGTTCTGGATCCCGACCAAATAGGGGTAGAAAAAGATAGTTCGTTAACATTTGGTGAAGTGGGATGTGATTTTAATGGCCGATGACTTACAGTAGAATAAGGCACCATATTTAGAAAGGAATAGAGTTCAGATTCTGATGGAAATAAAGGTAAAGTACTCAAGATTGGTGTTGACTCAACATTTACTGTTCCTACATAGTTATGAGGTTGTACTTCGGACTTTAGCGGTAATATATTCTTAAGCTGTTTGTCGGACTTCGTTGAAATAAGAGCAGGTTCTGTTTGATACCCTATTGCTGAATAAGGGTTCATATTCAAGAACGAGTGAAGTTCAGATTCTGAAAACAACATAGGCAATAAATTTAATATTGGAGTAAATTGGACTTTACTTTGATCAAAAGATGAAGTTGAATAAGAAAATTTCGACAACACTGGCGGCGGTCTTGGTTGAAATGAATATTTGCCAAAATGTCTTAAATGCGGTAGCATAGGTTTCAAGAGATTAGCATTCGTCCATGTACTAGTGTATGATACTGGAGGTAATGATGTGAATCCCTTTTTGTTTAAATAAGTAGATGTAAAAGGTGATAGTGTGCTTAGTGGTGGCTGTTGTAATTCAAGAGGTGTTTCTTCAGCTGAAGACATTATTGAGGGTGCCGCAGAATCATACGCAGTAGACTCAAATACTGGTGTACTTTCTATAGAGCTTGGTTTGGCTTGGTTTATGTTCAATGGATATTTAGGATTACTAGATATAGAAGACATTGGTGCATTACTTTCAAGGGCTTTATCGTCTACTATATTTATACCCTGCGATTGTAGATATGCTAGATATTTGTTGCTATATGATGGAATAGAAATTGTGAAAGCATGAGAATCTGGTACATTATTGCTTACTTTCGTTGTGCTAATAGGTAGTGGATAATCGATCAGCTCTTTTGAAATCGATGGAGTTATTTCTAGCATAGGATTGGAAATCGTTTGACCATATACACTAGGCGGCGTTTGGGCTCCATATTTAAGGGGAGTAATATATTGTATAGGAGCTTTCTGAAGAGGAGATATGAAAGGCACTTTTACTGCTCTTAGGTAAGGTATATATGAATTTGGAGTAACTGAAGCTGGCATGGATGTACTATGTGTATTTCTCAGTGGTAATACATTTTCAATAAGAGGTTGTGGACTGTCTTGTAAATATGTCATATACTGCGGTGTCTTTGTTCCTATTGGTATGTCTTGGTGTTTCAAATGTATATCCAAATTAGGAAAAATATTTGATGTTGATAAATACTCAGGTGTATTGAGTTCAAAGTACTTAGAAGAATCGTCGATATTAGGATTAACAAATGTTGATGACGAGATACTGAACTGTGGAGCAAACTTGCTTGTTGGTACGTCTGTGTGTAATTCAAAACCACTGCTTGGCTCTACATTAGATATAGTAACCGCATATTTTGTATCGCTAACCTGCAAGTCTTGATCAGCCACCGATGATGAAGAAAAGTGTTCAATATTAGGCAGAGCGTTGGTTATTTGAAAATATTCTTCTGTTTGCAATATTGGTGAAGAAATCGAAGATTCTTTAGTTGTGGGGACATCTATATAGAACGATTGATCGTCAAATCCTTTATCAAAGTTTACCTCTGTACTTTCTTCAGTGTGTGTTGCATCAATCAGAGGAATAGGTGTCGTATTATCAATATATGTGATGTCAGATGGAGTTATAATATGAGCATTCTCATCAATATTTAAATGATCGTCATAGCTTGAAAAAACTAGATCATCATTATCATTTTCTACATCATTATCGTCTACAACTTCAATATCATGAATATAAGTATTATCGTCCTCTTCATCTGGTATTATATCCGTGGTAATTATATTGGGGTAACTAGTACCAGCTTTCTTACTCAACTTATGGGATATAGGGTTATCCAGTTCATTATAAAGAATACCATCGCTATTATTCAGAAGAAGATCAATTATCTCGGTTTTCAAATCACCTACACTATCATAATGCCCACTTGTATCTTCTATTTGATTAACTTCTACGATGTGTTGAGAATTTTCTGCTTCATCATTCAGATGAATGTTTATAACATTTGCTGATGTTTGCGAACCTTTATAGCCTGGCAAAAATACTTCATAGCTTTGGAGCTTTGGATTGTAACTAGATTTATAATGTCCATCGATACTTTCTTGAAAATCGTCGTCAGTGTCACCATTATCGTGACAATCATTGGATGTATTAGATTCCTCTAAAACTTGATAGGTAGAATCAAATATTTTATCACTCCCTTGTCCACTGTCTCCATTAGCATTTTCTGTGTGGAAGTTTGATTCTGGCCACTGTGTTATTTGGTCATGCTCGTCGAATGGCAGGGTCACAGGTTTCAAAGGATGATAATTTCTATTTTCAGGTAGCTGATTGGGTACATTTTCATCAATTTTATCTCCTGCTAGTATCCAATTGCTGTACTTCATAAGAATATTCTGGAATAAATGTTTGTCTGTCACACATGTTCCTAATTTTCTGTATCTTCTATCTTTTTGATGATAAAATTTTACTATACAGTCATTACCTTTACAATGATCTTTGACTTCTTCTATTATTTGATAAATATTTGGATCTGATGAGATGCATGAGATTTCTGTGGTGGGTTTTGATTCTTTTTGCTGAAATATAATGAAATTAAAATAGTATTTTTATCAATATTTCATAATGTAACTTTCCCATTTTAAGAATTTTACATATGCTATTATAGCACTATTAATCTTAATATATAAAATCCGTTACTGACTGACTGACAGACATGCTACAACCGAAACTATTGGGTGCAGGAAGCTGAAATTTGGCATGTATGTTCCTTGGGGACCGTAGGGGTGCACTAAGAAGGGATTTCCCGAAATTCTCACGGGATCGGCCAAAACGGGTAAATTTAAAAAAATTGCAGGCGTAGCTGCTGGCCTCTTCTAGTATTTTATAATTTCCATTGTGCTACAATATTATAATGTGCTCTGAAGGCACGTAATACAGTCAGTCCCGATTCTCCTCTCAGCACAAGTATTGTTAGGCCGTGTCGGAGGCCTTCGGGCGGTCTGAAAGCTTTAAGACTCACACGACAAAAAATATAATAATTAATAAGTAGTAAGGACTGCCTCGTTGGTCTTGCGCCATAAATGTGCGCGTGGGATTGGGAGGTCTCGGGTTCGATTCCCGGGTCGGGCAAAGTGTTATTGGGTTTTTCCGTTAGGCAATTCTCAGTAGCAGCACGGAGTCTGGTAATGTGCCCCGTACGGCAATAGGCGCGCCCCCTATTACGTGGGACCTAAAAAGCATGGCGAAATGTGGGTGTAATATTACACCTCTGCCTACCCCTTCGGGTATAAAGGCGTGAGTCTATGAGTCTAAGCAATAAGTAGTTATTAATTTCATCTGCTGTTGCGGTTTGCGGTCGGCTACGAACCTATCTTAACTCATCTGCTACTGTCATTTGTATAATAACATAATACCTGTGGTAAAGGTACTGCCGGCGTAATTTGGACATTTCTGAACCATGGGGTCTTCTGAACTATGCCTGAAGGGATCCAGTGCACATTTCTTGATGCAACCGTGCTGGTGATAACTAAGAGTGAACCTGGAATAAAACAGAAGGATTAAGTTAATGCAGAAATTTAATATATTATTACAGTCACAGATTGAATTATAAATTATCGCTTGCCCCGTGCCTCGGAGAGCACTTTAAGCCGTGGGCCCAGCTGTCATGAAGATCTTTGACAATGCTAGGAGGATGATAGACACGAAGGTTCGTAAAGACGGATGTGCTGGAGCGAGCGTTGACACACAAGTACATTTCATGCTTGGGTATCATCTCGTCATCACCCCTATATATAAACTGTCCCATTGCGGGCAAGGGCTTTGTGTGAAGGTTAAGACAATAACCCACCACGCTAGCCAAGTGCGGATTGGCAGACTTCACATGCCTTTGAAAACATTATGGAGAACTCTCAGACATGCAGGTTTCCCCACGATGTTTTCCTTCATCGTTTAGCAAGTGACAATTAACAATATAATACGCAGTACTTCGAAAAGTCATTGGTACGCGCCGTGGATATTCCAAATGGATGTACAATAAGTGCTCAATTTACTGTCATTCTATCTTTCATTACAAATTCCACTTTTACCAAAGTGGATCACGTCGGGTTCACCTCGACGTTAGTGTTTTGTACACACTACAAAACACTATAAAATCTTAATATATAAAATCCTTGCGTTACTGACTGACTGACAGACACGCTACAGCCCAAACCATTGGGCGCAGAAAGCTGAAATTTGGCATGTATGTTCCTTGGGGACCGTAGGGGTGCACTAAGAAGGGATTTCCCGAAATTCCCACGGGATCGGGCAAAACGGGTAAATTTAAAAAAAATGCAGGCGTAGCTGCTGGCGTCCTCTAGTAATGTATAAAACACTATAAAAAGTGGTGACCGGATGCATGTCAAGTTGGACAGGAATGACCGACGACTTATCATGCTCTCCAGCGACAGACATAATGACATATTTATTTCTGTATTTCGGTTAATTACAATACTTCTACAAGTCGAAAAACCATTCTAGATGATGCCGGATTTTCCTCGCTAAATGACTTCTTGAGAAAAAAGACCAAAAATACAATTCAATTTCTTTCATCGTTTCTTAATCTTTTAAAGTCTAGACAAAATGGGTGTAGTATGCGAGTGCAATGCAGGATATCGTCTGATGCTTTTGACAACACCCATCGTATGGCTCAACCTTGATTGATTGACTGGTAAAAAATACTTTCAATTACTTCGCTACTACCAAAGAGATCAGATATTTACATAGAGGCGCATTTCCTTACTTTGTCCGTGTGGTGACGGATTAAGAATACGGATTGTCACCACCCCATATCATCCCATGGGTGTCGTAAGAGCCGACAGAGGGAGCATTATGCATAGAACAGCACTGTAAGAGAAGGAAAACTTGATACAAACCCTATACCAACCCGTTTGGCCAGCGTGGTATAGTAGGCCAATTCCTCCTTTCAAAGGTGAGGCCTAGTCCAGCAGTGGACTGTTAATGGCTGATGATGATGAGCATTTCCTAAGGTCGCTTTGAAGACAGACTTTCTGCGACTCAAATTGCCGCTTGGCGGCGTGGCAGTCGCACTGCGGCAGCTGTCTCTCTCTCCTCCAGTGTATATTAACTACGAGAGCGAGGGAGAGGGAGAACGCCTCCACGCCAGCGTCGCCAACGGCGCCAACTACGAACTAAACTGGAGACAGTCTCCACTTGGAATCGGCACACGAAATCCTTAAGAACTGCGCTTCTATGTAAATATGTATTCATTGCTACTAATTATACTACTACTTCTATTTTCCCACAAATTTTCATGAAAATCTTTTTAGTAATTTATGAGTGACAGATTAACAAACATTTACCCAACCTCAAAAACTTTCGCATTTATAATAGTTGTATGATATTTATCAATTAATCACACTATTATTAGTGCCATAAATTAATATAAAGACGCATTGGTTTATTTTAAGTAGCTATCAGCTTTGATTTCGGAACCACTCTAGTCAATGATTAATTACGAAATAAAACAACAGTCACTTAATAGTCTATGGTCACGCAAGCATTATGCAAATTAATAGAATAATGGGGACATATTTACTGAGATATTTGTTTGATCTGACAGTTTATGGTCAGTAGAAGGACGAATAGATGGACTTTTCGAAGCTATGTGTACATTAAATTGTTAATTATCGCCTGCCCTGTGCCTCGTGCACGTAAGGTCGTCGGTCCCGGCTGTCATGAAGATCTTTGACAGTCGTTACGGGGAGTCGGGGAGTCAGTACCCTCAAATAAACTGACACTGGTCTAAATCATGGAATATCGCTATCCCTTTGGGTTGCGAAGGTCAGACGACAGTCGCTCTGTGGAAAAGTTGATATTCTGTCATATCTGGTTAGACTAGTAAGCGGACCTCGGGCTCCAAGGCGTGTATGTCTTGGTTGCAACCGGGATAACGCTAGGATGAAGATGTACACTTACATATTAGAATCCAGGCTTCGGTCGGCTGGGATATTGTCATATCGTTTGTAGCTTATATATGACATTTAGACAGCTACCTGGAATCATATAAAAATAAAGGAATTTAGTACATCCGTAAACATACCGCTTGCAACAGTGCCGAAAAATCGGTTATGCGAAACAAAGGTACGTGGTATATGCTGAAAGACAATTTCAAACCAATATAAAAATATACAGTGTGTCACAAGACTCATCACAAAGCCGAAGTCTACTCGTTGTGGACATCATACCAAATCATCAATCAATCAATCAGCCTATCGCAGTCCACTGCTGGACATAGGCCTCTCCCAACACGCGCCACAGTACACGGTCCTCAGCCTTCCGCATCCAGTCTGTCCCAGCTACCTTTTTCAGGTCGTCGGTCCACTTAGTATCTATACCAAATCATACTAACCAAAAATTATACCTGGCAAACAATTTTTTTGTTAAGTTTTCACATTTTCTAAACCGCAATTAAAAGCGCGTGCGTGCAATCCCCGAAATACCAACTTATCCATGGGGTCATAGGGACATATTGGCGGGGTAAATGCATCGATTTTGTACCTAATTAGAAAAATTCTATACTAACTTTGAGCCTCAATATCTCCTGAACCAGTAATTTCTCAGGTATGGTGCCCAAGTAAAAAATGTTCATAGTGATTGGTACAACATGGGATTTCAGTTTTCGTTAAGGGTCTTTTTATACCCTGTATATTAATGATACTGCCTTTTGCAGTTCATTGCTCTCTTATACTACTTCGTGTAGTTTACCCTGGTGTCGGAGTTTATAGTGCGCCTGAAAGCCGCCCACATGACCTTCGAGTTTATGTCCTGAGACATAAATTGGGACCAATAGCTCTACGTGCCATTCGAAGCTAATACAAATACCTCACCCATCAAAATGGCGATCTATGTACGTTGCTTACCCTTGTCGATCAATTACGAATGGCCAGGCAAGTACTGATATAACTGCCGGACATAGGTCTCTCCTAACTTGAATTACAATAGAATTGTGAGTCATTAGGCATACTACGACGACTGGTTGGTATAGAGCTTTCCGTTTCTTCTCAAATATAAATGAAAATGGATAAGTGACTTTTTGTATTCTTAGCCCATAAGGCTGCAGGATATGATAGGATTACAGTTGAAATGCTGAAGGCTGGACAGGGCATCATATTTGGTCAGCTGCAGCGCTTATTTAACTTGTGCTGGAGCACCATTCGAGTACCTGATGACTGGGCCACAGCGGTGGTTGTGCCTCTTTATAAGGGAAAAGGCTCGCAACAAGACTGCAAGAACTATAGAGGCATTAGCCTTCTCAGTATTGTTGGCAAATTGTATGCGAAGGTACTGATTGAAAGAGTTATGGAAGTAACCGACAAGAAAATGTGGGATGTATAAGCGGGATTCCGAAAGGGTATGGGGTGCACGGATCAAGTCTTTTCCTTGCGGTGCATAGCCGAAAAATTCTTGGCCAATGGTCAAAAGGTCTATTGCGCATTAGTGGATTTGGAAAAGGCTTACGATAAAGTGGTGAGGAATGAAATGTGGTCGGTGCTGTCGATGTATGGGGTAAACAGCAGCCTTATACGAGCTCTGAAATCCCTCAATGAGGATAAATGGGTCGAACACACGAGACAGGTTAGACAGGGATGTGTGGCGTCGCCGTGGCTGTTCAACCTCTTCATGGACAGTTGTTTGCACGATTTGAAAAATTGTGACTAGTGGATTAAGGATGAATGAGTAACTTGTCAAATGCCTCCTTTATGCTGATGATCAGGTAATACTTGCGTCTTCAGCAGAGGAGTTGCAGGAGATGGTAGCAATCATACATGGTGCATTAGGGAGGAAAGGAATGAAAGCGAATGAGAGCAAGACGAAAGTTATGGTTTTTGAAAAGGAGGAATGTGTTACGGCTTGTAATGTTATGATCGATGGACAACGAGTGGAGCAAGTGAATGACTTTGTATATTTAGGTACGCTGCTAACTAGGAATGGTAAGAATTAAGAAGATATTGAAAGAATAGTTAATAGGGCGAATGGAGCTTTGAAGGCCTTTATGAACAGTCAAAATGTGTCCAAAATGGCACGTTTGGCTGTGCATAGAGGAGTGTTAGTACCTACCCATGTATGGTAGTGAAAGTTGGCTATGGCAGAATAGACATGAAAGTAGAATAAATACTGTAGAAATGAGAGCACTGAGAAGTATGTGTGGTGTGTCTTTGAATGACAGAGTAAATAATTGTGTGTTAATAATTGTGTGTAAAAGAAGATGTAGTGACAAGCATCGAGAAAGGAATGCTAGGGCGGTTTGTGCACATGGAGAGGATGGATGACGAAAGACTGACTAAGCAGATATATAAGGCGAGTATGAATGGTACAGCACGAAGGGGAAGACCAGGACGGACATTCTCTGAACAGATCGGAGACATCCTTAAAACAGGAAAGGTTAGAAGTGCCCTGAACAAAAGAGCATACATGAGGAATTTGATGGGAGAGAATGAAGCAAGAGAGATAAGTCAGGATCGTTACAAGTGGCGTTCCATAATCTCTGCCTACCCCTCCGGGAAACAGGCGTGAGTCTATGTATGTATGTATGTAACCCGTCACCACACTTTCTCAGTTTTATCGTCATTCATATGATGATAAAATAGTACAAACTTGGTTAATATGGCTGATTCTTGTTAGCAATTTGTCTTTTGTTTCGGTGAGTGATTCGACAGGATTGATATTCTAAACTTATTTGCGTATTGAATTGTGAATTGTCGCCTGCTAAACTTAAGGCGCTACCTCGAAAATGTATGCCCTTTTTGATTACAGATTTTGAAGCAGTGAGACACACCAGCAAAGTGAACATTTTATATATTATTTATCAGGTCTATATCTAGGGACTGCTCGGATAGATACACGAATGGAAGATTTTCGCTCGATAGAAATTTGAAAATCATGCTATCTCTAAATATTTTTACGGATATTTAAAAAAATATTTAACTTTTCGCCTTGAAATTGCTACTCACCGAAAGAAGAGCTAGTTTATTAGGGACTGGTCAAACGATTTTTTACTTCAGTTATGAACGAAATAAGATTTCAGACAGTTTCGTGATGGCATCCCATGTCAAAAACCGTGCGACATTCAACTTTATAGCTAACACTTAGCGATGACCTCTGCACGATTTTTTGATCTTCAAGGTAGCCTCATCATCATCATCATCATATCAGCCAAACGACGTCCACTGCTGGACATAGGCCTCCCCCAAGGCTCTCCACACAGACCGGTCCCGAGCCGCCCGCATCCAACCTCCTCCCGCGATCTAACGCGAGGTAGCCTCTTAAGGTGAAAATCGTGAGGAACCCTGCAATCTACATATATGTTCTTCACAAGGTTGTCGATCAACAAGTGAAGGCTGACATCCCGCACTTGGCCAGCGTGGACTATGGCACAACCCGTCTCATAGAGAGAACAGGCAAGTGCCCAGCGACAGTTTTAGCCTTATAATACACAATTTATTTTGACAAGTCAGTGCGTAGCAGAGTACCTCAGTGGATGGTAATATTAATAATATTTTTTTATTCCAGGTACGTTGGCAACAGATAATATAAGCGGTAAGTTATATAGAAATTTTATTTAAATAAATTATTATGTACACATGTACATAAATCATTTCTTTTTTTATCCGCGGTTTATGTTTTTAAAGCCGACGAAGGAAGTGTAAACCAAGTAAAATAAACTATTTATCTGTTTGTTTCATACAGTAAAAATATGTATAATAATGTCCTACATAGGAAGTGTTTGTAAATTTGGATGTTAGGTGTAGTTTCCGGTACTACTAATCCGATTTCGAATTTTTTATCACTTAGAAATTCTAAGTAAGAATCTTTAGATACGTTATTATTTTACAAACAGTAAAAATACTTGAAAATAGAGCTTAATCTAATAATTATGTCTAAGTATCGTATTATAGCATCGTATATATATATATATATATATATACAGTACTTAGAAATGTGTTGTAAGTTTGAGTGCTCTAAGCTATAAACTATAGAAACAAAGACTTTAAATATAATTACGATAGGGTAACATAATCCTAACCTAAACATAATCCTAGGTAACATAATAAATGTATTATTCAGCGTGCGCTTAGAAAACTATTGATGATAGTACATAAAAATTACGTGACTAAAAGAGATATATTCCGTGTGGTGACGGATTAAGAATACGGAATGTCACCATCCCATGGGTGTCGTAAAAGCCGACAGAGGGACCATATTATGCAGAGAACAGCACTGTAAGAGAAGAAAAACTCGATACAAACCCTATACCAACCCGTTTGGCCAGCGTGGTATAGTAGGCCAATTCCTCCTTTCAAAGGAGAGGCCTAGTCCAGTAGTGGACTGTTAAAGGCTGATGATGATGATGATGAAAAGCGACAGGCTGTTCTTTTTAAAGTCTTAAAGTATTTAGACGTGCGCGAAAGTACACCACTAACATTAGCATATCAGTGGTGTACTTTCGCGCAGGCCCAAATACAACAATTTCTTAAATATATTGAACAGTTAAAAGTCATACAAGCAAACATAACACTCGAGCGAAGCTGGAGCGAGTCGTTAGTAAAGACCCCAAGGAACATACAAGCCAAATTTCAGCTTCTTGCGCCAAATTATTTGGCTGTGTATTGTCTGTCAGTCAGTCAGTAACGCAAGAATTTAAAATATACAGATTTTTAATTACTAAACGTAAATATATTAAAATAATTAGGTATATAGGGTTCCCACTAAGAACTTAGGGTCCCAAGCCAACCTCACCTGCAAGTGGTGCACCTGCCGATCAACGGACGAGGCTCTGGCAAACAAAATATCCCGATAAGCGGCAATAGGCTCGCCACCTATTACGTGGGATCAAAACACTGGCAAAAAGTGGGAGTTTAATATGCCTCTGCCTACCCCTTCGGGGAAACAGGCGTGAGACTTGTATGTATGTATATGTAATTAGGTAATTATTTCATGTAACAGATGATCTTAATTTAATCTTAACTAAACCTACCTCTATATTTCAATCTTTCTCATCACATGGTTCTATCGCGAGTATTCTGACAGAATGCTAATTTTTAACACATTGTGTACGCTCGCCATATTTCCGCTACACGTGGTAATGGTTGGACGAAAACGAATATCAGATAGTGAATACTGACGTCATGTGAACGGTTAAGGGTGATTCAGGTTGGTGGAGAGTCGTTCCGACTATGTGGATTTTTAAAGGCACTAGCTATTTACTTACATACATAGACTCACGCCTGTTTCCCGGAGGGGTCGGCAGAGACTACGGAACGCCATTTGCAACGATCTTAGCATATCTCTCTTGCTTCATTCACTAGCTATTTACATACATACATACATAGACTCACGCCTGTTTACCGGAGGGGTAGGCAGAGACTACGGAACGCCATTTGCAACGATCCTGACATACCTCTCTTGCTTCATTCACTCCCATCAAGTTTCCATGCATGCTCATCTGTTTAGGGTACTTCTGACCTTGCCTTTTTTTAGGATGTCTCCAATCTGGTCAGAGAACGTCCGCCTAGGTCTCCCCCTTCGTCCTGTCCCATTCACATTTGCCTTATTATATCTTCTTTGTCAGTCTTTCGCCATCCATCCTCTCCATGTGCCCAAACCATCTTAACATGCCTTTCTCGATGCTTGTCACTACATCTTCTATTTACATGTAAATTATATACAGACTAGAGGACGCCAGCAGCTACGCCTGCATTTTTTTTTAAATTTGGCCGTTTTGGCCGATCCCGTGGGAATTTCGAGAAATCCCTTCTAAGTGCACCCCTACGGTCCCCAAGGAACATACATGCCAAATTTCAGCTTCCTGCGTCCAATAATTTCGGCTGTAGCGTGTCTGTCAGTCAGTCAGTAACGCAAGGATTTTATATATTAAGAAGATGACAATAACTAGATTAAAAAAGAATCACGTGATTACTAGTATAGTAAATACGGTGTCACAAGACCAATCACCGAAGTCTGTACGTTTTGCACATCATGCCAAGTCATACTAAGCAAAAATAATACATGGGAAACGAAAAACTAAATCGCAATGTAAAGCGTGGGCGTCCAATGCCCGAGATATCACCTATCTATGGGTGCATAGAACATGTGTAGCATAAATTGGCTCAAGAAATTCATCGATTATGTAATCTAATATACTAATATACACACATCAACAAAGTCTAGGGATATCTTAATCCTAAATTATTTAC
Source organism: Euclidia mi (assembly GCA_944739405.2). NCBI lineage: Eukaryota > Metazoa > Arthropoda > Insecta > Lepidoptera > Erebidae > Euclidia > Euclidia mi. Next base: position 15,847,525 of record OX123210.2, on the reverse strand, counting down.
GAGTTTATAGTTTAGAACCTTGTTAGTTTCCACAAAAAGTTTATATACAGATTAAAACCTCTTTTATTCTATTTTCAAAATTTGAACATGGAAAGAAAAAAAACAAAATAATAAACAAAATATGGCGGCAAATTTGCTAGTAATTCATTACATTAAAGAAAGTTAAAACTGTTTTATTATAATTATTAATGAAAAGGGTTTTTAATTGTTTTTCTTTTTTAATTTAACGTGACGTACGAACTTTAAAAGTCATGTCACGTCGTCATTTGAGTCGAGATGAAATGTTACGAGCCGTGGGCATGTTAGAAAATGGTGCAATTCAACGCGTCGTTGCTGAGGCCCTACATACCAGTCAAAATGTGATATCAAGGTTGTGGTCACGTTATCGCAGTACTGGAGATGTGGCCGAACAGCACACAGGTAGATATCGTGTTACTACGCAGAGACAGGATCGATTTCTCCAAATGACCGCCAGAAGACAACCCAATATCACAGCGCTGCAACTAGTGCAAAGGCTCCAGGAGGACCACCAGCTGCTGGTAAGCGACCAAACCGTGCGAAGAAGGTTACATGAAGTTGATCTTCATGCTCGAAGACCATTGCGTGTGCCAGCATTGCGACGTGGCAATCGCGGTCGGCGGCTTTCGTGGGCTCGGGAGCATTTACCATGGAGTGACGAACAATGGTCTTTGGTGCTGTTCACCGATAAGTCCCGGTTTGGGTTTCACCCGGATTCACGAAGAACACGCGTTTGGAGAGCTCCAGGGAGAGTTAGCCGTCTACGGCACCCTCAGGAGGTCCACCCATACCAAGGCGGGACAATCATGGTGTGGGCAGGAATTCGTCTTGGCGGACGAACCCAACTCGTTTGGATCCAAGGCAGCATGACTGCACAAAAATACCACGAGGAGGTAGTAGAGCCCGTTATTGTCCCACACAGAACTCAAATAGGCCATGAATTTCTACTCATGCACGATAATGCTCCTTGCCATACGGCGCGGCTGGTATCGACCGCTCTCCGAGAGCACGATATTCAAGTTTTGGATTGGCCTGCACAGTCGCCCGACTTAAATCCTATCGAGCATGCCTGGGACATGTTACAACGAAAAGCTTTGAGAGATTTTCCACCAAATTTGACGACTGAACAACAACTTTACGAACACTTGCAAAGGACATGGGACCTCATACCGCAGCAAGACATTGACAATTTAATTTTAAGTATTAACAATCGATGTCGATGTGTAATCAATGTAAGAGGTGGCAACACTGATTATTAATGATTAGATTTTACAAGATTTTTTCCATTTTTATTAAAATTAATAGTTTTTTAAGAAGAAATGTTTGTTGTTATCATACTAATTTTCCATGATGATTAAAAAAATTAATTTTTTTATTTAAAACAAAAAAAAACACGAAATGTTTTTTATTTTTATTAAAGACCTTAAAATAATCTATGATTCTTCTATTTACTGTATCAGAAAATTCTTCATAGATTTTTAGATATTTGATGAAATATAAAATATCCCTAGACTTTGTTGATGTGTGTATAAAGCTGAAGAGTTTGTTTGTTTGGTTGAACGCGCTAATATCAAAAACTACTGGTCCGATTTGAAAATTTATCTCAGTATTAGATAGCCTATTTATCGAGGAAGGCTATAGGCTATAAAACATTACGCTATGAGCCACGGGATCGGAACAGAAGCCTTAAATAACGCGAGTGTAACCGCAGGCTTATCTAGTAATTAAGAAATGTGTAGTGTCTTTGAGCCTCAACGTCACCAGAAACAGTGGTTTTCTAGGTATTGTGCCGAGGTAAAAAATGTTAGTAATGATTGGTAGAATATAGAATTTTAATTGTGGGTCAGGGTCATTTTACACCCCGTAATATATTTTTAAACTCCATTACATTTTGATACACATTTTTAAAAGACAACACCCTTAATTTATGCAATTTTCCTTAAACGTAAATATAGTAAAATCATTAAATAATTACTTCTTGTTATGATCTTAATTTATTTCCTTTCTTTATGTATTGTTTTGGCTATATTTCTTTGTTTTATTTTATTTGTGAATAGTCACTTAATAGACATACATTTGATTAATTTTCATTGCAAATCATTATATTTTGAAACGTATTCATTATATTAAAACGCCCTTATTTTACAGTCTCTTTGTCCTTAAACGTAAATATAAATATAAAATCATTAAGTAATTAATTCGTATTATTTAACCTACCTCTATATTTTGATCTGTCTCATCACATGGTTCTATCGCGAGTATTCTGACAGAATGCTCATTTTTTCACACAGTGTGTACGCTCGACATATTTCCGCTACACGTGGTAATGGTTGGACGAAAACGAATGTCTGATAGTGGATAGATGACGTATTAAACGGTAAAGGGTAATTCATATTGGCGTAGAAACATTGCGACGGTAGACATCATCATCATCAGCTTCTCGTAGTCCAGTGCTGGATATAGGCCTCTCCAACGGCACGCCACTGAGCCCGATTTTCTGAGACAGTTTTTCTGTCCCTCGCAGTCGGGCGCGGTCGCGGGAGGAGAGGCGTGTCGGTGTTGCGTTGCCGTGCGCCCTATCTCCCGCGACCGAATGGGGGCGCACCATTGTTGCGTCGCGGTGGTGCCGAAGAAGAAGAGGAGATGCGGTGTTGTCAGGTTGCCGTCCTCCCTATCCTCTGCGGCCGCTGGGTGTTTTGGCAGCGGAGCCCAACACCTTCATCTGCCGCCAAGGGGGTTTTGTTCGGGGCCCACCTAACCATCTGGTGGGCCAATACCCGTCGTGGGGTAGCGAGGAATGCTTCGGTGATACCCGACCTCCCGACACACCGGTACATGGGGAACACGGGTTGGTTTTTAGTCAGTAAGAGTCTGACAGTCCCATTCGCCCTTTCCCCAGGGCAGAGGGACTCCATGCGGATTTTCCAACCCGATACCAAAAAAACAAAAAGAAGTTTGTCAACGTAGTGTAGAACGCCCTCAGGTTAAGTATAGAGGCGACATACGCAAAGTGGCTGGCAGCGGCTGGAGACGGAGAGCCGAAAATCGGGCTCAGTGGCGTGACATTGGAGAGGCCTATATCCAACAGTGGACTATGATGATGATGAAATAAAATCCTTGGAATTGAGAAGAAACCATTAAATTAAAATAAAATGTGTAAGAGTAGCTGCGAATATCCTATAATATGTATGTATACAGTTTATAGATCTAATATTAAAACAAAATGGAATTTTGTATATCTACATAGGTATAATATTATAAAGAGGAAAAAATTGTATTTTTGTTTGCTTGTTTGTAATGGATAAACTCAAAAACTAATGGATTGATTTTAAAAATTCTTTCACCATTAGAAAGCTACATTCTCTGCGAGTAACATAGACTATATTTTATTTTCGCAAAATAGGGGTCCGTAAGATATTTGGGTTTTTCGGGTACGCGAAGTAGTTCCCTCAGGACGCGGGTGAAACCGCGGGAAACGGCTAGTATATATATTTATACAACTCGAAACCGCGCGTCGACTTTTTGTCATGTGAACACGGCTTTATTTTGTAGTTTTTTAGCGTATCAAATTCTTAATGCACGCTCTTTAGTTTTCAATATTACAATTAAAACATTGTATAATACACTGAGATGTCATACGATATTATAACATATGAAATATGATATAATATACGTATTTATGTATGGTCTGTATAAATAAAATCAACTACCTCCGTGGTCCAGTGGATAGCACATGCATCTGGTGATCCCGTGTTCAATTTCTGTCTCGGGCAAATTGTTAATGGGGTTTTCGTATTCTCAGTAGCAGCTCGGAGCCTGGCAAGGTGCCTCGTGACGAATAGGCTCGCCTCATATTACGTGGGACCTAAATATTCATACCATGGCGAAATGTGGATGTAATAAGATCATGTGTGGTGACGGATTAAGGATACGGAATGTCACCACCCCATATCATCCCATGGGTGTCGTAAGAGCCGACAGAAGGAGCACAATATGCAGAGAACAGCATTGTAAGAGAAGGAAAACTTTATACAAACCCTATAACAACCCGTTTGTCTAGCGTGGTATAGTAGGCCAATTCCTCCTTTCAAAGGAGAGGCCTAGTCCTGCAGTGGACTGTTAAAGGCTGATGATGACTAGAGTATATCCCCGAAGGAGTCTTTTGGGAAGACCTATATGCAAGAGTATACAAAAAGACAGTTGCCGCTACAAGGAAATCATCATACATCCTTTCCGGTCCACTGCTGACGTAGGATGACTCTCCTTATTCCATCACAATAGAATTGTGAGTGGAAGGATTAGACTTACTCTATGCGCTGTCCAGAGGGGTTGGTATATAGTTTGAGGGCGAGATTTCTTCTCTTCCCGAAGAAAATATTTCCTTCGTTTATTTTTCTTTGTCGCCTCTTACGACACTTACGTAGCGCTCATAGAGAGACTTAGCTTGTCGTTCGTGGATCGGTAAAGTTAAGCAACGCTTGCACAGGTCACCACTTGGATAGGTGACTAAGTGTGCCATTTACATCTGAGCGCTACCGTGCTTCGGAGGACACGTGAAGCTGTAGGTCCTGGTTCTTGCCTAAGGATAAGAATCGTTAGGCCACGTCGGAGGCCTTCGGGCGGTCTGAAAAACTCCGACACTAGGGTTGGCCACACACTCACACAAAACAACACGACACTTACGGAATGAAATGTGGTAGAGAAACATTGCATTCTTAATCCGTCCCCTCGCGGAGATAAAGGCAAATACTGTAAACAAACTATCATGTTCTGCATTATCTGTCAAAAACTTTTCATGTGGCACAACATTTTCACGGTAGTAGAGCCAATGAATACAGATTTACATAATAGAAGCGTATTTCTTAAGGATTTCTTGTGCCGATTCCAATTGGCATATTGACGTCACGTCAGTGTAGTTCGTAGTTGGCGCCGTTGGCGGCGCTGGCGGCGCTGGCGTCGTTCTCCGTCTCTCTTGCTCTCTTAGTTAAGATACACAGGAGAAACGTTCGTCTCTCTTGCACTCGTAGAGATAGCTGTCACAGCGCGACTACCACGCCGCCAAGCGACAATATGGGCCACATGGGTCACAGAAAGTTTGTCTACAGAGCGCCCATAAGAAATGCGCCTCTATATAAATATCTATGCTCTATGGTAGAGCCTTGCTTTGGCCTTGCTGGTTTCAGCGATAGATTTCAGCATGAATGGGCCGGCTCGACCGGAGAAGTACTACCCTCTCACAGAAAATCGACGAAAAAGTAACAGTACTTAAACTGTTGCGTTTCGTTCGGTGAGTGAGAGTGCCGGAGGCCCTATCCCCTATTCCTTCTCCCTCATTCCACTCCTCATCCTAACCCTTTTCCCAACCCCAAGGGGCCGCAACGCACTTGTGACTCCTGTGGTGTTGCTTGTGTCCATGGGCGGCGGTAATTGCTTACTATCAGGCGATCCGTCTGCTCGTTTGCCGCCTATTACTATAAAAAACATACATTTTCGGGCAGCGATAACCTAGTGGAGAGCATACTAACCTAATGCAGAGAGTATCGGGTTCAAATCAAAGGCGCGTACCACTGACTTTTCGGAGTAGTACGTGCCTATTAAAATGTCCATGGTCCAGCGTATGCGCCTGCTGATGGGGAGGTCTTGGGTTGGATTCTCGGGTCGGGTAAGAAGTGTTACTGAGTTTTCCGAAGTCTTAGTAACATCACGGAGTCTGGCAATGTTTAACCACGGTGTTTGGTAACGGCAATATGCTCGCCCCCTATTACGTAGGCCGGAGGAGGAGGGACAAACAAAGGCATGACGATATAAAAAAAAAGACGATATTAAAATATAAAATGTTGTCATGAAGATCTTTGACAGTCGTTACAGGGCGTCAGTACCTTCTAAATAAACTGACACTAGTCTAAACCATGGAATATCGCTATCCCTTTGGGTTGCGGAGGTCAGACAGACAGTCGATCTGTGGAAAAGCTAATATTCAGCCAAAGAGACTAGTAAGCGGACCCCAGATTGAAACTGGGATAACGCTAAGAGGATGATGATGAAGTGAGATTTATAAATAGGTATAAGGGTATCGTTTTTTTGTATTTTTAGCACGTAATCCTTAAAATGTCTGCACACTCGAATTTGTGATACTGAATCTGACAAACTGGTAGGTATGCAGTAAATTTTTTGAATTGGCGACGGAACTGTACTATATTCTTAAGATCTAGTATACTCTTCTAGTCTCTATATACATAAGTTTTCACTTTCACTATATTCTTTAACGAGACTACAATTTTAAATTTATATGGGCATAGGGCTAGACTATATTTACAAATTAGAATAAAAATAAAAAAAGGTAAATAGGTACTTGTCCGAATACTTTTTGAAGAATTCAATTCTCGTAATAATTGAACATGTGTATTGACAGATTCCAAATTTGCATATGTTATCGTATTATAGCGTTACGTCTTTATCCCCGAAGGGGTAAGCAGAGGTGTAATATAACACCTACATTTCTCTATAACAATTTTTAGGTCCCACATAATAGGGGGCGAGCCTATTGACGTACGTAGTCTGGCAATGTGCCCGTATATTGCCAGACTCCGTGCTGCCATTGAAAATTCGGAAAAACCTCTTTTGTCCGACTCGGGAATCGAGCTCGAGACCGCCCGATCAGCAGACGCATACGCTATCCACTGGACCATAGTCAACGCAGTCCAGTCATTTACATAGATTATGTAACAAAAATACTAGTAGATTTTACTTTAACAATATTGTTTGAAAGTTATTTCGATTATAAAAAAAACAATTATTTGAAACAGTTGGATATAAAAAAGTTATTATTTTTAAATAAACATAAGATTGATATCTTACCTATGGGTAATTAACTTTATTTGCAATCAAATTAAAACTAACATAGCTAAATGACTATTTACACATAAAATAAGACAATAATTTCTATACTTAAATAACTAAAAAATACATTTTAAAAAAAGAAAGGAAAAGAAAATTTAGAGGGCGTCATGGAAATCCTCCACATCGCCGTCAATTGGGAGCGTGCCCAGAATGCTGGCAGCATTGCCACGTTGTATGGCAATGCTGATCTTTTGCGCCAAATATAGGCCAGGCTTCTGGTCACGCGAGGCGTCGACCAGTCTCTTTGAGAGATCTCTAAAAAGAGATCGCGCACTTGGATCCCATGGTCCCAACGTTTCTACTCCAAACGGCTCAAATACATAATATCCTATTATATTTATGTATTTGCGCCGTTTGAGAGTCTCCGCTGTAGCTGCAGCAGCGCCCGCACTACCCGCTGTGCTAGGAAGATGAGATGGCGCAAGGGTGTCGACACAAGTTGCGTCCCACACCAAAGGCCTACCCAGCTTAAAGACATACCGTCTGGTCTTTTGCCATCGTCGCGTGCCAAGCCCTGAGGTTCAAGTTGGGCTGGAACGCCAGCGGTGACAAGAGCCCGGCGAAGTATGTCATTAAGGTTGGCGTGTCGTGAAATACGACCTGCGCTCCTGCAGCATGACAGACCATGATGACCAAGGCTGTCGACAGCCTCTCCACAGTGACAGCGATGTGGAGAGACACATTGCGCACCTAAACGAAGGCAAGCAATATCTTATGTATTACGGAACTCTGAACGGAACTGAGAACTCTCTCTCCGAACTAAAAAAAAAATCCCGAACTAACCTAACTGTTAGGCTGTGTTTCAAGATTTCTCAAAGAAACAGATTTTCCTAAATAATAACAATTTACCGAAATATTAGTTAAACCACTGAAAATTGCAGAACATACATGAGAGTAAATTTAGTAGGTACTGAGTTCCTCCATACCTATGACGTTGACCATCCCCTTCTACAGCCTATATAAACTATCCCACTACTCGGAAAACTCTCTTCTCGCTTTGAGAAGGGTTTGGCCTCAGTCCACCACACTGGTCTAATGGGGGTTGACTTCATATAAAATACAAAATTCTACCACATACACACATCACCATCTAGTCCTAAACTAAGCAGAGCTTGTTCTAAGGCTACTAGACAATGGATAAACTTACTTAAATACTTTTTTGTAAATAAATACATATTAAACACCCAGACCAAGACAAACATCCATGTTCACGCACACAAATGTTTGACTTGAGCGGGAATCGAGCCCGCGACCTTCGGCGTAGCACACACTCCTGCTACGCCATCGGGTAGTCATATGTCTTGAAATCATGGACAACTCTCAGACATGCAGGTTTCCTCACGATGTTTTCTTTCATCGTCTAACAAGCAATAATTATCAATTTAATGCCACAAATTATAACTTATTGGTCTATTGCGCATTCGTGGATTTGGAAAAGGCTTACGATAAAGTGGTGAGGAATGAAATGTGGTCGGTGCTGTCAATGAATGGGGTGGACAGCAGCCTCATTCGAGTTCTGAAATCCCTTTATGAGGATTCTAGAGCTTGTGTGAGGATAAACGGGGCATACACTGACTGGTTTACCATCGAGAAAGGTGTTAGACAGGGATGTGTAGCGTCGCCGTGGCTGTTTAACCTCTTCATGGACAGTTGTTTGCAAGATTTAAAACATAGTGACTGCGGATTAAGGATGAATGGGTTACTCGTCAAATGCCTCCTTTATGCTGATGATCAGGTAATACTTGCATCTTCAGCGGAGGAGTTGCAGGAGATGGTAGCAATCATGCATGGTTCGTTAGAGAGGAAAGGAATGAAAGTGGATGTAAGAAAAACGAAAGTTATGGTTTTTGAAAAGGAGGAATGCGTTACGGCTTGTAATGTTTTGATCGATGGACAGCGAGTGGAACAAGTGAATGAGTTTGTTTACTTAGGTACGTTGTTTACAAGAGATGGTAAGAATGAAGAAGATATTGAAAGAAGAGTTAATGCAGGTAATAGTGTGAATGGAGCTCTGAAAGCGTTTATGAACAGTCAAAACGTGTCCAAAAAGGCACGTTTGGCTGTACATAGAGGTGTGTTAGTGCCTACCCTTATGTATGGTAGTGAAAGTTGGGTATGGCAGAAGAGATTTGAAAGTAAAATAAATGCTGTGGAAATGAGAGCACTGAGAAGTATGTGTGGTGTCTCTTTGACCGACAGAGTAAAGAATTGTGTGATACGAGAGTGGTGTGGGGTAAAAGAAGATGTAGTGACAAGCATTGAGAAAGGCATGTTAAGATGGTTTGGGCACATGGAGAGGATGGATGACGATAGACTGACAAAGAAGATATATAAGGCAAGTGTGAATGGAACAGGACAAAGGACCTAGGCGGGACAAGGACAAGTTAGAAGTACCCTTAACAGAAGAGCATGCATGAGAAACTTGATGGGAGTGAGTGAAACAAGTGAGGTATGTCAGGATCGGTTCAAATGGCGTTCCGTAGTCTCTGCCTACCCCTCCGGGAAACAGGCGTGAGCCTATGTATGTATGTATGTAATTATAACTTGGATTAAAAAAACTCTTACCAGTCGGCGAACACACATTATCATAAATGAAATAAAAATAATACAATATTTTCATTTCAACATTTAAAACATATTTATATAAACTTTTCGAGATATTTTTTTACACATTTATTATAATTTTTAATTTCAAGGTTTTTTCGATAAGGATAAGAAATGTTTTTGAAAAATGTGTGTTTTTTTTAATTGTTTAATGTTTAGGAATCGCTTGACGACACTTTCTCCATGGGTTCGAAGTTTGCAATGTACCTAATTAGTTTCAAATTACAAGATTTTGATTAATTTTGCTATCATACACATGAGAAGTATACCTGCCTATATCAAGTTAAAAGTATTTTTTTTTATGGTAATAGGCGGCAAACGAGCAGACGGATTGCCTGATGGTAAGCAATTATCGCCGCCCATGGACACAAGCAACACCACAGGAGTCACAAGTGCGTAGCCGCACCTTGGGGTTGGGAAAAGGGATAGGATGAGGAGTGGGATCAGGGAGAAGGGATAGGGGATAGGGCCTCCGGCACTCTCACTCACTGAACGAAACGCAACAGTTTAGGTACTGTTACTTTACGTCGATTTTCTGTGAGAGGGTAGTACTTCCCCGGTCGAGCCGGCCCATTCATGCTGAAGTCAGCAAGGCTCTACTACCTTGAAGCATAAAGTGTTTGTCTGTTTGTATGTTTTGATCTTAGAAACTGCTTGCCCGATAGTATAAATATGTAGGTACCTACTTTTTATGACTGTAAGCAAGTCGACTATTGAAAATAGGTTTATACTATAACTACGATAATAACATATTTTATCTAAAACCTTTATATAAAACTGGGACTAATATTCATTAAATATTAAACTACTTTTTTTTCTTCTTACTAAAAATACTAATTTAATTGTTAATTTATATTTTTTATCGGAATTTTATATTTTATTTATTTATTTATAGATTCACGCTTGTATCTCCGTAGGGGTAGTCAGAGGTGTATAATAACACCCACATTTCGCCATGAATTTTTAGGTCCCAGGTAATAGGGGGCAAGGCTATTGCCGTTACCGGGCACATCACCAGACTCCGTGCTGCTACTGAGAATTCGGAAAAACCCAGTAACACTTTTGCCCGACTCGGGAATCGAACCCGCTACCTCCGATCAGCAGTCGCATACGCTATCCACTGGACCACGGAGGCATTCAAATTATTAGATTTTATATATTTCTTTATATTTTATCCGTTCGACTATCGGCCTTTTTTTTCAGACTACTTAAATGATGATCTTTATAATATTCTCGGACAACCCACGCTTAGCCATCTTATTCTAAACTAGGCACTAGTAATATGTTAATCGAGTTTTGTCCTAGGTATATAATACAGCTATGACAAATAAATAGATGTGTTTTATAAATAGATTTGTTTTATAAAGAGACTAGAGGACGCCAGCAGCTACGCCTGCAATTTTTTTTTAATTTACCCGTTTTGGGCGATCCCGTGGGAATTTCGGGAAATCCCTTCTTAGTGCACCCTACAGGGGTGCACTAAGAAGGGATTTCCCCTGTCCCCAAGGAATATACATGCCAAATTTCAGCCTCCTGCGCCCAATAGTTTCGGCTGAAGCGTGTCTGCCAGTCAGTCAGTAACGCAAGGATTTTATATATTAGGATTGTTTAGTTACACCACCTGTCGATAAACATTGTCGTCAATATAAGTTCAGTTTGACTGCCTCCTTGGTCCAGTGGGTAGGGTATGCTTCTGCTGAAAATGTTACCGAGTTCTTCAGTAGCAGCACGGAGTCGGGTGATGTGCCCGGTAACGGCAATAGACTCGCCCCCTATTACGTGGGATCTAAAATTCATAAGGAACGAAACGTGGGTGTAATATTACGCCTACCCCTACCCTACGGGGACACATGAAGCGTGACGATATATAAAAACTATAATATAATATTCTATCACATACACACATCACCATTTAGTCCCATGCTAAGCAGAGCTTGTACTATGGGTACTAGATAATGGTTAAACATACATTAATACTTTTTTTTTGTAAATACATACATATCATATATAGAAACACCCAGACCAAGACAAACATCCATGTTCATGCACACAAATGTTTGACTTGAGCGGGAATCGAACCCGCGACCTTCGGCGTAGCAGTCGCTTACACTCCCGCTGCGCAAACCGGTCGTCAAATGTATAATGTAATATGTCAAATAATTATGTATATAATTATATGCTCTGGCAAACAAAATATCCCGATAAGCGGCAATAGGCTCGCCACCTATTACGTGGGATCAAAACACTGGGGAAAAGTGGGCTTTTATATGCCTCTGCCTACCCCTTCGGGGAAGCAGGCGTGAGTCTATGTGTCAAATAATTTAGTGTATATTATATGTCTTGGCCAGCGTAACTATGGCCTTACCCTTCTCATAATGGTAAGAGGCCCGTGCCCAGCAGTGGGACAGTATAAAGGGCTGATGATGATGATGTCTCTAGTAACCAAATAGGTACATGGATAGACTGAATCAAGGGACTGAATAGTGAAATCGGCTGTAATTAAATATACCTTTGACTGACGGCGGTTTTTGACACTGACACTTTCACTGAATAAAAATAATATAATGATTATAAAAAATATTAATTTCAATGAAAGGTCAAGATCTTGAAATAATAGCCGTATATAATTAATATAATATAAACTTTAAAATAAAGTTTATATAAAAATTATTGTACACGCTATACATTTAATTTGTATAAATTATTTTTTAATTGATTTTACGATTAAGATAATAAAAATGTCAAAGATATATTAAAAAATTCCTATGGTACATTTCTCAGCTGATACAGTCAGTAACAAAAGTAGCTGCTCACTTCAAAATATATATTATTAATATATATATATATTTTTAATGATTCACGTCTTTATGGTAGGTGGGGTAAAAGGTAGGTGGGGGTATAATATTACACGCATATTTCCGCTACGGCTACCGGGCACATCACCAGACTCCGTGCTACAACTGAGAATTTGGAAAAACCCAGTAACACTTTTGTCCGACCCGGGAATTAACCCGGGACCTTCGATCAGAAGACTCACACGCTATCCTGGAACACAGAGGCAGCCAGTTATTATTTTATCATTTACTTTAATCATAGGCTATCCCTTTTTAGTGCATACCCACTCTCGCCAAGGAACATCAGGCCAAATTAGCTTCCTGTGCTGTGCTGTGCTGTGCTTTCCTGTAGTTTTGGCTGTAGAAAAGAAAAGAAAAAGAAAAGAAAATAAATATTATATTTGTATCTCCAAACCCTTAAAACTAAACACGTATTATGTCTATTATCTATATAATGACAATTCGTTGGTGTAAACATTGTCAAACGGATTGGAGTACAAATTGGAACCTGCGTCAGCTATGGTTGCAGATAACTGCAACGCTGGTATTCTTGCAGGACCAGCTGTAGCTCGTCAGCCAGTAAATTAAGTAACGCAAGAGTTTCATATACATACATACATATATTGAAGATGATGATTTAGGTAAATTTTCTTCGGCTCCTGCAAAAATCATACATTGATATTACTGAAACAAAATACGCAACGAGTACGTGCGAGGAACCCTCGGTGTACGTGACATTGCCGACAAGATGCAGGAAAGTAGGCTGAGATGGTATGGTCGTGTGAAAAGAAGGCCACCAGACTACGTCGTTAATTTGGCACAACAGTTTGACCTTGCTGGTCGGAGACCTAGAGGACGACCCAAAACAAGGTGGAGAGATGTAGTGTTAAAGGAGGGTATGTAATGTTGCTGACGATGATGTCGCAGGTAGAGCGAAGTGGAAGAGTAAAATAAAGAAAGCAGACCCACCACCATGTGGGATGCATAGCTAGGAAAAGAGAGAGATGATGATGATTTAGGTAATTTTTTTTAAATTTAAATGGAGAATAATAACTATTTGGGACGATGAAACCTTTCAAAATTACATGAAAATCGGTTTACTTTTTAATTATATATTCTGTCTGTACCAGCACACTGTACACTTTCAAGTGTGGTAAATTCGTCGCCAGTTTATTTATTGGACGAGGTAAAGTTGCTAATAGAAAATTTTACAGTGTTATTCACCCTATTAACTTAACCACCAACAGTAAGATACAGTTAAAAGACCTATTATTAACAATGACTGCCCACTAAACGTTGTGACACTAAAATAGTCCCTTGAGGTACCCCAGATAGGCGATGTATAATAATAATATCTATTTTAAAGCCCTCGCGCGATTGCCGAACATGGAATAAATCCTGTATCACAGTAGTCTTTATAAACATTCAAACATCACTAACAAAGAACCTAGATTCAACAAACCTTTGTGTATCATACAAAGTGCTGTCGTGTAGGGATCAAACGGCAAATACGAGTCTAAGGGTGCCTTTTGGCATCAGTTAGCTTTGAAAGTGATTATTATTGCCTAAGTGAAAGTTTTTGCTAAAGTTTCTACGCAATGGTGTCCCTACCTCCGGTCGTACGTAAGGTGTCACCACACTGAGTTATCGGATATCACCGTTTTTGGGGTGATTCACCTTCAAGAACCTAACATAAAAATAATCTTTGCTTCTTAGGGAGTATCTTCTTGTGGTGTACAATAAAGAATTATCTATATATCTATCTTCCCCTCTTGGGTCACTGGGTGCTACCCAAAATAAGGTGACAGCCATCCCCGCCATAGAATAAAGAATACTAATTATATTATCTATGATCCCCGCTGTCTTTTCTGGCTCAAAACTGTTTGTATGTAGAAGTGTTTTCCAAGTATTGTCGAATTTTACAAGAGAAAGCCATTATTTCGATGAAAAAGTTAGTAGGACTAAATAAAATACTATTGGTGTATTTTCATCATCATGTCAGCTTAGAGACGTCCACTGCTAGACATAGGCATCCCCCAGGGTTCTCCACTCAGACCGATTTTGAGCCACCCGCATCCAACCGCTTCCCGCGATCTTAACCTTGCGGGAGGTCTACCCCTGCTGTTGCAGTATTTTACTAACACATAATTTAAGAAAATTCAAGGTGATATCAAACTAAAGTTCGTATTGATTCGACCTTCGTGATGTTTAAGACGCATTCTTATTTGTCACGTCTGCTCGTATCACTTAAAACTACGCAACTAAAGTTAAACTTAATTTTAGGGATCTTAAGTTACTCTCTCCTTAAAATTTTGTTCAAAAAAGAATATAGCCGTAGTTTAAATTAAGTTTACTCGTGTATAACAGAAAAAACAGCACTAAGTAGAACACACTTTTCATTTAATATATTAGATTTTTTATCGTGTGTTTCGACGAAGTTTACAAACAATTAATTCAGGGCCTGACAAAGAAGATATATAAGGCAAGTGTAAATGGGACAGGAAGAAGGGGAAGACCTAGGCGGACGTTCTCTGACCAAATTGGAGACATACTAAAAAAAGAGAGGTCAGAAGTACCCTAAACAGAAGAGCACGCATGAGAAACTTGATGGAAGTGAATGAAGCAAGAGAGGTATGCCAGGATCGTTGCAAATGGCGTTCCGTAGTCACTGCCTACCCCTCCGGGAAACAGGCGAGAGTCTATGTATGTATGAATTCAAGGACAAAAATAGCAAACAGACTCGAAACAACAATTTGTGAATCGAATCAAACATAGTGTCGTCTTGTGTGGACTTCGAACATACACAGTCAGCGCTGTGCTAAGCGGTGTGGCAACCGATTAAACCGTTACGCTATCTACATACATATATAGTCTCACGCCTATATCCCCGAAGAGGTAGGCAGAGGTATATTGCTACACTCACTTTTCGCCAGATTGATTTTAGTCCCACGTAATAGGGGGCGAGCCTATTGCCGTACCGGGCACATTAACAGACTCCGTGCTGCTACTGAGAATTTCCTAACTGAAACACCCAATAACACTTTGGCCGAGCCGGGAATCGAACCCGAGACCTCCCACTCCCACGCACACATTTACGAGACCAACGAGGCCGTCTTACGCTATCTGTGGAGTCCATATTGAGATTATTCACATTAATATATTATACTATTTACCGAAGGCAGGAGAAACCAATAAATCTATGTATGTATCATATGTGTCACACGATGTATCACGTAACACGATGCAAATACCATCTTTGCGTAGAGACGGAAAACTCGACATCAAACCCTATACGACTGCCTCATTGGTCTCGTGCCATAAATGTGCGCGTGGGATTTTTCAATCCAGTGATTGGTTTGTCCAATATCAAGCTTTGAAGTGAAAAAATTGTTAGACTCAAGTGCCCCCCCCCCTCCCCCCTCTGCCGGCTAAACTATTAATTTGGAAGAGGTGAAAAAAATCACAAATGTAGTACCTACATATAACGAATTTAAAAGGAAAACTATCACGGCTAAGTAGACATCACTAGTTTACGAGTAATCGTCGGTTAACTTATAAATACCCATTTCTGTTAAATGTACATTGGGAGCGCTGGCTTAATCTTAAAGATGCCCGTTTTTAGTCCCATGTGAAATAGTAGTTATTATCAATAATGGCCATTATGGGCAACTACGGAACCCTACATTGCGCGTGGCCCGACACGCACTTGGCCGGTTTTTAAACTTGTCGAATTGATCTACGAAAACTGCCAAGCTTCGCTGAACATTTTCATGATCTATCTAGCGAACCATCGATATATGGGTCAATCTCCAAAACGAGCGTATTCGTGTGATCGCTCTCGTGCTTTTCAGATATTTATATTTAATGGTAATTATGTATCTCATTTAAAAGAATGATATTCAAGTGGCAGATTTTCACTACTGACCTTCAATTTACACAAACAGTTACGGATATATTAAAGTTCAAAAAATTTCGCGACCAGAGCAATCATAATTGGTGCCAGAGCGAACATAAATAGTGAAATCATTGAAACAAAACTCTAAATTATTGATAAAATATTATTAATTTAACCGTTTTCAGTCATATTCAGTGTACGTGTAACAAGATCAGTGTAATAAACTCAAGGCATATTATCCGTCATACATATCAAAAATAAGAATCATTTATAAAAAAATATTTTATAAAAACAAATTAACATAACAATAAAAATCAACTTTTGGCAACCCAGAAAAGGTTATAAATTAAATGTTATGTGCATAGTTCATCGTTTGTCATTGTTACAGTCGGGTACTACTACTTAAAATAGATTTATAACGCACAAGTAATGCAAAATATCATCGCTCTGGTCTTTTTGGACACAGCAATCAGAGCCATAGCGATCAGAAAAAGTCACAAAATTATAAATATAGCCGAATTAAAAAGCAGTAGAAAATTGTTATTAGTGTAATTTCGTCTCATAATAAACATCATTACGATCACTTAATTCACATAACAAATACATTCACAGGCTTACTACTGTATCGGAGTATCCTCCTCGGCGTTAGACCACTACTGATGCTGCCCCGCGAGAGGGGAATAGAGTGTCTATAACGCGTAACTAAGGATGAGCGCGATGTTTTACCTCAGCGCAGAGCGATGAGATAAAATGGCCGGTCACGATTTTAAATTCAAATTGTGGCAAAATTATTGTTAATATGACTAAAAATATTTTATTACTATGAGGATTAACTATTTGTTATGTAATATAAATAAGTTGTTTGATGTGATCCTTCTCATTAAAAAGTTAAAAAAAAAATTTCATTCAATCGGGAGTTGGGTCAACCCAGAGCGATCAGGATTTTAGGGATTAAGATTTTTATTTTAATAATCAAAATAAACTTATTCATAATATTAGCCTTGTACCATGTAGATTAGATACCGAACTGTCTATAAAAAAATATTTTGAAAATGTTTTTCGATATTAACATGGTTTTATCCCGCCAGACACGAAAAAAAATGCCTCTGGAGATCGACCCATAATCGATATAGCGAACGCTCTAATCTAGCTAGAACGCCCGATAGAATACTTATATAACACTCTTGTTTTTCCATAATAATGTAACATTTACAAGAATGCGCATTACAAGTGAATGCTCAAGTGTATAAGCATCTTTAGATTATGGAGTTACATGTCTGTCATTGAAATGACAGACATGTAACTCCACAATATCCAAGATGGTGGAACGCTTCGAACGTTACCCCAATTCTTTGTGCTAGGCAATGATGTTAGAAAAGTAAAAAGAAGTAGATATTTTATAGGCGTACCAAAAGCAGGACGCTAAACATAAGCCAGTTGGCAAGTCTGACATATGTGTGTGTGACGTTGCGAGCCGGCGTCAATGTGAAACTGACGCATCTTGTCAACCGAAAATGGAATAAAATATGGACGAGTTATAGATATGTGCATTAGAGTACCGTTCCTACGGATTGATTATTATGTAGGTAACGTATCTACCTCTTTCTTATAATATCATTGGTGCTAGGTAAATGAGCTTCTCTTGGTCCGTTTATTCAAAGCGATGCGAGACTATCCATCGATAAATGAAGGAATGAGGATGAAGGATGTGGCGATTGACGTATGCGTTTTGCAGCTTGCTTGTATTAACTGAGGTAATATCTATTTACTACAAGAAAAATAGGGTATCTTGTACCTTTACAACATTATGTATATCAATGAAACTTTGTTATTATCTTTGTCTTGGCACTGGAAATGAGAATCTGCCGAGTGCGACCGAATTGAAATTAAACTACAGTTTAGTTTAAATTTTTAGTTTCTAAATCATTCGGTTTGTAGGGTTTCAGAAGATATGATGTTGTCTGAAGAAATAAATAAAGCGATATACTGCAAGATATATAATTTTTACTGGTACCAGGTTATCTTAATATATAAAATCCTTGCGTTACTGACTGACTGACAGACACGCTACAGCCGAAACTATTGGGCGCAGGAATCTGAAATTTGGCATGTATGTTCCTTGGGGACCGTAGGAGTGCACTAAGAAGGGATTTCCCGAAATTCCCACGGGATCGGTCAAAACGGGTAAATTTAAAAAATATGCAGGCGTAGCTGCTGGCGTCCTCTAGTAAAATATAAATACACTGTAAGTACGACCTAACCAAATGAGTGAGGGAGATGAGATGACTACTGCGCTGCGCTTACGGTATAGCGCGCCTTGTAAATAATTTGTAGCGTCAGCAGCCCTACAATATTCCCCCCTTTATAAAAAAGAAAAGGGACGGAACTAAAAAATAAACAATTTAACAATAGGAGAGATCGGTGTTAGCATACAAAAAATTAACAAAAATAACTAATACAAATAGTCAGCAGAAAGGGATTTAAGAGTATTTTAAGAATAACTAAGAGTTTATTTGGTATTATAAATTCCTAATTGATTATACTCCTTGTTCATTGGGTTGCTGAAGCGTTGCGTGTAGTAGGTAAATTGAGTTAAAAGCATTTAAATATTTCACTATCTTTCAATTAAACTATAAATACAGATTGCTTTCAAGCAAATCTAATTTAAAATAATTAATCCTTCTTTGTGTTAAATATTTAATCTTATCTTAATCTCGGCAATTTAATTTGCGGGAGACAGAACAATTAGATACAATAGTAATTTACGATATTTTAGACTCAAAATTATTTTCAATAGTTTCAGTTTAAGCTATAATGTTTACTAATAATATTACTACAAATATTTATTTTATGTTAGGCATCGCATAACATAAAATATTAGTAGTGAGATTGTTTGCTTTTAAAGTTGTATTTAAAACGTTACTAGCCGCAGCTATTCCTGCATATTTATTTTCATTTAACCAATTTGCCTGATCCCGCAGGCATTTCAGAAAATTCCTACTAAGTGCACCCCTACTTGCTTCTTCCAGCATTCCAAACTGGTCCTTTCGCCGAATAGTTTTGGCTTTAGCGTGTCTGTTTGTCAGTAACGCAAGAATTTTATATATTCAAATATATAATACATCTAGATTATCTGTGACAATAAAATTGGAGTACAATAAATACTTTAAAACTTTAGCGATTTGAAGACATTCTAATATTCATATAACGGGTCTGAATGCTTCCCTTCTCATAGTGAGAAGAGGCCCGGGTCCAGCAGTGGGATAGTTTATTTCAATACAAAGGATATTTTCCATCTCTGATAGATTAATTGCAGTAATAGCCTTAACTTCTGTAATTATTAAACAGCTAAATAAAGGTAAGAAATTTCTCACGGTTTTCTGAATTTAAGAAAGGCATTTGATACAGTCTCTATTTCCATCTGTGTATATAAATTAGAGCAAATAGATATTAGAGGCACCCTCTTAAAACTATTTGAAGATTATCAATCAGATCGTACACAGCTGGTTAAGTTTGGTCAATTCACTAGGAACTCTTCTAATGTCCCTTACGGAGTACCACAAGGTAGTGCGCTCGGCCCTAAGTTGTTTCCCATTTATAAAAATGACGTCTGGCTAGCGTGATATGTTACTACAATAGTCACCCAAATCCTTCCTTTGACTCTCAACGTTATCGTGACGTAATTAGAAGCGGCACCGGTTGCCGTGCAATTTATATACGCAGTAACTCGATTTCTAGAAAAAACGCAGTCAACATTTAAATTTTGTACTTGATTGAATCAGGCGTTACTTGGCGGAACTCCATGGTAACCTATTGGAAGGAAAGAGGAACCCTCCACGCACCCTCAGATTGACCACCCCAACTATTGCAATAGAAAAAGGTTGAGAATACCGAACTCCTCTAAAAGCATAAGTGTGGGTTGACAGACTTCGCATGTCTTTCGAGAAATGAGTGAGAAAATGACTAGCAAGCGATAATTAACAATTTATATACTACTAGACGTCGCCAGCGGCTTCGCCCGCGTCAATTATACATAGATATAAACCTTCCTCTTGAATCATTATATCTATTAAAAACCGGCCAAGTGCGTGTCGGGCCACGCGCAATATAGGGTTCCGTAGTTGTCCATAATGGCCATTATTGATAATAACTTCTGTTTCACATGGGACTAAAAATGGGCATCTTTAAGATTAAGCCAGCGCGCCCAATGTAAACTCACAGAAATAGGTATTTATAAGTTAACCGACGATTACTCGTAAACTAGTGATATCTACTTAGCCGTGATAGTTTTCCTTTTAAATTCGTTATATGTACTACATTTGTGATTTTTTTCACCTCTTCCAAATTAATAGTTTAGCCGGCAGAGGGGGGGGGGACACTTGAGTCTAACAATTTTTTTCCATTTAAAGCTTGATATTAGACAAACCAATCACTTGATCGAAAAATGATTTGAACAAACTAATAATATTTTTTTAAAACCTATCCAATGATACCCCACATGATGGGGTACTCAACCAAAAAAAAATTCAACTCCACTATATATGTAGCGGAGATACCCCTAAAAAAATATTTTCCTAAATTTTATTCTACAGTTTTGTTGCAATATCTTATGTCTATATTCATGTCAAATATCAGCTTTCTAGCACCAGGCGTCTTTGAGCTAGGCTGCGGACGGACAGACGGACGGACATGACGAAACTATAAGGGTTCCTTGTTGACTACGGAACCCTAAAAAACGGGTTTTCAATTCTTGTAAATCGTAACATCAGCATCTGAAATATATGGTATCTGTTACTTACTGCACTTATAAATTGTGCGTTAGTATCTGCGGCAATGAACTGCGGAAAAACGTATCATGATAATGCTGTATGTCCCAATTTTTTACTTGGTCTGACGAACAAAAATAATATTCAAAGGTCAGTATATTTGGAAACTGTGCCAAATTTTTCTCGGACTCGTATTAACAAAAAGTTTGGCCATCCAAAGTTTAAATATTGCTTCAGCATTCCAATTCCATTTCAATTCTCTGTAGATTTTAAAATTATTAAAAATGAATGTTGGTACGATTTGTAGATCCTGTATTCAATAGGTAAAAACGCGTTTGATAGAAAAGGGATTTGGTGCTACACTTGTTATATCACACTAGCGGTTTTCAGCGCATTGTCTTAAAAACCTTCGACCTTTATTTTACCCTTACCCTTAGGCGGGGTGTATTAATAAATCCTTCCTTAGTGAGTTCATCTTATACATACTAATATATGAACCTGAAGAGTTTGTTTGTTTGTTTGGTTGAACGTGCTAATCTCAGGAACTACCGGCCTGATTTCAAAAATTATTTCAGTATTAGATAGCCCATTTATCGAGGAATGCTATAGGTTATATAACATCGCGCTATGAGCGACGAGAGCAGAGCAGTAGCCTTAAATAACGCGGGTGTAACCGCGGGCATCCACAAGTGTGTTATAAAAGAACATCATTTTTCTACCTTCTGTAGTCCGGGCTCTGCGATGGTAGATCAGGCAAAAAAAACGATTTTATTTTTCACAATAGCTGTTCCCCGCGGTTTTACCCGCGTCCTGAGGGAACTACTTCGCGTACCCGGATAATGTATAGCCCAAGTTACTACTTGGTACATCACCTATCCGCCAGTGAAAGTCCCAGAAAAATCGGTCCAGCCGTTCCAGAGAGTAGCGAGAACAATCAGACAGACAAAAATTTCAAAAATTTACCTTTCAGTATATATGTACCGCGTGTACATCCATATGCATTTAGTAAAAAGCAGTTATTTTAATATTACAAACAGACACTTCAATTTTATTTATGTGTATAGATTTGGAGTAAACTTTAATGTCTGAGAGTTCTCCATAATGCTCTCGCAGGAAATGTGAACTCTGCCAACCCACCATTGACTAACATGGTGTAATATAGTCTAACTGTTCTTATATTGAGAAGAGTCTGTGTCAGCGGTGGGACAGTCTATTGACAAGGCTTATGATCAAAGTTATGAAAGTATTTGAGTAAAGTTTATTTCGTAAAATAGTTGTGATCTGTCGCTCGTTATTTATAAAATTGCTCTGACTTTTGCGGATGTCGCACGTAGATAAGCCAAAATTGAAAGCTTTTTCAATATTTAAAAGTAGTTGTACAAATACTTAATCTGTTTTTGTAGATTTTTTCTGGTATCTGGCGTAATTTATTATTTATTAAATGCAAAATATGTTCCCCATAATGTTCTCGAAAGATGTGTGTCATCTGCTAACCCGCTCTTGGCCAGCATGGTGGACAATGGCCTAATCTTTCTCTCAACGAGAAAAGGCCTGTGCCCAGGAGTGGCACAGATGATAGATAAGGCTTATGATGATGCTATATCCTCCTGACTACAGGCGTCCTAAATCCATCATAAAAATGTGAAGGCTATGCGCATTAGTTTTTTATGAAACTAAGTTTCGAAAAAATATAATAGGTGTCTGTATATATATATATATATACTTACCATGCCAACCTGTTCTATGGATGTCCTATGAACTTATGGATAAGTGGGTATTTCGAAAATTGTACGCGCGCATGTTTTTCCCATCCAAGTTTTACGAAATAAAATTGAAGACGCCATTTTGTTATTTTTATTGATAATTATTTTATTTACATTAACTTCATTTTATCCACCATTATAATAATATACAGTATCCTAAAAGATAATTTCTCCATTCAGAAGGGAGTCAGCAAACGACCCTGGGATGGAGAAGATGGTCGAGAAAAAATTCGACGACCAGTAGTCATCTTTCCTCTTTTTCTTCTTCCTTAAAATTCCGCTGCCTCCGCCCCCTGAACCTCCCCCAGAAATAGGAGTAGCTTCAGGAGCTGGGGGGGATGGTTCAGGTGTTGGTGATGGACTCGGGGATGGCGTTGGAGCGGGCGTTGGGTCAGATCCATAGTCTGGGTATTTGCAGGCTTCTGTTGAAATAAGAGGAGTTTAAGTATCATAAAGCTTACTTACTTACTTATCCTGTCGATGGCAACACTTAAGATAGATTTGGCCCAAAATTTGGCCATTCGAATGGTATTTGGCCTTGCCTCATACAAGTCGTCAAGCGTACGCAAGCATAGCAGCTCCCCTTTTCAAAGTATCATCGTGGTTACGCAAAGATTTCTCTTGGAAAAGCAATCGAGACCCAATTCCTTCACTGTAGCAGTCAGTACAAGCTCTGCCTATTTTATTGTGGATGTTTTCGACTAGTTACTTGTATAGCATTTAATACTTCCACCTTGGTAGTTCCCTGTGAATTTTTTGTGGCTTCTGCCAGGAGGAAAGCCATAGCAGCACATCCTTCTACTTCCAAGAAGGTAGAATCCTTACGGCTCTCCTCTCTCTAATGGAGAGACACAAGCATTCTACACTCGTCTACCGAAACGCTCTATGATGAAAAGCTGTGGGAGACAGAGCTCTTTTCATCATATAGTCGTTTGCAGTCCCCTGATCTGTATTAGGACTCGCTTAATTTGCGCTACAATAGCATTGTACTGCCAATGAAATAGAGTTGCTGATCGGAGGTCCCGGCTTCGATTCCCGGGTCGGGCAAAAGTGTTACTGGGTTTTTCCGAATTCTCAGTAGCAGTAGTCTGGTGATGTGGCCGGTAACGGCAATAGGCTCGCCCCCTATTACGTGGGACCTAAAAGTTGGCGAAATGTGGGTGTAATATTACACCTCTGTCTACCCCTTCGGGGATAGCGACGTGAGTCTATTAAAAAAAATTGCATTGTGAGATTTTGGCCTACTATACACTGCTGGCCAGATGGGTCGTATACGGCATCTGGTCTACTATATTACGCTGGTCAAACAGTTTGATCTACGGTGTGATGTCCAGTTTTCCGCCTCTTACCAGATTTGCTTCGTCTGTTAAGTTTGCTTTTCTTAATCGCCTCTTACGACACCCACAGAATAAAACAGGGTTGTGAAATTTTGTATTCTTAATCCGTCACCATACGAACCATCATCATCAGCCTTTAACAGTCCACTGCTGGACTAGGCCTCTCCTTTGAAAGGAGGAATTGGCCTACTATACCACGCTGGCCAAACGGGTTGGTATAGGGTTTGTATCAAGTTTTCCTTCTCTTACAGTGCTGTTCTCTGCATAATATGCTCTCTCTGTCGGCTCTTACGACACCCATGGGATGATATAGGGTGGTGACATTGCGTATTCTTAATCCGTCACCACACAGAAGGTCTACTATATCACGCTGGTCAAACCGTTTGATCTACGGTGTGAAGTCCAGTTTTCCGCCTCTTAACAGATTTGTTTCGTCTATTAAATCTGTTTTTCTTCATCGCCTCTTACGACACCCACAGAATAAAACAGGGTTGTGAAATGTTGTATTCTTAATCCGTCACCACACGGACTATCGTTTAATATGATAGAAAATGAGAGTACTCACTCAATTTTCTTTCGAGAGAGGTAAGTGCCACCACTGTGTCAATTGTTGCCGCTAAACAAATGTAAGTACAATCTGTCTGAATTACCATTTTGCTTTACCGAATGGTTTACCAAAAATAAAAGTATAAATATACTTTTATATTTTGGTCGTGTCAGAATTTATGCTCAAAGTAGGTTGTTTTTAATCGTATTTTTATAAGTTTGTAACTAGTATAAAATCTTGATCAATCTGTTGATTTCAAATCTCTGTTTGGATAACTTTGTAATACAATATCGAATTCTGATTTAGTTTGAGCATAAAGTCTTACGTGTAATTTTTAAACTTCTTTTTACAAGTACAACTCCCATTCTAGGTATAAATCCTGTGTCGCGGGGGACTTTACAAACGCACAACCGATGGAAACAATAAATGCCCAGACTCGAAACAACAATTTATAGATCACACTAAGTGTTGTCTCGTGTGGGATAGGTTCTCACCATTCGGCGCATAGTCAAGCGAAGATGCACCTGCGTAAACAATTACTCCTGCAGTGTAGTTCTTCCGATCACTATTCCGGTTGCATCCAAAAGGAAATTTCCCCAGTGGAAAATCTAGTCATTGAAATATGACTTTCGGCTGGAAGAGAGTGTGTGGGACTTCCTTTGAGGCGTTCGGGCATTATCATTAAAATTACCGCTTTTTTCTCTTCATCATCATTAGCCTTTAACAGTCCACTGCTGGAGTAGGCCACTCCTTTGAAAGGAGGAATTGGCCTACTATACCACGCTGGCTAAACAGGTTGGTATAGGGTTTGTATCAAGTTTTCCTTCTCTTACAGTGCTGTTCTCTGAATACTATGCTCCCTCTGTCGGCTCTTACGACACCCATGGGATGATATGGGGTGGTGACATTCCGTATTCTTAATCGTCACCACACGGACAACTTTGTCCTCTTACTCTCTCTCTTACTTATTCCAAATTTCTATACACATATTGGAAATACTTGTCACTTAGGACTTTCACTTCCTTTCTACGCCCAAATCACCTTACTAAGTCCTTTCCTCTCTATTTTCCTAATCAGATAGTCGTATCATTACTGCCGCAAAGCTAAAACAACATAGTCTCTTCTTACCCAGAGCTCCTATCAATAAGTGGACTTCGGGACCTGTTCTTTATGGCGGGAAAATATTCCGAATTTCTACACATAATAATTATATATTCGGAATACCTGCCAATTGGAATAGCCACTTCCTTATTGTACACCAGTTACTATTTTCTTAATAGGATAGTCGTGTCATAATTGCCGCAAAGCTAACAAAACATAGTCTATTCTTAGCCAGGGTTCCTACCAGCAGGACACATTCGATGGCATTAGCGATGAAAAGAACATTAACTGCACGCATTGTGCTTACTTTACCATTTGGCACAGCATCGAATATTGCAACAGGATTTTCTAATCCACAAGTAATTGTTTCGAGTCTAGAGGCAGCGATAGCCGAGTGGAGATACCAACAGACTGCCATGCAGAGGGTATCGGGTTCGAATCCATGGCGCGCACCAATGACTTTTCGGAGTTATGTGCGTTTTGAATTGTTAATTATCACTTGTCCCGTGCCTCGGAGAGCACGTTAAACCGTCGGTCCCGGTTGTCATGAAGATCTTTGACAGTCATTACATGGTGTCAGTACCTTCTAAATAAACTGACACTGGTCTAAACCATGGAATATCGCTATCCCTACGGGTTGCGGTCAGACAGGCAGTCGCTCCGTGGAAAAGTTAATATTCAGCCAAATCCGGTTAGACTTACTAGTCTAACCGGATTTGGCTGAATTTCTGCTTTTCCTTTTTTATTGAATCTGGGGTCCGCTTACTAGCGGACCCCAGATTGATACTGGGATAACGCTAAGAGGACGATGAATTGTTTCGAGTCTGAGCGATGTGGATGAGAAGGTATAAAGTCCTCCATGACACAGGATTTACACCAAGTGCAGAAGTCACTTTTAAAGAGAAAAAGGTATATATTACCTGCAGTATTAATAAATAAGTTGATGGCTGGCATGCAATGCCCTGACATGTCGCAGGTCCAGGCTGGATCTGATGCTGGGTTCGTCACCGGACATGGTATGGATGAGTAGCAATTGTACGGTCTGCCATCTATAATTATTGGTTCTGGAACAATAAGTATTTTTGTTAATGGCTACGTCACACACACATGTGTCAGACTTGCCAACTGGCTTATGTTTAGCGTCCTGCTTTTGGTATGCCTATAACATATCTACTTCTTTTTAATTTTGTTACATCTTTGCCTCTAATAGTTTCGGTTGTGCGTTGACTGTCAGTCAGTCAGTAACGCAATAATTTTATGTTTACAGACAGATGAATGCAGCAGAAAGTTATAAGTGGACCTGCATGATATTCCTAAAGTCCAATTTTGTTCGGTGAGAACGAAATCTTAATTTGATTTACGGCCGGTTCCAATATGATTTAGATTTGGTGATTAAAGATACATATTTGACATGTTTTGTACGGAACTTATGTCAAACTAGACGACGCCAACAGCTACGCCTGCATTTTTTTTAAATTTACTCGTTTTGGCCGATCCCGTGGGAATTTTGGGAATTCCGGTCTTAGTGCACCCCTACGGTCCCCAAGGAACATACATGCCAAATTT
Source organism: Euclidia mi (assembly GCA_944739405.2). Classification (NCBI taxonomy): domain Eukaryota; kingdom Metazoa; phylum Arthropoda; class Insecta; order Lepidoptera; family Erebidae; genus Euclidia; species Euclidia mi. The sequence continues at coordinate 15,820,194 of OX123210.2, read as the reverse complement.
TAGCTTCCTGCGCCCAAAAGTTTCGGCTGTAGCGTGTAGCGTGTCTGTCAGTCAGTCAGTAACGCAAGGATTTTATATATTAAGAAGATATGTATCTTTTGTGTCTAAATCCATGGATAGGTCGAATATTAAAACAGGCCGTTAATGAATACTAAAAAAAGATTAAATAATAACTAAATCCTAATTTACGATGTTGCCACTCGCGATGGAAAATTATTTCATCATCATCGCCCTAGCGTTATCCCGGTTGCATCCAAGACTTGCACGCCTTGGAGCCCGAGGTCCGCTTACTAGTCTAACCAGATATGACAGAATATCAACTTTTCCACAGAGCGACGGCCGTCTGACCTCCGCAGCCCAAAGGGATAGCGATATTCCACGGTTTAGACCAGTATCAGTTTATTTGAGGGTACTGGCTCCCCGTAACGACTGTCATGGATCTTCATGACAGCCGGGACCGACGGTTTAACGTGCTCTCTGAGGCACGGGGCAAGCGGTAATTAAGAATTTAATACACACTTAACTTCGAAAAGTTATAGGTGCATACCCTCTGGATGGCAGTCCGTTGGTATCTCCACTACTACGCTATCGTTGCCTTTGGGCTGCGATGGAAAATTATTTATATATAATTGTTAAAAATATGCTTTAATTAATACCAAAGGCACAACCTAGCATCGCACAGGTGGACATTACCTATATAAATAGTCTATTTAATTCATATATAATGTAGTATTCAAAAGAATGAAGGAAAATATTTTTCTACTTCGAAGAAATAAGATTCTAACTGCGAAAGAATTGTAGAAATTGCTTCAAAAGCTATTTTTTTTCGTTCAAAATCGATTTGTTAATCGATTGTTGTTACAATGTTTATAACACGCTCGCATGCACACACAAACAACTATTATCTGATAGAACAATGTCGGTAATAGTTTGTCAGCGAAAAATGCTCACTGCGTTTCGCGACATTTGCATCGCCCCTTAGTATGCAAGTATGAATGCTAAATGTTAGTGTTAAAAGCAAGTATAAGCTGTACCTTATTTAATATTAGATGACCTTGCATGTTTACCGAAAATGTATCATTATTATTATAATTTAATATTACTCACCGAAAAATAATAAAATAAATAAAACACATAAAAAAACCATCTTCAAAACCATTCACCTACATAACTCGCATCAAATTAATTTAAACCTTGCAAATCAAATTTATATATTAATTTATATTCAGAAAAGTGACATTCAAAATTAACTTCTATTATATTTATATTAAAGGTTATTTTCAATTATAACTAATATAATAATGTTGTATTAATGATTATTAATAATAGTTTCGGTACAGTGCTAATTAAAAATCAACTTGAGATAATAATAAAAATTATATTGTATTATTATTTTAAGACGAAAGATGTTAATTTATATTTATTTTATATTAAACGTATGTCTTTAAATAATATTTAATCGTCATTAAATATAAAAAATCTGATGTATTTGTTATATAATTAAAATATATTAATATTATTCTTTTAAGTCGTTCAGTTGGTCTGTCTATTTCCTTCTTAAATAAATTGGCAGTGATTGTAATATAAAAAAATATCGGTCCGTGTGGTGACGGATTAAGAATACGGAATGTCACCACCCCATATCATCCCATGGGTGTCGTAAGAGCCGACAGAGAGAGGCCGAAAGAAAAACTTGATACAAACCCTATACCAACCCGTTTGGCCAGCGTGCTATAGTAGGTCAATTCCTCCTTTCAAAGGAGAGGCCTAGTCCAGCAGTAGACTGTTAAAGGCTGATGATGTGAGTAAAATATCAGATCAATGTCGAAAATACAGCAAAGTAACTCCTGCTCCCAAATTCGCATAAGAAAAAAAGATGTTACCTACTTCTATTGATGACCATTAAGACAAAATAAAACAATAAATTATTACATATTAGGAACGCAAATGAAGTCTCCTGGCCGTCCTGTCTGTTTGATGTGATAAACTCAAAAACAAACGTATAGATTTCAGAAATAGATATTGTAATCACTGATGATGAGGCAGCGATAGCCTAGTGGAGATACCAACGGACTGCCATGCAGAGGGTATCGGGTTTGAATCCACGGCGCACACCAATGGCTTTTTGAAGTTAAGTGTGCATTGAATTGTTAATTATCGCTTGCCCTGTGCCCCGGAGAGCACGTTAAACTGTCGGTCCCGGCTGTCATGAAGATTTTGACAGTCGTTACGGGGAGTCAGTATCCTCAACTAACCTGATACTGGTCTAAAACACGGAATATCGCTATCCCTTTGGGTTACGGAGGTTAGACGGCAGTCGCTCTGAGGAAAAGTTGATATTCTTTCATATCTGGTGCGTGCCAGTCTTGGATGCAACCGGGATAACGCTAGGGCGATGATGATATTGTAATCCCTGAGGAAGGTTTAGGTGTACCTTGTACTAATATATAAAGCTAAAGAATTTGTTTGTTTGTTTGTTTGGTTTAACGCGCTAATCTCAGGAGCTCCTGGACCGATTTCAAAAATCCTTTCAGTGTTAGATAGCCCATTTATCGAGGAAGGCTATAGGCTATATAACATCACGCTTTGAACCACGGGAGCGGAGCAGTAGCCTTAAATAACGCGTTCGTAACCGCGAGCTCATCCAGTAATTCATATGGGCGGACCCGCGCGCACTTTAAGGGTCTAGGTTATAACAAAATTTATAATTTAGTATAGAACACCATTTTTCAGGGTGGGATTAGGTCTCCAAAATACAATAGTGTGAATTTTTTTACGTGTCCAAGAATTTCTAATAGGTAAGGTTAGTTTAGGCCCTCGTGCTATATACGCCTATGAGTCCTCTGATACGGCTTGTCTCATTTCTTTGAAAGTTTTTGTGTCTATACATAACTATTTAATATTTGATTGGTTCGAAAGTAAGACCCTAGCCCAGGGCCCCATAGAAATAATTTATTTCACTACTACATACATACATACATAGACTCACGCCTGTTTCCCCGAAGGGGAAGGCAGAGTCATATTAAACGCCCACTTTTCGCCAGTGTTTTAATCCCACGTCATAGGTGGCTCACCTATTGCCGCTTATGAGGATATTTTGTTTGCCAGAGCCTCGTCCGTTGATCGGCAGGTGCACCACTTGCAGGTGAGGTTGGCTTGGGACCCTAAGTTCTTGGTGGGAACCCTATACACCCTTTATTTCACTACTATTTGGCGTAAAAATGTTTTCCCGGTTCAGCTAGTCTATCTATATATATTAGGTAATATAAAATCCTTGCGTTACTGACTGACTGACAGATAACGAACAGCCGAAACTATTGAACGCAAGAACCTAAAACATGGCATGTATGTTATTTGGGAACCGTTGAAGCGCACTAAGAAGGGATTTCCCGAAATCCCCACGGGATAAAAGGTATAGCTAAGAAACTGTTAATTTAAAAAAAAATGGGCAAGTGCGAGTTGGACTCGCGCACGAAGGGTTCCGTACCATTATCTATAAAAGAAAATCACGCTTGTTGTACCTATGTATAGTTAAATATTTTTTAAGTTTCTACCTGTTTATTAAGACCGAGTAAGAAATTGCTTAAAAATTACGTTTGCTGTATGGGAGCCCCCTTTTTTATTTACTTGTTTTATTTAGTTATTTATTTTGAAATGTACATACAACTACATAGCCTGTGAAAATTTTAAGCGTCTACCTGTTACCGTTAGTAATTTTGAGCCAAAAATACGAAAAAAAAACACATTTATTGTATGGGACCCTCCTTAATATTTTTATTTTTAGTATTTGTCATTATAGCGGCAATCAAAATACATAATTTATGAAAATTTAAGCTTTCTAGCTATCACGGTTTTTGAGATACACCCTGGTGATAGACAGACGGACAGACAGACAGACAGACAGCGGAGGCTTAGTAATAGGGTCCCGTTTTTTACCCTTTAGATACGGAACCCTAAAAAAGTGCTCTTCTAGTTATACACAAAAAATCTTCTTTGTTATGATATCCTCCGAGACATTTTAACTCACTTTTATATTTCTTTGCATATTTGGTAAGTCGTGAGGGAGCTTACGACTTACTTCTCGGATTTGGTTCAATTTATGCACATATTTTTTATGTCAATGCGAGTGAAGCCACGAGCAAAATATAGTCCTCTATAATGTACCCTTATTGCCGAACTTTAATTATATCCGCAGTGAAATAAATATTTCAAGCAAAACCGAAGAACGGAACAAGTTTAAAATTCACGATAAAATTCTTTTGAATGTTATTTTATTCAATAAATCAGGCATATACTGAATGTTTTTATAACATAGCTTACATGTAGGTTAGTACTTTATATATACACACTACACAGGTACTTTTATACACAATCTTCTGTCTAAACTCTAAAGCCTTCTTCTTAGCTTGTCGATGTCAATCTAAATCGAATCAGCCCAAAACTTATCATAATATATCTTATTTAAGAGCACTTCTGGCTACTCTGTTGTTGCTTGTGTTCATGGGCGGCGGTAATCACTTACCAGTTACCATCTCGTGATCGGTCTGATCATTTACTTATTACTTAAAAAAAAATACATGTAGGGACAGTTGGGGTACAGTGGAACGAAAAAATCCTTTTTATTTAAAAAAAAGATCTGTGTTTAATATTTAAACAATTTTTGTTTTTAAAAATCAACAATGGTCCTTTACCTACATACTGATTAGAAAATTGAGATCAAAAATCAAACTAAAGACTAAAAAACAAGCGTTTTTCCCATAGTCCTCTCTTGTTCCATTGAACCCCAGGTCTGGGGTTCAATGAAACTGGGTCTGGGGTACAATGGAAAACGAACAATAAATCTTGATTAGAAGAAATATAATATTTATATTATTACTTATTATTTATGTTACTTATTATAAACCTAATGTATATTTGTTTAAAATCTTTTCCGGAAAATAATAAATGTGACTTTGTCGTTTTGTCTTGCCTGACAAGTTGGGACTTGGTAGCACAATTTCAATGTCCGAATTTGACACCACAGCCATGTCTCGTTCCAAAGGAAAATAAAAACTGTTGTCTATATTAGCACTACGGCGCATGTAATTAGACGTTTTCTAACCATTGTGACTTCAAAATCTTTTAAATAAAATAATAAATAACATAAAGCATGGGGATCAATGGAACAGAACAGGGTACAATGAAACACTGTTCCATTGAACCCCGTTCCATTGTGTACATACCATAGAGTACATACCAATTAAAAAAAATATCAAAAAAATTTGGTTATGTTTGCACCAATACACTTGACTGCATTTAATAGAGAATTCCTTTAATATTTACCCAAAAAAATATGAAATACCTATTATTACAACTTTTATCGCAAAAACAATATTTTTTTAATTAAAACTCCTTGTGTGTCTATTCGCCATATTGCACTACGTTATCACGTGACACATGAGTTGCTGCAATTGGCCAAAGCAAAAGCGCGCGATTATCGTTTAAATTTAAATTATTAGAGCCGTTGTTTTATTGTGCCCCGTGTTCCACTGTTCCCCACTTGTCTTATGGCATTTTCAGTAGCTTCCATAAATAAGTTACTGTAACGTGCATTATATATACATATTAGGGCACGCAGGATAAGATAGTAAGTGTCCTATTGTTTGTGAAATAGCGCCACACTTGCACTCCAGATTGGATTTTATTAGCGTAACTAGGGTTAGTTTCTTAGTTGTCCAGTCTAGAGTTTCGAATCGGTAACCAAAATTTTGGGATGGGCACTACACTATACTGGGTAACTATTTCATATTTGTCTAGAGGGAGAATGGGGATTCCATTTGAGCCAGCTTTCTTGGATTTTCTTAATTTAAATACATATGTATATGTATTTAAATTAAGAAATATTTTTTTTTAATTAATTAATTTTTTAAATGGTTTTTCTGGAAATTCGCAGTAACAGCACGGAGTCTGGTAATGTGCGGCAATAGGCTCGTCCCCTATTAAGTGGGACCTAAATATTCATGGCGAAATGTGGGTGTAATATTACACCTCTGCCTACCCCTTCGGGGATACAGGCGTAAGTCTATAAATAAAATAAATAAATAAATGTATATGTACGCCAGAAGCCCCTCAATTCGGGATAACGTCCAATGAAATTGCACGATCAATATTTCAATCGATATTCAGCATACGATAGCCTAGTGCAGATACCGACTGACTACCATGCAGAGGGTATCGGGTTCGAATCCATGGCGCGCATCACTGACTTTTCGAAGTTTTGTATGACATTAGTCTAAGCCATGGAATATCTCTAACACTTGAGGTTGCCGAGGTCAGGCGGCTGTTGCTCCGTAAAAAAGTTAATATTCTGACATATCATCATTTCGTATGGTATTCTTTGCGCTGAATCCTATACGTCTATTTTTAGGATTATTAGCCAGTCTTTGGCCGCTACAGAGAGCTTGTACAACTCGGAAATACCGCCAGGGAAGCGGTGGAGCGGACAATCATTCACGACGTGCGCTAGAGTTTGGTCTGGATCTCCACACTCGCAGGATGGCGACTCTCTCCCTTATTTGTGAAGATGATAGTTGGATCGTCCGTGTCCGGTTCTGAATCTGTTTAGTTTCACCCACATTCATCTGACATATGTGGTTAGACTATTGCGCGTTTTGGTACAAACCACTTACCAATATCATCAGTATTTCACAACCAAAAACTACAGAGTGTAAGAAGCTAAAATTTGGCATGTACCTAAATAATAATGTTCCTTCAGGACTGTAGGGGTGCACTAACAAAGGATTGCCCGAAGTTACCAATGGATCGGACAGAAATGAATTTTTTTAATAACATGTGCGAGCGTAGCGGGGGCGTCCTCTAGTCGATTATAAGATTGCTGGGAAAAGTACAAGCGTTTTAAAACAGAATTGTGAATTACCGGAAAACATAATAATGTAAGTAGAATAAAATAAACGGTGGTGACATCATCAGTGTGATTCTGTAAGACTTCATTTCAAACTTCGAATCTGAATCCGCTGTGAGTTTCTTGATTGGCATTCTAAATACTCGGTTGATAATTCGAATCTTCACTAGCGCTATTTAGATAATAGAAGCGTATTTATTAAGGATGTCGTGTGCCGAATAAAGTTGGCGTATTGACGGTTGTCAGTGTAGTACGTAGTTGGCGCCGTTGGCGGCGCTGGCGTCGTTCTCCGTCTTTCTTGCTCTCGTAGTTAAGTGACACAGGAGAAACTTCCGTCTCTCATACACTCGTAGAGTCAGCTGTCACAGCGCGACTGCCACGCCGCCAAGCGGCAATTTGGGTCACAGAAAGTTTGTCTTCAGAGCGCTCATAGGAAATGCGCCTCTATGTAAATATCTGAGCTCTTTGGTAAACTAAAATTTGGCATCTACCTACATAACTATGTTCCTTCAGGACTGTTGGGGTGCACTAACAAAGGATTGCCTAAAGTTACCAAGGGATCGGACAGAAATGACTTTTTTAATAACATGTGCGAGCGTAGCGGCGGGCATCCTCTAGTCGTTTATAAGATTGTGGAAAAAGTACAAGCGTTTTAAAACAGAATTGTGAATTACCGGAAAACCTAATAATGTAAGTAGAATAAAATAAACGGTGGTGACATCATCAGTGTGATTCTGTAAGACTTCATTGTAAACTTCGAACCTGAATCCGCTGTGAGTTTGTTGATTGGCATTCTAAATACTCGGTTGATAATTCGAATCTTCACTAGCGCTACTCTTGCGAGCGTGTTTGCGAGTTGAACCAATGAATACAAATTTTAGATAATAGAAGCGTATTTCTTAAGGATGTCGTGTGCCGATTAAAGTTGGCGTATTGACGGTTGTCAGTGTAGTACGTAGTTGGCGCCGTTGGCGGCGCTGGCGTCGTTCTCCGTCTTTCTTGCTCTCGTAGTTAAGTGACACAGGAGAAACTTTCGTCTCTCTTGCACTCGTAGAGTCAGCTGTCACAGCGCGACTGCCACGCCGCCAAGCGGCAATATGGGTCACACTGGTCACAGAAAGTTTTTCTACAGAGCGCCCATAAGAAATGTGCCTCTATTATTAAATATCTATGCTCTATGGTTGAACTAAATTGACCTCGAGATTTTGACAGATAAAGTATGAGATGGCGTAAAAAGTGGCATTCTAAGCATTCATAAGGTAATTCCTCCGTCAGTTCGACGCTCACTTCGCACTCCATATCAAGGTAATTTTGAACCTTATGCGAAGTGAGAGCGAATAGCAACGTGAAATGCGAGTTGTTGTTTGAATTTTACAGAATCGACGTGCCTGTCTCACAGTTTGAGCGCCGCGTCTGCGTGATTTCTTTCGAGGCGCAGACTCTACAAGATATGTCATATCAAAGGATCTATATCCTTTATATAAATTAAAGTAGTTATTTCGATATTATAATAGGTAATTCAATAATACTGCCTCCGTGGTCCAGTGGATGGCGTATGCGTCTACTGATGGGAGGTCTCGGGTTCGATACGGTCGGGTAAAGATGTAACTGAGTTTGCCCGAATTTTCAGTAACAGCACGGAGTCTGGTTATGTGCCCGGTAGCGGCAATATTCCCTCCCCCTTTTACGTAGGACCTAAAAATTCCAGGCGAAATGTGGGTGTAATATTGCACCTTTGCCTATCCCTTCGGGGATAAAGACTTGAGTCTATATAAAAAAATAGTGAATACTGTTTGTACTAACTGTTGCCACCATTTTTACGTGTTTAATTCAAAACCAGCAGATTTTAAACAATTATGATTATATTATCTATTTTAATGATTTGGGGTAGAATACCGGAAAGCCATCCTTAGCTGGTGCTCCATTTCCAAAGGCTCATCTTCTTTCGTAAGAAGTATTTGCCTTAAATCAAATATCGCTATCCCTTTACCAAAGAGCTCAGATTTTTACATACAGGCTCATTTCCTATGGGCGCTCTGAAGACAAACTTTCTGTGACCCAGATTGCCGCTTGGCGGCGTAGCAGTCGTGCTGTGACAGCTGTCTCTACGAGAACAAGAGAGAGGAATGTCCCTCCTGTGTATCTTAATTACGAGAGCAAGAGAGATGGAGAACGACGCCAGCGCCGCCAACGGCGCCAACTACGAACTAAACTGGAGACAGTCTCCACTTGGAATCGGCACACGAAATCTTTAAGAACTGCTTCATCATCATCATCATCATCATCAGCCTTTAATAGTCCACTGCTGGACTAGGCCTCTCCTTTGAAAGGAGGAATTGGCCTACTATACCACGCTGGCCAAGCGGATTGGTATAGGGTTTGTATCAAGTTTTCCTTCTCTTACAGTGCTGTTCTCTGCATAATATGCTCCCTCTGTCGGCTCTTACGACACCCATGGGATGATATGGGGTGGTGACAATTCGTATTCTTAATCCGTCACCACACGGACATTAAGAACTGCGCTTCTATGTAAATCTGTATAAATTGCCTTTACGTTGCGGAGGTCATACGGCAGTTGCTCTATGGAATAGATAATATTCAGTCAAACCTTGTTAGACTAGTCTGCAGAATCCGGGCCCCAAGGCGAAAAAGTCTCGGATGCAAGCGGGATAACGTATTGCTAATTCAAACTCAATTCTTTTTCAAATTCAAATTAAATTAATTTGTTAAACACAGGTTTATATTGAGATGTTACAAAATAACGGAAGTGCAGTTCTGTGTCCTGCCAATATTGGCGTACAAATATTCACATATTATTAATAAAAAATATTAAAAATGTAATAAAAAATGCAAATCTCTAAAATAACAAACATAAATTCTGTTGAGTTCGGGCCTACTTTCTGTTGTGTTTACTATCATGGACCACATAGTTATTTTAATAGAGCTATTATTGAGTCTCCTCTAGTTGCAAGCATGAGCATTTTACTGACCTTGAGCAATATTTTGACATCTTAGTTGTTAGGTAATCATTAATTGAATAATAACATTTGTCCAACAAAAAGCTTTTAACTATTTGTGAATATAAATGTATTTGGTTTTTAAGCTATTGCATAGCTTTTATCGCGGGCTTGAGCGCGGCGACCGAATCCAGAAATTCCGTAACGAAAAAAACCTAACACCCCTCACATATTAATCAACTTGGCGTAAGCGCCAATAGCGGTATGGTTTATCAACTTGGCGTAAGCGCCAAATGGTAATTTTGAAAAAAGTGGTAGATATGATAGTGTTAGTACAAATAGTAGTTTTGGTACATAATATAGTAATTTTGATAGGATTTTTTATTTTATTTTTTATTATACATTTTAATGCAGACCAGTTTATTTTGTTAAATTTTCATAATTTAGGTACATTGCAGATGATTAATTATAACTATATACATTACTATCTTAAATAATCATACTGTCTAAGAATATATATGTACATAAAACTAAAAATAAAGAGTAAAAATAGATACATATGTACAGGTGTGTTTAGGCGTCGTTGATAGGAATTGTATTTTCGGTAGGAATAGTAGTTTTGGTAGAAATTGTATTGTTGGCATATATGGTAGTTTTTTTATGTGGAACATATTACAGCGGTTCATAGTAGGTACTATTGTCATTAATTATATTACAAGTGGTAGTTATTAGTACTATTGTCATTAATTATATTACAAGTGGTTGTTATAGTATATTGGTAAGAATAGTCGTTTTGAGAGAAATGGTTCTTTTGACAGCACCGGCGTTTTTGGTAGAAATGTTAGTTTTGAAAAAGTGGTAGATATGATAGTGTTAGTACGAATAGTAGTTTTGGTACATATAGTAATTTTGATAGGAATTGTATTTTCGGTAGGAATAGTAGTTTTGGTAGAAATTGTATTGTTGGCTTGGTTGGTAGTTTTGGTAGCATGTTACTTACGATTGCTACCAAAACTAGCATCTTTATCAAAAGTACCATTTCTACCAAAGTTACCATTCCTACCAAAATTAAACCAAAGTTTACCAAAATTAAATAAAAAAAAATAATACCAAAGAAAATAAAATACTGCATAAATAAAATAAATATATAATTATAATTGCATAAGTTGACAAAAAATGCTATGCTTTACCGCGGCAGTCTCCGAGTGCCACACGTCTTTTTTTCTGATTTTATTGCATCTGGTAATTTGTTATGTAACTTAATAGACACACGTGCATAGGGTTCCCACCAAGAACTTAGGGTCCCAAGCCAACCTCACCTGCAAGTGGTGCACCTGCCGATCAACGGACGAGGCTCTGGCAAACAAAATGTCCCAATAAGCGGCAATAGGCTCGCCACCTATTACGTGGGATCAAAACACTGGCGAAAAGTGGGCGTTTAATATGCCTCTGCCTACCCCTTCGGGGAAACAGGCATGAGTCTATGTATATATGTATGTATGAAATTCTTGGTGTTTGTGTACAAATTTGCATATAATAATATGTCAGTTAGGACAAGTACTTTTATGTCATCATAGCTGCCTAGATTTGGCTTCCTCCAAGGTTTTTTTAAGACGTGGTCGCTAACTATGGGCCTCATCCGAAAACTTAGGGTCATTAAGAGGGCGATGGAGAGAGCTATGCTCGGAGTTTCCCTGCGAGATCGAATCAGAAATGAGGAGATCCGCAGGAGAACCAAAGTCACCGACATAGCTCTGCGAATAGCCAGGCTGAAGTGGCAATGGGCAGGGCACATAGCACGAAAATCTTTCTGTGTGGAGAATCTTGGGGGAGGCCTATGTCCAGCAGTGGACGTCTCTAGGCTGACATGATGATGATGATATACAGAAGTATACTTTATTGCACTTAAAAGTACAGTACATTTCATACAGTAACTTAAAGAATCAAACACTTTAGTGCAATCTCTCTCATTTATTATTCCCCTCTTCAGAGGCGTGTTCTCCAGTGTGTGTAGTCTGCGTCAGTGCTAGCGGTATTCTGGGAGTCAGGTTGTACCTGAAGCACAGTAGCCGTCTCTCCGTGTCGATGCCGATACCGAAGCTGGGGCCCGCCATGACAGGGAGTAGTAGACCTGGGAAGAGAGGAGATATTAGAAGACAGAAAAGTGGAGTTCATGTATTCGACGACCGGTTGGCGCAGCGGGAGTGAAAGCGACTGCTACCCCGAAGGTCGCGGGTTCGATTTCCGCTCAAGTCAAACATTTGTGTGCGTGAACATGGATGTTTGTCTTGGTCTGGGTGTTTCTATGTATAATATGTATGTATTTACAAAGAAAAGTATATATGTATGTTTATCCATTGCCTAGTACCCATAGTACAAGCTCTGCTTAGTTTGGGACTTTAGGTCCCACGTAATAAGGGGCGAGCCTATTGCCGTTACCGGGCACATCACCAGACTCCGTGCTGCTACTGAGAATTCGGAAAAACCCAGTAACACTTTTGCCCGACCCGGGAACCGAACCCGGGACCTCCGATCAGCAGTCGCATACGCTTTCCACTGGACCCCGGAGGCAGTAAATTTCACATGTCTTTTGAGAAAATTATGGGGAACTCTCAGAAATGCAGGTTTCCTTACGGTGTTTACCTGTATCGTTTAGTAAGTCATCCATATTCCAAATAAACTGGCGCTAGTCTAAACCATGGAATATCGCTATCTTTTCGGGATGCGGAGGTCAGACAGGCAGTCGTTCTGTGGAAAAGCTAATATTCAGCCAAATCCAGTTAGACTAGTAAGCGGACCCCAGGTTAAAACTGGGATAACGCTAGGAGGATGATGATGATTTCGTTAGTCACAAGTAAATCATCATAGTCCACTGGTGGATATAGGCCTCTCCAATGGCACGCCACTAAGCCCGATTTTCGAGTTTTCATATCCAGCCGCTGCCAGCCACTTTGCGTATATCGTCACTCCACCTAGCCGGTTGGCAGCGTACACTACGATTTTAAACTTTCGCGATTTGTAAAAATTATACAAGATGATTTAGCTGATCTTACTCGCGATTAACTAAGATATTTAAAGCATAAATACCTCGGTATTTGCCGGCGTTTCGACCGACTTGCTCCGATCGTGGTCGCGGGACTACGACTTCGAAAAGTCAATGATGCGCGCCGTTGGGTTAGAAACCGATTACCTTTGCATGGCAGTTCGTTGGTATCTCCACTAGGCCATCGCTGTCTCTGAAGTATTTACGACTCTATGGCTTTAAAATTAAGGTCTATAATTCCTTAACATATAAAACTTACCCATAAAAAATAAAATCACAGCCAATAAAGAGTATGTAAAGCAATATGATAAGCTCATAGTTTTGTCCAGCTCCATAACAGATTTTCCGCTTTATTTTGTCTCTATTGTAAGGGACTTAGAGTTGATTTTTCTTTGGCGTACATCTATAAAAGCTGTAAAACAATAATAGTTGGTTAATTATAAGATTTATATATTACAATATTTTTCGCCTGCTGGCTCCGTCCACGACATTTTACCCCTCAGGGGCGGAATAGCCAAAAATCCTCAGTCCTCGCCAACACTCCTCAAGACACGTAGTATACATGGCTTTGAGTTCTTTGCGCCCAGTAGTTTCAGCCGTGCATTGTCTATACTGTCTGATGATTTTATTGATTAATTAGTCATGGCTGGGATCGCGCCTTAAGAGGCTACCTCGAAGGTCAAAAAATCGTGCAGAGGTCATCGCTAAGTGTTAGCAATGAATACAAATTTTTACATAATAGAAGCTTATTTCTTAAGGATGTCGTGTGCCGATTAAAGTTGGCGTATTGACGGTTGTCAGTGTAGTACGTAGTTGGCGCCGTTGGCGGCGCTGGCGTCGTTCTCCGTCTTTCTTGCTCTCGTAGTTAAGATACACAGGAAAAACTTTCGTCTCTCTTGCACTCGTAGACTCAGCTGCCACAGCGCGACTGCCACGCCGCCAAGCGGCAATATGGGTCACACTGGTCACAGAAAGTTTGTCTGAAAAGCGCCAATAAGAAATACATCTCTATAAATAAATATCTATGCTGTATGGTGTTAGCTATAAAGTTGAATGTCGCACGGTTTTTGACATGGTATGCCATCACGAAACTGTTTGAAATCTTATTTCGTTCATAACTAATACCTAATCGTTTTAAAAAAAATCGTTTGACCAGTCCCTAATAAACTAGCTCTTCTTTCGGAGAGTAGCAATTTCAAGGCGATAAATTAAGTATTTTTTTAAATATCCGTAAAAATATTGAGAGAAAGCATGTTTTTCAAATTCAAGTTTTCTTTATGACTGTTGACCTTAAAGATACAATATTGATAGTGCTGCGACATTATCGTATTTTTGTAAATATCGATTGTAATGGAGCTGATAAATTTGAACATTTTATGTACATGTAATGAGCATTCTGGCAAATGTAACAAAACAGGAAAACAAACGAGCATTCTTATGAAAGTTCTGGCGAGCATTCTAGCGAATAGGGTTGTTTCCAACTAGTCAAATCAATCACTTTTATTGAAATGTCAAAAACGACCTTTGCTTCGGCGTTTGTATGAAAGACCTAGTGACGTCATAGTTTTTTGCTGTCAAATAGAATATGTACTTATTATCAATAAATTGTCGATAAAAAATGTTAAGTAAAGTTATATCATTAATTGATGAATGAAACTACAATTATTTTGACATATTTCACTAGATAAAAATACTTGTAGGTATAACTTATTTCACTTGCAGGAAACTTCCCTATTGGAGTAAATTTCCTTTGACGTTTTTGTTGATGATCACGATCTTACTAGAAAGATCGTGAAAATGTTCGTAGCATTTTTCGGCTCTGTTCGTTGTTTAGTTCACCAAAACAAAACACGACGAATGCTCGCTGTTCTGTTACAAATGAATGCATAAACGTATAAGCAAAGAGGTCAGATATTTACATAGAGGCGCATTTCGTATGGGCGCTCTGAAGACAAACTTTCTGTGACCCAAATGGCCTCATGGCGGCGCGCGGCGTGGCAGTCGCGCTGTGACAGCTGCCTCTACGAGAGCAAGAGAGACGGAGAACGACGCCAGCGCCGCCAACAGCGCCATATACGAACTAAACTGGAGACAGTCTCCACTTGGAATCGGCACACGAAATCCTTAAAAACTTCGCTTCTTTGTAAATATGTATTCATTGGTATAAGCACCATTATAATAACAGACTTTGTCATGGACAGATAGTAAACGTACAATATAAAATAGTAAAATATAAAAAAGTTATTTTTTAATACTCATTGCTGTAAAGGTTATCAAATCATAACATACAACCGTCTTGTAATTGCTCGTAAGGCGTGAAGAAACAAAACTTACCATAGATGAAATGTTTCTGAATAGAAATGGTTGTATAATCAACTGTAAATCAGTAGGTATATACAGAGTGTCGATTTGCAATATTTTAAGGGGGTGAATATACTACTATAACTGAATACCGTCGTCCGTGTAGTGACGGATTAAGAATACAGAATGTCACCACCCCATATCATCCCATGGGTGTCGTAAGAGCCGACAGAGGGAGCATATTATGCAGAGAACAGCACTGTAAGAGAAGGAAAACTTGATACAAACCCTGTACCAACCCGTTTGGCCAGCGTGGTATAGTAGGCCAATGCCTCGTTTCAAAGGAGAGGCCTAGTCCAGCAGTGGACTGTTAAAGGCTTATAATGATGATGATGATAACTGAATACAAATACATGAAAAAATAAGTCACTAAAAAATTTTCGTCATCATACACTTTGAAAATTAACTCGATGTATTGACCGCCGCCGCCGCTCAGCTGATCACCATTGCAGGTGCCTAACACACACAAGCACACGTACCTACAATGACTACGTGATACAGTATTAATTTGCACGATTGAACAGTTTATTCTGATTTACTAAGTACATTTTAATGAAAATAGGGTCTTATATCATCGCACACTGTTTGGAATAATTTTAGGTGAATAAGTATAGTGTCTATGTTGTATTTTTACCTAGATGAGCCCGCGGTTACACCCGCGTTATTTAAGGCTACTGCTCCGCTCCCGTGGCTCATAGCGTGATATTATATATCCTATAGCCTTCCTCGATAAATGGACTATCTAACACTGAAAGAATTTTTGAAATCCGACCAGTAGTTCCTAAGATTAGCGCGTTCAACCAACCAAACAAACAAACTCTTCAGCTTTATATATTAGCATAAGATTTTGCAAATGCAAATCAATACCCTGTATTTTATACGAAACATCCTCCTAGCGGTATCCCATCTCAGTTGCATCCCGGTGCGAGTCTCTCCAGATTTTACTACAGTCAAAGCCCGAAGTACGGTAAATCTTAAGATTTCTCAGTAAATCCTAATATTTACCAGCATGAGGTGGTAAATGCCCGAAATCTGTATATATAAAATCCTTACGTTACTGACTGACTGACAGACAAGCTACAGCCAAAACTATTGGGAGTAAGAATCTGAAATTTAGCATGTATGTTTCTTGGGGACCATAGGGGTGCACTAAGAAGGGATTTCTCGAAATTCTAAATAAAAAAAAAATAAAAAAAAAATAAAAAAAAAAAATAAAGTAAATAAAAAATTGTGCGGGCGTAGCTGCGCGCATCATCTTGTTTTTAATAAAAGAAAAGTAAGTTGACGGAGCCCTTCGCAGGGTTGCTTCGCAGGGCTCCTATTTTTGGGTTAAGGGTCACAAGAGAATCTAACATAACCTAGTTACTTGAGTTACAGTCTCACCTAACCATACTAACAACTGTAGAAAATATTGACTTTTGGACTTACTGGGAAATCTTAAGATTTACTGCACTTCGGGCTTTTACAGTAACATAAGTATACAGATACCCTGCATAGGTAATATTATTGTACGAACCTCCTTCTTTTTTATATTTTAAACAGGCTTGCACACATAATTAATATTGTTATTTATATTCCTTTTTATTTTATACTAGAGGACGCCAGCAGCTACGCCTGCATTTTTTTTAAATTTACCCGTTTTGGCCGATCCCGTGGGAATTTCGGGAAATCCCTTCTTAGTACACCTCTACGGTCCCCAAGGAACACACATGCCAAATTTCAGCTTCCTGCGCCCAATATATTCGGCTGTAGCGTGTCTGTCAGTCAGTCAGTAACGCAAGGATTTTATATATTAAGATTTTCGTAAGATGGAAACTCTTTAATATATCTCTTCACAATTCTGAAGCAAGCAGAATGCATGCTTCAAAATACTCAGTGAAAATATTTGTAAACAATTCTATTATGTTTGAATGATTGGCATCTATTGGTATGAGGGCCCTGGCACCCGTAACACAAGTTAAATCTTATCACGGGTGCCAGAGTTCAAAATGTTCTTGATGTAACTTTTAAACTACTTTTTCAATATTTGTGTAAAACTTGTGTACATTTCTTTAACGAAATAAATATATTATTATTATTATATATATTTGCCGGAAAATACGTCTAAGTCATCATAATCGAACTTTTGGTTTCAACAACGTCACTTAGAAACAAACATAATATATTCACATGCTTCTTTGTTTCGCTCATTTGACTAAACATACATACATAGAGTCACGCCTGTTTCCCGGAGGGGTAGGCAGAGACTACGGAACGCCATTTGCAACGATCTTGACATACCTCTCTTGCTTCATTCACTCCCATCAATTTTCTCATGCATGCTTTTCTGTTTAGGGTACTTCTGACCTGTCCTTTTTATAGGATGTCTCCAATCTGCAGGCCGATTCAGAATGTCACGACAAGTAATCGTACGATATGTCAAATTATTGTCCTCGTCTTTTAGCCGCCTATCAGAGATATTTTGAACAAATATTCATTGAATTCGGTTTATTTATGAATTTACTTCATACTGAATGCATAAAATTGATAGGAAATGCGATAGTTTTGACAAAAAAAGAGGTAGCCTGTTCGACAATTAACGGAATCGAATGTCAAATGAGATATCGAACGATTCTGAATCGCCCCGCTGGTCAGAGAACGTCCGCCTAGGTCTTCCCCTTCGTCTTATCCCATTCACACTTGCCTTCTATATCTTCTTTGTCAGTCTTTCGCCATCCATCCTCTCCATGTGCCCAAACCATCTTAACATGCCTTTCTCGATGCTCGTCACAGGTATAGTAATGTCCAATATTTCATTTCAAGCTAAAGACGTCTACTGCTAGACCTAAGCCTTCCCTGAGGTTCTAACTGACTGACGACAACGCACTGCCGAAACTATTGGGTGCAAGGAGCTGAAATTTGGCATGTATGTTCCTAGGAAGCCGTAGGGGACTAAGGGACCGGTTTTAGGCAATTCCCATTAAAATGTGGGCAACCTCTAGTATATTTTAATTATAATAGGCTTGTGTCCACTAAGAATAAATCGGTTTGATTGTAGTATCTATAGATTCATTATGATTTTAAGATCTCAATAAAGTTTATTATTTATTATAAAAAGGTAAGATTAATGTTATTTTTAGGATTCTAAAACTAAAAATAATGTATTTATTAATGTGACAGTGAACACCAATCAGAGAGCATTACGTCTAACAGTGCGTTCGCCATTCATGTTATTGGCGTTTTTGTAGTAAATACAACGAAAACGTCAAACTTTGTACCTGTCAAATCGAATATAACAAAATAAAAGTGGGTACACCAGACCAGACTTCATTCACGATTTGTTTTGTTTTGCACTTTGTGATATCACTCAACCGCCATGATGATTTACAGCATTTTGGTGTCAAATTCAAAAAGGTTTTTAAAAAGCCGTAATTAGTAATGTTGCTGATCGATTTTTGAAGAACAAATCAGTTATTTCGGTTTAACATCTCATAAAAGAACGAATCAATCGCTAATTACATTTTAGGGCACAAGCCTATTTACATTTTTTAATTTATTTTATTTTATAGGTATATTAATCTATCATAAAGACTGCAATCCACATTTATTCAATATTTATCTTTTCCTTTTATGTTTAAAGCGAATAAAAGTTCCAATGCACTGTATTGAACTCAGTGTTGGTCTAATAACAAGATAGATGAGAAACACTATTAGATGTAGCAGAGATGAGAATGTTACGATGAATGTGTGGAGTGACGAGGATGGACGGAAGAAGGAATGAATACGCATGGGCAGGCAAACATAATAGCAAAGCAGTGTGTATTCCACTATCAAACTATATTCGATATTGTCTATTTTTTTATTTATAGCCTCACGCCTGTATCCCCGAAGGGGTAGGCAGAGGTGTAAATATTACACCCACATTTCGCCATCAATTTTTAGGTCCCACGTAATTGGGGGCGAGCCTATTGCAGTTACCGGGCACATCAGCAGACTCCGGGCTGCCACTGAGTATTCGGAAAAACCCAGTAACACTTTTTTCTGACCCGGGAATCGAACCCGGGACCTCCGATCAGCAGTCGCATACGCTATCCACTGGACCACGGAGGCAGTCAAGTATTTAAAATAATGTCAAATCGATTAACAAAACAATGATTACCACGTACGCACACGTAAACTACGATAGTAAATTTTGGACTATTTCGAAACGAGAACAATGTCTATAATAGATGGACATTGAAAAAAGGCTCTCCGCTGCGTTTTGCTGTATGTGCGCTAGGTCTAAGGGTTAAGACCACGTTAAGACGCTGACAACAGCCAAATGGCAAAAAAAGGCTTGTCTCAAACAATTTTTTCGCTAAATCTATAATGTTTGTGACGGCAGAAAAAATATATGTTAATCTTGAACATATTCCTGAGAACCCTGTTGTATTCAAAACACGTTTTGGAAACGTTTTCTCGATACAAAAAATTAGTAAATTAACCTCTTAAAATTATCTTCCAACAAAAATATCTGTATTACTTATCAACGAACGTTGGTAAAATTTATAACAATAATGTACCATATTTAAATACAGAACTTGGTTGCTTTTTATTTTTCACTACTCAACTTATTTTTAAGTCTCCTCCTTCTTTCTTCTTTCTCTTAGCGTTATCCCAGTTTCAGTCTGGGATCCGCTTTCTAGTCTAACCGGATTTGGCTGAATATTAGCTTTTCCACGAAGCGACTGCCTGTCTGACCTCCGCAACCCGAAGGGTTAGCGATATTTTTAAGTATCTATTTATTTTATGGTTTGTAAAAAGATCTGAACGTCCCGTCGTCGTCGTGCTTCTCTTTCTTATGTATACAATCCGACAGTGACAGCAGCGCTCGGTTGTCAGCGCCTTATACGGGTTGCAGACCAAGAGCTAAGCTAAGTTAGTTTAGCCACAGTCTAATAATCCATACAGTCGTTCGACGAACGCGTCTAGACGGGTCAATCGTGCGGGGGGCAAGAGGTGAGACGCAGGAAGAGCGGTACCTAGTTACGTATATCGCCTTAGTTCGTAACTAGGTACATGTTTTTGGGGGCTGGCACGTGCTTGTTTTTTGTTCGTTACTTATTTATTTGGTTATGAATATTAATTAAGATGGTGCATACGACTTGTGCTGTGAGACATTGAAATTCTTTATGCTGTTTAAAGATATAAATAAATAAGGATTAAAAAAATCTGCGATTCTGTCTTTATACTGTGGTTTAGCTTAGCTCGCATAGCTGACGCAGTTTTCAATACTTGTTTGCATAGTTTGCGGTATGCACACAAGTGTGGAAAACTGCGTCAGCTTAGCAATATTAAGCTGGAAGTTGCGGCTATAGACAAGAATGTGCTGGGCAACTATTTGGCTTGGTATAAATATGAAAATGTAAGGTAAGGCATGACTCTACCAGAAAGGCAGTGTAACGATTTACCTCCATATTAATAAGAAACGACTTACCTTGCATTTAATACCCATAATATATATGTTTTTAATTTATTCGTTTGAAATGCGTGCGTTCATCACCATGGTTATAAATTGCAACTACTATACTTATTAATAAAACAATGTATTGATTATAAGCATATAATATATACGTTTAATTTTTAATTATAAACATTATTTGATTTAGTGTTTCAGCCGGGTTCGTTCGCTATGTGTGAAAAAGTATAGGTTTAGCTTTACCAATAGGAGATCATCGTCGTTTTTTTTTATAGTAATAGGCGGCAAACGAGCAGACGGATCGCCTGATGGTAAGCAATTACCGCCGCCCCATGGACACAAACAACACCACAGGAGTCACGAGTGCGTTGCCGCCCCTTGGGGTTGGGAAAAGAAATAGGATGAGGAGTGGGATGAGGGAGAAGGAAAGGGGATAGGGCTTTCGGCGCTCTCACTCACCGAACGAAATGCAACAGTTTAGGTACTGTTACTTTACGTCGATTTTCTGGAAGAGGGTAGTACCTACTTCCCAAATTCATGCTGAAATCAGCAAGGCTCTACTACCTCCTAGGGTTATCCTAGTTGCAACCCAGGTTCCGCTTACTATTCTAACCGGATTTCACTGAATATTCCATTGAGGTTCTTATACAGATCAATGGAATATTAGCTTTCCGACAGAGCAACTGCCTGTCCCGACCTACGTAACCCAAATGGATAGCGATATTTCATGGTTTAGAGTATAGTCAATTTATACCAACGACAACCCAGCCTACTAGACGGAAGACGTAAGGCGAACACTTTCTGACAACACGTTAGACTTATACGTCTCACATAAGACCAATCCCAACACTAGTTATGAATTATGACGTAGGTACAACAAATTTGAACCGGCCAATTAGAATGCATATTTGTAGCCCCCTTTCGCCCCGCATACCTCACCGCTTTGACAGCATTATTTGTTTGTAGAAATGAAAACATTAGGTGTCTAGTAGGTTGGGTTGTCGTTGGCTTATACAGAGGTACTGACTCCCTATAACAACTGTCAAAGATTATCATGACAGCCGCGACCGACGGCTTAACGTACTCTCCGAGGCACGAGGCACTCCATTGTATACTAATGAAAAGAAAGAGAAACCCACTTCGGATTGACCACCCCAACTATTGGAATAGAAACAGGTTGACAGTAGCGAACTACTCTTATGAGAAAGGATATGCGATGTAATAATAGGAATGGCACCGTGTGGTGACGGACTAAGAATACGGAATGTCACCACCCCATATCATCCCATGGGTGTCGTAAGAGCCGACAGAGGGACCATAATATGCAGAGAGCAGCACTGTAAGAGAAGGAAAACTTGATACAAATCCTATACCAACCCGTTTGGCCAGCGTGGTATAGTAGGCCAATTCCTCCTTTCAAAGGAGAGGCCTAGTCCAGCAGTGGACTGTTAAAGGCTGATGATGATGAATAGGAATGGTTTTAGTTCGAAAGATAGTGCAAGTCCTAGTGGGTTCCTCTTTCTTTTTATTAGTATGCATATATGGTGGCATTTTTACTTAAGTATTAAACATTTTTATAAATATTTTTTATAAACTCACGCCTATATCCCCAAAGGTGTGGGCAGCTGTGTATTACACCTACATTTTTCCATGTTATGAATTTTAGGTCCCACGTAATAGGAGGCGAGCCTATTGCCATTACTGGGCACATTAAACAAATATAATTAATTATATGTTTTTTTGGTTACAGGTACGTTAAAAAGATAATATAATATCGGTAAGTCTATAGTTACCTCAATACCTAAAATGGATGAGTTTATTTGAAGGTTTTCATATTTATAAGCATTGAAATCATCACTTGTTTTTTTTTATATTTTACAAACATATGAGCTTCCTTTATTTTATAATACAAAAAAGGAAAACTAAGATAGACGATGTGAATAAAAAACACAAATAAAAGAGAAGTATAGTTAGTTACACAAGTCTATAATATACATTTACGTGTTGTAGAATGTTGTATGTAGAATTAATACCTATTTGTTTCCGAAGTTTCACTCGTCTTGCACCGAGCGTGGTCGCAGAGAGTCTCAAAACGAGCGAAACGTCGGAAACAAATAGGTATTTATACCTTAAATAAGTTAAATTAACGCGGTAAAGACCCGCTAAATTATTTTGTATGATGTATACAAATCGCGAAAGTTTAAAATCGAGTATGTAGAATGATTTTATCGTCCAAACCGTTTTTTTATTCATCTCAATACCTTGTAAGATTTTTTAACATAGAAAACTTACTTCCATCATAATCTATCCATGTTTATAAATAAAAATGAATCGCCGAAATGTTTGTACCTATGCCCATAACTTCCAAACGACTGCCCAAAATTGGATAAATATTTGTTTTATGTCTTCGTTATTTTCCAGGAGAATGAAATGATGAAATGTATGTATGAAAATAATAATAGCAAATATTAAAAAAATGAAGGAAAAATATAGGGCGGTACGAAGTTCGTCGGATCAGCTAGTTTATCTTAATATATAAAATCCTTGCGTTACTGACTGACTGACAGACACGCTACAGCCGAAACTATTGGGTGCAGGAAGCTGAAATTTGGCATGTATGTTCCTTGGGGACCGTTAGGGTGCACTAAGAAGGGATTTCCCGAAATTCCCACGGGATCAGCCAAAACGGGTAAATTTGAAAAAATTACAGGCGTAGCTGCTGGCGTCCTCTAGTACTTAATAAAAAATAATAATTGGGCAGCTCTAATTCATAAAAGACTTAGCAAAATATTTGAAATGTGTTGCGACTTTGGTAACCGTACATAAAATTCGGTAGGATATGAAAAAAAACTAACGATTTTGAATAGTTATTTACAGAATTTGAGTGCTATTTTTTGTGCCATGTCGCAGGCATTCGATCACGTGGAACATAATATATTATCACAAAAGCTTGAGTCTTTCGGAATCTGAGGCAATGTCCAAAAACTGTTACAATCTTACCTTACATGACAGGAAACAAGTAACCGAAATCAGTAAGATAAACAGTATCACTAAACGAGAGGAAAAATTCTTATCTGAAGAAAGCTCTGTTATCAACGGTGTACCTCAAGGAAGTGTGCTAGGACCTTCTCTATTTATGATCTATATTAATAATCTGCCCAAGTCCATTAACTATCCTGTGACACTATTAGCAGAAAACAGTACGATCACTTGACTATACCTTCTCAACATAGAGATTCGTATGAAACTGAAATAAACAATACGTTGAATAAAACGATTGAATGGCTTGATAACAACAATTTAAAAATAAATATCCCTAAAACTGTTATTATACATTTTGGGCAACGTACATTGACATTCCCTAATTTTGACATAAAAAATAATAATAATACTATTGACGTGGTTAATACTACAAAATTTCTAGGCTTAACAATTGACCGTCACCTGAATTGGAAGACACAATCATATTGAGAAGATTTCTAAAAGAATTAGTAGCAGTGCTTTTGCCTTATATACATACGCTGTCGTGGACGCTTAATATAGATTCTCTGCTAACAGCTTATGCTTAGGCTCACTGAATCAATTTTAGGTTATGGAGTGATCTTTTGGGGTAACTCAACCCACAAGGAAATCGCTTTTAAAGCCCAAAAACGACGTCTAAGGTCAGTGTTTAGATTGGTTGTCAGAGATTCCTGTAGGCCGTATTTTCAAAGATATAAGATCCATAAACTGCCATATCTTCATATATTAGAAACGGCTTTATTTGTCAAAAGGAATTCAAATCTATTTCCGCGTATGGCAGATAGATATCCCCGAAATATGCGCGACAACAATAAACTTTGTCTGCATACATCTAGAACCACACTTATGCGCAAAACTGTTATCTGCATGACTGCAATCATTTTTAATAAATTGCCCAAAAATCTGCAAGATTTGAGGAGCGCCGCATTAAAGCAAAAAGTAAAATCATTTCGTGTTGATAAAGCTTAATATAATATCAATGACTTTTTAGAAGACAAAGGATAATGCCCAAAAAATTTTGGAGCAAAAACCCAGAATCGATTAAAACAATTTATGTGTGGCAAGGTAGAGTGTACATACTATATTCCAAATCCAATAATAGTTTTCGATTAAACCATCACGAAGTAATACATAACTAATTGACTAAACTTTAAAAAACCTATGATTATTTAAAGCGGTTTTACAAACGATATTGTGACGAATTGTGCGCAATATTGAGAGATATTTGAGAGTAAAGAACATTATACATATCTGCTGATGATATATATATGTATATAAATACAAAATATTATTTATATAGAAATGAGATAATTAAAAATAACACGGTCACAACGAAAGCTTTTGACGGGTGTTTTTTTCTTAATGACGGGCAAAGTCGCTGGAAAGAGAAAGGTCGGGCGTAGAAAGAAATCCTGGCTCCGCAACATCAGGGAGTGGACGGGGATTGCGAGTTCCACCTCGCTAAAGACAAGGAGAAGAAAAACGGAGCTAACGGCCAACCTCCACTAGTTGGAGAGGCACTGAAAGAAGAAAAAAAACGGAAGCTTACGAGGGACTGCGCGTGGGACAGGGTCGGTCACGGTTTCACTACCTGGATAACAACAATGTCGCGAAGACTTAGGTACACAATCTTCTATCTTTTTTTCTTGTTAATGTAATTCCTTATCTATATTCTCCATCTCTTTCACGAGTCTGAAAGAGATGGAGTGAGCAACAAACACAGTAACAAAACAATAAACCAACCAATCATCAACGCTCCTTCTACACAGAATTGTTATATGCTGCTGGCCTGTTTGGTTATGGTTTTATGCGAAACGAATAGCGTATTTATAACCTCTTACTTAAGGTCAATTTTGTGGTTTATAAATTATTTTAATCAACTTTGGGTTCTTTTTGGGCATCCTCCTTTGACAAGACATAATTTTATATTGTAGTTATAAGTTTATTACGTCATAATTTGTATTTTTTGACGTAATTATAAACACCTTGACATTGTATACATTTCTAAAATTAATATTATTACTCCTTGATAAAATGATGCATACCTTTCGATATTTTTTCTAAACCTTTGAGACCTAGTTAAGTTACAGGAATGGTTGGCTGTTGTAATGTTTTCTCCTGTTTTATATCCCGCATGCGATTTTTATATTGTAGGTATCTGTACACGTGTGTTTGAGAAAATAAATACATTATCATTATCAGAATTAATGCTTGTGTAAAATCTTCAAATTTAACACGTCAAATAGCAACGTCGCTATTGCTTCAAAACATGATATAACTCTTGATTGATAATGAAATTCTTTAATTTGGGTGTCCAATTTTTTTATGTGGGTAGTGAAGTAAAATACAACAGTTAGATACATAATATTTATTAACCGATCAGAATACAAAAAATCATATACACATATACATACATGGTGCAATTTGAAATTTCGAATGTTACTTTTTTTTCAATCCAGGCATTTTAACATTTCCAAGAATAATTTAAAATTGTGAAATCGTATATGCACTTAAAATACTGCGAGATCATTTTATGAATTAAATAAAAATGTAATGGGGGAAAACAAGATGTTGCAAAATTAAATAAAGTTCTTTAAAATTCACATAATTCGAATTTTGAACGAGTATGCCAAACTGTTTAATTCGATTTCACTGTATCAGTAAAATTTTACATCGTTTCAAATTGTGGTTCTAAAATTAAATGTAGAAACCAGGTTTATTCATTTAATTATATTTCAAAAACATTATGAAACGAGGCGAAACAGTTTCAGGTGGTTTCCTAAGAATTGAAATGCCTGAAGTTTTTTTTAATATGCCTTCTACGCTATAGCCACTGTATGATGGTTGTTGTAATGTCCGGAATTATTGCCTAATAATGAAGAGTACAGTCCATTACCAACTCTGGTGTTAGAGTTAAAACTCGCGGACGACGAGTGGCTATTTATAAAAAAGGGCGGCCCATAAGTCCTAGGCCACCCATTAGGTTAGGGGCGGATTCGCAGACCGTGGAAGTTCCTAATCCCATACCGAGGCCTCCCATTCCGAGGCCACCCATTCCGAGACCACCCATTCCTAGGCCTCCCATTCCCATACCACCTAGTCCATACCCTAAGCCGCCAAGTCCGAAGCCCAGGTTCGGCATCGATTCGCAGACAGTGGTAGCTCCTAGACCACCCATCGCTCCCAAGCCGCCCATGGCTCCCAGGCCGCCCATTCCCATTCCGAGTCCACCAAGTCCGTATCCAAGTCCACCGAGGCCTCCTAAGCCGCCGAGACCCATGCCCATCATGGGTAAGCCCATCATGCCGAGGCCGCCCATACCAAGGCCGCCCATTCCGAGCCCCCCCATTCCAAGACCTCCCATTCCTAAGCCACCAAGGCCAAGGCCTAGGTTGGGCATGGATTCGCAAACTGTTGTCTCTCCCAAACCGCCGAGTCCTGTGAAAAGACAAAATTTAAAGCGTGATTGGTCTGGATAATGCAGGAGATCGACTACCGAAGACTACAAGAGGACCCGAAGAACTCCTTAAGATATTCCTTCTTAAGACCGAAGAACTCCTTAGGATATTCCTCCAGAGTTTTACTTCATATGGAAACCGACCCACCAACTTGAAGATAGGAGTGAGTTTTCAAGGCATCAGAATTTTCTTTTGCATGTTCTTATGAAACTATACTTTTGTTTGAAAAGTGGCTTTTTGCGAGAGGTCCCAAATACAACTTTTGGAACTACATTCTTTTTTAGAATTTACAAAATAATATGATCATTATCATAACTAGAACTGGTTTTACACAACGTGAACCGTTTTGAACGTCACTTATTTTAAGAATCTAGGGATTTTCTATATCAATGAAAAATATATAATATTTTTCTTCACTCACCTCCCATTCCCATCATGCCCATCATAGGCATGCCGAGTCCCATTCCTCCCATTAGATTTGGCATAGACTCACAGACGGTGGTGGACCCTAGGCCCCCCATTGCGCCGAGACCCAATCCCGCCAACCCCATTCTTCCTAACCCCATCCCCATTCCACCGAGGCCGAGGCCTAGGTTGGGTGTCGATTCACAGACTGTAGATTGGCCTAAACCCATAGGGTTGCAGCGAGCGATGCTCAGAAGAGCTGGAAGAAAAATATAAATGTTAACATAATAATATTAAATAAAATGGCGAAATGTGGGTGTAACACCTCTGTTTACCAAACTAGAGTTCTTTAGATAAAGAACTAGATAGATATCTATGCTTGCGAATGAAAGTTAAACGGTAATAATAGTGGCAAATAAAAACAAAATGGTGTTTTCCTTTCACAGTAAACGATAATTTTTCAGTTTCAAAAATGTCTTATAATTTTATCATACAAAGTACACGCTTTTTCTTTTTTGAAGAATATTATTATTTTATATAAAATTTGATATTTCTACAAAAGACCTAAGAAGCTAGAATAAGATCTCAAATATTATTTAATCAGCTATATGAATCTACAATTGTCAGAAAATCTAGGGTAGATTTACAGAAATAGTAATATTGTCAAAAAATATACATGTATGTATAATTATTTATTTTATAATGTATCTTTTTAATATGTACAGTATCTTTCATTACTTAAATTTTCAGAAATATTTTTTTTTGAAAAGTACTTTTATAGTTGCAATGGATAACTTAATAAAGTAAATATTAGCAACGAAAATAGTTGTATTGTACTACAATGAATCATTTGAAATTATAATTCAAAGTAAACGAATTGTACATAATTCAAAGATATTAATTTTTAAATAAGTATTAATATTAATTCAAAATTGACTTACCAGTGAATACTAGTGCCTTAGATGCCATTTTGAACTATTGACAGTCTGTGCCGATTCACTGAAATCTCGAACATTTTATACTAAAAATATAATCCACCGTTTTATTAGCCTCATCTTTCACGATCCAGTAATTCAACCGAAACTGATATCATTCAAAAATATTATCATTCATTCGAAATGCGTTAATTAAGAAATTGAACACTGGGAAAAAATTAAAAAAATGTCGTCAATACAATTCAATTCATTGCTGAACGCAGATATTCTCTCTGAGGAGACGAGGAAATCATTGGATCATCGTGAAACGGCAACTTTCTGGGTATTTTGGAATTTCTAGTTGACTGCCTCATTGGTCTCGCGGCATAAATGTGCGTGTGGGATAGGAAGGTCTCGGGTTCGATTCCCAGGTCGGGCAAAGTGTTATTGGGTTTTTCCGTTAGGGAATTCTCAGTAGCAGCACGGAGTCTGGTAATGTGCCCCGTAGGGCAATAGGCTCACCCCCTATTACGTGGGACTAAAATAAATCTGGCGTAAATTGGGTGTAGCAATATACCTCTGCTTACCTTTTCCGGGATATAAGCGTGAGACTATGTATGTATGTAGTTGACTATGATGCAATCTTGGCAACTTATTTAAACCGACGTGCAAACAAAAGAAGCCTTTACGTCAATTTCTCTTCCTCCTTAGTTTGCGTAGAACTGATAAGTTCAATGGGTGATCAAGAGATCACGCATGGAACGCTCAATGAAATCGTAGCAAAGATACGGTCATACTAGGAAAGCCACAGTAAAAGCATTATTACAATTTTTAGGTGATCATCCTTGATTGACGCGGTCAACCGGACGATAATGCCGCAAATATGAGTCGAGATACAAAGGAATGTACTATTTTGCGGTTACTCAATGAACTTTTATTTTATTTATAGACTCATGCCTGTATCCCCGAAGGGGTAGACAGAGGTGTAAATATTACACCCACATTTTGCCATGAATCTTTAGGTCCCACGTAATAGGGGGCGAGCCTATTTACAATAATGCACTGCTCTCTGAGAATCAATACGGCTTTCGTAATAATAGATCGACGGAAGACGCAGTCACGGATTTGACCAACCTTATCGTTGCTAGATTAGATGAAGGCTACAAGTGTGCTGGTTTCTTCCTGGATCTGGCAAAGGCCTTTGATACGATTTCTAAGCCCATTCTTTTGAAAAGAATGGAAGCTCTCGGTATCCGAGGCACACCACTAAAGTGGTTCGAGTCTTATCTTACTGATCGCACTCAGAGAGTTCGTATCAACAATACGTGCAGTGACTCTGCTTCTGTGAATTTCGGTGTGCCTCAAGGAAGTGTCCTAGGGCCAACTCTATTCATCATATACATCAATAGCCTTTGCTCTACGGTACTTCCCAAAGCCAAAATATTCGCCTACGCTAATGACACAGCATTAGTTTTTTACGACAAAACATGGGATGGAGTCTATGAGGCAGCCCAGGCAGGAATGACCCATGTGTCCAAGTGGTTGAACTACAACCTATTAACATTAAATGTTGAGAAAACCAAAGTTATCAACTTTATTGTCAATTCGAAAACAAAATGTCCCAAGCAATTAACTGTAAAATACATTCATGCACCAATAGTTCAGTCACTAGTTGCACCTGTCCTGGTCTTGAGCGAGTAACCACATTACGTTACAGTACCTCGGTGTTATTTTAGACAAGCACCTTACCTGGTGTAAGTAAATAGAACACGTTAGCAGCAGGGTAAGAAAACTCATGTACATATTTAAAAATATGGGCCAGATAGCAAATTAAAAGACACTGAAGATGATTTACAGCTCTCTGTGCCTGTTGGTCATTGGCTACTGTATAACGGTCTGGGGAATAGCACACAAAACGTACCTAATAAAACTCGAACGGGCGCAACGAGCTATATTAAAAGTCAGTTAAAAAAAACCTATTCGATACTCTACTGATATTTTGTACCGGGAGACTGGCGTACTACGTGTACGACAATTGTACATCAGGGCCGTGTCTTTGAGGTTTCATAAGAATGCTCCATTACTTATATCAACTAGTAAGCGCCCCCTACGAAACCCTAAATGAGACAAACCACACTGTAAACTTCAATTTGGAAATAGATGTTTTCGTTTTATGGGACCCTTCATTTACACAAAACTAAACAATATCCTGAAAATCCTATCGCTAACTAGATTTAGATGTAAGAAGCTGATCCACTCATTCCTCATTAATATGGACTACAACAAAACCGAAAACTTTCTTCAGGTAGTCTAGGGGTCTCCGATTATTTTTAGTCACTATACACACATACACTCCCCCAAACACACATACACACACACTCACCAAAACCACCTTTACCCATCACTAACAAAACACAACTCTATACCGAACATACAATGTAGTAAGCACTTGTATTTCCAATCATATATGTATGTTATCCTTTGTTTTAGTTTTATAATATTTCTTTCATTTTAATTTGAGCGGTAACTTTCACAGAATTGCAAAAGTAATTAATAAATTATGAACGTAAGAGACTAGCATCCACGACACATGGAATCCTAGTGTGGAGGCTAGTGCCAATTGTATCTAGTTCTAAGTGTCTGAGCAATAAATTATTATTATTGCCGTTACCAGGCTCCGTGCTGCTACTGAGAATTCGAAAAAACCCAGTAACACTTTTGCCCAACCCGGGAATCAAACACGGGACCTTCGATCAGCAGTCGCACACGCTATCCACTGGACCATTTTTCCTACCTACCCCTTCCGGGATATACAGGCGTGAGTCTATAGAAAAAAAATGAAAAATGTTAAATAGTTACTTAGTTATTCAAATTGTATAAAATAGGACGATGAAAAGTGTGGCTCTGAGTTTCTTGCCTGACTCTTCTCATGAGGCTTTACTTTTTGAACAAGCATTTTTTTGAATGTCGATGGTAGGACAACACTACAAAAAGTCACGCAGCGCCTGCGAAACCCACCCTTCCTCTCTTGCGTCTACGAGGCGTACGATTCCAGGAGTACCGACATCTCTCGCGAATAAAAATAATTACAGTACTGTGCGTTAGGGACCTAATCCATCTCTAATTTCTTTTTTAATGTCCTTGAATTCAGCTTTAAGTAGGAAGCAAAGGACTATGGGCAAAAATGTATGGGCTCCGTCCCCATATACCAAAACACATGGAACTGATGCCAATGTGTACCTTAAGTGGATACCCACTACTTGATTAAAATCCTTTTTTTTACTTAAATCCCTGGGATATATAAATAAAAAACAATTTATTATTGTTAATTAACCTATATTTTCATTTTACACTTGTAAGTTATTTTGACATTATGGTTATATTACAGTATAAAACATGATTTAATAACTATACAAAATAAAAAATTAAAAAAATGATAATGAATGATAATGAATGAATAATAGGAAAATAACGAATATAAATTAATCATCATCGCCCTAGCGTTATTCCGGTTGCATCCAAGACTTACACGCCTTAGAGCCCGAGGTCCGCTTACTGGTCTAACCAGATATTACAGAATATTAACTTTTTCACAGAGCGACTGCCGTCTGACCTCCGCAACCCAAAGGGATAGCGATATTCCATGGTTAAGACCAGTATCAGTTTATTTGAGGGTACTGACTCCACGTAACGACTGTCAAACATCTTCATGACAGCCGGGACCGATGGTTTAACGTGCTCTCCAAGGCACGGGGCAAGCGATAATTAACAATTTAAGACGCACTTAACTTCGAAGTCATTGGAGCGCACCAGTGGATTCGAACCCGATTCCCTCTGCATGGCAATCCTCTAGGCTATCGCTGCATAATAATCACTACATAGTATAAAGCAAAGTCTGTCTGTCCCTATGTATGCTTAAATCTTAAAAACTACGCAACGGATTTTAATGCGGGTAATCAAGAGGAAGGTTTATATGTATAATTGACGCGGGCGAGGCTGCTGGCGCCGTCTAGTATAATTAAAATGAATGAATCATTTAAATCCATTTTCTTCTAATTATTCGTTTTTATAATGCTCATAGTAGGCAAATAACAATAGTGAGTGTTTAATATTACTGATCTATGTTCACTGTGCACTAATGAATACATAAATGAGTAGGTGTTTTACAAATTATCGTCAAAAATACGTACTTATACGAATATTTGTTTAATCGTTAATTACTATGACAATGTTTTGGGCAACGTCACCATCGTAAAAAACTATCATCTTGCCAAGATGTGTCAATTGAGCTACATTTCATTTTTGTTCATGGTGGGGACGATTCCGCCCATCGTCCTTTGTATATTTGTCCGACTCATACTTATAGAACTTTATAAGTTAGATCCTCCCGCAAGGAGTGAAACGACACGATTATATTCAACGCACAATACGAAAGTTCTGCAAGAGATCTGATAGATCTCGTAATGCAGCGAACGTGCTAAGAAGCAGTTCGATAGAGATTCGGGTTTCTCAATCAATGAGAGGAGATGGACGCTGTAAATGTAGATGCCGCAAAAGAATTCGTAAAGATTTACAATTCCGGGTACCTAGCCATGGCAATGTGATGGTTCAATGAGTATCCCTGATAGACTTGTATAAAAAGGCCATGAAAAAGACCAATATACGAACCCGCCTTTAAATTTTCTGTGTCTGGACATGTTAGAAGGCTTTCGACGGTGTACCACGACCGAAGATCTGGCGAGCTCTAAGGTCCAAAGAGTACCAGAAGCGTATATTGACATCATACGAGACATGTAATCAA
The DNA here is from genome assembly GCA_944739405.2 of Euclidia mi. NCBI lineage: Eukaryota > Metazoa > Arthropoda > Insecta > Lepidoptera > Erebidae > Euclidia > Euclidia mi. The sequence continues at coordinate 15,786,896 of OX123210.2, read as the reverse complement.
ATGCCGATTTGGTAGTTCGGACTGCTGTTGATGCAGAAAAACCTTTCCCCGTCATCGTCGTGATCCACCAAGGTTCCGTCCTCAGTCCGTATTTGCTCAGCGAGGTCCCAAATTTTCGTCAAGTTATGTTCGTCAAATGCCGATCATTACCACCGTTATTTCTTTTTTAATAAAATGATGAAAGTACATTTCTGAAATAATTCTCAGAAAAATAAATCCTTTTATTTGGCAAATAATCTGGGGCCTCAACACTTACGTTGCCCCGGGGCCTCCAGGCCTCTAAATCCGGTCCTGCGTGTCATGTTATTTCATAAAGGTACAAGTAAGTAAAAAGGGGCGGCCTTATCGCTGTAAGCGATTTATACCAGGCAACCATTACTGTTTAAACGGGGAATTATAAAACGAGCGAATAAAAAAATAACTTGGCGGCTGATGACGATATACTGTTTTAATAACTTGAGCGACATGAATTTGAGTAAGCGCAAAATAAACTCAAGTAACGACGCATTTTGACTAATAATAAAATCTAGAACGAGCGTACTAAAAGCGCGTTGTGATTAATCCATTTCAGAAATTAAAATTCTAATCGTGGGACTAAATTACTAGGTGAGCTACTAGAAATACTAAAATAGCGACTTCAATATTGCCGGCCTTCATTTCGAAAATCACGATCTATTTATTTATGAAAACTATCTCGTTCACTCGGGAAACTTAATAGGTTATGTTAGGTTTTCTTGTGACGCTATACCCAAAAATAGGAGCCCTGCCAAGCAGGGCTCCGTCAACTTGACTTAAAAGTATTTTAAAATTATCAGAAAGTTTAAATTCTTAAAAGAATTTGCAAAATATTTCAGGTATGTATCGACTTTTGTTGTTGATTGTATGTAAACATTGGCAGACATCTAAATACTGATGATTTTGAATAGTTGTTGACGTAAATAATTATTTTGTAAAATCGTCAAATTTTACACGTTAATTTCAAATAGCATCGTCGGAATTTATTGTCCATTAATCGTCATTTAAAACATTTCATGACTATTGATAAAAATATTTTAATTTAGGTAGCGAAAAATACACAAAGATTAAATACATAATATTTATTAGCCAATCGGAATACAAAAATACATATACACATACATGATACAATTTAAAATTTTGAATGTTACTTTTTTTTCTATCCAGGCATTTTTACATTTCCAAGAATAATTTAAAATTGTGCAATCGAAAAACCACTTAAAATACTGCGAGATCATTTCATGAATTAAATAAAAATGTAATGGGGAAAACAATTTTTTGCAAAATTAAATGAACTTCTTTAAAATTCAAATAATTCGAATTTTGAACGAATATGCCAAACTTTTTAAAAATGTTTAATTCGATTTCACTATATCAACAAAATTTTACATCGTTTCAAATTATGGTTCTAAAATTAAATGTAGAAACCAGGTTTATTCATTTAATTATATTTCAAGAAACAATATGAAACGAGGTGAAACAGTTTCAGGTGGTTTCCTAAGAATTGAAATGCCTGAAGGTTTTTAATATGCCTTCTACGCTATAGCCACTGTATGATGGTTGTTGTAATGTCCGGAATTATTGCCTAATAATGAAGAGTACAGTCCATTACCAACTCTGGTGTTAGAGTTAAAACTCGCGGACGATGAGTGGCTATTTATAAAAAAGGGCGGCCCATAAGTCCTAGGCCACCCATTAGGTTAGGTGCGGATTCGCAGACGGTGGAAGTTCCTAATCCCATACCAAGGCCTCCCATTCCGAGGCCTCCCATTCCGAGACCACCCATTCCTAGGCCTCCCATTCCCATACCACCTAGTCCATACCCTAAGCCGCCAAGTCCGAAGCCCAGGTTCGGCATCGATTCGCAGACAGTGGTAGCTCCTAGACCACCCATCGCTCCCAAGCCGCCCATGGCTCCCAGGCCGCCCATTCCCATTCCGTGTCCACCAAGTCCGTATCCAAGTCCACCGAGGCCTCCTAAGCCGCCGAGACCCATACCCATCATGGGTAAGCCCATCATGCCGAGGCCGCCCATACCAAGGCCGCCCATTCCGAGCCCCCCCATTCCAAGACCTGCCATTCCTAAGCCACCAAGGCCAAGGCCTAGGTTGGGCATGGATTCGCAAACTGTTGTCTCTCCTAAACCGCCGAGTCCTGTGAAAAGACAAAATTAAAAGCGTGATTGGTCTGGATAATGCAGGAGGTCGATTACCGAAGACTACAAGAGGAACCGAAGAACTCCTTAAGATATTCCTTCTTAAGACTGAAGAACTCTTAAGGTTATTCCTCCAGATCCATACGTCATATGGAAACCAACCAACCAACTTGAAGAAAGTTTTCAAGGCATCAGAATTTTCTTTTACATGTTCTTATGAAACTATACTTTTGTTTGAAAAGTGGCTTTTAGCGAGAGGTCCTAAATACAACTTTTGGACCTGTATGTATGGTTGAATTATCAAAATAATATTATGATCATTATCATAACTAGAACTGGTTTTACACAACGTGAACCGTTTTGAACGTCACTTATTTTAAGAATCTAGGGATTTTCTATATCAATGAAAAATACAAAATATTTTTCTTCACTCACCTCCCATGCCTCCCATTCCCATCATCCCCATCATAGGCATGCCGAGTCCCATTAGATTTGGCATAGACTCACAGACGGTGGTGGACCCGAGGCCTCCCATTGCGCCGAGACCCATTCCCCCCAACCCCATTCTTCCTAACCCTATCCCCATTCCACCGAGGCCGAGGCCTAGGTTGGGTGCCGATTCACAGACTGTAGATTGGCCTAAACCCATAGGGTTACAGCGAGCGATGCTCAGAAGAGCTGGAAGATAAAATATAAATGTTAACATAATAATATTAAATAAATTGGCGAAATGTGGGTGTAACACCTCTGCCTACCAAACTAGGGTTCTTTATCTAATGCTTGCGAATAAAAGTTAAACGGTAATAATAGTGACAAATATAAACAAAATCGTGTTTTCGTTTCACAGTAAACGAAAATTTTTCAGTTTCAAAAATGTCTAATAATAATTTTATCATACAAAGTATACGTTCTTCTCCTTTTTTGAAAAAATATTATTTTCTTTAAAATTTGATATTTCTACAAAAGACCAAAGAAGCTAGAATAAGATCTCAAATATTATTTAATGAGCTATATGAATCTAAAATTCTCAGAAAATCTAGGGTAGATTTACAGAAATAGTTATATTGTCAAAAAATATACGTGTATGTATAATCATTTATTTTGTACTGTATCTTGAAAAAATGAACATCTATCATCATTTAAATATTCAGAAATTATTTTTTGTACAACACTTTTATCAAAACAATTGAGTAAATAAAGTAAATACATACAATCTTTTAAATTAATAATTTAAAGCAAATTGAATGTAATCTTTATTCAAAAATATTAATTCAGAAATATTAATATTGGTTCAAAGTTGACTTACCAGTGAATACTAGTGCTTTAGATGCCATTTTGAACTATTGACAGTCTGTGCCAATTCAATGAATTCTCGAACGTTTTATACTAAAAATATAATCCACCGTTTTATTAGCCTCATCTTTTACGGTCCAGTTATCCAACCGAGACCGATATCATTCAAAAATATTATCATTAATTCAAAATTCCTTAATTAAAAAATGTTTTTGAATAATCGAAATTAATATTTGAAGTTTTCAATAATATTTTTGTAGCGATTATTTTTTTGAGTTTTCTAATTGTATTTTAAGGTTGATTAGTGTATTCTGCTAGGGATTGGGTTAGGCATATCTGATCAAAAAGCAATGGTCTTTTGAAGAAACAAGTCAAAACCTGAGACTTAAAACTGATAAACTTAGTGTTTAAGTCATTTAATTACTTGTACCAAAGACGTATCTAATATGGAAACATTACATTTCCATTATGGCAAACCAGACTATTGTCAAAGTGCATATTAATCAAGATTGAGTTAAAAGTTAAACATGGCAGACCAGACTATTTTAAAAATGCATATTCAAGATTGAGTTCAAAGTTAAACTTAAAGTTAGGAGTGTTTATCTTTTAAACCACTCAAAACTTGAGAGAGAAAGTAGAATTTTATTTGTAGACCTGGTAAAAGCTGATTGGTTGGTGCCGTGCAACAATGTATTTTCAAATTTATCGGGTGATGTTTGCAGAATATAGAAGCAAGATGTGGATGCGTTCTTACGGTTCTTATCTTTGAAGGTATATGCAAGATGGTAAGAAGCGAATTTTACTCAGCATTGTGTAGGTAAGTTTTATTTCATTATTAAGTTTTAAATGGCCGTGTGGTTGACGGCATAGAATACAAGTGTCACCACCCCCTATCTTCCCGTGGGTGTCGTAAGAGGCGACTAAGGGATAACACGATGCAAATACCATCTTTGCGTAGAGACGGAGAACTCGACATCAAACCCTATACGACTGCCTCGTTAGGGCAGTCGTATAGGGTCGCACACATCGCGGCATAAATGTGCGCGTGGGATCGGGATGTCCTGGGTTCGATTCCTGGGTCGGGCAGGGTTATTGGGTTTTTCTGTCACGAAATTCTCAATAGCAGCACGGAGCGGAGTCTGGAAATGTGCCCGGTATGGCAATAGGCTCGCCCCTTATTACGTGGGACTAAAGTATATCTGGCGAAAGGTGGGTGTAGAAATACACCTCTGCCTACCCCTTCGGGGATAAAAGGCGTGACGATATGTATGTATGTATGTATGTAAGTTTTAAATAAAGGCTACTCTAGTTATTGTTTTCCTTTTTTTGCATTTCGTGTCGTACTATACCAGGTATATGGGACAGTGTTTTTTGTTACCGAAAACTGATACCACTGATTCAGTACATATTAAAAAATCTAAGAACTCGTCAATTTTCCAAAAAATTGCGATATAAATAGGAACACTCAAACTCGCACTATCAGCTGTTACGGCCCTACAGCGGCGGTAGCGGCAGTGATTACGATGTACTGGTGCGCTTACTGTGCTGCGATGTCACGTCAGAGTAAACGCGCCAGGTACATGTTTAATTCTTAGAATTTGACAAATATATTAATGCGGGTCGACTATAGTTACTATTTCATTACATTATATGGCAAAAAATGCAAAAGAAAAATCGGAAAATTCATGAAAATTTTCTGGAAATTCGACCGACAATGGCCTCAGTATCATGTACTGAATCACTGGTATCGGTTTTCGGTACACCGTCCCTTACACTCTGTATATCGTCTAACTCATGGGTACATCTTCATTTAAGCTAAGATCTATTTTAACCGACAAAACCGTGTGGGATCTGCCAATTCCATACCACTTTAAATTAAACTGTATAGGTACGTACATAATAGACTGCCTCCGCGATCTACTGCGGATACTATGCGACTGCTGATCTTAGTAACAGCACGGAGTCTGGTAATGTGCCCGGTAACGGCAATATGCTCGCCCCCTATTACGTGGGACCCAAAAATTCATGGCGAAATGTGGGTGTAATATTACACCTCTGCCTATCCATTCGGGAATAAAAGGCGAGAGACAATAAAAAAAAGAACCTAAATATTGTTAATTTCGTATTTTTATTAAAATATTTTGCAAACACGTCAAGTCTGTATATGGCATAGTGAAGCTGGGCTCTTGGAGTTCCACATCAGATGTTCGAAATCTTCAAATTTTAGTCTCTAATTAGAAAATGCCAATCAGGCGTAATGATTTTTTGCTGAACCGCAATTTTTGATGTCCTATAGTTTTGCTGGGCCTTTGTGGTTCTGCTTCAAGTGTTCCACTTTCCAAAATCAATTATAGCCAATATGTTGCCCAGACCTAATAGCAATAAGAAAAAAAGTTTTATTCAAATCCGTCCAGGAACTTCTGAGATTAGCGTATTTAAACAGACAAACAGATAAACTGACAAACAGACAAACGGACAGCAACTTAGCCTCCCTGAGCTTCTATTTGGAAATATATTCAATGTACCTACAGGAATACTTTTTTACCGTCTTATTATACAGGGTTATTTGTAAAACACCGTTAACCTCTCAGGACTATGTTACTAACATCATAATCAACAACTTTTGTTCTATGACTTTTTACAAAACATAATACATTTACCAAAAACAAACCTTCAAGATTTCGTTGTCCTATCTAACACATCTCGACTCGTGTATTTTGCTGTACCTACCTACGCCTGCGTGCTCAATTTAAATATTTTTATATTTGTATGAAAAAATCTGATGAACTAAAATATGATGAATTTTTTAAAGTCATAGAACAAAAGTTGTTGATTATGATGTTAGTAACAGAGTCCTGAGAGGTTAACGGTGTTTTACAAATAACCCTGTATAATATACAGGGTGTAAAAAGACCCTTAACGAAAACTGAAATCCCATGTTGTACCAATCACTACGACCATTTTTTACTTCGGCACCATACCTGAGAAATTACTGGTTCAGGAGAAATCGAGGCTCAAAGTTAGTATGGAATTTTTCTAATTAGGTACAAAGTCGATGCATTTACCCCGCCAATATATTCTTTAGATGCCCTATAACCCCATGGATAAGAAGGTATTTCGAGCATTGCTCGCGCGCGCTTTTAATTGCGGTTTAAAAAGTGATAAAACTAAAAAAAGTAGTTTCCCAGGTATTATATTTGGTTAGTATGACTTGGCATGATGTCCACAACGAGTAGACTTTGGCTTGGTGATGGGTCTTGTGACACCCTGTATAGTAATATATGTATGTTTTATGTTCAATTTCCACTCAAGACAATACCTTATGTGTCCACCAAATTGCTGTTTCGAGTCTGGTTGTTTGTTATTCTTACTAAAGGGTTTGCACAAGAAAAATAAAGCACTGAAAGAATTTTTCAAATCGGACCAGTAGCTCCTGAAATTAGCGCGTTCAACCAAACAAACAAACAAACGAACTCTTCAGCTTTATATATTAGTACAAGATTAAACTACTCTATGAGGGCAACAACCAGGTATGGTTATAATAATGCTACAATTAGTTTTGCCTCTTGGTACGCTAACCCATTCTCCGTTGTGTTAATTGCCTGGTTGGGCTCTTGGTCTTGTGGTAAGTGGCTAACTACGGAGCCGGAGAATCTGGGTTCGATTCTCAAGTAGATTACCATTTTTCCCATATGGTGACCATTTCATAAAACTTACACATGAAATGGCCAATTTTACGACATGTACACAACTTCTATATTGATAAGCAATTTTAGACAATCATGACAAATACTTTTTCATCCCTTCTATTCGAAAAGTGTCGCTTTGTTTCCTTTTTAGCGGGAGCAAAATAGCTTTTTTCTGTTAAGAATTTTTTTAGCGGGCGGCAAAGTGATTTCAATTCGGAACGTACATCATTCATAGATATCGAACGCAATAGTTATTTGTGCAACAAGAGAGCAAAGTTGTTTTTTGTTTCGAGTGCTGATTTTGAGCCCCGAGCTAGCGAAGGATTCTATGATTCTATGATTACTCGCTACGCTCGTGAATCAAAGTTAGAATCCTGGGCGTAGTGAGGCACTCAACAGCACGAGATGCAAAAACCTTTGCTCTCGTGTAGCACACATAACTTTTCACCTCAGCAGTGAGAACACATACTTACTTAGGAGACATAAAAATTAACAGGGATAAATTGAAAACGAAATTCTGCATTAATCACTTGTTGTTTTAACTCTTCTGGTGTTAAGGTACAGTCATCATCGCTAGTTTCACTCATCTTTTTAGATTAATATAATTTAACACGTTACGCTATACGCTCTCAGCATCAGCGAAATGTTTACTTTATTCCCGCAATTTTTTTAATTCGCGTTTTGATACCGCGTCCCTGATGTTTATTTTTCAAATATATCATTGTTGAAATTCCAAATAAAAATGTATTGGTTAAATACCAAATTTATACTTTTAATTAGTCTTATTTTTATAAAAATCCAATAATATATTAAACATATAAACAGTAACATTTAAAAAACAACATAATTTCTTTATTTAAAAAGATATTTGTATATCTTAAAATTTTAGGGTATTTCGTTTTACGTAACGTATTTCGCGTTTCCGAACGAGTTTTCTTTGAGGTCGAATTCCAAAATCGAATTTCGAAGGAGTTTGTTTTTTTCACTCGCTTTTTTATATACATGTGAAAGAGACAGAGCACAGTAAAATTCGAATGTTTTAAATTTATGGCTGAACAATGTCAATTCGTGGCACTGAAGATTGAAAAATTAAAAAGCTACTTTGCCTCACGCTCGAATCAAAATCGCGTTTTGTTCACTGTTGTCTCGCAGCAAAAGCGGCATGTTTGAGCTGCTGTGGTGAAAATTGTATGAATACTGGCTGGCTGGTACGTGTTGGTTGCACGGGCGTGACCCGCGCTAACAAAAAAAAAAGCGCGCATTACGACTTTGTTCTCGTAATCAGTAGGTACATACTTTATTGAATTTTGCAGAAATAATGAGTTCTACGTCGAGTTATGAAAGTGACAATGCTTTAACTCCTAAAACCATAACTAAAGAAGCTAACAACGTCGTACAAAACTTATTACCCACGAAATCTTATTTCTTTTCTCATAGAAAGGGGATGAAAAGTAGAGTATATGACTCGAGAGCAAATTATTTTTCCCTCGGGCAATGTATTTTGAACCCCTCGCTGCGCTCAGGATTCTACGTTAGAATCCCTCGCTACGCTCGGGTTTCTTCGCTTCGCTCGTGGTTCAAAATAGCGCCCTCGCCGTAAAAATACTATTTTGCTCCCCCGTCATACAATCTACTATTCCAATTTTGTGTCGTTTTTTACAAAATTTTCCATTTTATTTACCTAATACCAGCTGGTTCCATTATATTTCACAGTAGTACAACATAATCGGAATTTAATTTAAATTTTCAAAACCTATTTAACCTATTTTCATGACGCCTTCTAAATTAAATTTTTAATTCTTGTACTTATTAACTATTAGTTTTATAATTTAATTTAAGAGACTTAGGCCCACTTGCGTAACGTTTGATTTAAGTCACTCCTTAATTTAAATTCGTTGAACAGAATTAACAGCATAAAATAATTTAAGTTAAAAGTATTTAGCGTTCTCTTGCACAACGACAACAACGCTTAGATTTAGTTAAACATTTTATGAGGTCGGTAAAGTAGTTTCTGCGTTTTGTTTCATGGCATGAAGCCTTTTTTTACGATTTTAACGATGTTATGCGTATGGTTTCGCATAAAACCTTAGACTATATATACTTTGAGCATAAAACAAAACGCATTGTCGCCGCCTAGCAACGAAATGACAATTGACAAATAATAACTAGAAACTTTTGAGCATTAACCCTAGAACCCTACATGGGGTGCAGGTGCACCCCACACCGATTTGTTTTCTAAATATCTCAATTTCTTTAATATCCACGAATTTGCGCGTCGGAGTATTTTAGTTTGGTGTCAACCGCTCGCGTTATGTCAATACCGTGACGAGGGACCGCGTTGTGTGGTCGCCTGTATAAGTGCTGTGGGGTAAGCCAGTACCCCAGTGTAGTAAAATCGTAAGATTATTTATTTATTACGATTGATGCATTTATATGTAATAAATTATAAAATTAGATTATTTATTAAAACAATAGTCTTATATGAATTAAATACAGATATTTTTAGATATTATGAAGGTAAAATTCAATGAAGTTTATTTATTTTGTTTCGGATGGCTGTCAGAGGTTTGAATTACGAAGAAATAAGCTCTATTCTAGACCACAAATCTGGCGAGGAAGAAATAGAAGTTGGGACTAGTTGTAATTCCTGCGTTCTTTACAAGTGTTCAAGATCAAATAATAAACCAAATATAAAGTTTCAGCAGACAGTTTTGAAATTAGGTTTGGAACTGATACATGAACATTTGGAGGACCGTTACCGGATGCCAACTTAATCAATTGCAGTGATCCTCAAAAAGGAACAAATCCTACAAGCGCTGTTGCTCAAACTACATTTAACTTTGTGTAATAAGGCTGATTTGTGATCTGAAGTTACCGATTATGTTTAATAAAACGTATTTTCATGAATTGTTTTTTTTATTTTAAGGATTACAGTCATTTTAGTATGGGGTGTTCTAGCACCCCAGTGTAGGAATAACATGTGCACCAAATAGTGTAGGATTCTAGGGTTAACAATAACACAAGTAGGTAGTTTGTTATCAGTTATATCATCATTATCATCATGTCAGCCTAGGGATGTCCACTGCTGGACATAGGCCTCCCCCTGCTGCGTCGTCCGGTCCAGTTATATAATTAAAGATAATTTTCGTCGCTAATGACAAGATGCCAACATCAGTGTGACAGTTCTTAAATAAAATTAGCCACTAAACAGCCGATTTTCGGTAATTAATTTTGACAGTTCTTAAATCATATTACTCGACAAATTTTTCGTTGTGCAAGACGCTAGTGGTGTTTAATATTTTTTTTCTCGTTAAATACATCTTAATTCAATTTAAGAATCGTTGTGCAAGTGGGCCTTAATTTCACTTTATTGTTAACAATTTATTTCCCTGCAAAAATCTTGAAGAAATAAAAAATGCAAGGTAGACAATAAATACAGAATTTAAAAAAAAACCTCATGAAGTTTTAAAATAATCCTCTGCAACATGAGCAACTCGACGCCAACCCGGCCGTGAGAGTGGTCAACCGGGCTTGGGACAGGCGCAGGAGGTGTGTAGAGGCTCTCCCCTACAGGCGATCGGGGCATACCCACTAAAACCACCGCGGTGTTCCTACAGGTCCCGTGTAGTGGCGGGGTCACGCGATTCGCGTATAGTATACTTTTCAGTGACCCCGCCTGGGATTGACCCGCCGTTGGTGTTGGCGGACCCCGTCTTCTTGGGAGGTGGCGCGGACAATACGCCGCCCCCTTGCCTTTTGGCAGACGGGGTACAGCCCCAGCGCTCACCGTCCGCAGGCACTAAAACCTAGCGGCCACAGAGCATAGGGAGGACGGCAACCTGACAACACCGCATCGCCTCTGCGGCCCCACTGCAACGCAGCAAATGGTGCGCCCCCATTTGGTCGCGGGAGATAAATCGCGCGGCAACGCAACACCGACACGCCTCTCCTCCTGCGACTGCGCCCGACTGCGAGAGACAAGCCGAACTGTCCCCCGGACCCGCATCTTTGGACGCATCCTCCGCAGTTCTCACCCAAGCCCACGTGGAGCGTCCACTCCCGGGATCCCACTTAGCTTCACCATGGGTCTCCAAGCCACGGTTACTGATCCCCCTACTAACTTTTTGGAGCTATCTGCGTATTAAATTAATTATTAATTATCGCTTGCCTCGTGCACGTTAAGCCGCCCATTCTAGCTGTCAGAAGAAGCTTGGTATTTATAATAGGGTTGTAGAGGACATACAGGTCGTCACTAAGCTCTGTGCAAAAGCAACCAGTCAAATCTGGTTATACTAGTTACCGCGGGTTACAACCGGGATCCACTAGGCGGAGGAGGATGATGATGACGATTGTATTAAATTATCGTCTGTCTATATTGAAGGGATAGGGATCTGAAACCTGGCCACTCACTTTGGGTCTCATCAGAAGGTACTCAGAGGGTATTGGAGCGAGCTATGCTAGGAGTTTCCCTGCGAGATCGTATCAGAAATACTCACATAGCTTTCCAAATTGTCAAGATAAAGTGGCAGTGGGCAGGGCACATAGCCAGAAGAACCGATGACCATTGCAGCAGAAAGATTTTGGAATGGTGGCCACGCACCGGACGTCGTAGGAGAGGTAGGCCCGCAAGATCTCACGGTAGTAGAGCCTTGCTGATTTCAGCATGAATGGGCCGGCTCGACCGGGGAAGTACTACCCTCAGACAGAAAATCGACGTAAAGTAACAGTACCTAAACTGTTGCGTTTCGTTCGGTGAGTGAGAGTGCCGGAGGCCCTATTCCCTATTCCTTCTCCCGCATCCCACTCCTCATCCTATCCCTTTTTCCAACCCCAGGGGCGGCAACGCACTTGTGACTCCTGTGATGTTGCTTGTGTCCATGGGCGGCGGTAATTGCTTACCATCAGGCGATCCGTCTGTTCGTTTGCCGCCTATTACTATAAAAAAAGTTGGTACAAGACATTATGGATGATGTATCTCGCAACTCTGCTAGAAAACCGTGAAAGGACATGAAAGTTCTTCGCAGTAAAAAAATGACGCTAATGCTTCCAAGGGCTGGTAAACAAGCAGTATAACAAGCTGCACGGGAATGGTATCTGACTGCGCGGTTGATGTAGTGGTCTAAGCGGACGCCTCGCCGCTTGACACCGCAATTAGTGTTGTGGGTTTGATTCCCGCACGAGATAACACTATTATTTATATATTCTACCACATACACACATCACCATCTAGTCCCAAACTAAGCAGAGCTTGTACTATGGGTACTAGATAATGGATAAACATACATATATAGGTACGTCTTTTTTGTTTATATTTACATAGAAAATAGAATATATTATACATAGAAACCACCAGACCAAGATAAACATCCATGTTCATGCACACTAATGTTTGACTTGAGCGGGAATCGAACCCGCGACCATCGGCGTAGTAGTCGCTTACACTCCCGCTGCGCCAACCGGTTGTCGTCGTTTATTGTTTCGAGGCTAGGTGTACTTGGTGTCCTTTTGTTGTATGTTTGTAAAGTTCTCGCGACACAGAATATATTGTTAGTACAAAAATGGTGCGCCAGCGTTATTTCTGCCTTCAGGTTCTTCATGTGCGATCCGAAACAAAAATTCTTATTCTCCTCTGTTCATGGATATGCAGCCTCAACCTTGTAGGTGTGTGCCTCTGATGAAGATTTGCACTGAGGTCTTAAAGAGTACCAGAGTTACCTGCCATCTTTCGGGACACAGCTCCAATTTCGTAGTTCGGAGAACGGTTTGCGATACAAAATAATTCTCTATCATCGTCGAAAAGAATGAGGGTGCTGACCTGAATTTGTTTCTGTTCTTTGTGATATTGGACAAACTTTTGATTAGATACAAGTTCGCATATTTTTGCCGTGTAGCTGGTCTTTAAATCATCATCATCGCCCTCGCCATCGCAGTTATCCCGGTTGGATCCTAGACTTGCACGCCTTGGAGCCCGAGGTTCGCTTACTGGTCTAACATAGACATGACAGAATATCAACTTTTCCATAGAGCAACTGCCGTCTGACCTCTGCAACCCAAAGGGATAGCGATATTCCATGGTTTAGACCAGTATCAGTTTATTTGAGGGTACTGACTCCCCGTAACGGCTGTCAAAGTTCTTCATGACAGCCAGGACCCACGGTTTAACCTGCTCTCCGAGACACGGGGTAAGAGATATTTAACAATTTAATACGCACTTAACTTCGAAAAGTCAATAGGCGGGTCCACACAGAGCGAGCAGCCTCGCGAGGAATTTGCCGCGCGAGGAAACGGTGCCCGAACGAGCGCGGCCATAGAATAAAGCTGCGTTCACATTTATCTGACGTGATCTCTCGTGACGGTATCTGTCGTAATTACTTACCGTTCACATTTGTCTGTCGCCATCTGTCGCGATCTGACGCAATTATGAATCAGCTCTGTCTTGACTCTCGGGGAGTCCACACTTTCGCAATGTTTTTCATGAATTATTCGATTCAGATTAAGTAGATATCCAATGATATCCATCAATTATTTACATAGGATAGGTACTGTATAAGAATAATATTATAAAAAGGAAGTCAATTAGTTCGTCGTCCATTGCGCACAATTGCATACGCGCGTTTGACGCTTTACGACGGACAGTGCACATTAGTCCACATTAGTCTGACGAGTTGTGTCTCGCGAGTTAACTGTACGGAACCCAACAATGTTAGCTTCGTCAGCACATATCTCCCCACCAAATTATCTAGATAATCTTATTGTCATCTAAGCATTAATTTATTATAAATACCTTTGTAGATCTAACATAAGCGATTACTTTTTTATATTTTAAATATACTGTTAAGCTGTTATAATTAAACAAAGTATTTTTTTTTACAATTAATCTGAGTCCAATCTCTTAATTCGCGCTGTACCGTCCCCACACCCTCTCTGTCGCAGACCGGGATATTGTCTGTCGCGACACGACAGACGCCATCACGACAGATTACATCAGATAAATGTGAACGCGGCCTAGAGCGCGGCAGCCTCGGCGCCGTAGGAAAAAACAAAATTGTAGTTGTCATAAAGTTTGAATTCAGAACATGAAAATATAGTTGAAAATCAATTATGTATGCGAATGCGCATGTATCAAATTGTCGACTTGTGAATTAGAGTGAAATAGTACATTTGCCATCTATCGGTCTACGTATCAATGTGAGATCGTTGGTCTCTCCTCTCTCTTATTTTTAAATTTTGTTTATAAATATAATACTTGGAAATGGTCATACTGCAATAGGGTTGTGGCATGTGTTTTTACTAGCCGGCTGCCTGACTGACGCCAATTGCTGTACCTACTTTGGGTACTAGACAATGGTAATAATGGGCCATAACATACATATTTACTTATACTTACTTTTTTGTAAATATATACATAGAAATACCCAGACCAAGACAAACATTCATGTTCATGCACACAAATGTTTGAGATGAGCGGGAATCGAACCTGCGACCTTCGGCGTTGCAGTCGCTTACACTCCCGCTTTGCCAACCGGTCGTCGATTATTGTGATACCTAAAGGATGGAATAGGTAGACATGGAAAAAAATATAGAATGAATTATAGGAAATGAATGTCTGTAGGCAAGGATACTTTAACCGAAGCACAGACTGAAGGATTATTATTGGTACAATAAATAGCGTCAAAGATGAGAATGTTATGATGAATGTATCCACCGTCATTCAGTGACCAGTGGATAGGGTATGCGACTGCTGATCGGAGGTCCCGGGTTCGATTCCCGAGTCGGGCAAAAGTGTTACTGGGTTTTCCCGAATTCTCAGAAGCAGCACGGAGTCTGCTGATGTGCCCGTTAACGGCAATAGGCTCGTCCCCTATTACGTGGGACCTAAACATTTCATGGTGAAATGTGGATGTAATAGTATTACAACTCTGCCTATCCTTACGCGGATACAGACGTGAGTCTATAAAAAAAATGTCCAACATACAAACACACTTGCGAATTTATATTATTAGTAAGGATTACTATGTTCGAGCGAGGCACGAAACAGCATCCAGACCGTGGCAAAACAAAAAACCGAACTCGATGGCTCGGCCGCTCGGTCGCTCGCCCGCGGCGGCACACGCGCTTGCCTCGGCCGGGGCACGTCCACACAGAGCGCGCAGCCTCGCGCGCCAATTCCTCGCGAGGCTGCGCGCTCTGTGTGGACGTAACTAATTCGGTAGCTCGGGCGCACGGTAAGCTCGGCCGCGGCGGCACATGCGTTTTCCTCGACTGAGCCACGTCCACACAGACCGAGCAGCCTCGCGAAGCATTTTCCTCGCGAGGCTGCTCGGTCTGTGTGGACCCGCCTATTGGTGCGCGCCGTGGATTCGGACCCGATACCCTCTGCATGGCAGTCCATTGGAATCTTCACTAGGCTATCGCTGCCTCATGGTGGCTGGTCTTTAAATATGCTGATGATATCGCCCTGGCGTTAACGAACAGACGATTGCTTCTGCCAAAAAAAAGGGTTAGTTGAACGTGTAGTGGCTGTTATGAAAATCATTGTGGCTAGAAAGGCTAGAAATTTGAGTGTGAAAGAACGAAGAGACGGCAGCCCACCTGCTCCTCGACTGCCCTGAGGTCGCACAGTATAGGCAGCAGTACCTGACCAGACACAGCACACTGAGGGAAGCAGTGGGCCACATCAAGAGTCTGCTGGCCTTCCTCGAAGAGCTAGGTGGCTCGAATGACAAGACCATTCCCACCCGCACGCAAAGTATACGCCAGGACGTGGAGTTGCGGAAACAGCCCGCGCGTGCTACCAAGAACGAAAAGTGTTTCCACTGTAAAAAGTAGGATCCTCCAACCTCACAGGATGATCGTGCTTGATGGCCCGCGACGGTTGATATTGAGAAGTTGTTTCGCATGAAACTTCAATTTGCGCGAGGCAGTAGGTACTTGCAGTTGGCCCGGTTATTCCCGCCGTATATGTCACTGTCCCACCGCTGGGCACGGGTTTCTTCTCACTATGAGAAGGGTTAGGCAATAGTCCACATTGGCCAAGTCCGGGATCGTAGACTTCGCATATCTCTTAAGACCATTATGGCGAACGCTCAGGTTGCCTCACGATGGTTGCCTTCACCGTTTAGCCGATAGCGATAATTAACAATTTGACGCACCTATGTTCGAAAAACCTATGCCTTGGCAAACGTAGTGTAGAACGCCCTCCACATAGGTGGAGTGACGATATACGCAAAGTGGCTGGCAGCGGCTGGACACGAAAAGCCGAAAATCGGGCTCAGTGGCGTGCCATTGGAGAGGCCAATATCCAGCAGTGGACTCTTGCAGGCTGATGATGATCATGATGTTCCAAAAGTTAAGGGTGCTCCGTGGATTTGAGCCCGAGACCATCTTCGTAGCAGTTTTTTATGTCTTCTATAGGCTTTCGTTTCGTGTTCTGTGATATTGCTACTGCTACTACTTAATATGCAATGGTTGAGAGAGAGAGAGTCAAAGTATATTCGCATAAGAAAAGATACGAGCCGTTTAAGAACTTGCAGTCTGTCCTCCATCAGCAGTGGTACCTATATGTCACCTTTTTAGGCAGTCTGGATTAAAAGGCGTGAGACGAGCGATCTTTTCCGGCATCAGTGATGACGGAAAAGATGACTCATCACATATTAAGTCTAAAGCCATCATCGTCCTTCGTGCTGGCATCCGCTTTTCGGTTTATTAATATTTTACAGAATAATAGCTTTTCCACGGAGCTTCCACCGTCTGACCTCCGTAATACAAAGGGAAAGCGATATTACATGGCTTAGACCACAGTCAGTATATTCAGGAGTACTTATTATTAGTTTTTTTATAGAAATAGGCGGCAAATTAGCTGACGGATTGCCTGATGGTAAGCAATTACCGGCACCCATGGACTCAAGCAACACCACAGAAGTCACAAGTGCGTTGCCACCCCTAAGGCTTGAGAAAATGGGGTATGATGAGGAGTGGGATGAGGGAGAAGGAATAGGAGATAGGGCCTCCGGCACTCTCACTCACCGAACGAAACGCAACAGTTAAGGTACTGTTACTTTACGTCGATTTTCTGTGAGAGGGTAGTACTTCCTCGATCGAGCCGGCCCATTCATGCTGAAATCAGCAAGGCTCTACTACCCTAAAGGGATAGCTATAGTTTTATTTGTATTTATTCATAGGTACTGACTCTCTATAACGCCTGACAAAGATCTTGATGACAGCCAACCGCTTAACGTGCCCTTCGAGGCACGGGGCAAGCGATAATGTACAATAAGCGCATAACTCCGAAATGTCATTGGTGCTCCGTGCATTCGAACCCGATACCAATGAATACAGATTTACATAGAAGCGCAGTTCTTAAGGATTTCGTGTGCCGATTCCAAGTGGGGACTGTCTCCAGTTTAGTTCGTAGTTGGAGCCGTTGTTGGCAGCGCTGGCGTCGTTCTCCATCTCTCTTGCTCTCGTAGTTAAGATACACAGGAGGAACGTTCATCTCTCTAGCTCTCGTAGAGACAGCTGTAACAGTGCGACTGCCACGCCGCCAAGCGGCAATTTGGGTCTTTGAAAGTTTGTCTTCAGAGCGCCCATAAGAAATGCGCCTCTTTGTAAATGTCTGAGCTCTTTGCCGATATCCTCTGCATGACTGTTGGCATCTCCACTAGGCTATCGCTGCCTTAAATTTATAATGATCGTTCATGATTAATTAATAAGGCAAAATGATTAATTAATAAAGGTAGCGATAGCCTAGTGGAGATACCAACAGACTGCCATGCAGAGGGTATCGGTTCTCAGATTGAAAACTGGGATAACGCTAAGAGTATGATGATGTTCATGATTAATTAATTTAAAGGCTTAACATAGTGTGAAACGACCGCATTCAGAAAACACGCAGACGGAGTAGGATTCGTGATCACAACACCCGCAGAAATATATCCTGAATTCTTGTAAAGCAGGCATCGGTATATAAAAAATTCAAATCTGAATAAATAACAATTTTTTTTATCGTAATCCTCATCATCAGCCTATAACAGTCCACTGCTGGACTAGGCCTCTCCCTTAAAGGAGGAATTGATCTTAATCCGTCACCACACGGATTTTGATAATCCGCTTAGTGTTAATCTAGGACTAAGTTTAAGTAAAACAGACTTTCTGACTACACCCTTGTAAATTATTAACATTGCTTTCTTAGTCCATACAAACATATTTATGTTTGTATGGACTAAGAAAGCAATGTTAATAATTTACATACTTACATTTTGTTTGCTTAAGCTTTTGTAATAGTACCTATCGTTTTATACACATATTACTTATGAAAAATGTTTTTACATACATACATACATATCGTCACGCCTTTTATCCCCGAAGGGGTAGGCAGAGGTGTATTTCTACACCCACTTTTCGCCAGATATACTTTAGTCCCACGTAATAAGGGGCGAGCCTATTGCCGTACCGGGCACATTTCCAGACTCCGTGATGCTACTGAGAATTTCGTGACAGAAAAACCCAATAACACTGCCCGACCCAGGAATCGAACCCGGGACCTTCCGATCCCACGCGCACATTTATGCCGCGAGACTACCGAGGCAGTCGTATAGGGTTTGATGTCGAGTTTTCCGTCTCTACGCAAAGATGGTATTTGCATCGTGATATCCCTTAGTCGCCTCTTACGACACCCACGGGAAGATAGGGGGTGGTGACACTTGTATTCTATGCCGTCAACCACACGGCTAAAAAATGTTTTTCTGCTGTTAATATAATTTAACTATTTGAATTGTTCAATTAAATTCAAAGATTTTATTTATTTCATTTAGATCACAGGGTGACACTTATGAAACCAAAAGAATAACACTGGTGGATTCAAAAGACGACACAAGAAAATTAAAAAAGTGACTCCTATGAATTAACTTTAACAGAAAAGTTGCACTTATGAACGTCAAAATAAATTAAACATATTTTTAAGATAGAAGTAACTTACCAGTAAAGATGATTGCCTTGGAAATCATATTAGACTAACTATTAAAAAGCCTTCCTCGATAAATATCGAGGAAGGCTATAGGCTATATAATATATGCCACGGTAGCAGAGCAGTAGCCTTAAATCAAGGCATCATCTAGTACCTTATATAAATTTATTTCTTTTTATTCATAGTTAATTTTACGCGATTAAGAATTGCTAAATTATTTTGAATGATGTATACAAATCGCGAAAGTTTAAAATCGATTACAGAATTTGTAGTCTATACATCTATACATATAAATAAAATAGGAGTGTATGTTTGTAATATTAAAATAAACGCTTTTTACTAAATGCATATGGATGTATACACGGTACATATACCGAAATTACTTTTTTACAATTTTTGTCTGTCTCTCTATCTGTCTGTCTGTCTGTTTGTTCTCGCTAATCTCTGGAACGGCTGGACCGATTTTGATAGGACGTTCACTGGCGGATAGCTGATGTACCAAGGAGTAACTTGGGCTATAAATAAACCGGGTACGCGAAGTAGTTCCCTCAGGACGCGGATGAAACCGTGGGAAACAGCTAGTTTATTTATACATTACTTTTGTCGTTGCTTGAGTAGTCCCATAGATTCTACTCAATACTAATCATAAGCGTACTTCTTAACCCTTTTGGTAGCAATTTATTTATAAGTATCCAATAATTAAATTATTAACTGTAAAAAATAATTTTAATTTACCTTTTCTAATCTTCTATTGAATAATAATCCATTAACTTCCTCATATTTAACTTACTTCTCCATAGCGCATTACAAATTCACTATATTTTATGCAGTTTCTCGTCATCAAAAAATATATCTTTCCATTATTTTTTTATACATATTTTCTGAAACAAACTCAATGTTAAATTTCTTTTCCTTTTTTAAATCCAGCCATTATTATTTTCAAAATGATATTATAATTTTTTACGTTCCGTTTACAAATTTACATTTTCCTCACCGAAATCGTACGCTTCATAGTCGATTTGTCTTTCAACAGAGAATCCAAATCTATATCCTTCTCGAAGTAAATTCACATTGACGTAATAAAAATCTTATCTATCTGTCATATCCAAAATATTATGAGAACTTAAAATTTTAATTCAGTTATTCCGAAAACATTTTTCAATCATCAAAGTTTGGGATAATATTTTCGAAAGATATCGGACGCGGTTGGATTAAAGTACCGTGGAAGAGTAGGATTGTAAAATGGTAGATTAGTTTATGGTATAAAATCTGGGGGATTTGAGGATATTGTCACAGACTGTGAGTTAGTCCAATATGATTTCCAAGGCAATCATCTTTACTGGTAAGTTACTTCTAACTATCTAAAAAATATCTCTAAAAATATCTTTAATTTATTTTGACGTTCATAAGTGTAACTTTTTTGTAAGTTCATAAGAGTCACTTTTTTATTTAATTTTCGTTTTTTACGACACAAGAAAATTAATTTTCTTTAATTTTCTTGTGTCGTCTTTTAAATCCACCAGTGTTATTTTAAGTATTTTGTTTTCATAAGTGTCACCCTGTGACCTAAATGAAATAAATAAAATCTTCGAATCTTATAAATGAACAATTAAAATAGTTCAATTATACATATTTACAGCAGAAAAATATTTTTTGTAAATAAGAAGTGTATAAAACGTTAGGTACCTACTAATACAAAAGCTTAAGCAAACAAAATGTATGTAAACTATTAAAATTGTTGTTGCATTTATTATATTATGTATGACCGACTAAATGCAAAAAACAATATATCGATCAGCAAGTGCGTTCAAAAGATTGAACGCATTTGCCAATCATGCTCGCCTGTGAGTTGTTCTAAAACATCTATTATAAAATTATAATTTATACTTAATACATTTTTTTATTATATATTTTTTCCTTCCCAGCTCTACTGAGCGTTTCCCGCTGCAGCCCAGATACGATAAAATAACAAAGAATTAAATTAATTGATAATTTATTTATTTACAGTTATTGTTTTAATTAAATATTTTAAAAAATAAAGAACAAAAGAGAAAGAAATATATTTATGCTATAAAATCCAAGAATTCTGCCGCAACGCTGTCAACTGTTAGCGTGCCTAGAAAACTGGCAGCATTGTCACGTTGGATGGTAATCAATAATTAAATATAATTATGTTTGTAAATATATATAATTATATAGATCTCTTTATCCGAGAATGTTAGATTCCTACGGCTGATTAAATAATACCAACTTCAGATCTTATGCTAGCTTCTTTGACCTTTAAAAGAATATCAAATTTAAAATAAAATTATAATAATTTTACAAAAATAGGCCTATACTTTGTATGATAAAATTAATAGACATTTATGAAACTGACAATTTTCGTTTACTATGAAAGGAAAACACCATTTTGGTTTTATTTGTCACTATTATCATTCGCTTATTTTTGAGTCATGATGGAAACCAAACAATTTACGGGCTTCCCCCCCCAGGCTGGAGATTGTGGTGACTCCCCGACGAGAAGCGCCGTGACTACCCACTAAAACCACCATGGTGTTCCACTATCCGATCCCATTGAATGGCGGGGTCACGGGAACTACGTTAGCATTACTGTCGCGAAACTTTCATTCGCTAACATTAGATAAAGAACTCTAGTTTGGTAGAGAAGGAGTTATATTACACCCACATTACGCCATTTTATATAATACTAGAGGACGCCAGCAGCTACGCCTGCAATTTTTTAAAATTTACCCGTTTTGGCGATCCCGTGGGAATTTCGAGAAATCCCTTCTTAGTGCACCCCTACGGTCCCCAAGGAACATACATACCAAATTTCGGCTTCCTGCGCCCAATAGTTTCGGCTGTAGCGTGTCTGTCAGTCAGTCAGTAACGCTAGGATTTTATATATTAAGATTATTATTTATATTATGTTTTTATTTTTTATATAGACTCACGCATGTATCCCTGAAGGGGTTAGGGTTATAGGTATACACCCACATTTCGCCATAAATTTTTAGGTACCACGTAACAAGGGGCGAGCCTATTGCCGTTACCGGGCACATTGCCAGACTCCGAGCTGCTTCTGAGAATTCGGAAAAACTCAGTAATACTTTGCCCGACCCGGGAATCGAACCCGGGACCTCCGATCAGCAGACGCATATGCTATGCACTGGACCACGGAGGCAATATTATTATGTTTACATTTATATTTTTTCTTCCAGCTCTTCTGAGCATCGCTCGCTGCAGCCCTTTGGGCTTAGGCCAATCTACAGTCTGTGAATCGGCACCCAATCTAGGCCTTGGTCTCGGTGGAATGGGGATGGGGTTAGGAGGAATAGGATTGGGCGGAATGGGCCTTGGCGCAATGGGGGGCCTCGGGTCCACCACTGTGTGTGAATCTATGCCCAATCTAATGGGAGGAATGGGACTCGGCATGCCTATGATGGGAATGATGGGAGGTGGGTGAAGAAAATTTTTATTTGGTTTTATATTCCTTTTTTTAATTGGCTCTCGCCGAAATTAAACCTATGTCGCAGGTGATTTTAATACTCTTATACTTCCCACTCACAGTAAAATACTTTGTCATCATGATCAGCCCTTTATACTGTCCCACTGTTGAGCACGGGCCTCTTCTCACTATGAGAAGGGTAAGGCCATAGTCCACCACCCTGGCCAAGTGCGTGACAGACTTCACATGTCTTTTAAGAACATTATGGAGAACTCGCAGACATGCAAGTTTCCTCACGATGTTTTCCTTCACCGATTAGCAAGCGATAATTAACAATTTAATACGCACATAACTCCGAAAAGTCATTGGTGCGCGTCGTGGATTCGAACCTGATACCCTCTGCATATCAGTCTGTTGGTATATCCACTCGGCTATCATTATACATAAATAGAGGACGCCAGCAGCTACGCCTGCCCATTTTTTTTAATTTATCTGTTTTGACCGATCCCGTGGGTATTTCGGGTAATCCCTTCTTAGTGCACCCCTACGGTCCCCAAAGAACATACATGCCAAATTTCAGCTTCCTGCGCCCAATAGTTTCGGCTGTAGCGTGTCTGTCAGTCAGTCAGTAACGCAAGGATTTTATAAACATATCTTCACGCCTTTTATCCCCGAAGGGGTAGGCAGAGGTGTATTACACACCCACACTTCGCCAGATATGTTTCGGTCCCAATGTAATAGGGGGCGAGCCTATTGCCATCTACCGGGCACATTTTTAAGCGAGCGATAATTAATATTTTTATTTTAATACACACATAACTTCGAAAAGTCATAGGTGTGTGCCCGGGGTAACTGAGGATCGAACCCGAGACCATCGTCTCGGCAGTCCGTTACGTATACCACTGGGCTACCGCCGCCTTTTTTCGATTTTATATAAACAGATAAGATAATTAGCAGTTTAATACGCAGTTAATTACGAAAAGTCAGTAGTGCACTTCGTGGATTTAAACCCGAGACCCGCCGCGTAGGAGCTTTTTAGTCTCTGCACTTGGCTATCCGTATGAGGTGTCCTAAGATTTTATGATTATTTATATTTTTAATTTCCAGGTCTTGGTGGTTTGGGACAAACAACAGTCTGCGAGTCTATGCCTAACTTTGGTTTAGGAGGCCTTGGTATGGGCTTGGGAGGTCTTGGAATGGGTGGCCTCGGTATGATGGGATACCCCTTGTTAGGTCTCGGGGGACTTGGGGGACTTGGGGGACTTTATGGCCTTGGTGGTTTAGGTCTCGGAGGTCTTGGTATGGGAGGCCTCGGCATGGGATTAGGAGGCCTAGGGGCTACTACCGTCTGCGAGTACGCCCCTAACCTAATGGGAGGTCTCGGACTCATGGGTCGCCCTTTTTTATAAACAGTCACTCAACCTCCTCGAGTTACAACTCTAACACCAAAATCGGTACTGGACTATATTCTTCGTTATTAAGCAATCGTTCTGGACATTATAGTAACCATCATTCTGTGACTATGGCGTAGAAGGCAAAAAAAACATCAGGCATTAAAATTCCCAGATCAAAACCAGGTGAAACCAACCGGGAGGTTTCACCTCGTTTCACAATATCTCGTATGAAATGAAAACACATGAAATAAACCCTGTTTCTTTAATTTCATTTTATTATGACAAGTTCTATTTTTGAAATTATATGAAATGCAATAATTTTCTTTTTTATCAATAGAAACGATCTCGCAAAAATGTATATTTTTGGATAGTGAAAATGCCTGGATTAATAAAAAATGTTTATTGAAAATTCTAAATTGTCAACTTATTTATGTGTGTAAATATTAAAGAATTTAATTGGCGAATAAATATGATAATAAATTCTATGTTTTTTATTTCACCCGTATATAGATACTATGTTAGCTGCCCTAGTTTGGGTCTATTTTACAGAGACTCTACTACCTACTTTTATTAACCGTATTAAAAAAGGAGGCGGTTTTAAATTCAACGGTATTTTTAAACCAATTATGATATTTTTATTTAAATGCCTCGATAAATATGTAATAAATTTAATGTTTGAATGCTTCTCGAAAGACCTGACGAGTATTATTTTAAATTATATTTTATTACTAGAGGACGCCAGCAGCTACACCTGCATTTTTTTTTAATTTACCCGTTTTGGCCGATCCCGTGGGAATATCGGGAAATCCCTTCTTAGTGCACCCCTACGGTCCCCAAGGAACATACATGCCAAATTTCAGCTTCCTGCGCCCAATAGTTTCGGCTGTAGCGTGTCTGTCAGTCAGTCAGTAACGCAAGGATTTTATATATTAAGATTATTATACAGGATGTAAGAAGACCCTTAACGAAAACTGAAATCCCATGTTGTACCAATCACTACGAACATTTTTTACCTGGGCACCATACCTGGGAAATTACTGGTTCAGGAGATATTGAGGCTCAAAGTTAGTATGGAATTTTTCTAATTAGGTACAAAATCAATGCATTTACCCCGCCAATATGTGTTTTAGATGCCCTATGATCCCATGGATAAGTAGTTATTTCGGAAACTGCACGCGCGCGCTTTTAATTGCAGTTAAAAAAATGAAAACTTAAAAAACAATCGTTTCCCAGGTATTATTTTTGGTTAGTATGACTTGGCATGATGTCCAAAACGCGTAGACTTCGGCTTGGTGATGGGTCTTGTGACACCCTGTATTTATTGTTCGATCAGCTTTGAAACCCTTTAGGGTTCCAAGGAGTCCGGGCTAAGAAACTTTCATTTACAGGATTGACTGATCAATGAATCATCATACAATCTCTCACAGCCCACTTCTAGATATATGGCACTCCTAACTCTTGTCACATTTACATTATGAGTCAAAAGAAGGATCAGGAAGAAGGAATTTACAACTCTGGCCAGATGGATAGATGTCCAGTTTTCTGTCTCTTCTTCTCGTATATTTTCTTTTTTCTTTTTGTTTTAAAAAGCTCCCGCAAACATACAACTAACGGACACATCACCCAGACTCGAAACAACAACTTATGAGTCACACAAAGTGTTGTCTCGTGTGGGGATCGAACCCACAACACTTCGGCGCGGTGTCAAGCGGTGAGGCGGGCGCTTAAACCACTACGCCAAACGTGCAGTATATTTTCTTTGGTCACCTCTTACGACACCCACGAAATGAAATGGGGTGGTGACCCTATGGTTTTTTAATCCGTCACCACACGGACTGATCCTGAATAACCCGGCAAGCGATTGGCCTTAGAAAATAACGTTTTACTGAAACAATGTTAGGCAGCGATACCCAAGTGGAGATACCAACAGACTGCCATGCAGAGGGTATCGGGTTCGAAGCAACGGCGCGCACCAATGACTTTTCGGAGTTATGTGCGTATTAAATTGTCAATTATCGCTTGTCCCGTGCCTTGGAACGAAGTAACTTTTTAGTAATCTGTGCCTCGGAGAGCACGTTAAGCCGTCTGTCCCGGTTGTCATGAAGATCTTTGACAGTCGTTATAGGGCGTCACTACCTTCTAAATAAACTGACACTAGTCTAAACCATGGAATATTGCTATCCCTTCGGGTTGCGGAGGTCAGACAGGCAGTCGCTCTGTGGAAAAGTTAATATTCAGCCAAATCCGGTTATACTAGTAAGCGGACCCCAGATTGAAACTGGGATAACGCTAGGAGGATGATGAATGTTAGTCTGCACCTATGGGTATACATAAAGCGTTAAGTCCAGTTCGCGACGTTCAAAAACACCTCAAGAGGACAAAAATAAAACAACAAAATAATATTGCAACGATTACCCGTACTGTATTATTCTCGCTCACTTTTACAAATGCATATCACTATAATAAAATACATATAAATATATATCTACATAAAATATCTCCGTCTCATCCTCTTAGCATGGGCAGCACCCGCAAGGGGGTGGACATGAGCAGCAGCAGGGAGGAGGGGGACAGGGGCAGGGTGGGGGACAGGGGCAAGGACACGGTGATGGACAGGGGCAAGGACACGGTGGTGGACAGGGGCAAGGACAAGGTGGCGGACAAGATGGACAGGGTGGTGGCACAGGTGGTGGACAAGGATCAGGAGGTGCGTTCGAACGGCAGATGCATGCGCAGCCTAAAGTCCTGAAGATCTGGGGCGGGTTCGGCTTGAAGCAGATGGTTGGTGGTGCTGGCACGATGATCTTGGGGGGGCGGACGACTAGGGCATCTGGAATCGGCGGCTGGACTGGTGGTGGTTGTACCTGAGAGAAATAAAATGCATTTATAGTTGTTGGGTGAAGAGTGATTCATTGATACTCATCAAAAATCAAATGCTATGCTATGCCTACAGTAAAATGAAATAAAAGAAACGTTCATTTCATTTGTTTTCATTTCATATGAGATATTGTGAAACTGAAACCACCTGGTTGGTGGTTTCACCTGGTTTTGACCTCAGAATTTTAATGCCTGAAGTTTTTTTTTTGCCTTCTACGCCATAGTCACAGAATGATGGTTACTATAATATACCCTGTATGTCCAGTTCTCAATCTTGGAGCAGATATTGACTTGTATTTATTTCCATGGCATTGATTTCGATAAGCTACGAAAATTTAGACCATATCTTCCTGGGCACCTCTAGGCCCGACCGAGTAGCAATTAAAGAAAGCACGGTGTAGTAAACTTCTTTCTTTTGTATTTGGTGGCAAAATGCGAATACTGAGATTTCCTTTCATCTTTCAATATGAATTGGATTGCCGCCAGCTAATCTCAGATTCAGAAGTGGAAAAAAGAGTTGCGTTGCTTCGAAGAAAGAGAATCGTTTTATCTTCTTTCTGACTTCTGAATCTGGGGCTGAATCTAATACTGAATGGTAAATATTTTGACTTCAACTTACCCTGATCGGCGGTGGCCTTGGCACGCACACTGGAGGTGGTCGCACACAGATCGGGGGTGGTGTAGGTGGGTTCACAGGTGGTACCCTAACGTAGAAAGGCGCAGGCGTCGGTGGTTGAACCGGGGGCGGTCTCACAGTGATCGGCTCTGGCGTAGGGGGTTGGATTCTCGCTGGCTTCACCCAGATTGGAGGGGGTTGCGGCAGCTGGATCTGACCAGGTCGAACCACGATGGGAGGTGGAGTCGGGAACCTGATCTGGCCGGGCCTGATTAGAATTGAACCTAGAAAGAATTTGGCACTTCAGTTATTTGGTATTGATATTGGTAGCACGGGCTGTTTCCACAACTCCACATTCTGGCGTGTATTTTGCGTCATGATAGTCTGCCGTAGTCCACTGTTGGATATAGGCCTCTCCAATGGCACGCCACTGAGCCCCAATTTCGGCTATTTGAGTAATTTTAGTTATTTAAAACTATATGTACTCAAGCACAACAACAGTTAAGCAACACTTAAGCAAATTACCGCAAAATAAATGACTCAAACACCATCAAATTTAGCACGTTGCGTCAGCAATATAAACAACTGGTAAAGAGATGCAGATTCTTCGCTAGAAGAATGAACCTCGCAATTCATATCTCCTACAACCATCTGCTAACGGTTGACTAAACCGATGGCAAGATAAAATACGAAATATAAATAAATTTAACTGTTTTGGAATGGTTGAATGATTCCCAAACAATTATTATGAGGTTTGAGGCGTGTTAAATGGCCCACTGAAACTTTTATATTATGGAACACAAAGATGTTTTTGAACTAATTGTACAAATGCCGCGCTGACTAATATAGGAAAACCTTTACACTCACTACATTTGCCGCCGTTTTACAAATTTATACATACATACACTCACGCCTCTTTCTCGTCGGGGTAGGCAGGGACAACCGAACGCCACTTGCTTCTATCCTTTCAAAACCCACGCGCTTCCTCTATATCCATTAATCTGATCTATCTATAAAAACGGTATGAATATTTTCTGAAGAATTGGGATCGATTACGTGGCGACTAATTTAGGGAAACACTTACTCCATTTAATATTATCTATTTCTAGCAACTAACGACATATTCTGTCAACCAGTCACTGTCTAAGAAACGTTATTAATTTTATGTACCGACCAATCTTATATTCTGCGTAATTAACTAATGGGTAGTAATATTAATGTACTGTTGCTGAAATGCCTTAATATAAGTATTGGCAGAAGTCCAAAGTGCCAATCCTGCCTTCATAGCTTTTAGTGGTTATATAAGTTACAAGCGGAGCCCGCGGTTACACCCGAGTTATTTAAGAGCTACTGCTCTGCGCCCTTGGTTCATAGTGAATATTTGATTATTATGTTATACCTGCCTATAGAGGCAGCGATAGCCTAGTGGAGATACCAACAGACTGCCATGCAGAGGCTATCGGGTTCAAATCCGCGGCGCGCACCAATGACTTTTGGAAGTTACGTGCGAATAAATGGTTAATTATCGCTTGCCCCGTACCTCGGAGAGCACATTAAGCCTTCGGTCCCGGCTGTCATGAAGATCTTTGACAGTCGTTACGGGGAGTCAGTACCCTCAAATAAACTGATACTGGTCTAAACCATGGAATATCGCTATCGCTTTGCGTTGCGGAGGTCAGACGGCAGTCGCTCTGTGGAAAAGTTGATATTTAGTCATATCTGGTTAGACTAGCGGACCTCGGGCTCCGAGGCAGTAAGTCTTGGATGCAACCGGGATAACGCTAGGGCGATGATGACCTGCTTATAGCCTTCCTCGATAAATGGGCTTTCCAAGAATTAGTTGTACATTGTCTTTCGAGATTTATACGATTACGAAAGTCATTTCTGTAATTTAGAATAAATAAATTGTGCATGCATTATCCCTAAAAAAATACGTTTGATTATTTTTTTGGTTTCGATTCGGACGGCTGACACAATTTCTGTCACCATTTTCAACGAAGTAAAAACATTTTCTGCGAATTTGAACCAGCGCAGATAAATAGATCTAAGCTTTACGAAGTTCTGGAAGTGTCAAGCAATAGATGGTCCAAAGAACTTCAGTCATTGACAAATTGGAATCTACAGAAATACCCCAGAGACTCTGAAATCGTGCAAAAACGTAAACATAGCTTTCAGTCAGCTAGTAAAAAGCAATGCATTGTCCGATTCAGAATATTCGTACTGTATACGCTGTATGTGAAAATATATTATATAATGTGCTTGGAACTCAATACTATATCTATGTGAAATACAAATTGTATTATTTGTTTGGTAAAACAGTTGTTATAAAAAGGAAGAATATTTTTCATATGCTGTAGTCGCAGGTGAAGATTTTGGAAAATGGTGCCTATAAATCTCCGACCAATTTACTCTTCGACTTACTTTTCTATAATTTACAGGTGTTATACCTAACTATATATATTTCTTAGCTGTGATGCTCGGATAATTTTACGACCAGTCCAGGTATATTTACCTGCATATATTTGAAATGGAATTACTTTTGACTATCTTCTGTGATGATAAAATTTACTTGTCTGCATAATTACCTACTCCTAAGATGGCTGTTTACAAATTGTTTTTAGATCGCCTGGCAATATCTAGTATGGTGGTAAATCACCTACAACTGCCACCCTGGCAGTTAGTCGTATACCCATATTGGTCGTATTAAATTACCTGTATTGGTCGAATTAAATCACCTGTATTGGTCGTAAATTACCCGCAGTAGTCGTACATACCTGTGGGCGCCTGCCCGTAGATGTAGTTCACAGGCGGCTCGCACGGGTTGCATGGACCGATTTGTATGGAGCCTGGCCCGCCGTTGCATGGGTCGCATGGGTCACACGGCGAGGGCTGGGGGCATGGGTCGTTGCATGGGAACTGGGGCGCGGGGTCCGGCACGGGCTGCCCCAGTGTGGTGCCCAGGACTAAAACTGGAAATAAAAATTATATTTATAGAAAAGTAGTCTAAGTCTAAAAGTATATTTATAGAAAAATAGCTGAGCCGGCGAACTTTGAACCGCCATAATAGGTATATTTTTAGTATTTGCTATTATGTTTGCTTTTTTTTTTCATACAAATCTTCTCTTAATAATAATGAACACATACAGGGTGTAAAAACACTCTTAACGAAAACTGAAACCCCATATTATAGCAATCATTACGAATTTTTTTTACTTTGGCACCATACCTGGGAAATTACTGGTTCACGTTCAGGAGATCTTGAGGCTCAAAGTTACTATGGAATTTTTGTAATTAGATACAAAATCGATGCAATTACCATGCCGACCTGTTCTATGGATGTCCTATGCACCCATGGATAAGTAGGTATTTCCAAAATAGTACGCGCACAATTTAAAAAAAATTGATTATTTGAAGAAAAAAAAACATTTGCCGAGATTTATTTTTGCTTACTATGACTCGGCATGATGTCCAAAACGAGTAGACTTCGACTTGGTGATGGGTCTTGTGACACCCTGTATAAGATAGATTTATCCAATTTGGTGCAGTCGTCGGAAGTTAAGCGCGTACAAAAATGTCGGTGATGCATTTTTCAGCAATAACGCAAGAATTTAAACTAAATTAAATTTAATTTAAATTTGAACCCGTAATTCCTAAGATTCACGGGATAAATTACATTGAAATAAATAGCACTGTTTGAAAATAACTAAATATGTAAAATATAGAAATCATGTAAATGTAAAATCTAATACTATAATCAAATAAAAAAATAAAACAAAACATCCTTAGATCATTAGCGCCATCTGAATCCAAACTGAACGCAGCTTGTAACTGGCAACTGGATTACTGATAAATATTTTTTATTTTTTTATTTATAGACTCACGCCTTTATCCCCGGAGAGGTAGGCAGAGGTGTAATATTACACCCACATTTCGCCATGAATTTTTAGGTCCCACGTAATAGGGGGCGAGCCTATTGCCGTACCGGGCACATTACCAGACTCCGTGCTGTTACTGATAAATATACTGTACTACATATACACACTATACATATATTACACAGATACTAGATACAGAATAAGTTATCTTGCTCGTCACACAAATATTTGTCTTGCGTGGGAATCGAACCCACGACATCCAACTTAGCAGTTAGAGCTTCTAACCAATTTAAAAAAGCCAGTAAAATTGAATAAAAAAATTACCAGTTATCCATATTACTTTGCCCTTCGCCATTTTTCGATCGTCTGATGAACATGCCAGAAATAAGCAGCCTTTTATTCAAAAATCATTATTTAATAATTCAATTATTCAACCGTAATTATAAATTATAACTGCACAAACAAATTTCAACATTAATTCTTTAAAAATAAGAACGATTTTTGTACAAGGAATGTCCTGACATTGTATTGTTACAGCTGAATAATTATTTAAAAATGGATCGTTTAAAATTATTTTTGAATTTTTGAATATTTACTGTACGCAAGATTGGTCGTTTTAATGGTTTTGATTTTATTAAATTATATAAGTTATGTTACGAGTTGTATAATTAGTTACGCTGATACTTAAAAAATGAAGTGTTTTACTGAAAATTCAAAATAAACTTTATCTAACTGGCTTCTTTTTCCAGTGGTCTTATGAAACAAATTACGAGTATAACAAGTATTGAATTCGATTTTCTGGCATAATTTCACAAGCCTCAATTTTCAACAACTTACAACGCGGATTACTCCCAATTTAGAGTTAGTTTATCTTCAATATATATTTTTTTTATTTTTTTTATAGACTCACGCCTGTATCGCCGAAGGGGTAGGCAGAGATGTAATATTACACCCACATTTCACCATGAATTTTTAGGTCCCACGTAATAGGGGGCGAGCCTATTGCCGCTACCGGGCACATCACTAGACTACATGCTTCTACTGAGAATTCGGAAAAACCCAGTAACACTTTGTTCCCGACCCGGGAATCGAACCTGGGACCTCCAATCAGCAGTCACATACGCTATCCATTGGACCACGGAGGCAGTCAATATAGTTTGATTAAAATCGCCCTAGCGTTATCCCAATTGCATCCAAGACTTACACGCCTTGAAGCCCGAGGTCCGCGCACAAGGCTAACCAGACTTGGCAGAATATTAGCTTTTCCTCATAGCGCCATCTGATCGCTACCCAAAGGGATAACCATATTCCATGGCTTAGGCAAATTTTAGCTTGATTTTTGTTACCTAATGGAAGGAAAGAGGAACCCACCACGCACCCTCGGATTGACCACCCCAACTATTGCAATAGAAAAAGGTTGACAATACCGAACTCCTCTAAAACGATAAGAGATATAGGAAACGGTATAGGTTCACTGTATAGTATAGTATGACTGAGCCTTGGCTCAGTCGTTGCCCATCGCTCCTGAGGATGCCTCGTGCAGAGGGAATAAACACGTGTCGAAGAATAGTCGGCGCATACAGCGGGATACTGCAAGTCGGGTATCTTCCTGGAACCCATACCATTCCTGGGGTGGTCAATCCGAGGGTGCGTGGTGGGTTCCTCTTTCCTTCGCCTAACGCCTGATTCAATCAACTATATTGATTTTTGTTACCAATTATGGACTCGAAGTCGGTTCAAAATCACAATCAAATTGTTATCAAATTCCTATAGAACCAATCAAAAAGTATTCCTTGTAGGGACACATGTGTGTTATTGTAAAGTAGACATAATGTATTGGTGCCTATGCGCGGCTGCTCCGCAATCGGAATTTTTCTTTAGTCGCAATAAATCATTCTTCCATCTTGACCTCTTGTCCCGTACTGTCATTTACGCTCCTATACACAACTCAGAACACATACATATACAGACAATACCTTGAACATACCTAAATCCTACGCCTTCACCTATTTAAACCACATTAGGCTAGGCATTTCCACTTCTCAAGGCCATACATTTTGTTTTCTTTATGGTAGGTAATGGCGGTGAACGAGCAGATGGATCGCCTGATGGTAAGCAATTACTGCCGCCCATGGACACAAGCAACACCACAGGAGTCACAAGTGCGTTGCCGCCCCTTGGGGTTGGGAAAAGGGATAGCATGAGGAGTGGGATGAGGGAGAAGGGATAGGGGATAGGGCCTCCGGCACTCTCACTCACCGAACGAAACGCTACAGTTTAAGTACTGTTACTTTACGTCGATTTTCTGTGAGAGGGTAGTACTTCCCCGGTCGAGCCGGCCCATTCAAGCTGAAATCAGTAAGGCTCTACTACCATCTAACATGCCAATTACAAGCTTCCGTCCGTCAGTCAGTAACGCAAGAATTTTGTACATACTGATGATGTTCCATTGCTAGGCACAGGCCACTTCGTATTATGGGAAAGGTTACGCCATAGTCTACCACGCCACCTAAATATTACAGGTAGTAGAGCCTTGCTGATTTCAGCATGAATGGGCCGGCTCGACCGGGGAAGTACTACCCTCTCACAGAATCGACGTAAAGTAACAGTACTTAAACTGTTGCGTTTCGTTCGGTGATTGAGAGTGCCGCAAGCCCTATCCTCTATTCCTTCTCCCTCATCCCAATCCTCATCCTATCCCTTAGCCCGACTCCAAAGGGCGGCAACGCACTAGTGACTCCTGTGGTGGTGCTTGTGTCCATAGGCGGCGGTGATTGCTTATCATCAGGCGATCCGTCTGCTCGTTTGTCGCCTATTACAATAAAAAAAATGCGGGTTGGCGGACTTCACATGTCTTTCAAGAACATCATGACGAACTCTCAGACATGCAGGTTTCCTCATGATGTTTTCCTTCACCATTTAGCAACAGAATTTCATACGCCTTTACTTAGAAAAGTAAGTCGTATCTTCGGGTGCGGACTGGAAACTAAACCAGATCTGACAAAGTCAAAAAAGTCATCATCATCATCATCAGCCTTTAACAGTCCACTGCTGAACTAGGCCTCTCCTTTGAAAGGAGGAATTGGCCTACTATACCACGCTGGCCAAACGGGTTGATATTGGGTTTGTATCAAGTTTTCCTTCTCTTACAGTGCTGTTCTTTGCAAAATATGCTCCCTCTGTCGGCTCTTACGACACCCATGGGATGATATGGGGTGGTGACATTCCGTATTCTTAATCCACATCACAACACGGACAGACAAGTCGGACAAAAAAGTCAAACTTATTTATTCATCTAGGCCACAAAGTGGCGCTTATGAACGTCAAAATTTATTAGTATTGGCTTTTCCTCAAAGCGACTGCCTGTCTGATCTCCGGAAC
Organism: Euclidia mi; assembly: GCA_944739405.2. Lineage (NCBI taxonomy): Eukaryota > Metazoa > Arthropoda > Insecta > Lepidoptera > Erebidae > Euclidia > Euclidia mi. Next base: position 15,752,188 of record OX123210.2, on the reverse strand, counting down.
CCAAAGCAATAAATACAGATTTAAATAGAAGCGCAGTCCTTAAGGATTTCGTGTGCCGATTCCAAGTGGAGACTGTCTCCAGTTTAGCTCGTAGTTGCCGCCGTTGGCGGCGCTGGCGTCGTTCTCCGTCTCTCTCGCAGTTAATATACCTACACTGGAGGAGAGAGAGACAGCTGCCGTAGTGTGACTGCCACGCCGCCAAGCAGCAATTTGAGTCGCAGAAAGTTTTTCTTCAAAGCGCCCATATGAAATGCGCCTCTATGTAAATATCTGAGCTCTTTGCCCAAAGGGATAGCTACATTCCATGGGCACTTTCTCTCCATAACGACTGTCAAAGATCTTTCTGACAGCCGGGACCAACGGCTTAAAGTGCTGTCAAAGAGATCAGATATTTACATAGAGGCGCATTTCCTATGGGCGCTCTGAAGACAAACTTTCTGTGACTCAAATTGCCGCTTGGCGGCGTGGCAGTCACGCTTTGATAGCTGTTTCTACGAGAGCAAGAGAGACGAACGTTTCTCGAGTGTATCTTAACAACGAGAGCAAGAGAGACGAATAACGAGCTAGTGCCGCTAACGGCGCCAACTACGAACTAAACTGCAGACAGGCCCCACTTGGAATCGGCACACGAAATCTTTAAGAAGGTTTCAGGTTAGGCTTAAGGATTGGTGCTGTGCTGAAACATGCGGCAAGTGATAAATAACGATTTAATACGCACGAAGGCCCATTTATCGAGGAAGGCTATAGGCTATATAACATAACGCTATGAGTGACGGGAGCGTAGCAGTAGCCTTAAATAACGCGGGTGTAACCGCAGGCATCCTATAGTATACCTACATATCACGATAGAATTCGTAAACATATTGATTTCAATATGTGTCATTCGCGTAAACCCTTGAAAATAAAACGTTTCTATTAAGTTTTGATAACATAATATAATAACTTCACGCCTTTTATCCCCGAAGGGGTAGGCAAAGGTGTATAAACATATACATATATAAGTTCTGATACGGGAGCGAAATGAAACAATTATTGGCTTGAAATATGTATATTTTATTATGCATTCATTTTAATTAATAATAAATTATTTTGCTTTACCTCCGTGGTCCAGTGGCTAGCGTATGCGATTGCTGATTGGAGGTCCCGGGCTCGATTCCCAGGTCGGGCAAAAGTGTTACTAGATTTTTTCGAATTCTCAGTAGCAGCACGGATTCTGGTGATGTGCCCGGTAACGGCAATAGGCTCGCCCCCTATTACGTGGCACCTAACAATTCATGGCGAAATGTGGGAGTAATATTACACCACTGCCTACCCCTTCGGGGACACAGGCGTGGGTCTATAAATAAATTTAATCATCAGCCCATCAAGGGCAGGTGAGACACCATGAGAGGACTGCAATGCTAATGGGTTCACGCACAGATCATATGGTTCACTTGCACTGCGCACACCATGACTGTTCGAAGTAGTATGCGTGTATTCAATTGTCAATTATCGCTTGCCGTGTGGTTGACGGCATAGAATACAAGTGTCACCACCCCCTATCTTCCCGTGGGTGTCGTAAGAGGCGACTAAGGGATAACACGATGCAAATACCATCTTTGCGTAGAGACGGAAAACTCGACATCAAACCCTATACGACTGCCTCGTTGGTCTCGCGGCATAAATGTGCGCGTGGGATCGGGAGGTCCCGGGTTCGATTCCTGGGTCGGGCAGTGTTATTGGGTTTTTCTGTCACGAAATTCTCAGTAGCAGCACGGAGTCTGGAAATGTGCCCGGTACGGCAATAGGCTCGCCCCTTATTACGTGGGACTAAAGTATATCTGGCGAAAAGTGAGTGTAGAAATACACCTCTGCCTACCTCTTCGGGGTTATAGGCGTGAGACTATGTATGTATGTATGTAATTATCGCTTGCCGTGCCAGTCATAAAGGCCTTGATAGTAATTATGGGGATTCAGCAACTTTAAGTATACAAGTGGTTTAAACCATAGAACATCGCCATCGCGGCGGGCGCTCCGTGGAAAAGTTATTAATATTCTGTTAAATCTGGTTAGACCAGTAAGGCGAAAAGTCTTGGAGGCAACCGGGATAAAGTTAAGACGATTATATTTATATACTAGACGTCGCCAGCGGCTTCGCCCGCGTCAATCTTAATATATGAAATCCTTGCGTTACTGACTGACTGACAGACACGCTACAGCCGAAACTATTGGGCGCAGGAAGCTGAAATTTGGCATGTATGTTCCTTGGGGACCGTAGGGGTGCACTAAGAAGGGATTTCCCGAAATTCCCGCGGGATCGGTCAAAACGGGTGAATAAAAAAAAAAATGCAGGCGTAGCTGCTGGCGTCCTCTAGTTATACATGTAAACTTTCCTCTTGAATAATTCTATCTATTAAAAAAAGAAACTTATTAAAATGCGTTGCGTAGTTTTTAAGATTTAAGCATACATAGGGACAGACAGACTTTGTTTTATACTATGTAGTGATGACTAGCTGTTTCCCGCGGTTCCAGCGGCATCCTGAGGGAACTACTTCGCGTACCGTAAGTTACTCCATGGTACATCAGCTATCCGCCAGTGAAAGTCCCGTCAAAATCGGTCGAGCCGTTCCAGAGATTAGCGAAAACAAACAGACAGACAAAAAAAAAAAAACATTTCTGTATAAATGTACCGTGATAGGTACATCCATATGCATTAGTAAACACGGTTATTTTAATATTACAAACAGACACTCCAATTTTATTTATGTGTATAAATGATTTTGCCCGATCTCAGGAATTTTGGGAATACGCTTCATAGTGCACTCGTATGGTCCCCAAGGGTCATACATGCTAAATTTCAGCTTTTTGCGCCCAATAGTTTCGGCTGTAGCGTGTCTGTCAGTCAATAATGCAAGAATTCTAGACATTGAAACACGCGATATGTACACAAACTCGTACTTCTTCTTCTTAGCGTGTCGATGGCAATCTAAATTGTGTCAGCCCAGAACTTAGCTACGAGTATGGCATTTTCAGTAGCGTCCATAAGTTCCTGTAGCGTGCAGGTATTAAGGCACGCAGGATAAGATAGTAAGTGTCCCATTGTTTGTGGAGTAGCACCACACTTGCACTCTAGATTGGAATTGTTTATAAATCCCCACCTAAGCAAGTTTTCTTTGCTTCGGCCAGCCTGTGTCCTAAGCCTATTCAAAGATTGCCAGGTCAGCCAAGGCAGCCCATGTCCAGGTGGAGGATTTACAGTAAGCTGGACAAATAGAGTGGGTAGGAAAGCACCATCCCGCCACAGCCTTGCCTGTGTTTGCTCTTCATTGAGTGGAAGGACACGCCTGACGAAGCTATTGCGGCTTTTCAGCCTTTGTGGCACCAAGATGTTGTTGTGAAAAGGATGTCGTAAGTCTCTTTCTATTCTCCTTCTTTCACTGGCGCTTGCCACAGTCCTGTGAACCTCTAGTGGCGCTATTCCTGCCCGAGGATACAGCATTGGAACCGGGGTGGGCTTAAGGCATCCGGTAATTACTACTTATATATTCGGAATGCACTCTCTCTCGAAATTAGGATGTCCTCATTTCGTGGCGTACTTCCTTAACTAGCTTATGTCGGCAGCATTTTGAACAATCAGCTGAATCATCATATTTATGATGTAAGAAAGAAAGAAACTCATTTATTTCGTTTCTGTTAGCTTGCAACAGAAAGAGAGATACAAACTTAAAAATTAACTTAACATAAACAGAATCGGATCCCAACTCAGCGTAATGTCATCTTGTGACACAAGATGGCGCTGATATTCTGTTGGGACCATGTATATGTAAGTATATATTTATTTTTTTATTTACAGACTCACGCCTGCATCCCCGAAGGGGTAGGCAGAGGTGTAATATTACACCCACATTTCGCTAGATTTATTTTAGTCCCACGTAATATGGGGCGAGCCTATTGCCGTACCGGGCACATTACCAGACTCCGTGCTGCTACTGAGAATTTCCTAACGGAAAAACCCAACAACATTTTGCCCGACCCGGGGATCGAACCCGAGACCTCCCAATCCCACGCGCACATTTATGCCGCGAGACCAAGTATAAATTAACAACATTAAAAGCATCGAAAGCCTAGTACTAAGAAGCAGAGGGTATCCACGACGCACACAACTCACTTTTCGGAGTTATGCGCGTATTGAATTGTTAATTAACGGTTACCTCGTGTACACACGTTACATAGAAGAGCAGTTCTTAAGGATTTCGTGTGCCAATTCCAAGTGGAGACTGTCTCCAGTTTAGTTCGTAGTAGGTAGTTGGCGACGGTGGCGGCGCTGGCGTCGTTCTCCGTCTCTCTTGCTCTCGAAGTTAAGATACACAGAGGGAACGTTCGTCTCTCTTGCTGTCACAGCGCGACTGCCACGCCGCCAAACGGCAATATGGGTCACAGAAAGTTTGTCATCAGAGCGCCCATAAGAAATGCGCCTCTATGTAAATATCTGAGCTCTTTGGTTAAGCCGGTCCCGGTTGTCAGTCAATGCAATGGATTAGTGACATTTTTCATTGTGAATCCATCACCTTACTGATAAAATTATAGTTTAGAAGAACTGTTAATGCAAAATTTGGTGTAAGCTTTCATGGAAAGTCTGAATTTCTAATAACATTTCAAATCTTTGCAGATAAATATCATCATCATCATCATCATCAGCCTTTATCAGTCCACTGCTGGACTAGGCCTCTCCTTTGAAAGGAGGAATTGGCCTACTATACCACGCTGGCCAAACGGGTTGGCATAGGGTTTGTATCAAGTTTTCCTTCTCTTACAGTGCTGTTCTCTGCATAATATGCTCCCTCTGTCGGCTCTTACGACACCCGTAGGATGATATGGGGTGGTGACAATCCTTATTCTTAATCCGTCACCACACGGACAAGATAAATATAATCTTTCTTTTTACTTAATTTTCTGCTGAGTCTGGATGAATCTACAACGAAACTTATTTTCTTCCATAAAAAACTAGCCGACAGAGCCTAGCACAGAAGTAAGCAAGAAAGAAAGAAGTCCCTTTTAAGACCTAGGCACCCACATAGGAAGCTTTTCCAAGATATATTGTGCTCCTAACGTCCCTTGCACAGCCTACAGCGCCGGAGTCAGCAGGGAGCGTTTTCGATGTACAGTCGAATAACTGCCCGCTAGATCACCACAAGGGCGACAATCGCTCAGCAAGACATCGTCGCTTCCAGTGCTACTTTACACACACATTGACACTCATATACAATACCAGTTTCTATTGTACCTCGACTCTATGAGCGAGCCAAGGGATTTTTTTTCAAACTGGTCCAGCGCCGACTTGTTTGATTGTACACGGCGCGCTTTCCTAAGCCGCGGCAACCGATGTCGCCTCAGAGTAAACGCGCGCTTTTATGATGTAGGAACCCGCTAAGAAAGCATTTTCATTATTGCATTATTCAATTTTGTTTTTATTGACTCATGCCTGTATCCCTGAAGGGGTAGGCAGAGGTGTATATTACACCCACATTTCGTCATAAATTTTTAGGTCCCACGTAATAGGGGGCGAGCCTAATGCCGTTACCGGGCACATCACCGGACTCCGTGCTGCTACTGAGAATTCGGAAAAACCCAGTAACACTTTTGCCCGACCCAGGCATCGAACCCGGGACGTCCGAACAGCAATCGCATACACTATCCACTGGACCACGGAGGCAGTCTCGCCTGCGTTATTTAAAGGGCTTAAAATAAGGATTGGAATCGACCAGGAAAACAACCAAATCAATTGTATACATATATATCCGATAATACATGATTACATACATAAAATACTTAGCGATACACATTTGTAAAACATCTACACGATCTTAATACTATAGTACGGGTAATTATTATCACTATTTCGGATCCATAAACAGGCATAAAGTCACAACACGGAATGGAGATCTTTTTAATACTATATGTAGCGGAAAACTTATTTAAAAGACCCAAAATTGCCCGATCCTGGGCAATTTGATGGACGACACCTCAAACTGTTGAATACTTTCTTAAGTTCTTCGGAATATGGTTATTGCCCGGCAGGTTGAATTGCCCGGCTGGATGTATTGCCCGGCTGTTTATATTGCCCCGTGGGGTTAGTCTTGCCTGATGGCTTTAACGCCTGGCGTGTTACGTGTTGCTTGGTTGTATAGCTAAGCCAGTTACGTTGTTGATGGGTTACATTGTTTCGCTGGCTATTATTGCCATGTGACGCTGATTAACGTCAAACTGCAGCTTGAATTGCCAGGCGAGCTGGATTGCCCGATAGGATTACAACGCGGGAGTTCTATAGCCAGTTGAAACAAAGTTGCAGTCAAGATCATCCCACAATTGCCACAAAATCAATTCCGATCAAACATACGATGTTGCTTACTCTCTCCTAGTGTCGTCCTTCCTATAAAAACTTGAAGTTGGAATGTAAAGTCCCTCTTCTCGCTTCAGAATAAATCTTGCAATCTCTTCTTAGATGTTACTACCGACTTTACATGCTCATAAGGCCAAAGTAGCAGGCCCAAGATGTTGCCACAGAAAAAATCTGAGGTAAATGGCTGTCGAAATATGGATAGCTGTTAAAACCGCCTTGATGTTATCTTGCACTCGTCAACGCCACCGATTTTTATTGCCCGTCAAGTTACTAAATTGCCCTTACAGTTTTTATAGGAAAATTGGGTCTTTATAAATAAGTTAAAGTTAGTTCGTTTAGCATGGCGAGTCTACTGGCGCGTCACAGGGGCAGCCGCATGGTGGTGGGGGAGCCTCACATGGGCATGGACAGTCGCAGGGAGGGGGAGGATTGCAAGGGCATTGGCATGGGCATGGATTGCATGGACATGGGCAAGGGCATGGATTGCATGGACATGGGCAAGGCGGCTGGCATGGGCAAGAATTCGACTGCTGGTTAGACTGCTGTAGAGAGGTTGTTGACACGCAGATGGTTGGTGGCTGGATGCACTGTGGTCTTGGCTGTCTAACACAAATCTGCGGTGGGCATATAGGCGCTGGACGTGGTTGCGTCACACTAATCGGAGCTGGCTGGATAGGCTCAGGTTTCGGTGGTCGCACCGTGATTGCCGGTGGCTGAATCGGGCATAACGGTCCGGGTCTGGCGAGAACAGGTGGTGGGTTTATCGCTGGCAGAGGTGGTGGCCTGACAAGGATCGGTCGGGGAGTCACAGGTGGTTGTGGAGGTGGTTGGACTGTCAGAGCAGGTGGTGTGATCGGAGCCTGCTGGGGTGGTCGCACCAGGATCGGGGGTGGTTGGATGATCACGTCAGGGGATGGGCTGATGAAGAATGTGCCTCCTGGTACAGGAATCTCCTGGAAGCCGGCGGCTCTTAGACGCTCAGGGACGCAGTTCTTTTGGAGCAGGATCTTGATGGGACCATCGCCGCATGTCGCTGTAAAAATGAATGTTTGATTATGATAGCTGTCGCACTGATGATCTTTGGATGCAACGAAGATTTTGGAAGCCTTGGGGTCTCTTCGGTAGAGGCTATTTTCTATATTTTATTTATTCCTGAAGGGGTAGGCAGAGGTGTAATATTACACCCACATTTCGCCATGAATTTTTAGGTCCCACGTAATAGGGGGCGAGCCTATTGCCGCTACCGGGCACATTACCAGACTCGTTATTAGATAACGAGGCAGTCTCATTTCTTAATATGGTAATCTGCTTGAATATCTTTCGAGGAGTGGTTTCTGCAATGCTTAACAGCTTCGATTAAAAGCCATCACTACTTGGGCTACCACTTACTGGATCAATTATTACCTATGAACTCGTTCTATAAATTTCAGAATTAATGATATCATAGCAAAATGACGCCAGCGTTTAGTAGGACACAATAAATTATGACTTGTAAAACAAAGTTAACCAACTTTGGCAGCGATAACTATGAATTTCTTCGCCACGTCTAACCGTAAGGCTCTCTCAACTTTTGTCCGACCCGGGAATCGAACCCGGGACCTCCCGATTAGCCGACGCATACGCTACCTAATGGTCCACGAAAGCATTGATACGCATACGATATCCACTAGAACACGTAGGCAGTATCTTACATAAAGCAATAAATAAATAAGTATACTTACTAGGTGACGGGCCGCATGGGTCGCAATTGCACGCGCATGGGTCAGGCGCGCAAGGTGGAGCCGGACAGGGACATGGCGGTGGTGGGCAGCAAGGGGGGGGATCGCACGGACACGGCGGTGCGGGACACGGACACGGACAAAACTGCGGGGCAGGCGCCGCCGCCGCCGATGCTACAAGTGCTGGAAACAATCAATCAATCGGTCAATTTATCAATCAGTCGGTTAATCAATCAATCAATTTGTTAATCTATCTATCAATCGGTCAATTTATCAGTCAGTCGGTTAATCAATCAATCAGTCGGTTAATTTATCAATCAGTTGGCTAATCAATCAATTGGTTAATCTATCAATCAATCGGTCAATCAGTTGATTGATCAATCGGTAAATTAATCAGTCGGTTTACAATTTAACAATCAATTTAAAAAACAGCATATTTTCAACCAGCGTTTCAAAATTTTCTCTGTGTCAACTTAGTCTGTTTAAAATTCACTAACTTATCAGACATTTAAGTAACTTATCAATTAGTCATCGGATATGTATCTATATCTGTCTAATCAGATTTATAATTTTATTAATTCATTAATTTACGAATCTGACCAAGCTATTAGGATAGAAATAAATACAACTAGAATAAATATGCATACAACTTTTTACTTGCTAGATTATTAATTACCATTCAAAAATAAATATAAGATGTGGGCGTGTAATACACCTCTGCCTACCCCTTCGGGGATAAAAGGCGTGAAGTTGCGTTATGTTGTTATGTTAAATAAATATATCAGGCAGAATTTTCTAAAAATGGTCGTAATTCTTTTTTTTTCTTTATAGACTCACACCTGTATCCCCGAAGGGGTAAGCAGAGGTGTAAAATTTACACCCACAAATCGTAATTAATATTTTTTGAAAAAGTCTCTAAAGATAATGAAACCAGCACTCTGATAACGGGCAACTGGTTTTTTACATTCACACTGTTACACTACAATTTCTGTCCATTACAATCAAAGATAATCATAAGTTGAATTGATCAATCGTAAACAAAACAACATTACAATCAAAATAAAAATATTTTCACCTCAGCAGCTCAAACATGCCGCTTTTGCTGCGAGACAACAGTGAACAAAACGCGATTTTGATTCCAGCGTAGGTAAAAGTAGCTTTTTAATTTTTCAATCTTCAGTGTCACGAATTGACATTGTTCAGCTATAAATTTTAAACATTCGAATTTTACTGTGCTCTGTCTCTTTCACATGCATATAAAAAGTGAGTGAAAAAACAAACCCCTTCGAATTCGAAATTCGATTTTGGAATTCGACCTCAAAGAAAACACCTACGGCAACGCAAAAAAAAAAGATATTTGTAATAAAGAAATTCCTTTTTTTATATGTTATTGTTTACATGTTTAATTTATTATTGGATTTTAATAAAAATAAGTCTAATTAATAGTATAAAAGTAGTATTTAACCAATACATTTTTATTTAGAATTACAACAATGATACATTTGAAATATAAACATCAGGGACGCGGTATTAAAACGCGATTTAAAAAAGTAGCGGGACTGCGGGAATAAAAATTTCGCTGATGCTGATACAGTAGGTAAAGCGTAACGTGTTAAATTATATTAATATATAAAATAATCTAAAAAGATGAGTGAAACTAGCGATGATGACTGTACTTTAACACCAGAAGAGTTAAATCAACAAGTAATTATACAGAATTCAATCTATTCCTGTTCATTTCTATGTCTCCTAATTAATATGTATTCTCACTGCTGTGGTGAAAAGTTATGTGTGCTACACGAGAGCAAAGTTTTTTGTATCTCGTGCTGTTGCGTCCCTCACCACGCTCAGGATTATAACTTTGATTCACTCGCTACGCTCGTGAATCAATCATAGAATCCTTCGCTTGCTCGGGACTCAAAATCAGCACTCGAAACAAAAAACAACTTTGCTCTCTTGTTGCACAAATAACTATTTATCAATCAAAAACATGTCTAATATCAATCAATCATTGATAGTTAAATCAATGATTGATCAATCAATAAATTGAAGAAAATAAATTACCTATTATACCCAATGCCGTTAAACGCCCCATGGTCGACAACCTTGTGTGAATATTACCGAAATAACCAACGTTTTTATACCAGAAACTTTAAAAATATGTTTACAATAAGATAATCGGATATTCTATACTATGACGGAAATAAAACCACCATACAATGTTATAAAATGGTTTAGTTGCAATAAGTTATCCATTAATGCATGGTAGTTGATTTCATAATAGAAAATAAGGAATTTGATATTGTGAAAAATTACGTAAAATAGAATTCAACGGAAAAGCCTGATTGTATCCTCGAAGGGGTAGGCAGAGGTGTAATATTACACCCACATTCCGCCATGATTTTTTAGGTCCCACGTAATAGGGGGCGAGCCTTTTGCCGTACCGGGCACATTATCAGACTCCGTGCTGTTACTGAGAATTTCCTAACGGAAAACTAAAAACACTTTGTCCGACCCGGGAATCGAACCCGAGACCTCCCAATCCCACGCGCACATTTATGCCGCGAGACCAACGAGGCAGTCAATGGCAATTAGGACAGAAAAATTAACCTGCTCTGTGAAATAAGGAAAGCTAAAACTTTTAGGAACGATCGTCTATTAGTTAGACTATAACCGCGCTTGACTTGATACACTCGTGTATTGTTCAGCCAGATCTATAGTAACCGACCAACCAGTTCTAAAGGTAGTAGAGCCTTGCTGATTTCAGCATGCCCGGCTCGACCGGGGAAGTACTACCCTCTCACAGAAAATCGACGTAAAGTAACTGTACCTAAACTGTTGCGTTTCGTTCGGTGAGTGAGAGTGCCGGAGGCCTTATCCCCTATTCCTTCTCCCTCATCCCACTCTTCATCCAATCCCTTTTCCCAACCCCAAGCTGCGGCAACGCACTTGTGACTCCTGTGGTATTGCTTGTGTCCATGGGCGGCGGTAATTGCTTACCATCAGGCAATCCGTCTACTCGTTTGCCGCCTATTACTATAAAAAGACAGGTTTCCTGTCTCGCACCTAAAAAATGCTGCTGATCATTTTTAACAGAAAATTCGCTTCGCCTGGATATCTCGTATCCGACCAAACAGTTTTTTTGCTCTTCTCTAAAAACTGGCCGAGAAATTTGCCATTCAAACGGACAGTTGACACTATCCTCACCTCTTCGGGAAATCACCCTAATCGTGTTGATACGAAAAATTGCTGACATAATATCCATATATCTCGATGCGTGATACGTGAAACGAATTCAAAATACAGCTTTCGAGAAAATTTCACTTGCTATACGTAATATTGCTCTGTTCCAAAATTATTTACTTTTCCAAAAATATTCATGACTGCCACCGTGGTCCAGTGGATAGCGTAAGCGACTGCTGATCGGAGGTCCCGAGTTCGATTCCCGGGTCGGGCAAAAGTGTTACTGGGTTTTACCGAATTCTCAGTGGCAGCCCGGAGTCCGGTGATGCGCCCGGCAATAGGCTCGCCCCCTATTACGCGGGACCTAAAATTTCATGGCAAAATGTGGGTGTAATATTTCACCTCTGCCTACCCCTTCGGGGATACAGGCGAGAGTCTATAAAAAAAAATATTCAGAATCATACTTGACTATCGCCTGAATCTGTTCATCAATTTTTGCTGGTTTTGCTCAGGTAATAAAAACTAGCGTTTTCTGTCAGAATAATATCAAATTAGTGTTTGTGATGAAGCCAGGGATCCTTTTATCCGTCTCACCAGATTTGATCTTAGTATAGCGAATGCCGTCTGACCCCTGACGCAAACCAGTGATATGCCATGGTAAGCCATGGACAAAATGTTTGAACGACATGTGAAGTCTGCCAACCCGCACTTGGCCTGCGTGGTGGACTATGGCCTTACCCTTCGCATAGTGGGAAGAGGCCTGTCACCAGCAGTGGGACAGTATAAACAGTGCTAAGCCGTGAAGAAAACCAACGTGAGGAAACCTACATGTCTTAGAGTTCGCAATAATGTTCTCGAAATACATCTACATACTACAACCCACACATGGCCAGTTGAGTATGGCCTCACCTTTCTCATAGCGCGAAGAGGCCCAGAAATGGGACAGTTTCTACAGGGCTGATGGTACCCTTAAACATAGCATTAGTCCAGAAACTGTTCTCACCAGTGCCTATTACTATAACAATGATAAATCATATAAAATTCCGAAACTAATTGATTTTCTCGCTGTCATTGAACCAAATAGAAACATGGTTTCCACTATATAAGCCAAGGTTTGGCTTTCAAAGTCTACTGTCAGCGCAATGGCTTTGAAGGCACTACTGGTTCTTGGTAAGTACTAAAGACTTCTTTCATAAGGTCAGCTTTACACCTGTAATCCAATAGAAGCAGTGTTTTGTAAGAAGTTTCTAGAAAACACTTTTGACTCATGAATACGTAACAATTTGCCGACGGGTCTCAAATTTTGATTATATTTATAATTTTATTGGTGTCTGAGATTGGTTACGAAATAGATTTTTTATTTAATCTCATGTAATAAATTCTGTATCGCAATCATTTCTGAGGTATATAATACATTATGGATTTCACAAACATATAATCAACTGATACAAAAAACACTCAGAGGACAACATTTTGTGGATCATACAAAGTGTTGTCTCATCATCATCATCAGCCTTTAACAGTCCACTGCTGGTCTAGGCCTCTCCTTTGAAAGGAGGAATTGGCCTACTATACCACGCTTGCCAAACGGGTTATTTTAGGGTTTAGGGTTAGTATAGGGCTTTTATCAAGTTTTCCTTCTCTTACAGTGCTGTTCTCTGCATAATTTGCTCCCTCTGTCGGCTCTTACGACACCCATGGGATGATATGGGGTGGTGACATTCCGTATACTTAATCCGTCACCACTCGGACGGTTGTCTCATGTGGGGACCGAAGCCACAACACTTGGCATACTGTTAAAAGGCAAGGCTAGTGCTTAAACCACCTCGCCTCTGCCGTAAAATCCGAAAATGAATCAAAATGTGGCCTATTTACCTAGTCAGCCCAGAAAAATTACGCGTTAGTAGGAGAAATACCACTAAAAGCATTCCTCAAAGACGTTCGATTTTTGAAGTCGGTATACCAGCTTGTAGAAGATTGCAATAACTTATCAACTTTTGGTTTAAAATCACAATAACCGTTAAAAAGTTTTGATTAAAATAAGTACTCATTTGATTAACTACGGAATTCAATATTCGATCTATAGATACATCTGTAGATTTTAGATTAGTTTTTGACATAAGCTCCATACAAAATATGTCAAACACGAATTTCGAATCTCAAAAGCCATGTATGGTTCGAATATTGAAAAAGGCCGTTAGAGGATAGATAATGGCTACTATTTACCGCGATATCACCAATTAATCGGTTAAGTTTTGGTAAAAAAATAGCAAGGTACTGAGATGATTTTGGGAACTTGAGAGTGACATTAGCCTACTTTTTACGTGATAACTGACTCCCAAGGGAAACGAGGGCGAAATCTAGTATAATACCAATTTCATCATCATTCGCGATATCTAACGGCCATTTTCAATATTCGAACTATAGATAGATCTGTAGATTTTAGATTCGTGTTTGACATATTTATATAGAGTTTTTGACATATTATGTCAAAAACGAAAATAATAGTAAGGCCTCCCTCACATTGGTCATGACTCATGAGAGTTCCTCGAGCGTACGCTCGGCGTCCGTTCGGCGTGCGCCCGGCGTTCACTTTGTACTACAGAGTAAACGCTGAGCGCACGCTGGGCGTACGCTCGAGAAACGCTGACGCCCAATGTGAGGTCGGCCGAAATCTCACGCTGAAGGAACTGCGGATTTAGTCTAGTACTCATAAAATTTCATTACCATCTTCGTATTCCAGCACTCGTGACCTACACCGCGGCCGCGCCGTGGCGGTGCTACACCACCTGCGATGGCAGTACGGTCTGCTTCGGCGAGCAGGGCCAACCGTGCATCAATCCCCCCTCGATCTGCATCTCCAGACCTTGCCCCCCTTGCACGGGACCGGCGACCGTGTACACCCCGTGTCAGTGTCAGCCAACATGTCCGCCCCCTCCTTGTCCTTGTCCCTGTCCTTGTCCCTGCCCTTGCCCCTGTCCACCTCCCCCCCCTTGTCCATGTCCATGTCCCTGTCCCCCACCACAAGATCCATGCGGATGCGGTTGCCAATAACTTCACCCAAATAAGACGGCTAACAGTTGACAACTAACTCTAACACCTATGAAATCAACCCAAAATGTAATTGTCCCCGATATGAAACCACCCCAATATGAAACCGCCCCAATGAAACCACCCAAAATTAAACAAGAAGACGACATTTGGATTGTGAAAATTCTGTCTGGATTGAATGTAAAATAAATTGTGAAGCTGTAATTATTTTTTATTTAATAAAATGTTTTGGTGAATTAAAATTTACGTTTCGGTTAACACATAGTTAGTTTTAATTTTTTTTTCTTGTTGTTTTTACCCGATTGTGTTAAATTAAGGGTAATTTCTTGGTCTATGAAATTGTGTTTATTTATAATTCAATCGCACATTTTTTTATAAAACTTGACTGATTTATAAACTATACCTACTGTTCAGAAGTTGCCCTAGGCAGGTGCGAAATGTTGCAGAAGGCACTGGAAACTAGTTTACATACATCCACTTGACCAGGGCAACGCAAGAAGTCTGACATATATTGGACTGAGTTTCTCAGTGCTAACGATAAAATACAATATGCAGTTGTCAGCAATACCTGGATCTTCACTGTTGTCAGGCCTGGAACTAAGTTAGATAAACACACAACAAAAGCGGCCACGATAGATTGAATGAATGATGAATGACTTAGCTGGTTATACTCCAAACGTTATGTCTTCAAGGCACGAGGTATGATGTCGTACAATTCACAGTTTCACAAAACGTCAATGTTCAATATATATCATAATTCTACATCTACATCTACACTATAATATTATAAAGAGGAAAAATTTGTATTTTTTTTTGTTTGTTTGTAATGGATAAACTCAAAAACTACTGGACCGATTTTAAAAATTTCACCATTAGAAAGCTACATTATCTGCGAGTAACATAGGGTTTTTCAAAAAAATAGGGGTCTGAGAGATATTTGGGTTTTTCGGGTACGCAAAGTAGTTCCCTCAGGACGCGGGTGAAACCGCGGGAAACGGCTAGTATATCAAAAGTTCAATATCACAAGGGCTCACTGAACCGTGCCAATCAAATCAAAAGCGGCAGTTTTACAAAATTTAATTCGAAGCTGGTTTTACAATGTGCTTTTTCAAGAGGCGAGTTCAAAGGGAAGCGAATGTTTTGACAGTTCTTACAAATGTGACCACTGGTCACAAAAAAATAATTACCATAGATAACAAATGTTACTAAACTGATTTACTCGACTAACTATTATAGACAATATATCTATTTCAAACACCTACTATTAATTCTTGAAAGCAAGATTTATTTTAATTAAAATACGAAAGTATTTATCCTTAACTGGAATTCATTAATTTTGGGCATTTAGCACTAGTTTTTTAACTCTGCACTATCTTAATATATAAAATCCTTGCATTACTGACTGACTGACAGACACGCTACAGCTGAAACTATTGAGCGCAGGAAGCTGAAATTAGGCATGTATGTTCCTTGGGGACCGTAGGGGTGCACTTAGAAGGGATTTCCCGAAATTCCCACGGGATCGACCAAAACGGGTAAATTTAAAAAAAATTGCAGGCGTAGCTGCTGGCGTTATTAAAAACATATTCTAGTGAAGTACCTACCTCCATATAATACAGTTTTTGCTCCTAAACGCCTAATCGTCTTAAGGAAGGTGTTCATAGCTATAGAGCCAATCCTAGGTGTTGAATCAGAACATACCTACGCATCGCAGTCATCATAAAAAAATATTAATTAGTTACTTAGCGGAACTACAAAATGCAAAATTTTAACTAAGTAGAAGGAACGGAACTGCCTCCATGGTCCAGTGGATAGCGTATGCGACTGCTGATCGGAGGTCCCGGGGTCGATTCCTGGGTCACTCTGCAGCAGCCCGGAGTCTAGTGATGTGCCCGGTAACGGCAATAGGCTCGCCCCCTTTTACGTGGGACCTAAAAAAATTCATGGCAAAATGTGGGTGTAATATTTACACCTCTGCCTACCCCTTGGGGAATACAGGCGTGAGACTATAAATAAATAAAAAAAACTTAAAGGGAAAAATATCCATCACTTCAAATCATCAGTATCAGGATTTTAATTTTGAGCTACTACTATTATACTATCTTTTGTATATAACATTCACCCTTCAGTGACCGACAGAGAATGCACAGCAACTATTGGCCGCAAGCAGCCTACATTAAAAGACGTAAGTGGATGCTCCTGTTTCACCATATTTACTTTGGGAGGCGCACCTACCAAGTGAACCTAATTTATTGCTTGAGTATGATATCAATAGGGGAGAGTCGGGTAGCCCCGGCCGGCGGGTAGCCTCGGCCACTATCCTTTCTAGGCAACCACGCATACATAGATAAATAGTGCACACGTCAAAATGTTCGCATTGCAGGCACCCCGAAGTTGAATATTCGCCGCAGCAGTGACGTAATCATCGAGCGGATAACAAGTGACAGTTAATAGTTATCATCAACGAGATTCTTTCTCGCGCCGATTAGTTTTCAAATACAGTTTATTGACATTAAATGTAAGTACTTTATTATCATTTATACATTATTCTAAACAGGTAATTGTTATAGTTAAAAGTTTAGGTTATTTTATGTCGCTGACATTGATGACTTATTTTAAAATAAATTGAAGGTTGGAACGAGCCTGTCGGGTAAAACTGGACACAATTTTGACGGGTACCCTCGGACACTTTTTGAATGTAGAGAAAATCTTTATTTAAATACTTCCATCGCGTTTTTAAAATTACGTAGTTTTTTTATGATAAGGAAAGTAATTATAGTCTATTTGATTTTTGCAGACACACTGGAAAATGCAAAAATTTAAAGAAAGAGTCACTGAACGAAAGATTCGGGATGCAGATAGTATGACTGTATGATTGAGGCTATACAAAGTGAAAGAAAATAAGTTTTCGCTAAGAGAAGTAACTGACAGGTATGAGGTGCCGAGCAGTACTCTTTAGGATCGGATAAAAGCTCTTAATAGTGGGCAAGAGGTTAGCTTAGTACCAAAACTGGGAGATTTCGAGCTTTAGATTTAGACTAGAGGACGCCAGCAGCTACGCCTGCATTTTTTTTAATTTACCCGTTTTGGCCGATTCCGTGGGATTTTCGGGAAATCCCTTCTTAGTGCACCCCTACGGTCCCCAAGGAACATACATGCCAAATTTCAGCCCAATAGTTTCAGCTGTAGCATGTCTGTCAGTCAGTCAGTAACGCAAGGATTTTATAGATAGAATAGATAGATAGATAATTGCTTTATTGTGCAAATGTTGGTACAAACTCGGTGTAAGTAACTTAAATGTAGGTAGATACATATCAAATGCACAAGGGCGGCCTTATCGCTGAGTGCGATCTCTTACAGGCAACCTTAGAATGGACAGACTGAAAAAGACAAAAAGCTTTGATGTGTAGCGACTAAAAGTATCTGATTACTAGAAATTGTTTTTATTATATACATACATATATATATACATACATACGCAGGCATACATACAATAGATATGATAGGTGCTAAACATATAAATAAATACATAATATGATACATATATAGGTACGATTTACATATCTATACATATAATAAAATGGTAGGAAAGTCAAAACTGTACATTGAATATTTTTTTTAAAGAATACTTGGGGTGTGATCTACTATCGATACCGAGACCAGAAATATAGCTTTTTGAATTTTTGTCTGTTTGTCTGTTTATCTGTTTGTCCTTATATCCGGGGTAAAGTAAAAAGTACTGCATGGATTTACTTCAAATTTGGCACAAATATTATTAAAAAGTCGGATCACCACATAGGCTACATATTATCACGCTATGACCTATAGGGAACGAGCAGAGAACCTTTATTTCTTCAACGCATTCTGTAACAACGTGTAATGTAACAATGCATATTTGAATGTTG
Source organism: Euclidia mi (assembly GCA_944739405.2). Classification (NCBI taxonomy): domain Eukaryota; kingdom Metazoa; phylum Arthropoda; class Insecta; order Lepidoptera; family Erebidae; genus Euclidia; species Euclidia mi. The sequence continues at coordinate 15,733,952 of OX123210.2, read as the reverse complement.
TTATTATGTTAACTATGCTATAAGCTAGCTTCACACTATAAAAATCACGCATCATAAATAAATAACTAAATGCAATCATAAATAACTTAGGCTGATAAACATAATTAATTGAATATTAGTAGAATCAAGACAATTTTAATGCAGCGCCATCTAAGAGAGTTCAAAAACATCAAGTCGAATTACATGTATATGCCCTTTTTGGATATAAATAATTTAAATTTGAACATGTTGGCGACGTTAATAGTTATTTTCAAAAGTCATAGATGGAGTTGTACATTTTCTTCTTAAAAATGGTATTATTAATTCGTTTCAGAGATGAGCAAGGCTATTAGTTGAAGTTATTTAATTAATTAACTACACCATCGCCACACTTGATTGCTTACATCATTTCTGTCAGAATAAATAGTAATAGAGTTAGTACAAAATAAACATTTTGGTCACATTGGTGTAATTATTGCTTCTTATTTAATATATTTTCATGTCGCATGTAAACTTGCTTTAAATTGTCTTCCGGGATATACATATAGCACGTACCTTTGTTTAAATTAACTGTATATAAACATTAGTGAGATGTGGAACTAGCTAGATTTTTTTTACTCACACACAGCCATTTATTTATTGTTACGTCTGAAGCGGTTTGGCGATACTGGTGTTCTCTATACATAAGAAGCATCCTACCGTAATGCATTTACACGACCACCTAGAGAACGGCCAGCGCATATAGGTATTTTGATCCCGACAGCATTGCTGAGCACTTGGAAAATCCGCGTCAAACAACTCTCTTGGCATTTTTCAGGCTCTGTAAAATCGATCAGTTTGGAAGGTCCCTTACGTATGACGAGATGCCTTCATATTACACGTCCGACAAGCAAAAGGGTGTATTTAACTGACGTTGACGCGGAGGTGCTGTGGAAGGTTTTCTGGTAAGTTTCAAGGACACCGCATTTTGTAGAGTTTATACCGTACACACAAATAATGTCGAATGCTATTTTCTGCGGTTGTTACTTCACACGGTCCAAGGGCCAACGTCTTTCGCCTTTCTGAGGACATTTGATGGCTTGGAGTATCCCACTTACCGCACAGCCTGCGTAGTACGTCACTTTCTCGACGGTGACCAATACTGGGATGACAACCTCGCGGAGTCAAGCGTCAGTGACAGTCCCAGCCGCATGCGTCATCTGTTTGACGTCATCTTGGTGTTTTGTGGAGTCGCGGATGCGGTAGCTTCCTGGGTGAAGTATCGCCATCATCTGTCTGAAGATTTTCTACGAGCTTTGAGGCGTGTTACTAGAGACGAAGTCGAAGTAACTGATGACCGCGTGCTGACCACCTGTCTCAGTTCACTTCAAGACGTGGTCATTTCTATCAGCGGCAATCCACTGGCCAAATATTTGTTACCAGCTTCCCAATCATCACCGCATCAAGACCGTGAAAATTGGGAGTATAACGCTGAGACAATTTGAAATGACCACCTTACGAATTTTACGACACCGTCCTTGAAAGCGTTGGGCAAAGCCAGGCTAAAATGCTTTTCTTGGATGCTTCTTGGTGGAACAGGAAAAACATTTGTTACTACTGGCATACTTGCAGAGGTCAGGAGGCAAGGCAAAATTGTCATTGCTGTAGCGTCGCCGGCAATCGCTGCCACACTGCTTCCGGGTGGCAAGACAGCACATACCATGTTTAATTTTCCCATCGATTTAGAGAGCGCCTTAACACCCGTTTGTGGTGTGTCACGTAACAGTGATAAGGGACTCGTGCTCAAGGATTGCTCTCTGATCGTATGGGATGAGCGTACGATGGCCAATAGGAAGGCAGTTCAGGCCATGGACAGAACCCTGCAGGACATCCACAGGAACGAGCATTTAATGGGTGGTCACAGTTCTGTTCAGTGACGATTCCCGACAAACGCTTCCCGTAGTGACGCGGGGATCGAGGGCTGACGAGATGAGTCATCATCATCATCATCATCAGCCTTTAACAGTCCACTGCTGGACTAGGCCTCTCCTCTGAAAGGAGGAATTGGCCTACTATACAACGCTGGCCAAACGGGTTGGTATAGGGTTTGTATCAAATTTTCCTTCTCTTACAGTGCTGTTCTTGCTCCCTCTGTCGGCTCTTACGACACCCATGGGATGATATGAGGTGGTGACATTCCGTATTCTTAATCCGTCACCACACGGACAAGGTGAGTGCTTCGTTGAAATTATCTTTGTTGTGGTCACGAGTTCGTATGCTGCGCTTGACCATTAATATGAGAGCTCAGCTTGGCGTCAATGCACGTGCTCAACATTTCTAAGATGTCTTTCTAAGTGTTGGCGAAGACACTCTACCAGAGAAGAGAAGTGGACAGGTGGTGCTTCCAGAGTCTCTCAGTAGAGTTGTATCCAGCTTAGAATTATACAGCTGTATACCGTAATAGCAGAATTCGTGAGTGTGTGAGTGGCCTATTTTGACGCCCAAAAATGATCAGGCTGTAGCAATTAACGAATGCATTCTCTCGGAAATTGAGAGGAATGAAGTGGTCTACACCTCTATAAACACTGTCGTCGAGCAAGAAAACGACACACATTATCCCGTGTAATTTCTGAACTCCAAGTCAGCAAGTGAACTTCCAGCGCATAGCATCAAGCTGGAGGTCGATGTCCCGATTATGCTTCTTCGGAACCTATCTCCTCCGAAGTTATGTAACGTGACCCGCCTGAAAGTCATCTCGCTCCACAGACACACCATTTAGGAAATTCTTACGGGTTGTGGCGTCAGCGAGGCAGTATTTATACCACGCATTCCTCTCATATCTCATAATTCAAGCGCATACAGTTCCCCGTGAGTGTTTGCTTTGCGATGACCATCAATAAGTCGCAGAGGCAGACATTGAGGGTAGCGGGTGTCCTGTATGTCGCTTGCTCCCGCGTCACCAGTCTCTCTTTACATTTTGGCTGCGGAGAGCCAAACCACTAATGTTGTATATCGAGAAGTCCTATAAGTATGTATTTTACCCTGTTATGTATTCCTTATTTTCTCCATCTGCTTCAGTCACAACTTATGATTAGTTCAGCAGAATCACCATAAAGTCATTTATTCAAAGCAGGCTGAAAATCAGCACTTTTTGAAGGTCAATTTTACAAAAGACAGTCTCCCTCTGTTACTACACTTTCTGCAGGTATGAAATATAAAGAAGAAACGGGTAAATGAATGTTATTTCAAAAGGTATATCTTCTCATATCTTCACGCCTTTTATCCCCGAAGGGGTAGGCAGAGGTGTATTACACACCCACACTTCGCCAGAAATGTTTCGGTTGCAATGTAATTGGGGGCGAGCCTATTGCCATCTACCGGGCACATTGTTAAGCGAGCGATAATTAATTAATATTTTTAATACACACATAACTTCGAAAAGTCATAGGTGTGTGCCCGGGGTAGCTGGGGATCGAACCCAAGACCATCGTCTCGGCAGTCCGTTACATACACCACTGGGCTATCGCCGCCGCCGCGTATCTTTTAAAAGGTATAATCGTAGGTAGGTATTGATTTAATAGTTAGGTGCTGTACAGCGTTCACGCAGACGACGTCGCGGGCAGCAGCTAGTAATACATATACATACATACCTATAATAATATGAACACAATATACAGTGATACAATTTGTTTACAATGACAAATAGTGCTTCTTTAGTAGTATTACTTAATAGTGCAAGTAAGTAATACACTTAATAGTGCTACTTAAGTAGTATTTTTAAATATTTTAAATGATTTAGCTTGCCTAATTTCGACCGGCAGCGCATTCCACAGACGGACAGCTTGAACAGCAAAGGATTTATCGTATATATATATTAAGATTTGGAGCTTTGGTGGAGAAAAATACTTATAATTGCAACTTACAAAGCTAAAGCGACAGAGACTAAAAAGAAGGGTGCAACAGTCACCAAAAAAATTAAAAAGAACACCAAACAGAACACCCAAATTGTTAAGAGATCAGAGAACAGAGTGCATAATTTGCGGAGAAACATTTGAAGAAGATTGGATACAATGTTAAGAATAATAATATAATATAATAATAATATTCTACCACATTCACACAACACCATAGACTGTAAAGACTGGGCGCATGAAGCATCAATATCTACGCATGCTTCATGATTCTAGGCTCAATATCCTACACAGCTTTGCTAGTTTTGCGACGTTTGCAAAGCCAAAAAAAGACCTAGTCATCGCTAATATGTAATATCCGGAGTTACCCGCCAAAAAAATAATTGTCCAAAATTGAGGTCTGTTTGTTAGACTTCATTAAAGCTAAGATGTAGAAATTATCTTATTGTTACTTGTACTAAAATACTTTATATATATTTTATTTAACGTTTTGATACTAAATAAATGTCTAATCATAGCCATTTAAAAAATAAATTCAGTTTTTCTTATGTGTCCGTGGCTACCCGACTCTCCCGTAACTATTAAATTTTGCAATAGTAGATAACTCACAATGTGAAACAGTTGCAGCTCCTTACAAAGATAGCATGTAAATCCATTATACTGGCAGTTAAAAAGAGTGGCCACGAGTTTTATTACCCGTTCTTTCTCGTGGTTCTACCTATTGCATTGCGAACGTGGCAGTAAATGTAGAATCATCTGGTAATTAACTTTAATTTTTGACGTTCATAAGCGTCACTTTGTGGCCTAAATGAATAAATGATTTTGACTTTGAAGCTGAAGTCTGGCATGTTTGTAGCTTGGGGCCTATTAAGAAGGGGTTTCCAATATTCTAACGGGATTGGGAAAATTGTGAAATGTAAAATGATTGATTTTCACTACAGCCTACAAAAGAACTCTACCTAAATCCTAAGTACTCTTTGAGGCACAGAGAGGCGTTACTTTCAACCAGTAAGTACCAACATTCTTACGGAATGATCCATAGCATCGCGCTATCTCTTTTCAGCAATCTCATGCTAAGAAACACTTACAAAAAATTGCAAAAGTTCTTAAAATATTTTCTCCATACTTACTTAAATGTCCGTGTAGTGACGGATTAAGAATACGGAATTTCACCACCCCATATCATCCCATGGGTGTCGTAAGAGCCGACAGAGGGAGCATATTATGGAGAGAACAACACTGTAAGATAAAGAAAACTTGATACAAACCCTATACCAACCCGTTTGGCCAGCGTGGTATAGTAGGCCAATTCCTCCTTTCAAAGGAGAGGCCTAGTCCAGCAGTGGACTGTTAAAGGGTGATGATGATATCTTTTGCCGCGGCAACCTCATGCTAAGAAACACTCTTAAAAAAAAAATATTTAAAAGTTTAAAAAATATTGTCTCCATACTTACATAAAACATCTATGAAAAAATATCAGACGAACGACTAGAGGATTTAAGACTGTAATTTATCTTTGTGACAAGTTCTAAGCTATATTTGACGTACGGAAACGTAAAGACTAATTTTGAAGACATTTTTTATTTGTTTTTTTAGTTATAGACTCACGCCTGTAATCCCCGAAGGGTAGGCAGAGGTGTTATATTACACCCACATTTCACCATGTATTTTTAGATCCCATGTAATAGGGGTGAGCCTATTGCCGTTACCGGGTACATCACCAGACTCCGTGCTGCTACTGAGAATTCGGAAAAACCCAGTAACACCTTTGCCCGATCCTCCGATCAGCAGTCGCATACGCTATCCACTGGACCACGGAGGCAGTCATTTAACGTCACCAAAATAGATCCTTGAAAGTGGAAGTTTCTTGAAATTGTATATAATGTATAATATAATAAAATGTAAATAAAAAGGTATTTCCTCTTTCTTTTCGTTGATTAACACGATTCAGACCCGTTACATAATTTTTAATATGTATAAAATGTACCATAAAAACTCATCCTTCTAGCCTTATCCCAGGTGCAACCCGATTTCCACCCACTAGAATAACCTATACCTATAACCTATACCGGGTGTAAGGGACGGTGTACCGAAAACTGATACGAGTGATTCAGTACATTATACAGGCGGTCGAATTTTCCGGATAATATCTAAGAACTCGTCAATTTTCCAAAAAAATACAATGTGACTATTTACATGAATGTTCCTATGAACACGCAAACTTGCACTATCAGCTGTTACGGCCCTACAGCGGCGGGTGGTAGCGGCAGTGATTACGATGTACTGGTGCGCTTACTGCGCTGTGATGTCACATCAGAGTAAACGCGCCATGTACCATGTTTAATTCTTAGAACTGTACAAAAATATCAATGCGGGTCGCCTATAGTTACTATTTCATTACATTATATGTCAAAAAATGCAAAAGAAAAAGCGGAAAATTCATGAAAATTTCCGGCAAATTCAACCGCCAATGGCCTCAGTATCATGTACATTCAGTACATGATACTGAGGCCACTGGTATCGGTTTTCGGTACACCTTCCCTTATACCCCGTATTTTACTGAATATTAGCTTTGCGTTAGAGAAGTTGCAGCCCGGGATCCGATGACTAGTCTTACCAGATATCCCTGAATGCTTTTACACAGAGCGACTGCTTGTCTAAACGCCGCAACTTAAAGGGATAGCGATATTCCATGGTTTAGACTAGTGTCAGTTTATTCCTACTGACTCCAGTCAAAGATCTTCATAACCGACCGCTTTACATGTTCTCCAAGGTATGAGCAATGAATACATATTTACATAGAAGCGCAGTTCTTAAGGATTTCGTGTGCCTATTCCAAGTGGGGACTGTCTCCAGTCTAGTTCGTAGTTGGCGCCGTTGGCGGCGCTGGCTGCTACACTCGAGGAACGTTCGTCTCTCTTGCTCTCGTAGAGACAGCTGTCACAGCGTGACTGCCACGCCGCCAAGAGGCAATTTGGGTCACAGAAAGTTTGTCTTCAGAGCGCCCATAGGAAATGCGCCTCTTTGTAAATATATGAGCTCTTTGGTATGACTTCTCAAAGTCAGTGGTATGCGTCACATCATCAGCCTTTTACAGTCCACTGCTGGACTAGGCCTCTCCTTTGAAAGGAGGAAATGGCCTACTATACCACGCTGGCCAAACGGGTTGGTATAGGGTTTGTATCAAGTTTTTCTTCTCTTACAGTGTTGTTCTCTGCAAAACAATATGCTCCCTCTGTCGGCTCTTACGACACCCATGGGATGATATTGGGTGGTGACATTCCGTATTCTTAATCCGTCACCACACGGACTATGTGGTATGCGTCGTGGATTTAAAATTCAAACCCATTAGCCTCTGAATGGCAGTTTACTGATATTTCCACTAGGCAATTGCTGCCGTATATAACATAGCAACTATTAACATATAAGTGAATGGGACAGGACGAAGGGGAAGACCTAGGCAGACGTTCTCTGACTAGATTGGAGACATCCTAAAAAAAGTACAGGTCGGAAGTACCCTAAACAGAAGAGCATGCATGAGAAACTTGATGGGAGTGAATGAAGCAAGAGAGGTATGTCAGGATCGTTGCAAATGGCGTTCCGTAGTCTCTGCCTACCCGACCGGGCAACAGGCGTGAGTCTATGTACGTATGTATGTAACATATAAGTAGTAATAGTAAACATAATTTAGGTAGCGATAGTCTTTAAGAGATATCTTCTTCTTCTCGCGTCAGTTTCCTCAATGCTGAGGTCCCTGACCACCTCGTGGAATTGCGGACCACTCGCCGCCATCTATTTCTATTTGCTGCCGAGTGGAGAGCGTCGTGTGGTTGACGGCATAGAATACAAGTGTCACCACCCCCTATCTTCCCGTGGGTGTCGTAAGAGGCGACTAAGGGATAACACGGTGCAAATACCATCTTTGCGTAGAGACGGAAAACTCGACATCAAACCCTATACGACTACCTCGTTGGTCTCGCGGCATAAATGTGCACGTGGGATCGGGAGGTCCCGGGTTCGATTCCTGGGTCGGGCAGTCTTATTAGGTTTTTCTGTCACGAATTTCTCAGTAGCAGCACGGAGTCTGGAAATGTGCCCGGTACGGCAATAGGCTCGCCCCTTATTACGTGGGACTAAAGTATATCTGGCGAAAAGTGGGTGTAGAAATACACCTCTGCCTACCCCTTCGGGGATAAAAGGCGTGACGATATGTATGTATGTATGTATGTACAATTTAAGTGGGATAAGAATGATACAGAAGCAGCGATAGCCGAGTGGAGAGACCGACAGACTTCTACGCAGAGGGTCTCAGGTTCGAATCCTCGGCTCACACCAATGACTTTTCGAAGTTAAGTGCGTATTAAATTGTTAATTATCGCTTGCTAAACGGTGAAGGAAAACAATGTGAGGAAACCTGCATGTCTGAGAGTTCTCCATGATGTTCTCGAAAGACATGTGAAGTCTGCCAACCCGCACTTGGCCAGCGTGGTGGACTATGGCCTTATCCTTCTCATAGTGAGAAGAGGCCCGTGCCCAGCAGTGGGACGGTTTAAAGGGCTGATGATGAATAATGATACGAACGAAACTACCAGCAAATAAAAAATATTCATATAATATTTGCTCCAAAACAAAAAATGTTCTAAATTAAAATTAATGATAAAAATTTAAATAAAACGCAGGTTATCATTTCAGAAATTTTATTTGTACTTTCAAATTGCTACCCTCCACTGGTCAACGCAATGGCTTTGTGGTATGAATGGGGTAAATCTATCTACAATAGCTTTACATCGTAGATATAATCAGGAACAGCGCAAAATCTAGGGGTAATAATTATATAATATTTTGGGGTAAGACCATCAACTATCGTAAAAAGGTTTTCGAGTTATATTGCATTTATTAGTCGTCAACAGGGGCTCGTCAAACAGTTTTGATATGGGGTAATGTAGAATACTGCTATCATAAAGTGCAGCCAGTTTTGATATGGGTAAAACTGTCATAAACAGGTTTTCGGGTAATATTACATTTTTGTGTCGTCAGGGTCCGGTGAAATATCATTGCAGTCAGTTTTAATATGGAGTAATTTTATTGGCAGACTGTTCGGTTTGTAGGGTTAGATTTGTGGGGTAACTTTAACAACAGGGGCACGGGCAGCAGGGTTTGGGGCAAGGGCATGGGCAAGGGCAGCAACACGGCTTTGGGCAGCAACAGCAGCAGCAGCACGGCGGGCAGCAACAGCAACACGGAGGAGGACAGCAACAGGGTGGAGGGCAACAACAGGGTTTCGGGCAACAGCACGGAGGAGGGCAGCAACAGGGCTTCGGGCAGCAACAAGGCGGAGGGCAACAAGGCTTCGGGCAACAGCAACAAGGTGGTGGGCAACAACAAGGTGGCGGACATGGGCAACAACAGCAGCATGGCGGCGGACAACAGCACGGGGGCGGACAGCAACATGGGGGTGGTGGACAGCAACATGGGGGTGGTGGACAACAACATGGGGGTGGTGGACAGCAACAGGCGTCACCAGGGGGCGCTGGGCTTGGGGCCGCCGCTGGCGCCGCGGTGGCGTATGCGATGAGTGCTGGAAAAATAAAATATTATGTATTTAAATATTTAAAAATAATACTTCGGTAGCTACGTAGGTTCTTATTACTTCTTATTATTCATTTATTTTATTAAACTTCTGCAATACAATTTGCAGTAGGCGGGCTTAATGCCAAAGGAACCTAGTGCCCTCTATCATACAACGATGAAAACATAAATATAGCGACATCTAAACGGACAATGACCACACAGCACACGACACAGGATTTACATCTAGTGCGGGAGTTGTCTATTGATAGAACTACGAAGAAATGAAATGACAACTGCGAAGAAATTATATTAGATTTTGATTTTAACTTGAATAGTAAAAAATCTATTTGCTATCTCTGTTTACAGAGTACCTAGACCGAATTTGAAAACGCATGAATCGCATTTGATTCGTAAAAGTACCTCTGGTGAACAATACTCACAAAGGTCAGTAATAATGACTGACTGACGATGGCATTGTTTGATGAAACTTTTCAAATACTATCCAATTATGTGAAAACTTGGGCTAGTACAATCTGTCTCTGACAACTAACTTATGAAGACTCTTTTTAAAAATTTTAAACACTTCTGATTATTTCTACTAGTATAGTATTACATATATTTTGCGGGATCCTGCCGTTTTGCCGAAAGGATTTTGACAAAATTTCATTACCCAAACAAATATTGGCAACCTTTTTTATACCATTGCAATATTTTGAATGATTTTAGTACGCATATTTTTATTTGGTCAAATTTTTACTTGGCACAATTTTACGATTTTACCAAGTATAATGTCATTATGGCATTTGGTCTTTAATGAAATAATTTATTATAACAAACAATCTTCAGACAATAAATGTTTGGTGATATTAGTTTATTTATGGAAGTAGTTAGAGTAGGTTAGAAAAAAAATGGTTAGGTTAGAAATGTGACCTGACATGCATTAATAGAAAAAAGGGATTGTTTTTAGTAGGTTACCCGGAAGTGAACTATTTAGATTAGGATAATCTATTGATTTTGCGTAACAACTGTTATGCCAACTGAAATATTTGACTAAATAAAAAATGTTAAAAGTATAGTTGGTAAACAAGTTATAGTTTAAGCGTTAATTTCCCAAACATTTGGTTTGCGTTTCAATTTTTTGTGAATAGTTTTTTTGATAAGTAATAATTTGGCAAATTAAATTATACGAAAATTTTTTTGGGAAGTGAAAATTTGTCAAATTCCTTTCGGTCAAACAAGGGAGACCCATATTATGCACTTGGCTGCACTATTGTCTTATTTCTTGTTAAATTTCTTCATTATATTTGTTGTAGCTGTTTGTTATCCCTCAATAAATAAAATAAAAATATCTATGTTACATACATACATAGTCTCACGCCTATAACCCCGAAAAGGTAGGCAGAGGTGTATTTCTACACCCACTTTTCGCCAGATATACTTTAGTCCCACGTAATAAGGGGCGAGCCTATTGCCGTACCGGGCACATTTCCAGACTCTGCTACTGAGAATTTCGTGACAGAAAAACCCAATAACACTGCCCGACCCAGGAATCGAACCACGGGACCTCTCGACCCACGTGCACATTTATGCCGCGAGACCAACGAGGCAGTCGTATCTATGTTATTACAATGAAATCAATATTCTGTTAAATCTCATGTACCCTATATACGACAACGCTATATTTGGTTTCTTTCTATATTATTATGTGCTTTATCTCAAAAACTGCTGACTACGTCTCGTTCAAACCAATTTCCTTTGATACTTTTCATTACGATCTACAACATATGTATAAGGTGTTGAGATGCATTTGCAAAATATTTTAATAACACAATATAGAGAGTACATATACTTATTCACCTAAAATTATTTTTAACAGTTTGCGATGATATAAGACCCTATTTTCATTAAATGTGTTACTTAGATAGTAAATCAGAATAAACTGTTCAATCGTGCAAATTAAGACTGTATCATGCAGTCATTGTAGGTACGTGTGCTTGTGTGTGTTAGGCACCGGCAATGGCGATCAGCTGAGCGGCGGCGGCTATCAATACACTGAGTTAATTTTCAAAGCGTATAATGACGAACTTTTTTTTACTTTTAGTGACTTATTTTTTCATGTATTTGTATTCAATTATAGTAGTATATTCAACCCTTAAGATATTTTGCAAATGCAAACAACAACCTGTATATTTTCTTTTATACTTTTCTCTCTTTTACTTTAAAAGTTTAGGGATAGGAACACACATTTTACCACTTTTGGAAGCGTCTATCTTTCAAACCATTGACTTTAAGAAATAATGGTATTAAGAACCTCAATATCATTTTTACAGACCTATCTATAGGCATGCCGCATGTATAAGACTGAAATATTTTTCACGTCAGTTCCATGTCTTTATAAAAATCGGTAAGCGGTTCACAGAATACCTACCTATCTTTTAAATCTTTTTATCTTTTAAAATACAACTCCTGCATTAGGACTAATTCCTGTGTCGCGGGGGACTTTACAAACATACAACTAACGGACACAATGAACACCCAGACTCGAAACAACAATTTATGAATCACACAAAGTGTTGTCTCGTGTGGGGATCGAACCCACAACACTCGGCGCAGTGTCAAGCGGCGAGGCGGCCGCTTAAACCACTAGCCAACCGTGCAGTCAAACCTATCTGTAGCTACCAAGCAATTTTCAAAGGTGTAGTCTAATTAGTTTCATAATAAAGTGGCTGTGACTTACGGCCGACAGACAGACATGACGAATCAATAAGGGTTCCTAATGGAAGGAAAGAGGAACCCACCACGCACCCTCGGATTGACCACCCCAACCATTGCAATAGAAAAATGTTGACAATACCGAACTCCTCTAAAGACAAAGTATAAGGGATACATGGAATAATGCGTAAATGGGTTCCAGGAAAATACCTGACGTGCAGTATCCCGCTCTATTCGCTGACTATGCGCCGGTAAAATAAGGGATAAAATCAATAAGGGTTCCGTTTTCAGTCATTTTTGGCTACGGATCCCGGTGAATACTCGATGTTCTATTACAAATGAATGCTCAAGCGCATCAGCACCATAACGATCGAATGAATCGAATGAAAGAATGAACGTACTTACCAAGAATGACCAATTCCTTCAGAGCCATGTTGTTGATATAACAGACAGGGGAATTAAATGAATCGCTTATATAGTGTCCATAATGTTTTTATTCGGTCAAATGGACAGTTTGAATTAATAGAAATCAATTAGTAACGCATTGTAATATAATTTTTTATTACTTAGGCAGAGGAGCTCTGATTACGAATGATAAGCTGGTAGAATATTGTCCAAGTTGTGTGACTGTGGAATGTATTGAAGACATTCATTTTATTACAATACCACAGGAGTCACAAGTGCGTTGCCGCCCCTTGGGGTTGGGAAAAGGGATAGGATAAGGAGTGGGATGAGGGAGAAGGAATAAGGGATAGGGCCTCCGGCACTCTCACTCACCGAACGAAACGCAACAGTTTAGGTACTGTTACTTTACGTTGATTTTCTGTGAGAGGGTAGTACTTCCCCGGTCGAGCCGGCCCATTTATGCTGAAATCAGCAAGGCTCTACTGCCTCGGACTTAATTGAAAGACTTAAATAAAATAAAAAGTAAAAGACTTATGTAAAAGACTCTAGTAAAATACTTAATTAGCCTCAAAGGCTACCTCCGTGGTCCAGTGGATAGCGTATGCGACTGCTGATCGGAGGACCCGGGTTCGATTCCCGGGTCGGGCAAAAGTGTTACTGGGTTTGCCGAATTCTCAGTAGCAGCACGGAGTCTGGTGATGTGCCCGGTAACGGCAATAGGCTCGTCCCCTATTACGTGGGACCTAAAAATTCATGGCGAAATGTGGGTGTAATATTACACCTCTGGGATACGTGAGTCTATAAAGATATAAACTTTAGAAAAGGACTTAATTGAAAGACTTAAGTAAACGACTTATATAAAATTCTTAAGTATAAACATTAAGTAAAATAATTAAGTAAAAGACTTAAATAAGAGACTTCAGTGAAAGGCATCCGTGTGGTAACCGATAATAATACGGTTAAGAATATTATAAATCAAATATCACTACCACTACACTAGCAGCGATAGCCGAGTGGAGAGAAAGACGGACTGCTACGCAGAGGGTCTCGGGTTCGAATCCACGGCACGCACCAATGACTTTTCGAAGTTAAGAGCATATTAAATTGTTAATTATCGCTTGCTAAACGTTGAAGGAAAACATCGCGAGGAAACCTGCATGTCTGAGAGTTCTCCATAATGTTCTTGAAAGACATGTAAATTCTGCCAACCCGTACTTGGCCAAAGTTGTGCACTATGGCCTTACCCTTCTCATAGTGAGATGATGCCCGTGCCCAGCAGTGGGACAATTAAAGGGCTGATGATAATGATGACTTGAGCGAATTAGGAGAGGTTTCCATCCAGCAGTGGACTGCGTAACGGCCTGGTCACGAGATCGGTCTAAGCGGCGAGCGGCGCGGCAGAGGCGAGCGATATCGATGTACAATCAAACAAGTCGGCGGTGGACCAGTTTAAAAAAAAACTCCCTTGGCTCGCTCATAGAGGTGAAGCACACTAAAAACATGTTTTATACTACACCTGATCGGAACAGTAGTCAATATTCCCTGAAAATGAAAAGAGAACGTTAGTCTTTTCCTTGACCTAAATAAGCGGGAGAAAAAATGTATGAAAATCCATTTCTAACGTGTTTTAGCGGGAGAGAAAGTTGTATGAATTTTGATTTCTCATGTGTGCTTATCTTATCTATGGCGCGCGCCTGCCCAAGGAGTTTTCATATCATTTAAATATGGAATCGTGCCACTGACATCCTTTTGTGAAGAATAAAAAAAAACAAAAGAAGCGCGTAATATCGGTCAAATTCTAAGCTAAATTGTGTCTTACATGTTGTCTTACGTTTTGATTTTATTTTAAAAATAAAGTAAAATGTCGACTTCTAGCAGTGAAAATGATGCTTTAAATGTTCCTCACAGGTGTAGTATAAAGCACTGTGTAGCACTCGGGTGAAAGTCCCATGCCTACCTCGGAAGTATTGTGGCCCTAGGCTGCGCCTTCGGGCCACAAACTGCTCCCTCGCTAGTAATCGGTTCCTTTCCTTCCTCGGTGAACAATGTACTATTGTATACGAGTGTCAATGTGCGTGTAAAGTAGCACTGGAAGCGACGATGTCTTGCTGAGCGATTCCCGACCTTATGGTGGTCTAGCGGGAAGTTGTTCGACTGTACATGGCGCGCTTTGCTACCGCGGCGACCGATGTCGCCTCAGAGTAAACACACCATGTACATCGCCTCTGCCGCGCCGCTCGCCTCTTAGACCGATCTCGTGACCAGGCCGTAAGGCTGTAGGGGAGACCGGGTATGGTTGTTACACGGGTTGGTTGTCACAGAGGCCATAACAGACAATTAAACGGCGTGGTAGGAGCGAGGGAGTAGCACATCCATTCGTACCTCATGTCAGCGTACTCCGACATGCCGTTTAACCCCTTGTATGCCGGAACGCAGATCTACGCGAGACACAATAGCTTTTTAATTGTGTCTGGCATTCCGGCATACAAGAAGTTAATGGACTTATTCGACCACTCGATATTCTATTATGACCTCTGTGACAACCAACCCGTGTGACAATCATTCCCGGTCTCCCATAAGGAGTGACTCTGGATGCCTCTCCTCTGGCTGAAATGTTATTTAACTGTTTTTCCTGATCCTAAAGAAATTTCGGGACAGACCTAAAGAACTTATGTTAAATTGTCTTTTTACCATGTACCTTTGTTTGGAGTAACCGATATTTCGGCACTGTTGCACTGCGGTACGGCAGTACATCCGTGAACATGGCGCTTGCAACTATATCGGCTGCAAAAATATCGGTTACTCAAAACAAAGGTACGAGGTATATACCCCAAAAGACAATTTAAAATATGTTTTAAATGACCACGAAAGTTTAAAAGACCTAAAGAAACCCTTCAGAGTGCACCCCTAAGGTTATTATGGAACTTACAGGAAAATTTCAGCGTCTTGCACTCAGTAATTTTGGCTGTGAGTTGTCTATCAGTAACGATAGAATTATACAGGATGTCACAAGACCCATCACCAAGCCGAAGTCTACTCGTTATGGACAACATGCCAAGTCATACTAACCAAAAATTCAAATTCAATTTATTCTGTTAAATAAAAAGGTACAATTTACTTATTTAGAGTAAAAAAGCTTAGTTGTTTAGGATCCTGTTATAAAATTATATGCCTGAACTAGGATAAACCTGTGTTTCAGGCGATTAGGGCTATTTAGATACTACAAAATATATAATCACTTACTTAATACAATGTTTTTAGTACTTACAATGTTTTAGTACAGTAATACTAGATCTACAATATCTTACCAATAATTACAACTAATAAATTAAAGTAAAGGTGTATTTTGTTGAGATAATTATTTTAACACAATTAATAATTATTCTGAATCTTCGTAGGACATATTCAGAAGGATATTGTTGACAATTTTGTTGCATTTGAAGTAGGTGCAACGAATTAGGTTAGTTAATGCGTTTAGAATTTAGTCTTTTGTAAAGTAGCGGCCCCAGGAATAAGTATATAAAATTTGGATGTGAATGCGTGTCTTGTTTGTATTTTAGTCGGAATTATTATATTATGTCGCCTTTTGTTGGTAGATATAGTGCTGTCGTGTAAATAATACCTGGGAAACGATTTTTTTTAAGCTTTCACATTTTTTAAACCGCAATTAAAAGCGCGCGCGTGCAATGCTCGAAATACCTACTTATACTAAAGAACACATTGGCGGGGTAAATGCATAGATTTTGTACCTAATTAGAAAAAATCCATACTAACTTTGAGCCTCAATATCTCCTGAACCAGTAATTTCCCAGGTATGGTGCCGAAGTAAAAAATGTTTGTAGTGATTGGTACAGCATGGGATTTCAGTTTTCGTTAAGGGTCTTTTTACACCCTGTATACATACAGATATTGGCACACAAATTGGCTGCACGGTTGGCGTAGTCGTTTAAGCGGCCGCCTCACAGCTTGACGTAGTGTCAGAGTATTGGTTCGATCCCCGCACGAGACAACACTTTGTGTGATCCATAAATTGTTGTTTCGAGTCTGGGTGTTCATTGTCCGCGTTAGTTGTATGTTTGTAAAGTCCCCCGCGACACAGGATTTGCTCCTAATGCGGCGAGTTGTCTTTGAAAAAAAAAATGTTGTGAGTGGGTATTGAACCCAGTCCACTCAAC
This sequence comes from Euclidia mi, assembly GCA_944739405.2. Lineage (NCBI taxonomy): Eukaryota > Metazoa > Arthropoda > Insecta > Lepidoptera > Erebidae > Euclidia > Euclidia mi. The sequence goes on along the minus strand of OX123210.2, from coordinate 15,717,220 downwards.
GCAGTGTGCACCGCTTGGTGGGGTGGCTGCTTAAACCACTACGCAATACTTGCAATTCACTAAGACTAACACAATTCTAATTTTGTAGAGCCCATCTCTTGGCATATTTAAAGCAGGTGTATTTACTTTGAATAAAATAATAGGGAAGTTTCCTGCAAGTGAAATAAATTATACAAGTATTTTTATCTAGTGAAACATGTCAAAATAATGGTAGTTTCATTCATCAATTAATGTTAAAACTTTATTTAACATTTTTTATCGTCAATTTTTTGATAATAAGTATTCTACTTGACAGCAAAACACTATGACGTCACTACGTCATATTTCATACAAAACCCTTGGCCGTTTTTGGTCAAAGGCCAAAGGTCGTTTTTGACATTTCATTCAAAGCGCTTAATTTGACTAGTTGGAAACAACCCTATTCCGTTCCTAGTATCTACTTACTTAGATCATACGTACATTTTAGTTTTATATACGTATAATACGTTATTTTGCTGTAACCACTATCGTTAGCTATTAGATCTACTTAAATGTGAAAATTTGTAATTGGCCTTCTTCTTTATACCTTTTATTGGACATACATCATACATAGTCTCACGCCTATATACCAGAAGAGGTAGGCAGACGTATATTGATACACCCACTTTTCGCCAGCTTTATTTTAGTCCCACGTAATAGGGGGCGAGCCTATTGCCGTACCGGGCACATTACCAGACTCCGAGCTGCTACTGAGAATGTTTCAACGGAAAAAACCAATAACACTTTGCCCGATCCGGGAATCGAACCCGAGACCTCCCAATCTTACGCGCACATTTATGCCGCGAGACGAACGAGGACCAAACGAAAACCTTTTATTGTATTTTTTTGTATTAGCTGTAAGTTTTCTTAAAATGTAAAAAAAAAAACAAATAAAAATAAATCATCATCATCGTTGGTTGTAGGTCTCTCCTATGTGTCACAATAACATTATAAGTGTATCACTATTATTTAAGAATTTATTTAAGTTGGGTGCAAAGGGTTCCCACCAAGAACTTAGGGTCCCAAGCCAACCTCACCTGCAAGTGATGCACCTGCCGATCAACGGACGAGGCTCTGGCAAACAAAATATCCCAATAAGCGGCAATAGGCTCGCCACTTATTACGTGGGATCAAAACACTGGCGAAAAGTGGGCGTTTAATATGCCTCTGATACCCCTTCGGGGAAACAGGCGTGAGTCTATGTATGTATGTATGTATGTCATTTAAGTTATTGTAATTCTGTATTGCTGGTGTACAATAAAATATTTTATACCTGTCTATATTATCTCTTTGCCACTTCTTTGCCACATGGGTATAGTCAAACAATATATACCTGTTACACAGTGGCGGCGCTAGGCGTCGGCAACGTCGGCGACCGCCGACGGCCTCGCGCCTGAGGGGGCCTCGCATAAAAGTTTTACAAGATACATACTTAATTTCGTTTCGCCAATCATTCTAGCTCAGGTAGCAGACACCGAACAATTCGGGAAAAAGCTAAGCAGATGATAATGACTTTAATTATTTTTGAACACGTGCGTGACAAGATCTGTGCTGGGTGAAAATTTTTGAATTTTCATTTATTTTTTTATACATTATTATAATTTGGCTCACTTACTTAACTTTTTTTTTACTACGAAGTAAACGGGACCTCGCCATCGATTTAAAGGGCCTCGCGAACTTGATGTTGCCGACGTCCACATGTGGTCTAGCGCCGCCACTGCTGTTACATCTACTACTATGTGTATAAGAAGATGTGACAAGGGTTGAGAAAGGAATACTGAAATATTTGGACAAATGGAGCGAATGAGTGAAGAAAGAATGACGAATCAAATATATACCTAAGGAAAATGTTTGTGGGCAAGTCGGTTGCACTTCAGGATGTCCTGAAAAACGGCGAGCATGTATGAAAATAATAATTTATAAAGCTTATAAATAAAGGATAAAAGGAATCGAGCACAATATTCTATTTTTAACGCTTGCAAATGTAAGTTTAAGTAAATCGATTTATTATTCGTTAATTAGTAAAGCCTAATGAGCCAATATAATTTTCATTGAAATTTCATAATGTATGCAATTATTCGGCATAATACATATAATTATTATACCTAAATATGCAATACGGTTTACAAATTATAGGATGCGGGAAACTTTGAAATTGGTGCTATTTTGCTAAATATCTCTGGCTTTAACAATTTTTTATTGATATTATATTATTTATGTATTCAAAAGACCTATCTGACAATATACTATTTGGCATAATCGAAAAATAAAATACTATACAAATATTAACGTATATGAGAGCTTACCCCAGATCAAAACATTTTCACTTTCATTTTCAGTAAAAGTGAATTGACTTTTGTTTAATATGAGTTATCTACCGTATTTTTCTTATAATGGGAGCAATTGCATTTATTTTAGGTCTTCCCTTTTTCTATTATCTTTTTGATTACTCACTATCAGGGACTTGCAATGATGATATGTCCAAGAATATGGTAGTGAGACACTTATTTAATTGTTTTATCTTTTTTGCAGGTACGTTGACAAGCAATAACTTTAAACTGGTAAGCATCATCATCATCAGCCCTGTATATATACAGTCCCACTTCTGGGCACGGGCCTCTTCTCACTGTTAGAAGGGTAAGGCCATAGTCCACCACGCTGGCCTAGTGCGGGTTGGCAGACTTTCGAGAACATCATGGAGAACTCTCAGACATGCAGGTTTCCTCATGATGATTTCCTTTACAGTTTAGCAAGCGATAATTAACAATTTAATACGCACATAACTTCGAAAAGCCATTGGTGCGCGCTGTGGATTTGAACCCGAGACCCTCTTCGTAGCAGTCCATCGGTCTCTGCACTAGGTTTCTATTATATTCTATTTCTAGCTCATTCAGTTTTTTAAATGTAATTCAACTAAAAACAATATACCGCGATAGAATCCGTAAACTGGCCAAGTGCGGGTTGGCAGACTTTACGTGTATTTTTACAACATTATAGAAAACTCCCAGACATGCAGATTTCCTCACGACGTTGTTTCTTCATCGTTAAACAAGCGATAATACAGGGTGGCGCAAAAATAACGAACCTATTTTGTTCAGCTATTACTTCGTTTCTAAATTAGAAAACTAGTCACAGTTTTCGTTCCCATACTCCTCCGAAACGGCTTGACCGATTTTGATGAAATTTTTTGTGCTTATCCGGTATCTATGAGAATCGGCCAACATCTATTTTTCAAAAAAAAAAAAATTGCAAAACAACGTTTGCCGGGTCAGCTAGTATATATACAACCTCACCTGCAAGTGGTGCACCTGCCGATCAACGGACGAGGCTCTGGCAAACGAAATATCCCGATAAGCGGCAATAGGCTCGCCACCTATTACGTGGGATCAAAACACTGGCGAAAAGTTGGCGTTTAATATGCCTCTGCCTATCCCTTCGGGGAAACAGGCGTGAGTCTATGTATGTATGTATGTATGTATATATCTGTGCCATGAAATTTAGTTGCATTTTGATTTAAATATGATGTCTATTAAATGTTGACCTCCAGAGTTGAAGCACATTTGAGCCCTATTTATGACATTTTCCATAACTAGCCGTACCACTTCCTGCGATATGTTTCTTATTTCTTGGTGTATGTTTTCTTTTCAAGCTGCGAGAGTCTATGATTTGTTCAAATACACCCGAGATTTCAAATAACCCCAAAGAAAGAAGTCTGGACAGCTGAGATCGGGTGATCTAGCAGGCCAAGGCAAATTGCCAAAACGAGAGATAACACGGCCTGGAAAGGCATCCATAATTAATTCCATAGAATCGCGCACTGTGTGTGAAGTGGCGCCGTTGGCTTGTGTGAACCAGGTGTGCTCCAGGCCCATTTCATTCAAATCGGGTATCAAGAACTCACGTAACATGGTTCTGTAACACTCACCAGTGACAGTTACCGCATTGCCTACAGCGTCTTCAAAAAAATAGGGTCCGATCACTCTTTCTGCACAGAGTTACTTTTAATTAGTGGATTTAAAGGTAGTGTTTGTTGAATATTGCGCGGATTTTCAATGCTCCACAAGCGAGTATACTGCTTATTGATATGCCCCGAGAGATGGAAATGCGCTTCGTCACTCATATTCAATTTGAAGAATAATTATCCTCCTCAAGGTTGAGATCTAGGTGATCAGAAGGCAGCAGCTGATGAGTCATCTGCGTTTTATACGGAAACATCTTCAATTCTATGACCAAAATACACTTCAGAGTCCGCCTGGAGATCCCCAATTGCGTGGCACGTCGCCTCGTTTATGTTTCTAGACACTCTTCCACATTTTCGCGCACAGCTTCAATATTTTCGGCTGAACGGCCTGTTCCTGATCTGCCAGACTTACGTCTATCCAATGTTGAGCCAGTTGCTTCGAGGCGTCTGGCAAAGCGTCGAATAGTGCGACAAACCGGTGCCGGACGGTGCGGAAATCGACGACGAAATTTTTATCACTGATGAATTATTCCGTAAAAACATTGACACGATTATTCCACGTTCTTGGGGAGTAAAGCGGTCCATGATTATTTTTAGTGAATTTTACATAAAATTTTCAATACCAGAATGACAGGAGATGTCATAAAAAAAATATAAGGAATTTCTATAGGGTCATTACTTTTGCGCCACCCTGTAGCAGGCTCTACCTAGCCTAAGATGACGGTTTTTAGTTGTCCCAGTATAAAGACATAACAACATATTTATTTCTGTATTTTGGCTGTTTAGTACACTTATAAAAGTCAAACCCTAATCTAGATGATACCGCCTTCTTTCTAGCTAAATGACCTCTTGAGAAGAAAGTCCGAAACAAACTCAGTCATAGCTTTTTTCCTGTCATTTCATTATTTTCATCTTGTATATTATTATTATTACTCAATATGTTGGTTGCTTCGTTGGTCTCGCAGCATAAATGTGCACGTGGGATTGGGAGGTCTCAGGTTCAATTCCCGGGTCGGGCAAAATGTTATTGGGTTTTTCCGTTAGGAAATTCTCAGTAACAGCACGGAGTCTGGTAATGTGCCCGGTACGGCAATAGAATAAAATATAAATAATAAATCTGGCGAAAAGTGGATGTAGCAATATACCTCTGCCAACCTGTTCGGGGATACAGGCGTGAGTCTATAAAAAAAATATGTAAATAAATGTTGGTAGACAACATCACCCAAGCTCCATTTTCTTATATCGACGTACCTATATTCAGTCAAAAAAGTATCGGGAATGGATTATTTGTTTATGGTTCCAAATGAAATTTTAGTTTTTTTGTTTTTGTTGATTGGCACAACTGTTTTCCATTTATCGCGGAGTTTGAGTTGCATCTGTGATTTATATTGTATTTAATATAAATCACAGATGCAACTCAAACTCGTGCTGTTTTTGTTATATCATATCTAGTGTGTATTGCAAAGTTGATAATGGACAGAAACATCGAACAAAGAGTTTGTCTTAAATTTTGCATCGCCAATGGAATTTCGTGTTCGGAGTAAATGAAAATGTTACACAAGGCTGACGGTGAATCGACTTTATTAAAAACTCGTGCTTATGAGTGGTACAAAGCGTTCAAAAGCGGTCGAGATGTGATGGAAGATTTACTTCGCTCTGGACGGTAGGCCATCAAAATCTGCAACAGTTAATATCGCAAAAGTGAAGGAAACAGTGACTGAAAAGAAAGACTGAAAGAGGCTCTTTCAACTTTGAGAGAGATAGCCGCCGAACTTTCTGTATCTCACTAGTCGATCCGTACCATTTTAACTAATCATTTGGGTATGAAATATGTTACCGCTCGGCTAGTCCCAAAAGATTTTTGCACCACAATAGTGCGCCAATGAATTTTTGACCAAACCCTCAACAAATACCATCGAGCAAACACCATATTCACCAGATATGGCTCCAGCTGACTTCTTTCTTTTTCCTAAACTCAAATTACCACTTCATGGCACCCGTTTTCAATCGGCCATAAAGAAGAATTTACAGCGAGAACTGAACTCAATTCCGGCAACAGTGTTAAAAATGGTTTGATGATTGGATTATTCGTTGGCGTAAGTGTATAGTTTCTGAAGCAGCATACTTTGAAGGTGATAAAATAAATTTGGACGAATAACAAACAGTTTTTGTATTATTGATCTTCCCGGTACTTTCTTGACAGAGTAGTATATCGGGCTTGTAGCTAAATATTAAGGCGATGGCAACCGCTATTGAGTTGAGCTGTTGCTGTCACTGTCGGATTGTATACATAAGAAAGAGAAGCGCGACGACGACGGGACGTTCAGATCTTTTTACAAACCACATAATAAATTGATTACTTAAAAATAAGTTGAGTAGTGAAAAATAAAAATCAACCAAGTTCTGTATTTAAATTGTTGTTGTATTTAAATGTTATTGTTATAAATTTTACCAACGTACGTTGATAAGTAATACAGATATTTTTGTTAGAAGATCATTTTAAGAGGTTAGTTTACTATTTTTGTATCGAGAAAACTTTTCAAAAACGTGTTTTGAATACAACAGGGTTTTCAGAAATATGTTCATGATTAACATATATTTTTACCGCCGTCACAAACTTTATAGATTTTGCAAAAAAATTTTTTGAGACAAGCCTTTTTTGCCATTTGGCTGTTGACAGCGTCTTAAGATAGTAATTAAAAGGTGTCTGCCTTCGTCGTCCAGTGCATAGCGTATGCGTCTGCTGGTCAGGAGGTTCCGTGTTCGATTCCTGGGTCGGGCAAGTGTTACTGAGTTTTCCTAATTTTCAGTAGCAGCACGGAATCTGGCAAAGCTAACAGTACTATTGCTGTTATTTCCACGTAATGGAACTACTGGGACCTAAAATTCATAACGCGAAATGTTTGTGTAATGTTTTTGCCAATGTGTGCGCTTTTACAATAAAGTGCCAAGCGATATACAAAATTTAAGTTTTAATAATTTACATACATATCGTCACGCCTTTTATCACCGAAGGGGTAGGCAGAGTTGTATTTCTACACCCACTTTTCGACAAATATACTTTAGTCCCACGTAATAAGGGGCGAGCCTATTGCCGTACCGGGCCCATTTCCAGATTCCGTGCTGCTACTGAGAATTTCGTGACAGAAAAACCCAATAACACTGCCCGACCCAGGAATCGAACCTGGGACCTCCCGATTCCACGCGCACATTTATGCCGCGAGACCAACGAGGCAGTCGTATAGGGTTTGATGTCGAGTTTTCCGTCTCTACGCAAAGATGGTATTTGCATCGTGTTATCCCTTAGTCGCCTTCCCGACACCCACGGGAAGATAGGGGTTGGTGACACTTGTATTCTATGCCGTCAAACACACGGAAAAATGGTTATAAAACGTAAACTTTGTCAAAAAGGGTACTATTTGGTGCTAGATTATATTGAAGACAAAAATGCTTGGGATTAATTTGCTCGGTCCCACAGGCTACTTATGTTTGATTATTCTTAAGTTTCATGTGAGTGTGAGTTATTGTGTCTATATTATACTAGTTTAGTACTTTTATATTATTATTAAAAAACCTTATTAATTTACAAACACATTATAGACACACCAGCTCATATACCTATGAAAAATTCAATGTACTTAGTTACTAAGTTTTGAATTGTATAGAATCAAGACGATGAAAAGAGTGGCCCGGAGTTTCTTGCCTGATTCTTCTCACGAGGCTCTACTTTCTGAACAGGCATTTATTTTTCAATCAATCATATTAGCTCAATTATATTAATATGTATTTAAAGTTACTTTTTTATTTTTATTTGTATGACCTTTCTGGCGTGTCCAAAAAATTCAAACATTTTTATGGAAATAAACATGTTTGAGTTTGAGTTATTACACAACTGCCTACTCTTTCGGGGATCTAGGCGTGTTTTTATAGAGACACGCCTATATTCCTGAATGACTTTCTGATCAGTAGAGGCATGCGCTAAGCGTCTTAGTTCACGTAAAATTATACCTTAAAAAGTAAATTTTACACGATCAAGACCAGCACGTCGATTCTGTAAAATTCAAACAACAACTCGCATTTCACGTCGCTATTCGCTCTCACTTCGCATAAGGTTCAAAATGACCTTGATTTTGAGTGCGAAGTGAGCGTCGAACTGACGGCTGAATTATCTTATAGAATGCTACTTTTTACGTCATCTCATACTTTATATGTCAAAATCTCGAGGTCAATTTAGTTCAACTCGCAAACATGCTCGCAAGAGTAGCGCTAGTGTAGATTCGAATTATCAACCGAATTTTTAGAATGCCAATCAAGAAACTCACAGCGGATTCAGATTCGAAGTTAACAATGAAGTCTTACAGAATCACACTGCAGTAGAGGCATACGCTACGCGTCTTAGATCACGTAAAATTATACCTTAAAAAGTAGAAATTTAATGCGATCAAAACCTACAAAAAAATTTCGTACGAATGCTAATATACATACATACATAGTCTCACGCCTATAACCCCGAAGAGGTAGGCAGAGGTGTATTTTGACTGCCTCGTTGGTCTCGCGGCACAAATGTGCGCGTTGGATCGGGAGGTCCCGGGTTCGATTCCTGGGTCGGGCAGTGTTATTGGGTTTTTCTGTCACGAAATTCTCAGTAGCAGCACGGAGTCTGGAAATGTGCCCGGTACGGCAATAGGCTCGCCCCTTATTACGTGGGACTAAAGTATATCTGGCGAAAAGTGGGTGTAGAAATACACCTCTGCTAATATAGGTAAAGGTTAATAAAACACAGATCTATTGTTGTGAACGCATCATATTTGAGAACATTTGCATTGGAAGCTGTAGTGTAGTGGCGAGGAAAGAGAACGGGTTCTGTGTTGAATCTTGTATTGCGCTCGTGGTTGCTGCAGACTGGGGTCGGCAGTACACTACTGAGAGAGACACTGTGGACAAGAAAAAAGATATTAACAACAAACTAAAGAAAAGAAAAAGGGCTTTTTACACACGACATAAAAACATTATTGAGAAAAGGCAACGAAAAAGTATGTTTAAAAGGAAATCAAAAATTTAATTATGTAACTGAGAGACTGCCTCCGTTGGTAGCGTATGCGACTGCTAATTGGAGATCCCGGGTTCGATTCCCGGGTCGGGCGAAAGTGTTACTGGGTTTCTACGAATTCTCAGTAGCAGCACGCAGTCTGGTAATGTGCCCGGTAACGGCATTACCCTATTACGTGGGACCTAAAAATTCATGGTGAAATGTGGGTAAATGTAATATTACCTACACCTCTGCTGACCCCTTCGGGGATAAAGACGTGAGTCTCAAAAAAAAAATATAAAAAGGACATAAAAATATTACTGATAAAAGGCAAAAAGAAGTCCCTATGTTTAAAACGAAATCAAAAATTTAATTAAGTAAAGAAATATATATTTTTAAACTAGCACTGTAAAACATTGCAAAAGATTGGTAGTGTTAGAATTAGCATTCTCATCATCTTTGGATTTTACAAAATATTAGCTTTTCCACAGAGCGACTGCCTGTCTGACCTCCGCAACACAAAGGGATAGCGATATTCCATGGTTTAGACTAGTACCAGTTTATTTAAAGGGGACTGACTCCCTAAAGACTGTCAAACATCTTAATGACAGCTAATACTGACGGTTAAACGTGCTCTCCGAGGCTCCGGGGTTTCGAGCGATTCTTAATTATACAGGGTGTCACAAGACCCATCACCAAGCCGAAGTCTACTCGTTGTAGACATCATGCCAAGTCATACTAAACAAAATTAATACCTGGGAATTTTTTGAGTTTAACATTTTTTTAAACCGCAATTAAAAGCGTGCACATGCAATGCTCGAAATACCTACTTATCCATGGGGTTATAGGGCAACTAAAGAACATAATATTGGCGGGGTAAATGCGTCGATTTTGTACCTAATTAGAAAAATTCCATACTAACTTTGAGCCTCAATATCTCCTGAACCAGTAATTTCCCAGGTATGGTGCCAAAGTAAAAAAGTTCGTACTGATTGGTACAACATGGAATTTCAGTTTTCGTTAAGGGTCTTTTTACACCCTGCATAATAAGACATAGTACATTTATTAAATGTTTTAAAACTACGATTTATGTACAATCAAACAAGTCGGCGCTGGTACAGTTTGAATAAAAGTCCCTTGGCTCACTCATAGAGTCCAGGCACACAAGAAACTGCTTTTGTATACGAGTGTCAATGTGTGTGTAAAGTAGCACTGGAAGCGACGATGTCTTGCTGAGCGCTTCTCGACCCAATGGTGGTCTAGCGGGAAGTTGTTCCACTGTACAATGGAAGGCATTAATAACCTAGTGGAGGAACCGACAGGCTGCTACGTAGAGATTTTTATATTTTAAATATATTGTTTCCTTCTTCTTAATGGTGTTGCACTATAGAAATGTTACCCGACCGTGGACACAAAAATATTTTTAGAAAAATTGTTGTATTTTATTTTATTTATAAGTATCTATTTTATATACTTTCTGGACCTAACAGAATATCAGTGCCATCTCGCTAACCAGCAAGATGGCTCAATGCTGAGTTAGAATCCAATTCTGTATTCCTTAAGGGGACGACAAGAGCTAAACGCGAGTTTTATAATGCTTTAAAGTATATGATTCAATGCAGTTAACACAATCAGAAAAATATATAAAGAAAAAAATTGAGCAAGTGCGAGTCGGACTCGCGCACGAAGGGTTCCGTACCACCATCTATAAAAGAAAATCACGTTTGTTGTATATGTATGTATATACTAAAATATTTTTTAAGTTTCTTCTTGTTTAATTAAGATCGAGTAATAAATTGCTTAAAATTACGTTTGTTGTATGGGAGCCCCCTTTTATTATTAACTTTTTTTTTATTTAATTATTTATTTTGAAAGGTAATATACAACTACATATTCCGTGAAAATTTTAAGCGTCTACCTGTTACCGTTTGTAATTTTGAGCAAAAATACGAAAAAAGTCACGTTTATTGTATGGGACCCCCACTTAATTTCATGTTTTTTATTTTTAGTATTTGTTGTTATAGCGGCAACCGAAATACATAATTTGTGAGAATTTCAGTTTTCTAGCTATCACGGTTTATGAGATACAGCCTGGTGACAGACAGACGGACAGACTGACAGACAGCGGAGGCTTAGTACTTAATAGGGTTCCGATTTTTACCATTTAGGTACGGAAACCTAAGATAGCTCTAAAAAAATACATACAATCATTCTGAGTTTTTGACAAATAATTCAACAAGCAACATACTAACGAAATACTGTTTTATTTTTTTAATCCAATCAATACATTTTCTGTAATTAATTTATTTCACGTTTTTTAAAAAGTTCTGAACGTCCCGTCGTCATCGGCGAGTCTCTTTCTTATGTGTACAATCCGACAGTGACAGCAACAGCTCAACTCAATAGCTGTACTCGGCGCCTTAATATTTCTTCTATTCTTTATGTTTTGTTTATTTTGTAAATGTATTGGGAAGCAGAATAAATATGTTTGCTTTCTTTCTTTCTAGAGGGTTTGAATCTCGGCGCACATAATTTTAGCAGTTATTTGCGTGTTAAATGGTTCATTATCGTTTGTTAGCAAGCGACGTGTCACGAAAATCATCGTGAAGAAACCTGCATGTCTGAGAGTTCTCCATAATGTGTTCGAGTCTTTCGAGAACATTATGGAGAACTCGGAGAGGAGATTACACACATACATTTCCACACATTAAGGAGAGTTAAGTCCGCCAGCCCTCACTTGGCCGGACGTATCCTATCCCTTCTAAGCGACGATCCTGACATATCTCTCAATTGATCTAATCTTGACCCAACTAATATTTAAATAATTGTTATTTTTTCTGCGGAGTAGAAAAAGGAATGGTATTAAATTTAAAACTAATTAAGTAATGTAATAAACTTGTGGTGACGGATTAAGAATACGGAATGTCACCACCCCATATCATCCCATGGGTGTCGTAAGAGCCGACAGAGGGAGCATAGTATGCAGAGAACAGCACTGCAAGAGAAGGAAAACTTGATACAAACCCTATACCAACCCGCTTGGCCAGCGTGGTATAGTAGGCCAATTCCTCCTTTCAAAGGAGAGGCCTAGTCCAGCAGTGGACTATCAAAGACTGATGATGAAGTAATTTAATAAATACGTGGACAGAAGTAGGTCAGCAAGTTAATAATCTAATACTTAATATATAAAGCTGAAGAGTTTGTCGGAGGTTCCGGGTTCGATTCCTGGGTCGGGCAAAAGTGTTACTGGGTTTTTCCGAATTCTTAGTAGCAGCCCGGAGTCTGGTGATGTGCCCGGTAACGGCAATAGGCTCGCCCCCTATTACGTGGGACCTAAAAATTCATGGCGAAATGTGGGTGTAATATTTACACCTCTGCCTACCCCTTCGGGGATACAGGCGTGAGACTATAAAAAAAATATAATATAAATGAAGAGTTTGTTTGTTTATTTGTTTGTTTGTTTGGTTGAACGCGCTAATCTCAGGAACTACTGGTCCGATTTGAAAAATTCTTTCAGTGTTAGATAGCCCATTAATCGAGGAAGGTTATAGTCTATATAACATCATGCTATGAGCGACGGGAGCAGAGCAGTAACCTTAAATAACGCGGGTGTAACCGCGGGCATCGTCTAGTCTCAATATATAAAATCCTTGCGTTACTGACTGACTGACAGACACGCTACAGCCGAAACTATTGGGCGCAGGAAGCTGAAATTTGACATGTATGTTCCTTGGGGACCGTAGGGGTGCACTAAGAAGGGATTTCCCGAAATTCCCACGGGATCGGCCAAAACGGGTAAATTAAAAAAAAATGCAGGCGTATCTGCTGGCGTCCTCTAGAATAATATAATATTCTACCACATTCACATAACACCATCTAGTTCCAAACTAAGCAGAGCTTGTTCTATGGGTACTAGACAATGGATAAACATACAATACCTTTTTTGTAAATACACAGAAACACCCAGACCAAGACAAACATCCATGTTCACGCACACAAATGTTTGACTTGAGCGGGAGTCGAACTCGCGACAAAGTTTCAAAAGTAACTTAAATATTTCTGACTGGTGAAAGAATTAACTAACTTGAAACAACAGACTTGAAGGAACCGGAATTATTTATGGATTAAACAACTTTTGACACTGTGAACTCGGAAACAACTTAGCTATGCAATCCCTAAAAATGTTAATAAATAAATAATATCAACTCTCCCTCCGTGGTCCAGTGGATAGCGTATACGTCTGATGATCGGGATCCCGCGTTCGATTCCCGGGTCGAGCAAAAGTGTTACTGGGTTTTCCGAATTCTCAGTAGCAGCTCGGAGTCTGGTGATGTGCCCGGTAACGGCAATAGGCTCGCTCCCTATTACGCAGGACTGTAAATGCATGTCGAAATGTGGGTGTAATATAACACCTCTGCTTAACCCATCGGGGATACAGGCGTAAAGCTATAAAAATAAATGTTGGTTTTTCTTGTGAATGTGTCACAAGGTCTAACGATCCTTATCCTGAGACAAGAACCAGGACCGACAGCTTTACGTGCCCTCCGAAGCACGGTAGCGCTCAGATGAAAATGCCACACGCCGTCACCCATCCAAGTGTCTAAACCATGGAATATCGCTATCCCTTCGGGTTGCGGAGGTCAGACAGGCAGTCGCTCTGTGGAAAAGCTAATATTCAGCTAAATCCGGTTAGACTAGTAAGCGGACCCCAGATTGAAACTGAAATAACTCTAAGAGGATGATGAAAGACTAAATAATCTAATAAAACAATAATATTCTACCACATTCACACATCACCATCTAGTCCCAAACTAAGCAGAGCTTGTACTATGGGTACTAGATAATGGATAAACATACATTATACTACCTACATAACATAACATACATTATACCTATGTAACATACTTTATAATCTAATATTAACATAGGTACATTATTGTACATAATTGGGAGGTCTCGGGTTCGATTCCCGGGTCGGGCAAAGTCTTATTGGGTTTTTCCGTTAGGAAATTCTCAGTACCTGCACGGAGTCTAGTAATGTGCCCGGTACGGCAATAGGCTCGCCCCTATTACGTGGGACCTAAAATTTCAAGGCGAAATGTGGGTATAATATTACACCTCTGCCTACCCCTTCGGGGATACAGGCGTGAGTCTATAAATAAAATAAATATACTGCTTTTATTTTTAAATATAAACAATGATATACAAACTTACCACACACAATCAAAAATAATAAAATATTAATGTTAAACATTTTAAAACTATTTTAAATAACTCCACGTTACGAATGGTGAAAATTAAATAAAACAAAAAACGTAGTGTAACGTATAGTATTTATAAAATATAGTCGGAATGTTTTTATCGATACGCCATAATCGATTAAAAATATTAAAATAATTTAATATAACATACAAGGATATGTTATAACTGTTCTTAAAAGAATTTTTGATGACAACTCACATTAAATTAAAAAATAAATAACATAACTTCACGCCTTTTAAAGGGGTAGGCAGAGGTGTATTACACACCCACACTGCGCCAGTTATGTTTCGGTTCCAATGTAATAGGGGGCGAGCCTATTGACATCTACTGGACATATTATTAAGCGACCGATAATTTTCATTTTTAATACACCCATAAGATTCGAAAACTCAGAGGTGTGTGTCCGGGGTAACTGGGGATCAAACCCGAGACCATCGTCTCGGCAGTCTGTTACGTACTCCACTGGGCTATCGCTGCTTCATATTATATTATTCATATGATAGTAATAGCTCTAGTCCGTGTGGTGACGGATTAAGAATACTGAATGTCACCACCCCATATCATCCCATGGGTGTCGTAAGAGTCGATAGAGGGAGCATATTATGCAGAGAACAGCATTGTAAGAGAAGGAAAACTTAATACAAACCCTATACCAACCCGTTTGGCCAGCGTGGTATTGTAGGCTAATTCCTCCTTTCAAAGGAGAGGCTTAGTCAAGCAGTGGACTGTTAAAGGCTGATGATGATGATGAGTAATAGCTCTGTAGCTCTTCTCAGTAGCAGCACGGAGTCTGGTGATGTACCCGGTAACGGCAATAGGCTTGCCCCTTATTACGTGGGATATAAAAATTCATGGCGAAATGTGGGTGTGATATTACACCCCTGATTACCCCTTCGGGAATACAGGCGTGAGTCTATAAAAAAAATCGAAAATACCGTGGTGCGTGCCGTGATTTTGGACTCGCGACTCTCTGCGTAGTAGTTCCTTCACTATATTCACCCTGCCTCCGTATCAATCTATCTTGACACCTTAAAAGCATTCGATTGAGTTTAAGGTATATTTTCTTCTCTATAAGATTTTCTTTTCAACCTATCTGAGCTACTGTGTTGTTGATTTTACTGACTACTTACACTAAAGTCACATACAATCCAATATTAGTAGCTGAAAACAATTTATATACACTGTGATCCCTATTGGTATCACCCAGGGATCTATTTTGGTACCAAGTGTTTCAATTACTGAGTGTTTAAATAGTTAAAGCCTAAGTAGCGAAAGGTGATCATCTGTCATGGTATACGATTTCGACTTATCCTTATAGAGTTCAATAGATTTTTCATCCAGAAATAACTTCTAAATTAAATAGATACAATTCCATTAAAATAATAACAAATCTATATAAAATAAATACGTAAAGTCCGTATGTTTCTAGCTATTTTATGAAATCTCAAAAGCGTTACTTATTTTAATGAAAATAACCGATAAGTCTTACTTATTATTTTAAACATTTACGTAAAGAGAATTATTTAAAAAACATATGTTACTTACGTCAATCTGTCTGCGAGTTTGTAGTGACGAAGTTCAAACGCATTAACAGATTTATATAATAATTTCAGTTCTTTTTGTTTGTTTGACTGGGACAATTTTTGTCTTGTTCGGCGGATAAATTAAAGCAAAGAAGATAGCCGTACCACGTCCTAATACGAACATAAGATAACCAACATTGAATAAAATAAGTATAACCGATTTCAAATGAAATTATAAACAGAAACATATTAATAATGTTAACTAAAAAACTACACGTCAGATTTTGATAAAAATTGGGAACAGAAGCACCAGCATTCAAAAAATTAAAATAATCATTAAAGTTGGTTTACCTAGAAAAAAAAAAGGTAGGGGATTTTATTTATAGTACTAGGCGGCAAACGAGCAGACGAATTGCCTGATGGTAAGCAATTACCGCCGCCCATGGATACAAGCAACACCACAGGAGTCACAAGTGCGTTGCCGCCCCTTGGGGCAGGGAAAAGGGATAGGATGAGGAGTGGGATGAGGGAGAAGTAATAGGGGATAGGGCCTCCGGCACTCTCACTCACCGAACGAAACGCAACAGTTTAGGTACTGTTAGTTTACGTCGATTTTCTGTGGGAGGGTAGTACTTCCCCGGTCGAGCCGGCCCATACATGCTGAAATCAGTAAGGCTTAGAAAGACTGTTTGTGTCTCCTCTCTCTCTATGGATATCGCTGCCTTAATTCATGATCATTTATTAAGAAAATTCTATATTATTCTCGCTTTCACAGTGCCACAACATTTAACTCAAGAATACATCTGTAATCTCGACAATGGCGTTCCTTCAACGAAATGAATGGTCTCACAAAACCGACATTCAAACAGTCATTAATCAAGTTTAGGTGCCATTACTCTTGGCTAGTAAAAATTGGACTTCAGACTTAGTATTTTCAAGAATATATTACCCAATAATCAAGACTGTGGACCTAACGTTTTCGATGAATATACTTTTTTGATGCTATTTGTAAGGTGAATTGTGTTTAATTAAATATATATTCTACCACATGCACACAACACCATCTAGTCCCTAACTAAGCAGAGCTTGTACTTTTATTTATTCTTATTTTTATTAAGGGCTTTAAATTTAATAGGTATGTCAGCCCAATCATACCCTTATTTACAATATTTGACTAGGGCGTCAAATATTATATATTTTTAATAATAAAAAAATAATAAACTATAGTTACGTGCTAATTTGACGAGAAATAATAATAATATAATAATAATATAATACCACATACAAACATCACCATCTAGTCCCAAGCTAATCAGAGCTTGTGTTATGGGTACCTACTAGATAATGGCTAAATATACATACATATATTCTTTTTTTTGTAAATACATACATATTATACATAGAAACACCCAGACCAAGACAAACATCCATGTTCATGCACAAAAATTTTAGACTTGAGCGGGAATCGAACTCGCGACCTTCGACGTAGCAGTGGCTTTCCCTCCCGCTGCGCCAACTGGTCGTCAAAGAAAGAAAAAAGATCTTATGTACAGTTCCTAACACCTAATTCATCCGTTTCTTCTATATCCCGTGGACAAATCGGTAAATCTCTTCTTAGTGCACCCCTACTCTACCCAATGCAACCCATCTCCCTACAGGCCGCAAGAGACATAATTATGTAATACATGCCATATTTCAGCTGCCTCCGTAGTCCAGTGGATAGCGTATGCGACTGCTGATCGGAGGTCCCGGGTTCGATTCCCGGGTCGGGCAACAGTGTTACTGGGTTTTCCAAATTCTCAGTAGCCAGCACGGAGTCTGGTGATGTGCCCGGTAACGGTAATAGGCTCGTCCCCTATTAAGTAGGACCTAAAAATTCATGGCGAAATGTGGGTGTAATATTACACCTCTGCCTTCCCCTTCGGGAATACAGGCGTGAGACTTTAAAAAGTAAAAAAAAAATAAAAAAATCACTTCAAAAAGTTATGGGCGCGACCTGGATTCGAATTCGAACCCTCTACAAGTCAGCTATCTTCACCACGCTATCGCTGTCTTTCTAACACAAACACAACTTTCTAACTCCCGAGTTTTCTTCCACTTCGAGATCTGACAGCACCATATGTATGTATGTATGTGTATTCACATCTCAAGAATCGATCGTTTTCCTTCTCTATTAGTATTCCGTCCTTTTCCCAAGATTACGTGGCGAAGTTACATTCGGAATATATTTAAGTTCCTGACGCAAAACTCCTCATTAGCATACTTAAACACTTTGTGATGAGTTGTTCAACAAGTTTTGTTTTCATAATTATGTTGTTTAAATACACTTCTGTCTTGTCAATGTTTTGTTGTTTTTGGTGCAAAGCGATAGCCTAGTGGAGATACCAACAGACTGCCATGCAGAGGGTTCGAATCCACGGCGCACACCAATGAATTTTTGACTTTTTTTTTTTTAGACTCACGCTCCTCGAAGGGGTAGGCAGAGATGTAATATTACACCCACATTTCGCCACGAATTTTTAGGTCCCACGTAATAAGGGGCGAACCTATTGCCGTTACCAGGCACATCATCAGACTCCGTGCTGCTACTAAGAATTCGGAAAAAACCCAGTCACACTTTTGCCCGACCCAGGAATCAAACCTGGGACCTCCGATCAGCAGTCGTATACGCTATCCACTGGACCACGGAGGCAATCTTGTTGTCCAGTCCAGTCAGTTGGAATTATGACGGTATTAAATTGTTTATGCTTGCCCGGCGTCGGTCCCGGCTGTCATGAAGATCTTTGACAGTCGTTACAGGGCGGCAGTACCTTCTAAATAAACTGACGCTTGTCTAAATCATGGAATGTCGCTATTCCTTTGTGTTGAGGTCAGACGAACAACAAATTGTTACAGGGAGCCAGTCTCTGAATAAACTGACGCTTGTCTAAACCATGGAATATCGCTATTCCTTTGTGTTGAGGTCAGACGAACAACAAATTGTTACAGGGAGCCAGTCTCTGAATAAACTGACGCTTGTCTAAACCATGGAATGTCGCTATTCCTTTGTGTTGAGGTCAGACGAACAACAAATTGTTACAGGGAGCCAGTCTCTGAATAAACTGACGCTTGTCTAAACCATGGAATGTCGCTATTCCTTTGTGTTGAGGTCAGACGAACAACAAATTGTTACAGGGAGCCAGTCTCTGAATAAACTGACGCTTGTCTAAACCATGGAATGTCGCTATTCCTTTGTGTTGAGGTCAGACGAACAACAAATTGTTACAGGGAGCCAGTCTCTAAATAAACTGACGCTTGTCTAAACCATGGAATGTCGCTATTCCTTTGTGTTGAGGTCAGACGAACAACAAATTGTTACAGGGAGCCAGTCTCTGAATAAACTGACGCTTGTCTAAACCATGGAATATCGCTATTCCTTTGTGTTGAGGTCAGACGAACAACAGCAATAGCCTAGTGGAGAGACCGACAGACTGCTACGCAGAGAGTCCGGGTTCGAAGCCACGGTGCGCACTGAAGACTTTTCGGCATTATGTGCGTATTAAATTGTTAATTATCGCTTGCTAAACGGTGAAGGAAAACATCGTGAGGAAACCTGCATGTCTGAGAGTTCTCCATAATGTTCTCGAAAGACATGTGAAGTCTGCCAACCTAACGCCAGCGTTGAGGACTATGGTAATACCCTTCTCATAATGAGAAGAGGCCCGTTCCCAGCAGTGGGACAAAATAAAGGGCTGATGATGAGGTCAGACGACAGTCGCTCTGTGGAAAAGCTAATATTCAGCCAAATCCGGTTAGACTAGAAAGCGGACCCCATATTGAAACTGGGATAACGCTAAGAGAAAGAAGAAGACATACATATTATACAGTCATAGAAACACCCAGACCAAGACAAACATCCATGTTCATGCACACAAATGTTTGACTTGAGCGGGATCGAACCCGCGACCTTCGGCGTAACAGTCGCTTACACTCCCGCTGCGCCAACCGGTCGTCTCCGGTTAACAATTGAAGACACAGAACTTCGAAAAGTCCCTGGTGCGTGCCGTAAATTAGAACCTGATACCCTCTGCATTGCAGTCTGTTGGAATTTCCTGCTAGACTATCGCTGACTTTTTCCCGAAAAGTCAGTGGATTAGAAGCCGATATCCTCTGCATGGCAGTCTGTTTTGTCTCCTTTCTTTATATTTTTATAGACTCACGCCTGTATCCCCCAAGGCGTAGGCAGAGGCGTAATATTACACCCACATTTCGCCATGAATTTTAGGTCCCACGTAATAGGGTACGAGCCGGGAGGGCTGCTGGTAATCTGACCGATGAAGGTTGCTTCAGATCACGTCGGGGTCACCAATGTGGAGGATAAAGGTGTGGTGTTCCTCCAACTGGAGGGAGGCGCCTCTAACCAAGCTGGGTGGTCGTGCTTGGTGGCCTGCAGGCCGACGGACATACGTTGGCAGTTGTATATATGCGTGGTAGCGCGCGAAAGTTAATAGCGCGGTTCAGGATTTTCGAATTTGGAGGGTCGTCTTCGATAGATGCGGTAGTATCGTAGTAGCTCCGTCGTCATTGGGTAGATGGCGCTGTGATGTGTGCTATGTAGCTGATCGCTACAAGCCTATTGCCGTTACCGGGCACATCACCAGACTCCGTGCTGCTACTGAGAATTCGGAAAAACCGAGTAACACTTTTGCCCGACCCGAGAATCGAACCCGGGACCTCCTATCAGCAGTCGCATACGCTATCCACTGGACCACGGAGGCTGTCTCCTTTCTCTCTATGGGTATCGCAGCCTTAATTCATGGGCATTTATTAAGACAATTCTATATTATTCTCGCTTTCACAGTGCCACAACATTTAACTCAAGAATACATCTGTAATCTCGACAATGGCGTTCCTTCAACGAAATGAATGGTCTCACAAAACCGACATTCAAACAATCATTAATCAAGTTTAGTAACCATTACTCTTAGCTAGTAAAAATTGGACTTCTGACTTAGTATTTTCAAGAAATTATACAGATATTCTCGCCAGTAAAACGTTTTTGAGGAATATTATTTTGGGCGCATAGGGTTCCCACCAAAAACTTGGGTCCCAAGCCAACCTCACCTGCAAGTGGTGCACCTGCCGATCAACGGACGAGGCGACGGCAAACAAAATATCCCGATAAGCGGCAATAGGCGCGCCAACTATTACGTGGGATCAAAACACTGGCGAAAAGCGGGCGTTTAATATGCCTCTGTCTACCCCTTCGGGGAAACAGGCGTGAGTCTATGTATGTATACTGTATGTATGTATTATATACTTTTTGATGACATTTAAAAGGTGTATTATATTTATCAACTACCTGACCCGGCTAACTTCATACCACCGCTATATTTTTTTCATACAAACCTTCTCCTGACAATAACGAACACGTAAAAAAAACATTTATCCAAATTGGTGCAATTATTTGGGAATTATACGCGTACAATTTTTTTCTGTGTTTATTATTTACTAGAGGATGCCCGCGGTTACACCCGCGTTATTTAAGGCTACTGCTCTGCTCCCGTCGCTCATAGCGTCATATTATATAGCCTTCCTCGATAAATGGGCTATCTAACACTGAAAGAATTTTTCAAATCGGACCAGTACTTCCTGAGATTAGCGCGTTCAACCGGCGGGTGTGACCGCGAGATCATCTAGTAATGGATTAACAATATTAACATACCAACATGTATACTTTTTTGGTACAATCATACTGCACCCGAGAATTATCAAAGGTACTTTTCCTCAAAAGTCGGTGTATCCAAGGGTACTTCCCATACATCATGATCATCATCATCAGCCCAGAGGGTCTAGTACGAGTTTGCACTCGATCGTCACGGTGGAGGATAGCCTAGTCGACGGGAACAATTTCCATACATTTTCTAAAAGCGTCCCTAACTGAGAGTAGCGACCGATAGAGACCGCTAGGGGGCGCATTTAGAAAATGTATGGAAATTGTTCCCGTCGACTAGGCTATCGTCCACCTTGACGATCGAGTGCAAACTCGTACTAGACCCCCTGTAAAGAAACTACCCCATTGCTAGGCGCAGGAGTCTATTCACTATGAGAAAGGTAAGGCCATACTGCTAGCCAAGTGCGGGTTGGCAGACTTCACATGTCTTTCGAGAACATTATGGAGAGCTCTCAGACATGCAGGTTTCCTCACGATGTTTTCCTTCACCGGTAAGCAACTGATAATTTACAATTTAATACACACTTCACTTCAAGACTGCCTCGTGGGTCTTGCGGCATAAATGTGCGCGTGGGATTGGGAGGTCTCGGGTTCGATGCCCGGGTCGGCCAAAGTGTTATTGGGTTTTTCCGTTAGGAAATTCTCAGTAGCAGCTCGGAGTCTGGTAATGTGCCCGGTACGGCAATAGGCTTGCCCCCTATTACGTGGGACCTAAAAATTTATGGCGAAATGTGGGTGTAATATTACACCTCTGCCTACCCCTTCGGGGATACAGGCGTGAGACTATAAAAAGATCACTTCAAAAATTCATGGGCGCGACGTGGATTCGAATTCAAACCCTCTGCCAGTCAGCTATCTTCACTACGCTATCGCTGTCTTTCAATCACAAACACAACTTTCTAACTCCCGAGTTTTCTTCCACTTCGACAGCACCATATGTATGTATGTGTATACACATCTCAAGAATTGATCGTTTTCCTTCTCTATTAGTATTCCGTCCTTTTCCCAAGATTACGTGGCAAAGTTACATTCGGAATATATTTAAGTTCCTGACGGAAAACTTCCGACATTAGCATACTTAAACACTTTGTGATGAGTTGTTCAACAAGTTTTGTTTTCATAATTATGTTGTTTAAATACACTTCTGTCTTGTCAATGTTTTGTTGTTTTTGGTACAAAGCGATAGCCTAGTGGATATACCAACTGACTGCCATGCACAGGGTTCGAATCTACGGCACGCACCAATGACTTTTTGGAATTATGAGCGTACTAGAGGATGCATGCGGATACACCCGCGTTATTTAAGGCTACTGCTCTGCTCTCGTCGCTCATAGCTTGATGTTATATAGCCTATAGCCTTCCTCGATAAATGGGCTATCTAACACAGAAATAATTTTTCAAATCGGGGCAGTAGTGCTTGAGATTAGCGCGTTCAACCAAACAAACAAACTAACTCTTCAGCTTTATATAATTATTACTAGCTGACCCAGCGAACTCCGTATCGCCTTTTTAAGAGTTTTTATTTAATTCCCTTTTTTCCAAGCCCCTATTCCAAAGTTACCATTGACTTGGCGCTTAATCTCTTATCATTTCAGAGTCTATAAATGATGAACAAACAAACATAGATTTTTATAGGTATAATATTGAATTCCCCATTCCTTAAAATATCGGAGGCGATACCCATATCGACTTTAAAAAAATATCCCGTCCGCCATCTTTGATTTCATATCCACCATCTTTGATCACGAAATGGATGTTGTATTTGGATTCACCATCCCTTAAATCATCAGATACGATACCCATATTGATTTTTTTAATTTTCCCATCCGCCATTTTTGATTTCTCATCCGCCATCTTGAATCACGAAATAGATGTTGTATTTGGATTCCCCGTCCCTTTAAACATTGGAGACGATACCCATATTGATTTTAAAAAAATCCCATCCGCCATCTTTGATCACGAAATAGATGGTGTTTTTGAATTCCCCATTCCTTAAAACATCGGAGTCGATACCCATATCGAATTTACAAAAAAAATCTCGTCCGCCATCTTTGATTACCTATCCGCCATCTTTGATCACGAAATAAATGTTGTATTTGGATTCACCATCCCTTAAATCATCAGATACGATACCCATATTGATTTTTTTAATTTTCCCATCCGCCATTTTTGATTTCTCATCCGCCATCTTGAATCACGAAATATGTAGATGTTGTATTTGGATTCCCCATCCCTTTAAACATTGGAGACGATACCCATATTGATTTAAAAAAAATCCCATCCGCCATCTTTGATCACGAAATAGATGGTGTTTTTGAATTCCCCATTCCTTAAAACATCGGAGTCGATACCCATATCGAATTTACAAAAAAAATCTCGTCCGCCATCTTTGATTACCTATCCGCCATCTTTGATCACGAAATAGATGTTGTATTTGGATTCACCATACCTTAAATCATCAGAGACGATACCCATATTGATTTTTTAAATTTTTTCCATCCGCTATTTTTGTTTTCTCATCCGCCATCTTGAATCACGAAATAGATGTTGTATTTGGATTCCCCATCCCTTTAAACATCGGAGACGATACCCATATTGATTTTTAAAAATATCCCATCCGCCATCTTTGATCACGAAATAGATGGTGTTTTTGAATTCCCCATTCCTTAAAATATCGGAGACGATACCCATATTGATTTTTTTAATTTTTCCCATCCGCCATCTTTGATTTCCCATCCACCATCTTGAATCACGAAACAGATGTTGTATTTGGATTCCCCATCCCTTTTAAAATCGCAGACGATACCGATATTGTTTTTTTTAAATTTTCCCATCCGCCATCTTTGATTTCCCATCCGCCATCTTTGATCACGAAATAGATGTTGTATTTCGATTCCCCACCCCTTAAAGTATCGAAGGCGATACCCATATAGATTTTTTAAATTTTCCCATTCGCCATCTTTGATTTCCCGTCCGCCATCTTTTATCACTAAATAAATTTCATATTATTAATCAGCGTCCCGAAAATCTCAAAAACGATACCCATATAGATTGTATCCTATTCGTTTAGCCTTTTTTTGCCTTTGACCCACCCCTCCCCCTTCTCGTTTGACCATTTTATTATTTTTGTCTGGCCCCTAAAAGTTGTGGCGTAATTTTATATAGTAATAATTGGGCTATCATAGGCAATAACAATTTTTAAAATCCGACTGCTAGTTCCTAAGATTAGCCGACATTATCTTTTAGCCTTTTTAGCCTTTTGCCCGGCCCCAAAGGGTCGAATCGTTATGTTATATAGCCTATAGCCTTCTGGAATAACTGGGCTATCATATACAAAAATAATTTTTCAGATCCGACCAGTAGTTCCTGAGATTAGCGCGTTCAAACAAACAAACAAACAAACTCTTCCGCTTTATTATATTAGTATAGATAAGTATAAGATTAAATTGTTATTGCTTGTCCCGTGCCTCGGAGAGCACGTTAAACCGTCGGTCCTGGCTGTCATGAAGATCTTTGACAATCGTTACGGGGAGTCAGTACCCTCAAATAAACTGATACTGGTCAAACCATGGAATATCGCTATCCCTTTGGGTTGCGGAGGTCAGACGACAGTCACTCTGTGGAAAAGTTGATATTCTGTCATATCTGGTTAGATCAGTAAGCGGACCTCAGGCTCTAAGAGTGTGTCAGTCTAGAATGTAACTAGGATAACGCTGGGGCGATAATAAGTATATTTTTCTTAGAGGCCTCTTACGAGAGTTACGAAATAAAATAGGTAATTATCGCTTAATTAACAATTTAATACACACATAACTTCGAAAAGTCTTTGGTGCGCGCCGTGGATTCGAACCCGAGACCCTCTGCATGGCAGTCCCTTGGTATCTCCACTAGGCTATCACTGCCTTTATTTTTCTTTGTTTCTTTCTAAGAAAAATATACTATAAGCTATGAATCTAAAAATTCTACTTCAAGTCAAACAGAAACTCTTCACCACCCATTCTGCCTACCCCATAACTCATTTCAGCCGTGAAGTGCGGAGATAACTCAGCAAATTTAACTTTATTTATCCTGAAGTATTCACTAAGTTTGCAGTCGGCCGAGCCTTTTTTCATTTCATTCCATTTCATTCTAAGAGTTTAGAGCGGTTCTCAAAGTTTTGTTTGGGGTCATGAATTTCAGAAGTAAATAATTGTGATGAATAAAGAATAAGGAAGTGAAATAATTATACAACTATTTTTATCTAGTGAAACATGTCAAAATAATAGTAGTTTCATTCATCAATTAATGTTAAAACTTTATTTAACTTTTTTTTTCGTCAATTTATCTATATATATAAAATCCTTGCGTTACTGACTGACAGACACGCTACAGCCGAAACAATTGAGCGCAGGAAGCTGAAATTTGGCATGTAGGTTCCTTGGGGACCGTAGGGGTGCACTAAGAAGGGATTTCCCGAACCAAAACGGGTAAATTTAAAAAAAATTGCAGGCGTAGCTGCTGGCGTCCTCTAGTTGATAATAATAAGTATTGTACTTGACAGCAAAACACTATGACGTCACTACGTCATATTTCATACAAAACCCTTGGCAAAGGTCGTTTTTGACATTTAATTAAAAGTGCTTGATTTGACTAGTTGGAAACAACCCTATTGAATCATGTTTATAAAACACCTCACAAATAAAGGATCAAGAATAAGCTTGATTAATATATGACGGCGATAGCTCAGTGGTGTACGTAACGGACTGCCGAGACGATGGTCTTGGGTTCGACCCTCGGTAACACCGGGCACACCCCTTTGATTTTTCGAATCGCTCGCTTAACAATGTACCCGGTAGATGACAATAGGCTCGCCCCCAATTACATTGGGCAAAGAGCTCAGATATTTACATAGAGGCGCACTTTCTATGGGCGCTCTGAAGAAAAACTTTCTGTGACCCAAATTGCCGCTTGGCGGCATGGCAGTCGCGCTGTGACAGCTGTCTCTACGAGAGCAAGAGAGACGAACGTTCCTCCTGTGTATCTTAACTACAAGACCAGCGCCGCCAACGGCGCCAACCACGATTCAGGACCAGACAGTCCCCACTTGGAATCGGCACACGAAATCCTTAAGAACTGCGCTTCTATATAAATCTGTATTCATTGCATTGGGACAGAAATATTTCTGGCGAAGTGTGGGTATCTGAACCTTCGGAGATAAAGGGTTGAAGTTATGTTACGTTATGTTTTAAGAGGACACCAATTCCATCATACATAATAATATACGCACGCACAAAAAGGAAGTTATTAAAAAAGATTTTAAGATTTTTCCCATTTAATATTTTTCGGCAAAAGCAGCCATAGCTGAGTGGAGAGACCGACAGACTGCTACGCAGAGGGTCTCGGGTTCCAATCCACGGCACGCACCAATGATTTTTTTGAGTTAAGTGCGTATTAAATTGTTAATTATCGCTTGCTAAACGGTGAAGGAAAACATCGTGAGGAAACCTGGATGTCTGTGAGTTCTCCATAATGTTCTCGAAAGACATTAAAAGTCTGCTAACCCGCACTTGGCCAGCGTGGTGGACTATGGCCTTACCCTTCTCATAGTGAGAAGAGGCCCGTGCCCAGCAGTGGGACGTTATAAAGGGCTGATGATGATGAATATTTTTCTCGCATGGTCGTCATTGTGTAAGTTTATTTAGCGTTCCGTAATTAACCTAACACAACAAAATTAAATTTCGATTCGAACCTGTTGTTCTTAAAATTAGCACGTTCAAACGAACAAACAAACTCTTTAACCCCAATAATATTAGTACAGACTAGCTGTTTCCCGCGGTTGCACCCACGTCCTGAGGTAATTACTTCGCGTACCCGGTTAATTTATAGCCTAAGTTACTCCTTGGTACATCAGCTATCCGCCAATGAACGTCTCGTCAAAATCGGTCCAGCCGTTCCAGAGATTAGCGAGAACAAACAGACAGACAGACAAAAATTTCAAAAAATGTAATCTCGTTATATGTACCGTGTATACGTCCATATGCATTTAGTAAAAAGCGGTTATTTTAATATTACAAACAGACACTCTAATTTTATTTATATGTATAGATTCTACCACTCATTCTATATCAGAAACTAATATGTTAAATCAAGTTAATGCAGGTAAAGCAACGAGGCATAGCTGGTTTACGATAAAACCAAGTCTCGGTTACAATATGCGTGTTTAAACACAATAAATACTTGTTAAACTACTAGCAAGTACGCTTGCCTTAGGGTACCATTCCACTGGGGTTATGCTATGCTCCGCTGCTAAAATGCGTTCTGATATTTTTTTTATAATAATAGGCGGCAAACGAGCAGATGGGTCGCCTGATGGTAAGCAATTACCGCCGCCCATGGACACAAGCAACACCACAGGAGTCACAAGTGCGTTGCCGCCCCTTGGGGTAGAGAAAAGGGATAGGATAAGGAGTGGGATGAGGGAGAAGGAGTAGGGGATAGGGCCTCCGGCACTCTCACTCACCGAACGAAACGCAACAGTTTAGGTACTGTTACTTATCCACTAGTCATATTCATCTATACTTTATATTATAACGCTGAATAATTTGTTTGTTGGATTTCTTGAACGCGCTAGTCTCAACAACACATCATCCTCTTAGCGTAATCCAAGTTTCAATCAGGGGTCTGCTTACTAGTCTAACCGGCTTTGGCTGAATATTAGCTTTTCCACGGAGCGTCTGCCTGTCTGACCTCCGCAACCCGAAGGGATAGCGATATTCCATGGTTTTGACCAGTATCAGTTTATTTGCGGGTACTGACTCCCCGTAACGACTGTCAAAGATTTTCATGACAACCAGGACCGACGGCTTAACATGCTCTCCGAGGCACGGGACAAGCGATAATTAATAATTTAATACGCACATAACTCCGAAAAGTCATTGGTGCGTGCCGTGGATTCGAACCCGATACCCTCTGCATGGCAGTCTGTTGGTATCTCCACTAGCCTATCGCTGCTCTCAACAACTATTAGCTCGATTTTAATATTTATTTTTGTGTTTGATAGCCTATTTACCGTGGAAGGCTATAGGCTATATAGCATAACGCTGTGACCGATGAGTGCGGAGCAGTAGCCCTAATAACGCAGGTGTAACCACAGGCTCAGTTAGTTGGTCTAGGTATATAACTTAGTAACGAATGGAATTTAGCTATACATACTTCCGTACTGATTTACTTTTAAGATCATAAGAGGCAAACGTTGTCCGTGTGGTGACGGATTAAGAATACGGAATGTCACCACCCCATATCATCCCATGGGAGTCGTAAGAACCGACAGAGGGAGCATATTATGCAGAGAACAGCACTGTAAGAGAAGGAAAACTTGATACAAACCCTATACCAACCCGTTTGGCCAGCGTGGTATAGTAGGCCAATTTCTCCTTTCAAAGGAGAGGCCTAGTCCAGCATTCGACTGTTAAAGGCTGATGATGAAGAGGCATACGAACAGGCGGATCGCCTGCTGGTAATCGATTGCCGCTTATCATCATCAACTACAAAAACTCTAGAGGAGTCACAAGTGCGCGCCATCTTTTAAAATAGGAAAAGGAATAAGAAGGATAAGACTCTTGAGACTCTCACTCACCGAACGAAACGCAACACAGTCACAACTTCGAAGCATAGAATAGAATGAAATAAAAATGTATTAGAACGAGGTGGAGGCGGCGATAGCCTAGTGGAGATACCAACAGACTGCCATGCAGATGGTGTCGAGTTCGAATCCATGGCGCGCACCACTAACTTTTCAGGGTTATGTGCGTATTGAACTATTAATTATCGCTTGCCCCGTGCCTCGGAGAGCACGTTAAGCCATCGGTCCCGGTTGTTAGGAAGATCTTTGACAGTCGTTACAGGGCGTCAGTACCTTCTAAATAAACTGACACTAGTCTAAACCATGGAATATCGCTATCCCTTCGGGTTGCGGAGGTCACACAAGCAGTCGCTCCGTGGAAAAGCTAATATTCAGCCAAATCCGGTTAGACTAGTAAGCGGACCCCAGGTTGAAACTGGGATAACGCTAGGAGGATGATGAAAAATGTATTAGAACACACAAGACAAAAGAAAGAAGAAGAACTTCTCTTTATTACATTTATGTAGTTACAAAACTTGAAACAAAAGCAAATTATAGAGGTGTCTCTATAATTCACTTTTGTTTGATGTTTTGTTCTTTAAATAATATACTTTCATAGCAAAGCTCTGGTGGAATAGCACCCTTACAAAGGCGAAATTGCGTGAAGTACACCAGCCTTAATGCCGGATGTTTTCAACGCGACAGCTGAAGGATTTATGACGATAGACTTATACAAGGGTGCAGCGATTGGAGTGGTCATACTTGGAAACGGCACGCGCGTTCTGTGTTATACAACATTATTAATATTAAAAAGGGAGATTAAAGGGAGGAAAAAAGAGAGATCCTCTTTTTTTTTTTTAATATTGCACTAGGAATAAATCCTGTGGCACGGGGTCTTTACAAACATACAACCAACGGATACAATGAACACAAGACAGACTTAAACAAAGATTTGGGAATCACACAAAGTGTTATCCAGTAACTAAGGAGATCAAACCACTCGGTGCACTGAAGCAGCGAGGCAGCCGTTTAAGGGTCGTAGCACACGTATCAACTCGGAAAGGGATCGGCACCGTATCAACTGGAGCCGTTCAGTATTATTTGTATGGAACTCCCTACTGCAACGCACACTAATCGGAATCGTAACATAATCGCCTCGCCTCGGGCAAACTTACGAACTGCGGTGCGGTGCGGGGTCGACTTGCAGTTCCCGCGCTTACGGTTCTCCGTACTCTAGCTTACGACTCTCCGTAGCCTAGCTTACGTCTCTTCATCCACGCCCCTCCCGCGATCTGCGTTCGGATTCAAAATTATTGAAGTAATGCCACCTAGCCGTCAACCAGCGGTCGGCGAGCCGTAAGCACAACGTCGCCTAGCTATAGCCAAGTCGATGTGCCGGAGCTTCTGATCCGTTTACGTTACCGGGTAACGTCAGGTTGACGCCTGTTTGAAGGCGAGGCGAAAGGTGATACGGTGACGATCCTTTTCCTTTTGATATGTGTGCTACGACCCTAAACCACTACGCCAACTGCGCAGTCTAAGTCAGTTTGTAGTATAAGTAGTGCAAAAATCTTAGGGAGTGATTATTTACTCCAAAATTTAACATTGACCTCGGCTAAATGTATGAAACTGGTCATTTTTAATCGCAATTTCGCCTATGTCCCAGAATAAAAGCTGTTCATTATAACATGTGTACAATCACCGAGAGGCACTATAATACTTAGAATGACATAGTATTTCAATAACTTCAAGTGACTATTTTGTGGCCAGCTCACTGGTTATGGGCTAGTCCTGCTCATGATGACAAGAGACCTATACCCAGCAGAGGGAAACATTATAAAACAAACCGATGATGATGATAAGGTATACATAATTATGTATATACAAGTTGTCACAAGACCCATCACCAAGCTGAAGTCTACTCGTTTTGGACATCATGCCAAGTCATACTAACCAAAAATAATACCTGGGAAACGATATTTTTTTTAAGGAGAAACTTTTTTTAATCCGCTATTAAAAGTGCGCGCGTGCAATTTTCGAAATCTCTACTTATTCATGGTTGCATAGGACATCTATAGAATAGGTTGGCGGGGTAAATGCATCGATTTTATACCTAATTACAAAAAATTCATAGTAACTTTGAGCCTCAATATCTCCTTAACCAGGAATTTCCCAGGTATGGTTCCGAGGTAAAAAATGATCGTTTTTATAGGTACAATATGGGATTTCAGTTTTCGTTAAAGGTCTTTTTACACCCTGTATACAAATACATACTTTTCGTAGTTATGTGCCAATGAAATTGTTAATTATCGCTTGCTAAACAGTGAAGGAAAACATCGTGAGGAAATCTGAATGTCACAATTTTTGCTATTACGTTCACTATTGTCGATAAAATGTTTTTCCAAATGAATGATGTAAATTAAATTAATATTTAAAAAACAAAATTATTTAAATGTTAACATAATATTATAATTAATGTTTATTTAAATATCTCACAGGCGAAGCCCCTCCCACAGTAGCTAGTTCAACACTCTAGTCCCCCCAACTTTGAGAACCGTAGGCGTATCTTTTATTTTTGTTAATTGACAGAAAAACTTTTTAATTAAAAGGAAAGACTACATTCATTGGGATAGTACTAGAAATGTTGATTTTTTGTCTCTTTTTAATTTACTTCGCTCCTATTTAAAGTGATATTTTTTATAGAAAAGCCCTTTTCTTTTAAAGCATTAATGGGCATTACCTAATGGTTGGTTTATCTTTATAATGAAAGGTAGGCAGCGATAGCCTAGTGGAGATACCAACAGACTGCCATGTAGTAGGTTTCGGGTTCGTATCCACGGCACGCAACAATGACTTTTCGAAGTTATGTGCTCATTAAATAATTGTAACTTTTTTTTATATAGTAACGCCTGTATCCCCGAATGCTAGGTAGAGGTGTAAATATTACACCCACATTTCGCCATGGATTTCAGACTCCATGCTGCTACTGAGAATTCGGAAGAAACCCAGTAACACTTTTGCCCGGCCCGGGAATCGAACCCAGGACCTCCGACCAGCAGTCGCATACGCTATACACTGGACCACGGAGGCAGTCTGTTGATTATCGCTTGCTAAATGGCGAAGGAAAACATCGTTAGAAACCTGCTTGTCTGAGAGTCCTCCATAATGTTCTCGAAAGACATGTGAAGTCTGCCAACCCACACTTGGCCAGCGTGGTGGACTATGGCCTTACCCTTTGGCCTTTCTCATAATGAGAAAACGCCTATGACCAGCTGTGGATTCTGAAACGCCGAATTAAAAAAAAATAAGGCGATGTATGCCCCAATGGTCCAGTGGATAGCGCATGTTTCTGCGGATCAGGAGGTACCGGCTTCGATTCCCGGTCGGGGAAAACTGTTACCGAAGTTTTCCGAATTCTCAGTAGCAGCACGGAGTCTGACAATGTGCCCGATAACGGTAATAGGCTCGCTCCTTACTACGTGGGACCTAAAAATAATATGGCGAAATGTGGCTGTAATATTACACCTCTGCCTACCCCTTCAATGACACGGGCGTGATAATAAGTATCTATACTATCTAATTTAATTCCAATATAAAAAGTTGAAGAGTTTGTTTGTTTGCTTAAACGCGCTAATCTCAGGAACTACTGGTCCGATTTGAAAAAATATTTCAGTATTAGAGAACCCATTTATCGAGGAAGGCTATAGGCTATATAACATTACGCTATGAGCCACGAGAGCGAAGCAGTAGCCGTAAATAACGCGGGCTCATCTAGTAAAAAAAAATATTGGGCGGTTACCTATGTGTACGTCAAAATACCGTGATTACGCAACTGACGTATATTACGCGACATAAAAAGTCTGCGTAAGGCGCAATCAATCATCTTCCTTCTTATTGGATCTGGTATCTAACGATATTACTAATACGTATTACATTATGACACATACTCAGAATCATTCTGTATGTGACGGTTATGTACAGAGTGATATTAAATCGGGTAGTAAAATTATGTAAGGGACAGGTTTCTTAAACTTTTTATTATTATGGACCACTTATCATCATCATCATCCTCTTAGCGTTATCCCAGTTTCAATCTGAATCCACTCTCTAGTCTAACCGGATTTGGCTGAATATTAGCTTTTCCACGGAGCGACTGCCTGTCTGACCTCCGCAACCCGAAGGGATAGCGATATTCCATGGTTTAGACTAGTGTCAGTTTATTTAGAAGGTACTGACGCCCTGTAAGTACTGTCAAAGATCTTCATGACAACCGGGACCGACGGCTTAACGTGCTCTCCGAGGCACGGGACCAGTGGCGGCGCTAGGCGTTAGCGACGTCGGCCACCGCCGACGTCGCTAACGCCTAAGGGGGCCTCGCAAAAATGTTTTACAAGTTACCTATTTGGTTTCTCCAATCATCCTGGACGACACCGAACAATTCAGGAAAAAGCTAAGCAGATGATAATAACTTTCATTATTTTCGAACACGTGCGTGACAGAAGTACTTTACGGGTACCTATTCAGAATCGTTTGTCTTACAACACTATGAAATGAAATTTTCGCTCGAATGAGCGTTTTCACACACACTGCCCGACACGATATCTGTAGGTACTGGGTGAAAATGTTTGTTTTGTCATTTACTTACTTATTTACACCTCTGCCTACCCCTTCGGGGATAAGACGCGTGAAGTTATGTTATGTTATGTTATGCTTACTTATTTATGAATAAACATTTTTTTATAATTTGACTCACTTAATTTATCTTTTTTTTTTTTACTACCAAGTAAAAGGGGCCTCGCCATCGATATACCTATAGAGCCTCGCGAACTTGATGTCGCCGACGTCCACATGTGGTCTAGCGCCGCCACTGCACGGGACAAGCGATAATTAACAATCATACACACATACATACATACATAGACTCACGCCTGTTTCCCCGAAGGGGTAGGCAGAGGCATATTAAACGCCCACTTTTCGCCAGTGTTTTGATCCCACGTAATTGGTGGCGAGCCTATAGCCGCTTATCGGGATATTTTGTTTGCCAGAGCCTCGTCCGTTGATCGGCAGGTGCACCACTTGCAGGTGAGGTTGGCTTGGGACCCTAAGTTCTTGGTGGGAACCCTATGCACCCTTTAACAATCAATACGCACATAACTCCGAAAAGTCATTGGTGCGCGCCGTGGATTCAAACCCGATACCCTCTGCCTGGCAGTCTGTTGGTATATCCACTCGGCTATCGCTGTCTTAAAAAGCAGTATGGTATACTCTTGACAATTATTTGAAAGATTAATAATGATATATTTTGTCTTGTTACAGATTTAATCAAGAACTTCGTAGTAAAAACACTCTGGATTCAAAAAAGAGGTAAGTAAATTACTTTTAAAAAACTGGCATAATTTTAGCTACTTACTTAAAATTGGATCTGACCGGCGACTGATACTGCAAGTAATTCGGCTCACGGTCCCAGATACCGACTGGGACCACCCGCAAATTAATAAGGATACTTATATCTATTACTTACTTGGTTATCGTGTCGATGACAACACAAATAAATTTCGCCCAAAACTCGGCTACTCGAATGGTATTTGGCCATGTCAGGTCGTCAAGCGTACACGATTCTATATCTATTGGTCATACCAGAAACCATCCAAAAACAGTACTTTTTTAAAACTCACTAATTGTATAAAACTCACTTCAAAATAAATCCTATAATTAGAATCAAACTTAGCACCGCCCTTTAACACCCCTTACTGCACAACCATAATAAGTAAATTAATTCAAAATTTAATACCCCTTGAAATCTGTTAACAACAAAAAAACAATGCGAAACCAAATTCCCTACTCGTTTTTATTAAGGGTTCGTAATTCTGGGTTTAATACGATTATTTACCCCTCCATATCAAAATAGGTGGGGTAGACCAGTCCTCTCTGGTATGTCGAAGGGGATAGACGTACCCCAAAAATCGGAGTCCGCCAAAACGAATACGAAAATTGTTGTCAAACACTTTTTCAATAAATCAAAAGTGTCAGTGTAAAAAAACCACTAGAAAGATACTTTTATTTTAATTATTAAATTAGATTTTATAAATAAACTATTAATTGTGTATATTTAAAAGTGGTATTGTGAAAAATAAAAATAGTTCTAACATTTAGTTTGACATTGATTTGCGCGGGAAAACACTGCTACAGATAATAAAATATTCGACTAATTTAAAACCAAACTTATTTCAACAATGAAATGCTTTTAAATTGCTTTTCGAATCTGGATGACAGTAATTAAATTTTAAAGTCGAATACTTTATTTTTAATTTATTTAATAAAATAATAGTGTTGTGAACTGCTACATAGACACGAATTATTTGTGGAAGATATTTTAGTGTAGTGAAAAGTTTACTTACAAAGTGGATTTGATGTGTTTATACCTTTTGGAGTAAGTAAGTTTTAGCTTCACTTTTCTTCAAAAGCAATACTGTACTATAGTCATAATAACGTTACGTCTAGTTTACGAGGATGGATATATTGTCGAAGGCTATCTTTTTAAAACCGTGGATGTAAAAGTTATTATTTATTTTAAATTTGAAACGACTCCAATCTCGGAACATCCTACAATCATCATCTTCGTCTAAAACAGATGCCGGGTGCACCCAAGGGCGTTGCCAACCGATTGTCTAGGGGGGGGGGGGGCAAGTACGCCAGCCGATGGCCAAGGGGGGGGGGGTGGCCAAGTTGACATGGAAAATGTGAAAAGTATTGAGAAAAATACAAATTGTACGCTTTTTTGCATCTCTAGGGGGGGAGGCAGCCGCCCCCTCTGCAACCCCCCCCCTCCCCTTGGCGACGCCCATGGGTGCATCCAAGACATTTCGTCTTGCAGCTCAGACCCGTAGTGGTCTAAATAAATTTGACAAAATAAGTATAAGCTGTTCCACGGACACATCATTGTCCTCCAAGCCTTTAAGCCCGGGGCGCTGACTAGTCTAAACAGATATTATCACAGACATAGATCTACATAGATAACGCAAATGCATGCACTTCGCGTGTCTGAACTCCGACCAAGCGTCGAGCTTGGTCGCCACTAACTTCAGTCCCCGCGCGTCCGTTTTACCGTTAAGTAAACTTTATTCACATTACGTTGCCGCGTTTGCTTCGGACGTTTGATCTGACGTTGTGTATTAGGAGACGATGAATATCGCACAAGCGATACTGTCGCGCATCGCTTCGACTTCGGGATACAGGCAACGTCACAGTAGGTATTAAAAAGTCGGCACGCTTGGTTTCAATACAAATCGTGATAGTTGCGTTATCTATGTAGATCTATATCTGTGGATATTATGCATTTTATAGGTATATTACATTGTGTATTATTATAACGCTAAATAATTCAACTGCAAATAATTTCACATATATGTAGGTATAGCGTCCGTGTCACTAGGGAACCAGTTGAAAACCAGCGCCACGGTTTGTAAAAGTATGGCATATGCTGAACTAGGGTCCCATTTGGCTAAGAATTTCACACTTTGAATAAGATGTTGCATTATTTTATGTCTATATACTAATCTGTTTTTTCTTATTTGTGCATGAAAAATGTGTTTATTTTCATACCCATTTAATCTGTGTGAATTTCTTACTTGACCAAATAAACCATTTTTCTTTCTATATGACAGAATATCCGCTTTTCTATTGAGCGACTGGCTCAGAAACACAAAAGGATAGAGATAATAATAAGTTCCATGATTTCGACCAGTGTTTCTTCGAGAGTTAGGACTCCTCGTAACGCCTGTCAAAGATCTTCTTGACAACCTTGACTGACTGCTTAGCGTGCTCTCCGAAACACGAGGCAAGCGATTATTAACAATTAAATACATTTTGTCGGACTGCTCTTGCGGCAGAATTAATATTCGCGGGAGTCACTCAAGGGCATAGTTGAAAATCAGCGTCAGGCGTCTGCCTGACAAATGCTGAACCATGCCCTGTTCTGACACGCTACACTAATGTCTGTTATTGTTTTATTTTTTGTACTGTTTTTTTTATTGTGTTTTTTTATTTGTGTGCGTGTTAAGAATAAAATTATTTTTCTTTTTATTTCTTTTTCTTCTTCTGTACGGGTGGCTCGGTGCGATGGCTAAGTGTGTATTTGTTTTATATTTTTGTTTTATTTCTTTTTCTTTTTTTTGTGTAACTGTGTTACTAACCCGCTATTACTAAGTTTTACTAACAAATGGACTACTGTAGTCAAATGAATAAAGATATTTAATTAATTTAATTTAATACGCACATAACTTCGAACGTAGTCTGTTGATATCTCCACTAAAATATCGCTACTAGCTCTTCCACAGATAGATAGTTTCAATTTTCGATCTATCCATTAATTTGTCTATATATCTATATCTATACATATAAATAAAATTGGAGTGTCTCTTTGTTATATTAAAATAACCGCTGTTTACTTAATACATATGGATTTATACATGGTACATATAACGAAATATCATTTATTTTTATTTTTATCTGTCTGTCTGTCTGTCTGTTTGTTCTCGCTAATCTCGGCTGGACCGATTTTGACGAGACCTTCACTGGCGGATAGATGATGTACCAAGGAGTAACTTAGGCTAAAAATTAACCGGGTACACGAAGTAGTTCCTAAGGTCGCGGGTGAAACCGCGGGAAACAGCTAGTCTGACATATAATACAAATCCATAGATAATTATATTGAATATTAAAACTGCCGATAGTGATTACCGGGAAATACGACAGTCATCCTTATTAATTTCATAAGTCAGTCAGACATTGATTGCTTTAAAATTCTTTCATCGACATTAATATCGCCTTCCCAATATCTCGCATACCGAGGTGTCGTAAATTTTAACTAGAGCGTTCGAGAATGTTCGATGCCAAGTTATAGGAAAGATTGTTGAAGCGAGATGGAGGTGGTATTTGTGGTTATAAGTCTTTGATTGTTAGACTTGAGTGGTCTTTGGTTTACTGGGGACAATATTTGAGCTATCTATCGATTTAGCTACTAGAGATAACGATAATAGTTTGACAGTAAAATGCTCTCTGTTGCACTTCGCTATACTTACTTATCGTGTCGATGGCAACACATTATAAAGATTTGGCCCAAAACTCGACCACTCTAATGGCATTTGGCCTTGACTCATATAGGTCGTAGAGCGTACACGACCCCGAGCCTGCGGGGCACGAGAGCAAATGACCCATAGTCTGTGGTGACGCGCCACAGCCGCATTTATTCGTGCTTGGGTCTATGAATCCCCACCTTGACAGATTGTCCTTGGATCTACCACCCTGGGTACGCAGCCTATTGAGCGCCTTCCAGGTTGGCCAAGGAAGAGTGTTTCCTGCAGGTAGTTTTTCTGCCAAAGGGACGAAGGTTGGGAGAGGGAATTTGTCACGCCAAATGTTTTCTCTGGCCTTAGGAGCATTGTTATCGCTGGCTGGGGTGGTACTGAGAAAACATTTTCGGCTTTTCAACCTCTTCGTGGCTGGGCTTTGGCCATACAGTGGGTGTCTTGAGTCTGTCTCTTGTTTCCATTTTTCTATAGAGGAGGCTACTTCTCTGCGGACGGATGGAGGCGCAATACCTGCCAGGGGATATTGCATCTCTACCGGAGTCGGCTAAAACATCCAGTAATTTGCCGGCACGTTTCGTTTAGAGCTATATCCACTTTCTTGGCGTGAGACGATCGGTGCCAAACTTGGGCACGCGTATTCGCTAGCAGAGAAACACAATGCCAGTCCTGTGGTACGCAATACTGAAGACGCAGCACCCCATTTTGAGGATGTTAAGCGGAGTAGAAGGTTATTACGTGCAGAGACCTTTTGTTTTAAATTGTCGCAGTTGGATTTGTACGTTAATGTACGATCCAGGGTTACACCCAGGTATTTTGGATGGCTGCAATGAGAAACAGGAGTGCCTCGCCAGGAGATGTTAAGGGCACGATTCGCAGATCTGTTACGCAGGTGAAATGCACAGGATTGTGTTTTTGCCGGATTGGGTTTCAGACTGTTTTCGTAGTAGTAAGTACCTAGCTTGGACAATGCGGCCGATAGAGTAGTCTCCGCCTGCTCGAAGGTTTTGGTTCATGTTGCGAGGGTTAAGTCATCTGCGTAAACGAATCGACTTGTATCCGGAGTGTTTGGTTGGTCGTAGGTATAAATATTAAAGAGAATCGGAGCAAGTACACTACCTTGAGGCAGTCCATTCTTTTGGCAACGCCACCTGCTCTTATCTGAAAGCATATGAACTTGAAAGTGTCGATTACGCAAAAGCTCTCTAAGGATACGGACAAATTTCATGTCGCCAGTGATGTTCGCCACCGTCCACAGCAGTCTCCGTATGTTTACGGTGTCGTACGTGTCTGAGAGATGCACAAAGACGACTCCCGAGACTTCACCAGCCTCAAAGCCGTTTTCTATGTACTGAGTCAGGTTCAGAACTTGGCCACAGCATGACTTTCCCGGTCTGAAGCCAGCTTGCTCAGGGATAAGTTTTGGGTCTATGGTCTTCTTGTATACTACTATATATACTTCGCTATATGTGCACCAGATTCTATCTGTGCGCTTATTTTTCCCAATTTATCATGGCTGCTGCAAAATAACTTTTTTTTTTAAACAATCGCTCTCTGGGTGGGATATAAAAAAGTGGGTGCAGACGTCATTAAAGAAACGCACTGTCCCAATGTCATGTTTCTACCTTCAGTTTAAGTATGTTTTATAATATTCTACCACAAATACCCAACACATACGTTAAAAATGTACCTAATTTTAACAAGTAACATGCGCGAGTGAGCCGCGCGCGCCGCAGAGCACGCGAATTACTTGCGCGGGTGGCTCGCTTTGGTACATGCTCGAGTCGCTGGACCCGCACATCTTTTTAAACGATATGTTTACGGTGCATATAACCCGCGCAAGTACCTCAACATGCTCAAGCTACATGCGCCGTGTACAAGCACCCTAAGTACATAGAATACACACGTATAGTAAAAGCAATTTAAAACGAAAAATATAATCCCCCAGTCCTTTGTAACACTTAAACAAACAAACTATCAATAGATGTTCTTTGACCTCCGACATCACGATCTGTCCCCTAACAAGTCGTATCGGAATAACTCGCCGCGTGCACCGGACTGGCACGTGTCCGGCACATGACCGGCACGCGACCGGCACGGTGTGGGACCGGCGATAACGATACCGGTTAGTAACGGTTAGTTGTTGGCTTACCCTATTATTTACTATTGTTACTAAAATGGTAGAATTGTCACACGGCGTGGAGTAACGTCCCTGGCCAAATTATTAGACGCACTATAAGATTTTATGAAAATTTTAATTATCTGATGATACTACACGGGTTTATTATAATTACCAAATCCAATGTTTATTTTTTAGTATCCATTTAATTATCTTGTTTGTGTCACAAATCTTAATATATAAAATCCTTGCGTTACTGACTGACTGACAGACACGCTAATGCCGAAACTATTGGGCGCAGGAAGCTGAAATTTGGCATGTATGTTCCATGGGGACCGCAGGGGTGCACTAAGAAAGGATTTCCCGAAATTCCCACGGGATCGGCAAAAACGGGTAAATTTTAAAAAAATGCAGGCCTAGCTGCTGGCGACCTCTAGTACTATATATAAAGCTGAAGAACTTGTTTGTTTGTTTGGTTGAACGCGCTAATCTCAGGAACTACTCGTCCGAATTGAAAAAATCTTTCAGTGTTAGATAGCCCATTTATCGAGGAAGCTATAAACTATATAACATCGCGCTATGAGCGACGGGAGCGGAGCAGTAGCCTTAAATAACGCGGGTGTAACCGCCGGCATCCTCTAGTAAAGTATAATTATTATAGAACAAATATGATTGTATTTATTGACTCTGAAAGAAAATATAAATTGTTAATTTTTATACTCCAGTGCGTCTAATAATTTGGCCAGGGACTGTAAATAGTTGTGATCAATGATATTAGAAAAAGGTTACCTACGTAGTAATCAATCCGTAGAAACGGTACACTAACGCACACATCGATAACTCCATATTTTATGTTAATTTCGGTTGACAAGATGTGTCAGTTTCACTTTGACGCCGGCTCGCGACGTCACACACACATATGTCAGACTTGCCAACTGGCTTATCTTTTAGTACGCCTATAACGTATCTACTTCTTTTTACGTAACATCGTTGGTTGTGATAGAAAATAAAACATTTAGAAAGAGAAACCTTGATTGTTATAAGTGAGAAAATAGCAATACTTATATTGTGAGCATTCTGGGCACGCTTGCAATTGATGGCGATGTGGAGAATTTTCATGACGCCTTTTAAATTTTTCTTTTCCTTCTTTATGTGCTGCATTTATCTGTTAAATAGATATAGGGATTATTGTTATAAAATTATGTAAATATACTTGAACTTACAAATATAATATATATACCTAATCATCTTTTGAATACGCATTCTTATCGTAAGAATATCCAATAGATAAAATTATTATTCTGTTTCCAATTTTCTTTTATTTTTTGACGTGACAACGTCTTATAAATTGGTTTGCCGGGTGACACTTCAAGAAACTGCGTTACGCTCCGCTCACGTTATGCGCTCACAATGAGAGCGAGTGAGAGGCACGCGTCCCGCCTAAGAGCGAGAGAGACAGACATAAAAAGTGAAAGGCACGCGTCTTTCATCCTTCTTCCTACTATACGAATAAATATTCACATTAAAATTATTTTACCACTCAAAGTCGTTGTCACGTAAAACTTTCGCCCGTATACCGACTTTACAGGCAACCAATTTTTTTTTATTAAATCTTTATGTACACAACGTATACAGACGGACTTTATGCCATGGGCATTATCTCCCAGTCTACCTTAGAGTGGTGCAGAGAGAAAAGAAGTAGGTGTAATATAATGAAAATGGATTTGAAATAACACAAATATTGTAGATCTAAAGACGCATTCACATTAAAAATTTATACACATTAGTTACATACAGGGTGTCACAAGACCCATCAAGCCGGAGTCTACTCGTTGTGGACATCATGAGATCATGACAAGTCATACTAACCAAAAATAATACCTGGGAATTTTTTTTTTTTTAATTTTCACATTTTTTAAACCGCAATTAAAAGCGCGCGCGTGCAATGCTCGAAATACCTACTTATCCATGGAGGTCATGGGGCATCTAAAGAACATATTGGAGGTAAATGCATCGATTTTGTACCTAATTAGAAAATTCCATACTAACTTTGAGCCTCAATATCTCCTGAACCAGTAATTTCCTAGGTATGGTGCCGAAGTAAAAAATGTTCGTAGTGATTGGTACAACATAGGATTTCAGGTTTCGTTAAGGGTCTTTTTACACCCTGTATAATATAAACATACATAATTTAGATTATTATATATAATTTTCTTTGCAAAGATTTCCGAATTGTGTGTAGGTTATTTAAATATAGTCTTAGTAACTGCGATTATTTATTGGGGAAACCAACAGATTGTTAAGCCGAGGGTCTCGGGTTCCAACCCATTTTACGCTTAACTGACATTGCAGCGCATAATTATAAATCGTTCGCCTAACGGTTGTACTACCTACTCTGAAGTTTTGACGTTTTTAAGTTATGTTTTGTTTTAAGATTAGTGTATGATGAGGCTGGCATACCATTGTTTGGTTAAAGCCTCTTTGAAAATAATGAATAAAAAAAAGTTATGTTTTGAACGTGATTTTCAGTTACTTCTTCGTAAGATTGAAGTGAATCTAAGGACACTTAATACTATAAAGCAGTGGTTTTCAAACTTTTTATGGATGGAACCCTTTTGGGTAACCAAATATTTGGCGGAGCCCTAAAATAAATCAAAGCCGAGTCTTACATGCACTTTAAAACCATTAATTTTACTGACGTACATCTTCGTGGAGCTCCTAGCGCTTTGCGGAGCCTTTGGGCTCCGCGGAGCACAGTTTGAGAATGGCTGCTATAAAGGACCGATGACAGCCATACTCCTAGCGTTATCCCAGTTACAACGTCAGGTCCGCTTACTAGTCTAACTGGATTTTACTAATTATTAGCTTGGTACCAAGGACCGATGACAGTAAATAAATTTGACTGCACGGTTGGCGTAGTGGTTTAAGCGGCCGCCTCGCCGCTTTAAACTGCGCCGAGTGTTGTGAGTTCGATCCCCACATGAGACAACACTTTGTGTGATTCATAAATAAAATTGTTGTTTCGAGTCTGGGTGTTAATTGTGTCCGTTAGTTGTATGTTTGTAAAGTCCCCCGCGACACAGGATCTAGACCAAATGGGGGAGTTTTCTTCAAAAAAAAATATAACTATAAAACGGACTACTAAAAGACTAAAGAAGCAAAAATAAAGAAATATTTCACAACCATGTTATTTTATTCTATTCAATCTTAGACAAATGATTGGTATCGCTTCGTAGAGCAGAGCGAGAGACCAATCATTAGTCTATGTTTTCAGTACTATAGATAATAATGCACATCTTCATTCGTTTTAGAAACTATTATTCATAGTATTAATTTTTGCCTCCGTGGTCCAGTGTATAGCGTATGTGTCTGCTGATTGGAGGTCCCGGGATCAATTCCCGGGTCGGGCAATGTGTTACTAAGTTTTTCCGGATTCCCAGTAGCAGCGTGGTGTCTGGCAATGTGCCCGGTAACGGCAATAGGCTCGCCTATTATGTAGTGGAACCTAAAAGTAGTAAGGTGAATTGTGAGTGTAATACTTACACCTCTGCCTACTCCTTTGAGGATAGAGACGCTATAAAAAAAGAATTTATTTTTTAATTCAAAATATTTTTACGGTTTTTTTTTTCATATATACTTACTTCGACATTAAGATTAGATTAAGCTTCATTTAAATTATAAAATTATGTTTCTTTAACGTATAAAAATATAGACTTACTTTTAATAAATTTAAAATATTATGGGGTTCAATATAATGACCAACTTAAAATGCTTTGATACCCTTAGTTCTTTAACCAAAAATATAATTATGCTTAACACCAGAAAAATAAAGTCTAAAATTTGTAACTTTTTGTAGTAGGTATTAGCTATTTTAGTCACGACTGCACTTCAAACTGTATTCGAACACCAAATGTAGTAAATGATCACCAAATAAATAGGTTATGTTAGGTTCTCTTGTGACCCTTCATTCAAAAATAGGAACCCTGCGAAGCACCGCTCCGTCAACTTACGAGTAGTTTATTAAAGTAGGTGGTGAAACCAAATCCAATTTATGTGTTGGTATTTCATAACACTAACAAAAAAAC
This sequence comes from Euclidia mi, assembly GCA_944739405.2. Classification (NCBI taxonomy): domain Eukaryota; kingdom Metazoa; phylum Arthropoda; class Insecta; order Lepidoptera; family Erebidae; genus Euclidia; species Euclidia mi. The sequence continues at coordinate 15,672,824 of OX123210.2, read as the reverse complement.
TTTGGTTATAATTTTAGATTAAAATGCTGGTTTAATTTTGGTGATCGTTTACTACTTTTGGGTAAACAATGATTTATTTGGAGTCATTTTGCTTAAATAGGATAGCGAAATGTTAAAACTTTGGTTATAATTTTACATTAAAATGCGGGCTTCATTTTGGTGATCATTTACTACTTTTGTCTGTCATATGTTACTACATATATCTGGTGGTAAATTAAACATAAGCCAAATATTATCTTATTTTTTCAGTATTGTCTAAAACATGTTTTCATTGATTTTTGAAACTATTATTCATAGTATTAATTTTTGCTTTTCTTGTAATTTTTTTCCTATTTCTCTTAATTCAATTTCACAAAATGCAAGATTTTGCTTCAACCAATTTATGGTGAATTTGAGCTTGCGGTTATCGTGTTGTAGTACCTCAATACCTATTAACCGCACATTCGAGTCAAAGTACAACAATATCCAATCAATGTTGTTAACGAGCTGCAGACAGCTAGGGATGTGCCTCGCGGATACTCGGATATGACGCGGATATCAAAAATATATCCGCTTGCTGTCGCGCTATGGAAGTGCGTAAGACAGTTGCCGTTTAATTATGTAGTTTTATTCGTATTCTTGATATAAGCTAAAAATACTTTCTGTTTGCGATACTGAATACTGTTGTAACCGAGTGCTAACGGGAAAAAATTAAGTAGTCATCATTCTGCTAGCGTTATTCCAGTTGCAATTCGGCATATCAATATTCCATGGTTTACTCTAGTGTCAGTTTATTCACAGGCACTGAATTCCTATAATTGAATTGAATTGTTAATTATCGCTTGTCCCGTGCCTCGGAGAGCACGTTAAGCCGTCGGTCCCGGCTGTCATGAAGATTTTTGACAGTCGTTATAGGGCGTCCTATAAAATAAACTGACACTAGTCTAAACCATGGAATATCGCTATCCCTTCGGGTTGCAGAGGTCAGACAGGCAGTCGCTCCGTGGAAAAGCTAATATTCAGCCAAATCCGGTTACACTAGAAAGCAGACCCCGGGTTGAAACTGGGATAACGCTAGGAGGATGATGACTGATTCCCTATAATAACGATTGTCAAAAACATTACAGCCGGCACCGACGCGACGGCTAATGTGCTCTCCAAGGCGCAGGATAAGCAATAAGCGATTTAATATGCAAATAACTCCGAAAACGCATTGGTCCTCGCTGTGGATTCTTAGTAAATTGTAGATTCCAAAAATGTATTTGTTTATTTCATGAATATTAGCTGTGTGGATAAAAAGTCAATATAGTGAAACCAAAAAATAGCCTAATTTTACTGCAAGAATATCATGCACTTTACAACGAATATGCCTATCTTCATAAACCTCTTGTATGCCGGCACTTATGGGTGTCGTAGGAGCCGACAGAGGGAGCATATTATGCAGAGAACAGCACTGGAAGAGAAGGAAAACTTTATACAAACCTTATACCAACCCGTTTGGCCAGCGTGGTATAGTAGGCCAATTCCTCTTTTCAAAGGAGAGGCCTAGTCCAGCAGTGGACTGTTAAAGGCTGATGATGATGATGCCGGAATACCAAACACAATTAAAAAAATATTGTGCCTCGCGTGTATCTCATGCTAATCAGGAGATCCCGGATTTGATTCTTGAGTAAGGCAAAAGTGTAACTGAGCTTTTGCAAATTCTCAGTAGCACGGAGTTTGGCAAAGTGGTAACCCGGTAACGACAATGGGCTCGGCGCCTATTACGTGAGACTTATAAATGCTTAACATGGTGAAATGTAGGCGAAATAATAAAATTACACTTGCGTACACCTTCGGGGATACAGGCGTCAATCTATAAAAGTAAAATAATAAAAGAGACATCGTCGATGCCAAAATGTTATCCGCCGCGGATACTATCCCATCGACTTGATGTTGCCATCCCTAGTTGTGGCGCTCAAATTGAAAATGTCGAATATTGGGCACATGCCTTCATATTATGACATCAACATATTTAATGGAGGAGGTACGCAGGGTGATGTTGCATAAGCCCGGTGGTTGACATAGGTTCAGATTTTTGTTACTCTTTCGAAAACTACTTAACGGATTTTGAAGAAACTTTGCCGTAAAATAGCAGATATATTGTTTTACGAGTTAAAATATTATATACTAGAGGACGCCAGCAGCTACGCCTGCCTTTTTTTTTAAATTTACCCGTTTTGACCGATCCCGTGGGAATTTCGGGAAATCCCTTCTTAGTGCACCCCTACGGTCCCCAAGGAATATACATGCCAAATTTCAGCTTCCTGCGCCCAATAGTTTCGGCTGTAGCGTGTCTGTCAGTCAGTCAGTAACGCAAGGATTTTATATATTAAGATTATTTCTATGAATGTGTGGGGTGAGACTGGTTGATAGAATTCCGAATGCAGTAAGTAATACGAGAGTGATGTGGCCTGAAAGAATATGTCGTGACAAGGATTAAGAAAGGAATGCTGAAATAGTATGGACAAGTGGTGCGAATGAGTGAAGAAAGATTGACGAATCAAATAAGTATATATGGCAGAGGTGTATGGGCAAGCCGGTTGCGGCAGACCTCGTACGACGTTCGTCGACCAAATTGGGGACGTCTTGAAAAACGGAAAAGTCCGAAGCACCCGTAAACGGTGAGCATGTATGAAAAGAGTAATTAATGTAGAGAAAGCGCGTGAGGTTTGTAAGGATAGAAGCAAGTGGCGTTCTGTTGTCTCTGCCTACCCCGACGGGAAAAAGGCGTGAGTATAATGTATGTATGTATGTATATTATTTCTACGACTTACACACAACACCATCTAGAAACTAAGTAGAGTACTATGGGTACGAGATAATGGATAAACATACATATATACTATTAATATTAATCTAGTTTATCCATTAATAAATTCATTAAGTACTATGTAATACTGTATTTTTTTGTATTACCTATTACACATACTGCCTCTGTGGTCCAGTGGATAGCGTATGCGACTGCTGATCGGAGGTCCCGGGTTCGATTCCCGGGTCGGCCAAAAGTGTTACTGGGTATTTCCAAATTCTCAGTAGCAGCACGGAGTCTGGTGATCCCGATAACGGCAATAGGCTCGCCCCCTATTACGTCGGACATCAAAATTCATGGCGAAATGTGGTTGTAATATTACACCTCTGCCTACCCCTTAGGGATACAGGCGTGAGTCTATTAATAAAATAAATAAATAAAAAACACCAAGATCAAGACACACGTCCATGTTCACGCACACAAATGTTTGAATTTTGCAGGAATCAAACCCTGAAATTTCGGCGTCGTAGCCTTTTGACTAACAATTCAATAGGCACGTAACAGCGAAAAGTAAGTGGTGCTCGCCGTGGATTCAAACCCGATATCCTCTACATGGTAGTCTTTAGCTATCTCCACTAGGCTATCGCTGCCTTTACAATTTTTTTTTATAGACTCACGGCTGTAATCCCATTAGGGGTAGGCAGAGGTGTAATATTACACTCACATTTCGTCATGAATTTTTAGGTCCCACGTAATAGGGGGCGAGTCTGTTGCCATTACCGGGCACATCACCAGACTCCGTGCTGCTACTGAGCATTCGGAAAAACCCAGTAATACTTTTGCCCGACCCGGTAATCGAACCCGGGACCTCCGATCAGCAGTTGCATACGTTATCCACTGGACCACGGAGGCAGTCCTCCAATACAAAGTACTTTTTAATATGGCCGAAAAAAATCGATCGAGACTATTAAACCATCATAGAAGTCTCAAAATCAATTGTGCATTGAATTTCCAAGCGTCCGTAAACTTGCATCATTATTCCCTTCCTGTATCCCGAGACGATCATTCTAACCCCTAATTGCAACCAACCCCAATAATGGGAGCGCCCCAATAATGCGAGCGCCCCAATGCCAACGTCCCCATTATTGCGACCACCCCATTCAATGGGGAGCGAACATACGCGTGTTACACATTAATCATTATCAATGAGGAATGTTTTTTTTATGTTTGGGTGAGGTTTTGGTGTAAAAATGATTTGTTTTTTTTTGTAATTTGATCAGTTAGGATTTGTGGCCTCAGCGGTATTGAAATTAAATTATTTTCTGCTGGACATTGTGCGTTCGATTACCACCCAAGCCAAAACTTTGTGTGATTGCAATGATTATTATTTGTTGAGTAAAAAGTATGATTTCTCTACAGTATAAAGAATCACATTTAAAATTATTTTTATCAGTTTTCGGGTTGCCTCTATCGGTTGTACAAGCTCGGCTTACCAATCAGATGACCGCGTATATTAATTTTCGCTCGCTAATTATTTTTTATTTTATTTATAGTCTCACGCTTGTATTTTCCGAAGCGGTAGGCAGAGGTATTACACCCACATTTCGCCATGAATTTTAGGTCCCACGTAATAGGGGGCGAGCCTATTGCCGTTACCGGGCACATCACCAGACTCCGAGCTGCTACTGAGTATTCGGAAAAACCTAGTACCTAACACTTTTTGCCCGACCCGGGAATCGAACCCGGGACTTCCGATCAGCAGCCGCATATGCTATCCACTGGACCACGGAGGCAGTCTCGCGGCTCGCTAATCGGTGAAGAAAATATGTTGAGGAAACCTGTGCGAATCCATAATGTTGCTGTCGAAAACATCATAGAGGACTCACAGATATGTAGGCACCGAAACGATGTTTTCCTAATTAATAATTAATAAATTTAATACGCACTTAATCAAAAATCATTGCTGCGTGCCGTGGATTCGAACCCGAGACCTTCTACGTAGCAGTCTGTTAATCTCTTCACTAAAACTTAAACTTATACCGCCGCCATCTTTATAAATCAATACAATAAAACGTACTACGTCTGTCGTGTGATTAGTATTACTAATTGTCACGTAGTATCCGCAATGAACTTTGTAGTTCGATTATTGAAGGGGACTAAGCGGTTTAATATTATTAACAGTGTGGCCACTAAAGGCGCTACAATTGAGCGGTCTATAGATTTATTTATTAACTAGCTATTGGCGTGTTAATGTTATATTACATCTCTGCCTACCTCTCCGGGGATTCAGACGTGTGTCTATCTACCTATTGCCCGCATTTTTATCATCATCATCATCAGCCTTTAACAGTCCTCTGCTGGACTAGGCCTCTCCTTTGAAAGGAGGAATTGGCCCACTATACCACGCTGGCCAAACGGGTTGGTATAGGGTTTGTATCAAGTTTTCCTTCTGTTACAGTGCTGTTCTCTTTATAATTTGCTCCCTCTGTTGGCTCTTAGGACACCCATGGGATGATATGGGGTGGTGACATTCCGTATTCTTAATCCGTCACCACA